>CM041776.1:247559133-248294433 GCA_023374045.1 Limonium bicolor
CTTTTTTTATAAGTGGCGAAACCAGCAAGCAACGATATATAGTTCAAAAGAAAGTATATGAGTTTTTTTTTAGAGAGAAAGTAACAAAAGAAACATACATTGTTGTGATGGGAATGAAAGTAATTAAACTTGGGAATTGTTCATATACTACTACCCACAAAAGAAAGAAAGAAAGAAAAAATAAAGGTAAGAAGAGATTATTACTCCTCCATTAATTCTCACCTTGACAGCTTTAGTTCTCTTTTAGCATATATGTCATCCACCGCTCGGCGAGACTCATCCTCTTTTTCAGCTTGAATTTCGAGCCCTAATCCTCGAGCCATCTCGATTAGTGATGGGAAAGCCATCTCAAACCCAATTAGCATGTGTTCTTCCTCCTCATCACCCAGCTTTCTCAGATTCTTCCTCATGAAATCCATCGCTGCATCGATCGAGTTATAATTAGTACGGCGCAGACACAATTAATTATACTTCCATTACTATATAAAAGTACCTTTCTCGCATTTATCCGGATACAAATCCCATGATTTCAGAGCAATTAAACAAGCTAAAGTATTAATGAGCCGGTCATGGGCTTGGAAGGTGTCTTGTTCACCCCACGAACCGTCGGGAAGCTGGTTGTTCGCAATCCAATCCAAACTAGAAGGGAACTGAGGCTGCTTGGTTTCTGAATGGTGGTCAACTTGTTTGACTAGGGCGACCCAAGCAGTGTCATAGGGTGAGACAGTAATTTCACCCTTTTCCATTGATCTAAGTTTTGACTTAATCCTTGCTGCTCGATTGTTGATCTCCTGCAATACCTGTGATTGTACTATATTATGTGTTGGTACTATACACTATGTAGTAGTATTATACAAGTGCATGCATGGCATATAGTCATAGGAATAGACATATATAGATAGTATTACATATGATGGGACGTCATGCTCTATTTGGAACTAGCGTGGAGCAATAATAATTTGTCATATAATTGAGAAAGGATATGATTACTACTACTACCTTTCTTCTACTAACGGAAAGGATGTCATATGGTGTGCGAACAAAAGTACGAGTCAAGAAAAAAACTGGGAATTACCTAATTTTGTTTATTAAAAAAACAATTTACTCTAGTTTATGTTAACAAATTAAAATTAAGTTAAAGTAAGTATCTTCTTGCTTTTGGTCAATTTGACTAAAAAAGATAAATACATTTAATTCTACTGTAAAAGAGACAGAGCGTGCAGAATTCAACTGTAAATAGTGGCAGAGACAGACAGAGCACACAGACATTAAATCTCATGTTAAATTTAAAAAATACTTTAATTATCAAATATAATTAATCTTTTGTTCTATTGCATCAGATGACAAAAATTTTCTTTACAATATCATATTTTTTACGGGATTAAAAGAATACTTAAAGATTTTTTTTTTTGTAATTATATGCAACCGAGAGAAAAAAAAACTACCATTAGCGAAAAAAGGGAAAAGAAAAAAAGAGAAAAACAATCAAAAAATTATCCGTCATCTCACTAACAAATAAGAAGAAAATTAGTATGTGTCTTTTCTACCAGCGGAAATGATGTTATATAGGGTGTACGAGGACAAAAAGACGAGTGAACGAGAAAAAACTAAAAATTTCCTTATTTTATTTATTTTAAAAAATTAATATTCAAAATTTTTGTTAAGAAAATCACAAATAAATAAAAACTAAAATCTTCGATTAAGGATCTAACTTTTGGTCAATTTAAGTAAGAGAATATTTAAAATAAAAAAATTTATTGATACAGTTAATACTGACAGAGACAGGACAGCTGTAATGTTCAGACTGTTACTTTTGTCCCGTGTATCCTATAAAATTTAAAAAGAGACATAACTACTAAATTAATTTAATCTCTTCTTCATTGCACTAGATTAGCAAAACAAATTGTTTACAAATCACATGTTTTACCGGATTTAAGGAAACTATTAAAAAATTAAATAATATTGCAAAGAAGAAAACTGTTGTTACCTAAAATAAGGAAACCCCCAAAAAAAAAGCAATGAAAGAATTACACCCCAGTATCTGTGGGTAGTAGTATTATTTTATACGATGATCACCTTAAGATCGCATGGGGACTGTTGGATAAGATAATCGGTACGATTTTCATCATGGTTGAGAGGAACCTTGGTATCAAACAACTTTAACATAGTAGTTAGTAGTGGGCTGCTGCTGCTGAAGATCATCATGAACAGTCTGGAGCACTACATCTGAAACCCTCATGGGTTTGCAGACACGGCCATGTGTTAAAACTTCCCTTTTATTCAGATTATTATGATGATGATGAACAGTGTTATTACTCGGTGAAGCAGCTGCTCGGTTGTTGTTGGTGGTGGTGGTGGAACCGCTGTTGTTTGGGTAACTGGGTTCCATATTGTTGTTACCATTATCTTTATGACAGGATCTGATTGGGGTTATCTTCCATGGTCGACGGTTGTTGATGGAGGAATGGTGATTGTACGGCGTCAGATGTTGGTTCTGTTTCGGAATATGGAGTTGCATGGCTATGGAAAATGATTTATATGAGCAAGTTAGTTATGATACATAATTAATAAAACGGTTTGGAAGTAATGAATGAATAAGAAGTTGTTTAAGTATATATGTTTATTTAGTTTACTTACATGATGCGGCGGGTATTGATGATAGCGGTGAAGAAAATGGAATCGGGACAGAAGAAGATGAAGGTGATGATCCTTTGAGTAAGTAGGAGATTGACATGGTGGCGTTAGCTAGTGTGACTGTTAGACAAGATATATTTCCCCGGCGACCGGTTTTCTATCTGATCACTGGTCTGGTTCTTAGCTTTTGTAGGGAGAGGGAGAGGGAGAGGGAGATAGAAGGTTATAGAGAGAGAGATTTGAAGCTAGAGTGAGAAGCTATGAAAGAAAGAATTTGAAGAGACAGAAATGAAGTGGAAGTGCATGGGATGGGATGGGATGGGATGGGATGGGATCAACTGAATTTATATGTGAAAAAGATGAGCCATAAAGAAGATATATCTATGTCGCGCTATCTGTCTTTCTCTCTCTATCTCACACACACACACCAAAAAGAGATTATTCCATTCATCGACCTGATCCGCACCGCTACTTTTGTTTCATCTACTGCAACGCTTGTTCTCTATGTGTAAGCTGCTGAGACCCATATTTTTTTTTTTTTTTTTGTTACTGCAATGAATCACACACACACTAAAAAGAAACTCAAAAGTAAGGTACACCATGCATTTACCCCAGTGGACTAGAAAGACTACTACTACCGACGAGAAACCCAACGTTACTGGAAAATCACTACCGACCAAGGCTGGCCGGCCGGCGACCCGGTGTGGGATAAAGTGTGCCGCTCTTAACACCCAATCCAGTACTATACTTCTTCATCTCATTGGTCAACCCAGATTACATTATGGTTAGTCTAAATAACCCTCTTCTCATATATCGTAGTTAGCAGTAAGTAGGACGACCTCATTAACTTCACCACCGAATTAATTCCTAAGGAGTGATTTCACCTGATTCGCATAATTAACATCGGATAAGAAACAAACCGAATTTATCGTTTTTTTTAAATATCAGTAATTAACTACTCCTTTACTCACTTTATTCTTTCTGCTGCTCAGATTGATTTGTAATTAATGTTCTTGAATTACTCTTGACGTTCTTTTTTTTTTTTTGATAACTCCAGAAATCTTACTATTACTCTGAAAGATCTTCTAATTTACAAGCCCTAAGCACTTTGTTAGGGATATTGTCTGACCAAGTTTTAAAACGTAAGGAAGAGTTATAGAGTTTAAAGCATAAAGCTAAAGGGAAATTACAAGGATTGTGATCAAAAGTCACTATAATACTGTCAAAAAGAGATGTCAAAGCACTCATCCAATCTGAATACTCTTGCTCAGTCCCATCAATAACCTTTTGCAAGGTTTTTTGATTCTTAGTAAAACTAACTTGTATCTCTACTTTCCTGTATCCTTTCTCAATTGCCTATTTCATCCCAAAGTTAAGAGCTTTAGCTTCATCGTTTCCTCTGTCCAGAGTGCTATGTTGGACTTTGTTATAGATCATGATTGGGTCCCCATTGCAGTTTCTCCACATGCCTGCCACAATTCTCTGCTTTCCTTTTGATCTTTGCACCGAACACACAAGCTTGATGCTATCCTGATCAATCAGCGACCAGTCCCTGTATAAATGTTGGGAGAACATAACATTCAAACTTGTTTTCTGATAACTAGAAATATACACCAAGTTACTTTCTACCAGAGCTAACCAACTAGCATCTATGTTATGCCGAGCATATGTCTTAGCATCATAAAGAGCCCACATCAAACTAGCAATATTACACAATTTAGTATTGCTCCAGTGTCTAGCTGCATCACTAATCCATAATTGAGATCTCATATCTTCGTGTTCAGGGATATCTTTGATGTTTGGAATATGAGTCCAGTAACCTACAGCCATTGCACATTCAAAAATGCCATGAGCAACTGTATCAATCATGCCACAGAACAAGCATTTAGGGTCTCCTCCTATTCTCTTAAGCTATGTTAGCTGCACAAGGCACAATGTCCTTCAGGAATTTCCAAAAAAATAATTTTACTCTTGGAGGGCACAAATCTGCTTTGAGTCTAAGTAGAAGCTTGGCACAATCAGACCCATTACTAGAAGAGGCTGAGAGATCATCCTCCAACTCTTGAGTTAGCTTATACGTAAGTTTGACTGAGAATTCCCCATTTTACCTTGATGCCAAGCCCAGAAATCTTGCTCATTTATGTTCAGAGGTAAACTCAAAATGAGAGAGGAGTCCACAGGGAGAAACATTTGATTGATTTTCTCAAGATTCCACTGATTTGCCTGGAAATCAATTAAATTTGCCACTGTATCCTCATCAAATCCTCCTGAGCAAGGAGTATAAAGTCTGAAAGAAAAGGGTCTAGGGATCCAGGGAGACGACCAAATAAGAGTGTCAAGTCCTGATCCAATTTTTCTCCTCGCCCCTTTTCTGATAAGGGGAATGGAAGAAACTAGAGAAGACCATATAGGACTAGCTTTAGTTCCTTTTTTAACATCCAGGATAGAGCAGGAAGGGAAATAAATTCCTTTCAAAACTTTAGCAACAAGGGAAGAAGGTTTAGAGAGCATATCCAAATCTGTTTAGCCATCAAGGCTACATTAAAACTAGCAATTGATCTGAAACCCAAGCCGCCTTCACTTTTCTCTTTACAGATAGCCTCCCATTTCATCCAATGCATACTCTTTTTATTTGTACCTCCTCCCCACCAGAATTTTGAGAAAATTGCATTGATTTTAGCTATGATTCCCAAAGGAAGTCTAAATAGAGCCATAGTGTAAGTAGGAATAGCCTGGAGAACACTAGATATCATGACTGATCTTGCCGCTTGTGACATAGGATTAGCCCATAAAGCAACTCTCTTGCTAACAGCTTCCAAGAGATACTTATAATGTAGGTTTTTGTTTCTACCAACAGAACTAGGAAGACCTAGATATTTCCCAAAACAGGTAGTTTTTGGCACTCAAAAAATGCTTCTAATTTGCTCTTTAATGTCTGGGTCCAGCTTGTTACTAAAGACAATATCAGATTTGGATGAGTTGATGACTTGGCCTGAAGAGGAGAGGTATCTTTGGATAATATCTCTAAGGACTGTGGCGTTTTGAACTGTTGCTACACCTCCAAAAACTATATCGTCTGCAAATGCTAAGTGGGTAATATAAGGGCAGCTCTTTGCTAATCTGATCCCATTATAAATCCCAGAGATTTCAGCTTAGGAAATAGCACTAGACAAAGATTCTTGAACCATGATAAACAAGAAAGAGAGAGGGGATCTACCTGTCTGATTCCTCTAGTAGGTTTGAAAGGCTTACCAGGAGATCCATTAACTAGGATAGAAAAATTGACTATCGAGATGCACTGGATCACTGGCATCAGCCAATTGGAAGGAAACCCCATGTTTGACAGAATCTCAATGATGAGATTCCATTCAAGTCTGTCGTATGCCTTACTGAGATCTGTTTTTAAAGCAAAATGACCCTTCTTCCTAGCTTTACTTCTTAACAGGTGGTGTTGGATCTCCCCTGTTATAATAACATTATCCGTAATGTTTCTACCATTAACAAACCCAGACTGAGAAGGCGAGATGATAAAAGGGATGATGTGCTTAATTCTGTTTGCCAAGACTTTAGCCACTATCTTATAGAGGAAATTACAAAGAGCTATAGGACGGTAATCACTAATACTAACAGCTCATTTCACTTTTGGAATAAGAGTGCTAGAGTAATGGTTAAGAGTATTAGGCATTAGGTTACCTTGCAAGATATCCTTAACTGAAGAAATAACTTACTTCCTATAATGTGCCAAAAAGCTTTGTAGAAGTACCCATTGAAACCATCAGGCGCAGGAGACTTTTCTGATCCCAACTGTTTCACTACATTAGAGATTTCACCATCAGAATAGGGAGATTGTAATTCTGTAACAAAGTCAGAATTTAATCTGCCCTTAACTGCGTTAGAGATAATAAAGTTGCATGAGGGATTGAGAGATTGAAAAATATCAGAAAAATGATTTCTAGATATACTTTCAATACCTTCCCAAGAATACACCATATCATTATTCTCATTAAGAAGGCCGGAAATTTTGTTTCTTCTCTTAGCAGCTGAAGCTTTAGAATGAAAGAACTTTGTATTCTTATCTCCCTCCTTTAACCATCCAAATTTAGCTCGCTGCTTCCACCAAAGTTCCTCTTTAAGATGAAGTAACTCTATCTCCATTAAAATTCTCTTCCTGTTGCTGACTGACCCATCTCTTAAAGGTTTCTGATCAATAAACTTCAGGTTTGATTGTTTTTTCTTCAGTTTCCACTTGATTTTTGTTATATTCCATCCTTTCCAATTATCAAGTTTAGTAGCACACAAACCCAGCTTAGACTGAAGATCCAGATTCGTTTTCTCCCATACCTCTAAAATAATCTTCAAACATTTACTCTCTTGGACCCATTGATTCTCAAATCTGAAAGCTCTAGGATGAGCTTGGTT
Source organism: Limonium bicolor (assembly GCA_023374045.1). Taxonomy (NCBI): domain Eukaryota; kingdom Viridiplantae; phylum Streptophyta; class Magnoliopsida; order Caryophyllales; family Plumbaginaceae; genus Limonium; species Limonium bicolor. The sequence continues at coordinate 247,566,187 of CM041776.1, forward strand.
TAACCCAAAAAATCTGATATACAAAGGATTGTGATCAGACATCTCCCTCTACCAATGCTCAACAGAGATCTGAGGGAACTCAAAGAGACCATCTTTGTTGCACAAAACTTTATGGATGCGTTCGCCTCGCATTTTATGCGCATTTTTTGACAGCATAAATGTACAACATATGCTGTTTTGGACTCCTTTATTTGTTTTTGCTGTTCGCCTAAAACAACATAAATGTCAGCATAAACGTCAGCATAAATGACAGCATAAATGTCAGCATAAATGCCCGCAGGAAATGCTACTTTTTCGTTTTCGTGTTTTCACTTCCGTTTCTTTACTCACTTCATAATGCAATTACTGTGACTATTGATTTAAAAAAAAAATTTTACAAGTTACTTTATTTATTACAAATTACATAATGCTTTAAATAATTTATAAAAATAGTATTACATCTTTAGCCAAATTTACAAAAAATCACATTTATAATACAAATCTATAATATATTATTTGTAATACCACATAGATTAATTAAATTAAAAAAACGAATAAATATACACACTTGTTGATATATAAATTAAAATATTAAAATAGTATATAGAAATATGAATGCATATAAATTTATTAACATACAAAGTTACAAAAATATTATATATTATTAAAAGTTATAATTTCACTAAATAAATTCACATAACATTATCAGAAAATTTGAAACGCTTTTTTCTTTTTTTACACTTTTATATTTGTAAGAATTATAAAATTTAGATAATAAAAATATATTGTTTAGGAGTTACAAGTTTTGCGTAAATTACTCAGAACCCCCTTGAGGATTTGGGATATTACAATTAACCCCCTTGTGTTTATCATAATTATTGGTAACCACCTCAAGGTTAATGTATCTTTGACTACGAGCCCCCAAACTATAACTTTGTTATTAGAAAGTTAACTACGTGTTGATCTATCAACTTAATCACATAAATAATGCCATGCTGGACAACAAAACTGCTTAATCAACATCAACTAACTATCTCTCATCCCACTTTTGATGCATTTTCGAGGGAAGGTTGATATTTTTAGGAAAATAAAAACACAGATTAAGTAGTGTTTTTTGTCCAGTTTGAAATTATTAATGTGATTAAGCTGATGATAGGTCAGTAACACCCCTATAATAATAAAACAACGCGGAAAATAAACTAAAGGTGCTACAGACCATCGGGCTCCAAACACCCGGTACCAACCTCACCAATTACCACCTTTACAATTAACTAAGTTACGGTCTGAACTTCGAGAAAACTTAACAAAACATAACAATAAAACACATTCGCTCTCACAAAACCTAGTCCCATCCCAAACGCTCATTCTCTTCGTGGCCACCTGTAAATCAATTCGTACCTGCAAGATGAAACCAAGCAGCCCACCCCAAAAGGGGCGGGTCAGTTCCCTGGAATGGAACTGGTACAATTCTCCAAAAACAAACTTATAAAACATAACTCTTCAAATAAATAGTAACATGAAAACAAACTCTTAAAAGTAAAACAGAGATAAAGCACTTCAAAACAATCAAGTTTAAAGAGAAAGGAAAACAAGACAAAGATAAAGAACTTCCAAAACAAGTCATCCACTTAAGTAGTCACACCACATAGTTAGTAAGCATCCATTGTTGATGTTAGAACCAATTCCCATTAGGAGTAGAAAGACTCAGATAGTCACAAAGGACTAGGAATGATAAAATAGATCCAGGAATCAAGAACTCAAGAGTGGAATAATTCAATTGGGAGAGATGGCCCCCACCGCCAGATATCAATGTCCATATGGACGAGGGATATACAGCCCCCTGCTGTCAGATTTAAATGTCCTGGTGGACGAGGGATATACAGCCCCCTGCTGTTAAATATCAATGCCCCTATGGGCGAGGGATATACAGCCCCCTGCTGTTAAATTAAAAATGTCCTGATGGACGAGGGATATACAGCCCCCTGCTGTTCAATATCAATGCCCCTATGGGCGAGGGATATACAGCCCCCTGCTGTTACCATTGAAGACGTGCGCACGTCGAAAGAAAGATTTCCAAGATTGACCTTTTCCAAAAATCCCGCTAGATCACCAACTACCCAGAGCAATACCAAAACACTCAGTCCTACAGAGTGCAGAAGCGTAAACCCTAAGCAGCCAATGTCTAACGGGCAACCAAGTAGAAGAAACCAATACCCAAGTGAGTTCCACATCCAAGGCTCAGTTAGTCATACAAGCTGGGTCAGTCACACAACCATTTCTTTTTTAGAAGCTCCTCTTAAAGCCAGTTAGCGTTTTCCAAACATTCCCCAAGTCAATCAGCCAAAATAACGTAGTACGAACAATCGTACAAACATTCCATAAAGTCCAAAACACATCAAGCTGAGTACGAGAAATCGTACAAAACATTCCATAAAATTTGTCACCAAAAGTATCTGAGTACGAGAAGTCGTACCTGGGTAACGTTGTAGCAGTTCTAGTCAACTTGTGCAAACAATCAACAGTACTCTGAAGAATATTAAAGGTAGTCTATCATCAATCACTCGTAGCCTACGTTACGCTTAAATAAACTCCTTACTCTTATTCCAAAGTCTCAATTATCTTTTAAGCCCTCACTCAAATGTTATGTATAATCTTTGTGTTATCTGAGAACGTTGTATAGCCCAATGTTGTAAGATCAAGGAATGTATTCGATCAACATTGGCTAACTGTCCACTCCTATCCACTTTATTCATACCTAACCACAATCCTCACATTCAAGACTTTTGAGACCTCTATATCATAAATGTGTTTATGTTATATAATTAAATCTAAGAATTTCGACAATAATCTTAAGCTCAATACCTCTATTCTTAATTTAAAATAAACATTGTATTATGACCTATGATAGACTCATCTCAGAATACCATATTATTATCTCACAATGTAAAGATTATATATTTAAACAATTTCTACTAGACAACCCATTATGATTAAGTCTTTCCCTTAACTTAATTAAGACCTACATCTTGTATATTGGAATCATAGTGTTGTAGACGCATTTTATTATAACTTAATCGAATTACTAAACTCATTTATCTTATCTTTAGTTCAGAATAACTTTAATTACAACCATCTAAAAATCTTGTCATAAGATGTTAAATTACTTTTCATCTTGAAATAACCATATTATAATTAACTTAGACTCATAGAACTCTTACATTTAGTATCCACAGGGTATATTATTTACTTTATCATAACTATATAATAGGGTGTTTTAAGATAACCTTTTATGTATCCTTACTTACATTTAATTTCCTAAATGTTCTATTTTTACACACATTCCCCCCATAGGCTATGTATAAACCTTTTATACTAAACTTCACTAAACTTAAGTCTTAAATACGTTTTAAATTGTTTACAAAACCTAAAGGTTTCAAAGGTATAACTTAATAAATTAATTTCCTTTATTGTATTTAGGTTGGACATTATATCTTAGCATAAGGTAGAATTTATCAAAGAATTAAATTCTAGTTCGTAAGTGAAATTATCAATTACTTAATAAGATAATATATTCTGAATAATCTCCATACCTTATATTCAAATGACACATTAATATTTCCAGTGTCAAAAGGTAAATCAATATAGTCTCTTATGTAACATAGTTCCATCTAATTAAAGGTTTAAAGATTTTAAGTATCAAATTCCTATTTACAAACCTTCTTATACATTCTAACTACTAAATACATTACTTAACTATTTACTCACATCCTGAATATTGGTATTAAATGTATTTATATGGCTTAACTAGTTGTAAGAAACTTAGGGACTATTATTTAGATAAATTTCCTAATCATAGTTTAATGTAGTTTTATATCATAATCCCTTTTTAATTATTTTATCTTAAAATATTAAGTTATTACTCAATACTATAAATATTAAGAAATAATTAAATCTAGACTTATTTATCCCCTTCACATTTAGATGTAAAAGGTAACTCATTTATTTTATTATTGTTTATATAGTAAGAACATTTAAATGTAGAAGTATTTCATTCATTTTATTATTAATTATATAATAAGATCTATTTGTGTAACACTTTATGTAAACTAATTACAAATATTCCTAAATTTCAACTTATTAATTTCTTAACCAAATTATAGATTTACATTGTGGTCATTGACTAAATATATACGTATATTTTTTTAAACACTGTTTATATAAATCTTAGAAATTCAAAGATAACTAAAAACTCAACCTATGACCATAAATTAGTACCACCTATATATTCTTTTATTAGTATCATGTAGAGGTTTAGTTTAACTCATTAATTCCTTCATACCCCATTTTCTATAAGGTATTTTATTTCTTTTATTTATTATTTATCGTATATATATATATCCTTCCTATTATTTCTCACAAGGAATGTTATTTCCTTTATCTATTTTTATTGTTTTATATATATTAATACATATACCTACATATACTAAGATTTATCCGGAACATTCTTTAAGAAGTTCTATTGTATTTAATTATATCTAATATCTTTTAGACATATCCAAAACTGATTTATGGTTTATAAATTAAAGTATTTCCCTTAGTTTTAGTTAAACATATTAGCTTCCATATTATATATAATAAATAAAATGTAGTTTAGTTAAATTCCTTGACTTAATATAAGTTACTTCTTAATTCCCTTTTATAAACGCGTAAAAATAATATAAATATATATTTGTTCCTTAGTTTATTTAAAATGTTAACCCCCATATAATATAGTAAATAGAATGTAGGATAATTAAATTTCTTAACTTATATAAGTTCCTACTTAAGTAAGTAAATATACATATAAGTAAATAATTTCATTTCCCTTAGAAGCTAATACAAAAACATTTTTAACTTACTGTTATATAATGTTAATTTAGTTCCCTTTATTATCCCCAGCTTAAAAGTTAATTAACAAACCTTACTTTAATTTTTGATTACATTAAAAACTTTATATTATAGGTTATTCTTATGAAAAACTCATAAACACAATTTTTAAAACCCTTTACCGTTGCCCAAAAATTCCCAAACTTAATATACAGTAACTATAACATTTTAGACATATTATAAAATTTTTATTTCATAAAAATATCTTTTTAATTTAGCCAAATAATTCCAGAAAAGCCGTAACTTGTAAAAATCATAACTTATGTTTAAAAACTCCAAATCCTTAATAATTTACATCAAAATAAACTACATAAAATAAGGAATCTATGGTTAAAATTTCAAGTCAAAATACATTCGGGAAGGTATTTAAATTAATTCAACAAGTTAGGGTTAAATTCTGAAATATTATAAAACATAATCAACTTAAACCTCCAGATCTAATCTCGGCGTCCGTTACTAATACCTACGATCGGACGGCCTATATTTGTCGAGTTCATCAGCGAGCTTCAGCAAGAGGTCGAGTACGATTTTGTCAATTTCTCCCTAACCACAGAACGAAATCGAGTGATTCTTGTTTCTATGGATTCGTAATCAAATTTCGGTTCTATTGGTGTCAATTTCCCCAATTATAATGCAGTGTTCATCAAGATTCGAATTCGAATCGAATGTTAGGGTTCATTTTCGAAACAGTGTACAAACCGGTTGCAATTCTTACAAATTCTCCTAATCTAGAGCGTAATTGACACAATTGAAACATGGGTTAGGTCGGAATTGTAAAACCGGTTAGCATAATCGGAGGAAAAGGAAGGAAGAGGAAGGAGGAATTGAAAGAAATCACGGAATTGCCGAATCGAAGCGATTCGAAAACGTTTTTCTGGAAAAACTTGAACTTCGACCAGTTTAGGAAGCAACCTTCGAGGATCTATAAGTTATTGCACAGATCGTGTTAAGCTCTAATTTGGGCTCATTAGAAAGATGACACTTAGATCTACACATTGATAACTAGAACTAATCCTAACACGCATTATACAGAAAGAAAAGAAAATTGACCCGAAAAGTTACGAGTTTACCTCTCTGTTTCGGTATGATTTTATGTGATTGGAAAATCCGAAACTTTGAGCGACTATAACTTCCAAACGGTTATGATTCAGGCTTGGGCATAAACATAAGAATTGTAGACGGATAGAGATCTACACAACGAGCTAAAGAAATCGAAATTTGGTTGAAAGACGAGGAAGTTATGGCATGACGAACTTTACCTGAAATCGAAGTATAACTGGAATCTGGGTTACGACTGAGAAAGGTGCCAACTTGAGAACGACTTTCCCGTTGATGTGGATGGATTAGGGCTTGTAGAGCTATGAATGTAAAGAGGGAATTAAGGAGAAGAGAGTGGTGAAGACGGCACTGGAAAATTCGAAGGAATGAGAGAGATAGGCCGTCACAAGTTAGGTCAAAAACGGTTGTTTGCTGGAGAAAATCAAGGAGTAAAAATCTGCTAAGTGTTGGGACGCACGAGAGGATGAACGTGGCACTTATGAAATTTTGGCTCTAAAACTTCAAACTAGCCATAACTTTGGCAGGATGATCCGTTTTTGACGTTCTTTTTATCGATCTTCATGGTTTTTCCATAACTATTTATTGGTAGGTTTCATGGCCGGTTGACCATTCTCAAAAAAGTCAACCCTAGCAAGGCTATAAGCTTTTAAGGTTTCTAGAATTTTATATTGACTTTTATGTTTCAAAACAATGTTCCAACACTTCCTAAAATCTTTATAATATATTAGAGTGTTTAATAATTTTCCCAAGATTTATTGACTTATAAATCTTATTATTAAATTCATAAAACTATATAATAATGTATAATAATTAGGGTTAAATAGGAGAAACCCCCTAAATAAATTTCACAATTCCATAACTAATTTAATATTCATAATCCCATATAATAATTTAATATTCATAACTCCATATAATTTAATATTCATAATTCCATAAAATAATTTAATACTTAATAGTATTATTAAAGGTTTAATAAAAGAAATCCCCTAAATTAATTTAAATTAGTTTAAATTAATTTAGGGGTATTTCAGCATATCCCCCTTAAAAGAAACTTCGCCTCGAAGTTTAAAAATCAACCAATAAGCACTCACACCGCTTCGGGTGTGCTGAGACAATAAAAGTTCCAATGAAGTTCCATACCAAAACAATCCTTTATTTCCATCCACTTCCATAACAACATTCCACTCAAGATTACTCAAAATCAAACTGAATCAGGATATACCAAGATATAACATGATGAAAATCAAAAGTCACATACTGAATCATAATGCAAAAACCAAGCACATACAAACACCCCTCATTCTGCTACTACTGTTCTCCCTTTGCTAATAACGAAACGCGGCATAATCCGGATGAGATAACGAAGGAGGAGTATGCCAGCATATCCCCCTTAAAAGAGCTAAGGTACGCCCTCGTACCGCTACTAACGACACATTCAAAGAATTCAACACCTTATTAACCAGCATTGTTGTGAACTTTACTGCACCGTTGATTTTATCCATGATCGTTACATATATATGTATCTCTTGGTTGTTATGTATTTGTATTTCCTTGGTGGTTATAAAATTTTACCTTATGATTATTATCCATTCATTTAATGACTGATACGAATTATATGTCCATATATCATTTATCAATCAATTATATTACTAAGCTATACCTCAGGTGTAACGTACTTGAGTAGTTTAACATAATATTCCCGATCATTTAATAATCCTCAATAATCTTCCAAAATTATCTTCAAAGGTTTATTGGCCAACCATATGTTAAAACTCTATAAGATAAATATTTCTGTGACTTTTCAAGTTTCAATTGTTTCTATAGTTAACTATCGTATTTTACGATTCATTCAGTGTTTACTTTATAAAATTTACTTATTATATAACTTCACCCAAGGCAGAATTTTAGAAAGTTCGTCCAAAATCTGATTCCTTTACTTAAAATTTATACATTATATATATATTTTTAAGGTAGGGACCCTGTATAAAATTTTAGGTCAAATGCATTAGTCTAATGAAAACTCACTCACTCTTGATATTATTTTCCTTAAGGTTTGTTCTATGTAAGTATTCTTCTGATTATTAAATCTTAGTACTCTCTTAGACAATGGGCTTTTGGTAAATATCACTCTTAGTGTGTCTTTTAAAATTTTATACCTGTATAATGTTAAACTTCCAAGTAAACATGAGGATTTTCAATCTTTAAGTAACTCTCAATTTTTTTTTTTAAGCGGCTCAATACTCAAGTATTTAAGGATCAATGATATTAGTTTAGTATTACTCTTCTCTTCACTCAATCTTTAAGTAACTTCTTTTATTTATTTATTTTTTATATCCAACCAGGGGTAGATGTTGTATCTTGAGCTACCCAAATTTTAAATTCCTTTCCTCCATATATAGGTATTTTTCACCAAAGATTTAACTCAATAAATGCTTTACATTTATGAGTTTTAATACCGGATCTTAAGATACAATTTTGATTTGTTCATTGTGGTTAGCAATGAAATATGCCTAGCTCAAGATTTCATGATGGTAACGTCTTACCACCACTTCCCTCAAGTTCAACACAATCCATCACATGCGTAGAAGATTATTTACAGTTAGATGACAAGGCTTGTCTAGCCCCTAAACTTCAGAAGTGGGTGTGCACCCCCCACTATCTCGCCTAGGAGTTCGTCGCACCAGGCACTTCCCGTAGGGTGTTAGGTTTATGTGTTTTCTTTCTAAAGTTAACATAGAGTTTTAATGTGTTTTTACAAGTTCAGATGTGACCTTTTCTAATACGCTACTAGTTCTTGTTAGCCTAATAATTATCTTTAGGTAATAAATTGATACCAAGTAGTTCATGAGATTTATTTTCAAACTTTAAAGGAGTTGAAGTACTTTCACATAATATCAATACTAATTTAGTTATTTAAAGTTCTATTTGTATACTGTTTTCAACCAAAATATTCTTTAAAATTCTAGGAATTTGTGTACTAGCTTTAAAGGATTGCATTTTTAGCAATGTATTCTCCATGAGCATGCTTTTGATAAATAGCTTAATATTTGGTTTATCTCAACTAAAATCTTATCGTACTTAATATAGGATGTTCCAACTTATATATATATATATATTTTTTTCTGTAGTTTATGTTGGAACGGTATATAACAACACATCACACTCAACAGACATTCACAAAAGAAAGTGTGTAAAGGAATCGTTCACAATTCCAAAAGGGTTAGGAGTCGTGCCTTACTGGAGTCCTCACTTCCCAATTCTACCCCAGTTCCCCAGTTTTAAGTGCACCTATAATCTAAGTATTTCACTCGGCTTGTTTTCTCGGGTTCAGAGCGTAACTACGCTCTGATACCACTTTCTGTAACACCCCTATAATAATAAAACAACAGCGGAAAATAAACTAAAGGTGCTACAGACCATCGGGCTCCAAACACCCGGTACCAACCTCACCAATTACCACCTTTACAATTAACTAAGTTACGGTCTGAACTTCGAGAAAACTTAACAAAACATAACAATAAAACACATTCGCTCTCCACAAAACCTAGTCCCATCCCAAACGCTCATTCTCTTCGTGGCCACCTGTAAATCAATTCGTACCTGCAAGATGAAACCACAGCCCACCCCAAAAGGGGCGGGTCAGTTCCCTGGAATGGAACTGGTACAATTCTCCAAAAACAAACTTATAAAACATAACTCTTCAAAATAAATAGTAACATGAAAACAAACTCTTAAAAGTAAAACAGAGATAAAGCACTTCAAAACAATCAAGTTTAAAGAGAAAGGAAAACAAGACAAAGATAAAGAACTTCCAAACAAGTCATCCACTTAAGTAGTCACACCACATAGTTAGTAAGCATCCATTGTTGATGTTAGAACCAATTCCCATTAGGAGTAGAAAGACTCAGATAGTCACAAAGGACTAGGAATGATAAAATAGATCCAGGAATCAAGAACTCAAGAGTGGAATAATTCAATTGGGAGAGATGGCCCCCACCGCCAGATATCAATGTCCATATGGACGAGGGATATACAGCCCCCTGCTGTCAGATTTAAATGTCCTGGTGGACGAGGGATATACAGCCCCCTGCTGTTAAATATCAATGCCCCTATGGGCGAGGGATATACAGCCCCCTGCTGTTAAATTAAAAATGTCCTGATGGACGAGGGATATACAGCCCCCTGCTGTTCAATATCAATGCCCCTATGGGCGAGGGATATACAGCCCCCTGCTGTTACCATTGAAGACGTGCGCACGTCGAAAGAAAGATTTCCAAGATTGACCTTTTCCAAAAATCCCGCTAGATCACCAACTACCCAGAGCAATACCAAAACACTCAGTCCTACAGAGTGCAGAAGCGTAAACCCTAAGCAGCCAATGTCTAACGGGCAACCAAGTAGAAGAAACCAATACCCAAGTGAGTTCCACATCCAAGGCTCAGTTAGTCATACAAGCTGGGTCAGTCACACAACCATTTCTTTTTTTAGAAGCTCCTCTTAAAGCCAGTTAGCGTTTTCCAAAACATTCCCCAAGTCAATCAGCCAAAATAACGTAGTACGAACAATCGTACAAAACATTCCATAAAGTCCAAAACACATCAAGCTGAGTACGAGAAATCGTACAAAACATTCCATAAAATTTGTCACCAAAAGTATCTGAGTACGAGAAATCGTACCTGGGTAACGTTGTAGCAGTTCTAGTCAACTTGTGCAAACAATCAACAGTACTCTGAAGAATATTAAAGGTAGTCTATCATCAATCACTCGTAGCCTACGTTACGCTTAAATAAACTCCTTACTCTTATTCCAAAGTCTCAATTATCTTTTAAGCCCTCACTCAAATGTTATGTATAATCTTTGTGTTATCTGAGAACGTTGTATAGCCCAATGTTGTAAGATCAAGGAATGTATTCGATCAACATTGGCTAACTGTCCACTCCTATCCACTTTATTCATACCTAACCACAATCCTCACATTCAAGACTTTTGAGACCTCTATATCATAAATGTGTTTATGTTATATAATTAAATCTAAGAATTTCGACAATAATCTTAAGCTCAATACCTCTATTCTTAATTTAAAATAAACATTGTATTATGACCTATGATAGACTCATCTCAGAATACCATATTATTATCTCACAATGTAAAGATTATATATTTAAACAATTTCTACTAGACAACCCATTATGATTAAGTCTTTCCCTTAACTTAATTAAGACCTACATCTTGTATATTGGAATCATAGTGTTGTAGACGCATTTTATTATAACTTAATCGAATTACTAAACTCATTTATCTTATCTTTAGTTCAGAATAACTTTAATTACACCATCTAAAAATCTTGTCATAAGATGTTAAATTACTTTTCATCTTGAAATAACCATATTATAATTAACTTAGACTCATAGAACTCTTACATTTAGTATCCACAGGGTATATTATTTACTTTATCATAACTATATAATAGGGTGTTTTAAGATAACCTTTTATGTATCCTTACTTACATTTAATTTCCTAAATGTTCTATTTTTACACACATTCCCCCCATAGGCTATGTATAAACCTTTTATACTAAACTTCACTAAACTTATGTCTTAAATACGTTTTAAATTGTTTACAAAACCTAAAGGTTTCAAAGGTATAACTTAATAAATTAATTTCCTTTATTGTATTTAGGTTGGACATTATATCTTAGCATAAGGTAGAATTTATCAAAGAATTAAATTCTAGTTCGTAAGTGAAATTATCAATTACTTAATAAGATAATATATTCTGAATAATCTCCATACCTTATATTCAAATGACACATTAATATTTCCAGTGTCAAAAGGTAAATCAATATAGTCTCTTATGTAACATAGTTCCATCTAATTAAAGGTTTAAAGATTTTAAGTATCAAATTCCTATTTACAAACCTTCTTATACATTCTAACTACTAAATACATTACTTAACTATTTACTCACATCCTGAATATTGGTATTAAATGTATTTATATGGCTTAACTAGTTGTAAGAAACTTAGGGACTATTATTTAGATAAATTTCCTAATCATAGTTTAATGTAGTTTTATATCATACCCTTTTTAATTATTTTATCTTAAAATATTAAGTTATTACTCAATACTATAAATATTAAGAAATAATTAAATCTAGACTTATTTATCCCCTTCACATTTAGATGTAAAAGGTAACTCATTTATTTTATTATTGTTTATATAGTAAGAACATTTAAATGTAGAAGTATTTCATTCATTTTATTATTAATTATATATAGAATCTATTTGTGTAACACTTTATGTAAACTAATTACAAATATTCCTAAATTTCAACTTATTAATTTCTTAACCAAATTATAGATTTACATTGTGGTCATTGACTAAATATATACGTATATTTTTTTTAAACACTGTTTATATAAATCTTAGAAATTCAAAGATAACTAAAAACTCAACCTATGACCATAAATTAGTACCACCTCATATAATATTCTTTTATTAGTATCATGTAGAGGTTTAGTTTAACTCATTAATTCCTTCATACCCCATTTTCTATAAGGTATTTTATTTCTTTTATTTATTTATTTATCGTATATATATATATCCTTCCTATTATATTTCTCACAAGGAATGTTATTTCCTTTATCTATTTTTATTGTATTTATATATATATATATACATATACCTACATATACTAAGATTTATCCAGAACATTCTTTAAGAAGTTCTATTGTATTTAATTATATCTAATATCTTTTAGACATATCCAAAACTGATTTATGGTTTATAAATTAAAGTATTTCCCTTAGTTTTAGTTAAACATATTAGCTTCCATATTATATATAATAAATAAAATGTAGTTTAGTTAAATTCCTTGACTTAATATAAGTTACTTCTTAATTCCCTTTTATAAACGCGTAAAAATAATATAAATATATATTTGTTCCTTAGTTTATTTAAAATGTTAACCCCCATATAATATAGTAAATAGAATGTAGGATAATTAAATTTCTTAACTTATATAAGTTCCTACTTAAGTAAGTAAATATACATATAAGTAAATAATTTCATTTCCCTTAGAAGCTAATACAAAAACATTTTTAACTTACTGTTATATAATGTTAATTTAGTTCCCTTTATTATCCCCAGCTTAAAAGTTAATTAACAAACCTTACTTTAATTTTTGATTACATTAAAAACTTTATATTATAGGTTATTCTTATGAAAAACTCATAAACACAATTTTTAAAACCCTTTACCGTTGCCCAAAATTCCCAAACTTAATATACAGTAACTATAACATTTTAGACATATTATAAAATTTTTATTTCATAAAAATATCTTTTTAATTTAGCCAAATAATTCCAGAAAAGCCGTAACTTGTAAAAATCATAACTTATGTTTAAAAACTCCAAATCCTTAATAATTTACATCAAAATAAACTACATAAAATAAGGAATCTATGGTTAAAATTTCAAGTCAAAATACATTCGGGAAGGTATTTAAATTAATTCAACAAGTTAGGGTTAAATTCTGAATATTATAAAACATAATCAACTTAAACCCCCAGATCTAATCTCGGCCGTCCGTTACTAATACCTACGATCGGACGGCCTATATTTGTCGAGTTCATCAGCGAGCTTCAGCAAGAGGTCGAGTACGATTTTGTCAATTTCTCCCTAACCACAGAACGAAATTGAGTGATTCTTGTTTCTATGGATTCGTAATCAAATTTCGGTTCTTGGTGTCAATTTCCCCAATTATAATGCAGTGTTCATCAAGATTCGAATTCGAATCGAATGTTAGGGTTCATTTTCGAAACAGTGTACAAACCGGTTGCAATTCTTACAAATTCTCCTAATCTAGAGCGTAATTGACACAATTGAAACATGGGTTAGGTCGGAATTGTAAAACCGTTAGCATAATCGGAGGAATTGAAGAAAGCTCACCGGAATTGCCCGAATCGAAGCGATTCGAAAACGTTTTTCTCTGGAAAAACTTGAACTTTCGACCAGTTTAGGAAGCACCTTCGAGGATCTATAAGTTATTGCACAGATCGTGTTAAGCTCTAATTTTGGGCTCATTAGAAAGATGACACTTAGATCTACACATTGATAACTAGAACTAATCCTAACACGCATTATACAGAAAGAAAATTGACCCGAAAGTTACGAGTTTACCTCTCGTTTCGGTATGATTTTATGTGCTGGAAAATCCGAAACTTTGAGCGACTATAACTTCCAAACGGTTATGATTCAGGCTTGGGCATAAACATAAGAATTGTAGACGGATTAGAGATCTACACAACGAGCTAAAGAAATCGAAATTTGGTTGAAAGACGAAGTTATGGCATGACGAACTTTACCTGAAATCGAAGTATAACTGGAATCTGGGTTACGACTGAGAAAGGTGCCAACTTGAGAACGACTTTCCCGTTGATGTGGATGGAGTTAGGGCTTGTATGAGCTATGAATGTAAAGAGGGAATTAAGGAGAAGAGAGTGGTGAAGACGGCACTGGAAAATTCGAAGTAATGAGAGATATGGCCGTCACAAGTTAGGTCAAAAACGGTTGTTTGCTGGAGAAAATCAAGGAGGTAAAAATCTGCTAAGTGTTGGGACGCACGAGAGGCTGACACGTGGCACTTATGAAATTTTGGCTCTAAACTTCAAACTAGCATAACTTTGGCTAGGATGATCCGTTTTTGACGTTCTTTTTCGATCTTCATGGTTTTCCATAACCTATTTATTGGTATAGGTTCATGGCCTGGTTTGACCATTCTCAAAAAGTCAACCCTAGCAAGGCTTAATAAGCTTTAAGGTTTCTAGAATTTTATATGACTTTTATGTTTCAAAACAATGTTCCAACACTTCCTAAAATCTTTATAATATATTAGAGTGTTTAATAATTTTCCCAAGATTTATTGACTTATAAATCTTATTATTAAATTCATAATACTATATAATAATGTATAATAATTAGGGTTAAATAGGAGAAAACCCCTAAATAAATTTCACAATTCCATAATAATTTAATATTCATAATCCCATATAATAATTTAATATTCATAACTCCATATAATAATTAATATTCATAATTCCATAAATAATTTAATACTTAATAGTATTATTAAAGGTTTAATAAAAGAAATCCCCTAAATTAATTTAAATTAGTTTAAATTAATTTAGGGGTATTTCAGCATATCCCCCTTAAAAGAAACTTCGCCTCGAAGTTTAAAAATCAACCAATAAGCACTCACACCGCTTCGGGTGTGCTGAGACAATAAAAGTTCCAATGAAGTTCCATACCAAAACAATCCTTTATTTCCATCCACTTCCATAACAACATTCCACTCAAGATTACTCAAAATCAAACTGAATCAGGATATACCAAGATAACATGATGAAAATCAAAAGTCACATACTGAGTCATAATGCAAAAACCAAGCACATACAAACACCCCTCATTCTGCTAATACTGTTCTCCCTTTGCTAATAACGAAACGCGGCATAATCCGGATGAGATAACGAAGGAGGAGTATGCCAGCATATCCCCCTTAAAAGAGCTAAGGTACGCCCTCGTACCGCTACTAATGGCACATTCAAAGAATTCAACACCTTATTAACCAGCATTGTTGTGAATTTTACTGCACCGTTGATTTTATCATGATCGTTACATATATGTATCTCTTGTGTTATGTATTTGTATTTCCTTGGTGGTTATAAAATTTTATCTTATGATTATTATCCATTCATTTAATGACGGATACGAATTATATGTCCATATATGATCATTTATCATATCAATTATATTACCAAGCTATAAACCAGGTGTATTGTAGTAGTTTATAATAATATTCAGATCATTTAATAATCCTAATAATCTTCCAAAATATCTTCAAAGGGTTTATTATGTTAAAACTTATAAGATAAATATTTTCTGTGACTTTCAAGTTTCAATTGTTTTATAATTAATTATCGTATTTTAGATGATCATTCAGTTTACTTTATAAAATTTACTTATTATATAACTTCACCCAAGGCAGAATTTTAAAGTTCTTCCAAAATCTGATTCCTTTATCTTAAAATTTTACATTATATATATTTTTAAGGTAGGGACCTGTATAAAATTTTAAGTCAAATGCTAGTCTAATGAAAACTCACTCACTCTTGTAATTATTTTCTTAAGGTTTGTTCTATGTAAGTATTCTGATTATTAAATCTTAGTACTCTCTTAGACAATGGTGGCTTTTGGTAAATATCTCTTAGTGTCTTTTAAAATTTATACCTGTATAATGTTAAACTTCCAAGTAAACATGAGGATTTTCAATCTTTAAGTAACTCTCAATTTTTTTTTTAGATGCTCAATACTCAAGTATTTAAGGATCAATGATTTAGTTTAGTTACTCTTCTCTTCACTCAATCTTTAAGTAACTTCTTTATGGTTTTTATATTCAACAGGGGTAGATGTTGTATCTTGAGTACCCAAATTTTAATTCCCTTCCTCCATATATAGGTTTTTCACCAAAGATTTAACTCAATAAACCCTTTACATTTATGATTTAATACCGGATATTAAGATATAAATTGATTGTTCATTGTGGTTAGCAATGAAATATGCCTAGCTCAAGATTTCATGATGGTAACGTCTTACCACCATCCCCTCAAGTTCAACACAATCCATCACCTGCGTAGAAGATTATTTACAGTTAGATGACAAGGCTTGTCTAGCCCCTAAACTTCTAGAAGTGGGTGTGCACCCCCACTACTTTCAGCCTAGGAGTTCGTCGCACCAGGCACTTCCCGTAGGGTGTTAGGTTTACGTGTTTTCTTTCTAAAGTTAACATAGAGTTTTAATGTGTTTTACAAGTTCAGAGTTGATCTTTTCTAATACGCTACTAGTTCTTGTTAGCTTAATAATTTTCTAGACTTAAGATTTATCTTAAACATTATCTTTAGGTAATAAATTGATACCAAGTAGTTATGAGATTTATTTCAACTTTAAAGGAGTTGAAGTACTTTCACATAATATCAATACAAAGTTATTTAAAGTTCTATTTGTATACTGTTTTCAACCAAAAGTATTCTTTAAAATTCTAGGAATTTGTGTACTAGCTTTTAAAGGATTGCATTTTTAGCAATGTATTCTCCATGAGTATGCTTTTGAAAATAGCTTAATATTTGGTTTATCTCAACCAAAATCTTATCGTACTTAATATAGGATGTTCCAAACTTATATATATGTATATATATTTTCTGTAGTTATTGTTGGGACGGTATAACAACACATCACACTCAACAGACATTCACAAAAGAAAAGTGTGTAAAGGAATCGTTCACAATTCCAAAAAGGGTTAGGAGTCGTGCCTTACTGGAGTCCTCACTTCCCAATTCTACCCCAGTTCCCCAGTTTTAAGTGCACCTATAATCTAAGTATTTCACTCGGCTTGTTTTCTCGGGTTCAGAGCGTAACTACGCTCTGATACCACTTTCTGTAACACCCCTATAATAATAAAACAACAGCGGAAAATAAACTAAAGGTGCTACAGACCATCGGGCTCCAAACACCCGGTACCAACCTCACCAATTACAACCTTTACAATTAACTAAGTTACGGTCTGAACTTCGAGAAAACTTAACAAAACATAACAATAAAACACATTCGCTCTCCACAAAACCTAGTCCCATCCCAAACGCTCATTCTCTTCGTGGCCACCTGTAAATCAATTCGTACCTGCAAGATGAAACCAAGCAGCCCACCCCAAAAGGGGCGGGTCAGTTCCCTGGAATGGAACTGGTACAATTCTCCAAAAACAAACTTATAAAACATAACTCTTCAAAATAAATAACATGAAAACAAACTCTTAAAAGTAAAACAGAGATAAAGCACTTCAAAACAATCAAGTTAAAGAGAAAGAAAACAAGACAAAGATAAAGAACTTCCAAACAAGTCATCCACTTAAGTAGTCACACCACATAGTTAGTAAGCATCCATTGTTGATGTTAGAACCAATTCCCGTTAGAGAGTAGAAAGACTCAGATAGTCACAAAGGACTAGGAATGATAAAATAGATCCAAGAATCAAGAACTCAAGAGTGGAATAATTCAACTGGGAGAGATGGCCCCCACCGCCAATATCAATGTCCATATGGACGAGGGATATACAGCCCCCTGCTGTCAATTTCAATGTCCTAGTGGACGAGGGATATACAGCCCCCTGCTGTTAAATATCAATGCCCCTATGGGCGAGGGATATACAGCCCCCTGCTGTAAATTAAAATGTCCTGATGGACGAGGGATATACAGCCCCCTGCTGTTCAATATCAATGCCCCTATGGGCGAGGGATATACAGCCCCTGCTGTTACCATTGAAGACGTGCGCACGTCGAAAGAAAGATTTCCAAGATTGACCTTTTCCAAAAATCCCGCTAGATCACCAACTACCCAGAGCAATACCAAAACACTCAGTCCTACAGAGTGCAGAAGCGTAAACCCTAAGCAGCCAATGTCTAACGGGCAACCAAGTAGAAGAAACCAATACCCAAGTGAGTTCCACATCCAAGGCTCAGTTAGTCATACAAGCTGAGTCAGTCACACAACCATTTTTTTTAGAAGCTCCTCTTAAAGCCAGTTAGCGTTTTCCAAAACATTCCCAAGTCAATCAGCCAAAATAACGTAGTACGAACAATCGTACAAAACATTCCATAAAGTCCAAAACACATCAAGCTGAGTACGAGAAATCGTACAAAACATTCCATAAAATTTGTCACCAAAAGTATCTGAGTACGAGAAATCGTACCTGGGTAACGTTGTAGCAGTTCTAGTCAACTTGTGCAAACAATCAACAGTACTCTGAAGAATATTAAAGGTAGTCTATCAATCACTCGTAGCCTACGTTACGCTTAAATAAACTCCTTACTCTTATTCCAAAGTCTCAATTATCTTTTAAGCCCTCACTCAAATGTTATGTATAATCTTTGTGTTATCTGAGAACGTTGTATAGCCCAATGTTGTAAGATCAAGGAATGTATTCGATCAACATTGGCTAACTGTCCACTCCTATCCACTTTATTATACCTAACCACAATCCTCACATTCAAGACTTTTGAGACCTCTATATCATAAATGTGTTTATGTTATATAATTAAATCTAAGAATTTCGACAAAATCTTAAGCTCAATACCTCTATTCTTAATTTAAAATAAACATTGTATTATGACCTATGATAGACTCATCTCAGAATACCATATTATCTCACAATGTAAAGATTATATTTAAACAATTTCTACTAGACAACCCATTATGATTAAGTCTTTCCCTTAACTTAATTAAGACCTACATCTTGTATATTGGAATCATAGTGTTGTAGACGCATTTTATTATAACTTAATCGAATTACTAAACTCATTTATCTTATCTTTAGTTCAGAATAACTTTAATTACAACCATCTAAAAATCTTGTCATAAGATGTTAAATTACTTTTCATCTTGAAATAACCATATTATAATTAACTTAGACTCATAGAACTCTTACATTTAGTATCCACAGGGTATTTATTTACTTTATCATAACTATATAATAGGGTGTTTTAAGATAACCTTTTATGTATCCTTACTTACATTTAATTTCCTAAATGTTCTATTTTTACACACATTCCCCCCATAGGCTATGTATAAACCTTTTATACTAAACTTCACTAAACTTAAGTCTTAAATACGTTTTAAATTGTTTACAAAACCTAAAGGTTTCAAAGGTATAACTTAATAAATTAATTTCCTTTATTGTATTTAGGTTGGACATTATATCTTAGCATAAGGTAGAATTTATCAAAGAATTAAATTCTAGTTCGTAAGTGAAATTATCAATTACTTAATAAGATAATATATTCTGAATAATCTCCATACCTTATATTCAAATGACACATTAATATTTCCAGTGTCAAAAGGTAAATCAATATAGTCTCTTATGTAACATAGTTCCATCTAATTAAAGGTTTAAAGATTTTAAGTATCAAATTCCTATTTACAAACCTTCTAACATTCTAACTACTAAATACATTACTTAACTATTTACTCACATCCTGAATATTGGTATTAAATGTATTTATATGGCTTAACTAGTTGTAAGAAACTTAGGGACTATTATTTAGATAAATTTCCTAATCATAGTTTAATGTAGTTTTATATCATAATCCCTTTTTAATTATTTTATCTTAAAATATTAAGTTATTACTCAATACTATAAATATTAAGAAATAATTAAATCTAGACTTTTTATCCCCTTCACATTTAGATGTAAAAGGTAACTCATTTATTTTATTATTGTTTATATAGTAAGAACATTTAAATGTAGAAGTATTTCATTCATTTTATTATTAATTATATAATAAGATCTATTTGTGTAACACTTTATGTAAACTAATTACAAATATTCCTAAATTTCAACTTATTAATTTCTTAACCAAATATTATCATTGATTTACATTGTGGACATTGACTAAATATATACTATTTTAATACTGTTTATATAAATCTTAGAAATTCAAGATAACTAAAACTCAACCATACCATAAATTATACCACCTCATATATATCTTTTATTAGTATCATGTAGAGGTTTTATTTTAACTCATTAATTCCTTCATACCCCATTTTCTATAAGGTATTTTATTTCTTTTATTATTTATTATCGTATATATATATCCTTCCTATTATATTTCTCACAAGGAATGTTATTTCCTTTATCTATTTTTATTGTATTTATATAATATATATACATATATCCTACATATACTAAGATTTATCCGGAACTCTTTAAGAATTTATTGTATTTAATTATATCTAATATCTTTTAGACATATCCAAAACTGATTTATGGTTTATAAATTAAAGTATTTCCCTTAGTTTTAGTTAAACATATTAGCTTCCATATTATTATATAAATAAAATGTAGTTTAGTTAAATTCCTTGACTTAATATAGTTACTTCTTAATTCCCTTTTATAAACGCGTAAAAATAATAAAATATATTTGTTCCTTAGTTTATTTAAAATGTTAACCCCATAAATAGTAAATAGAATGTAGGATAATTAAATTCTTAACTTATATAAGTTCCTACTTAAGTAAGTAAATATACATATAAGTAAATAATTTCATTTCCCTTAGAAGCTAATACAAAAACATTTTAACTTACTGTTATATAATGTTAATTTAGTTCCCTTTATTATCCCCAGCTTAAAAGTTAATTAACAAACCTTACTTTAATTTTTGATTACATTAAAAACTTTATATTATAGGTTATTCTTATGAAAAACTCATAAACACAATTTTAAAACCCTTTACCTTGCCCAAAAATTCCCAAACTTAATATACAGTAACTATAACATTTTAGACATATTATAAAATTTTATTTCATAAAAATATCTTTTTAATTTAGCCAAATAATTCCAGAAAAGCCGTAACTTGTAAAAATCATAACTTATTTAAAAACTCCAAATCCTTAATAATTTACATCAAAATAAACTACATAAAATAAGGAATCTATGGTTAAAATTTCAAGTCAAAATACATTCGGGAAGGTATTAAATTAATTCAACAAGTTAGGGTTAAATTCTGAAATATTATAAAACATAATCAACTTAAACCCCCAGATCTAATCTCGGCCGTCCGTTACTAATACCTACGATCGGACGGCCTATATTTGTCGAGTTCATCAGCGAGCTCAGCAAGAGGTCGAGTACGATTTTGTCAA
The DNA here is from genome assembly GCA_023374045.1 of Limonium bicolor. Classification (NCBI taxonomy): domain Eukaryota; kingdom Viridiplantae; phylum Streptophyta; class Magnoliopsida; order Caryophyllales; family Plumbaginaceae; genus Limonium; species Limonium bicolor. The sequence continues at coordinate 247,587,898 of CM041776.1, forward strand.
TTTTCCCTAACCACAGAACGAAATTGAGTGATTCTTGTTTCTATGGATTCGTAATCAAATTCGGTTCTATTGGTGTCAATTTCCCCAATTATAATGCAGTGTTCATCAAGATTCGAATTCGAATCGAATGTTAGGGTTCATTTTCGAAACAGTGTACAAACCGGTTGCAATTCTTACAAATCTCCTAATCTAGAGCGTAATTGACACAATTGAAACATGGGTTAGGTCGGAATTGTAAAACCGGTTAGCATAATCGGAGGAATTGAAGAAAGCTCACCGGAATTGCCCGAATCGAAGCGATTCGAAAACGTTTTTCTGGAAAAACTTGAACTTTCGACCAGTTTAGGAAGCAACCTTCGAGGATCTATAAGTTATTGCACAGATCGTGTTAAGCTCTAATTTGGGCTCATTAGAAAGATGACACTTAGATCTACACATTGATAACTAGAACTAATCCTAACACGCATTATACAGAAAGAAAATTGACCCGAAAGTTACGAGTTTACCTCTCTGTTTCGGTATGATTTTATGTGCTGGAAAATCCGAAACTTTGAGCGACTATAACTTCCAAACGGTTATGATTCAGGCTTGGGCATAAACATAAGAATTGTAGACGGATTAGAGATCTACACAACGAGCTAAAGAAATCGAAATTTGGTTGAAAGACGAGGAAGTTATGGCATGACGAACTTTACCTGAAATCGAAGTATAACTGGAATCTGGGTTACGACTGAGAAAGGTGCCAACTTGAGAACGACTTTCCCGTTGATGTGGATGGAGTTAGGGCTTGTATGAGCTATGAATGTAAAGAGGGAATTAAGGAGAAGAGAGTGGTGAAGACGGCACTGGAAAATTCGAAGTAATGAGAGAGATATGGCCGTCACAAGTTAGGTCAAAAACGGTTGTTTGCTGGAGAAAATCAAGGAGGTAAAAATCTGCTAAGTGTTGGGACGCACGAGAGGCTGACACGTGGCACTTATGAAATTTTGGCTCTAAACTTCAAACTAGCATAACTTTGGCTAGGATGATCCGTTTTTGACGTTCTTTTTATCGATCTTCATGGTTTTCCATAACCTATTTATTGGTATAGGTTTCATGGCCTGGTTTGACCATTCTCAAAAAGTCAACCCTAGCAAGGCTTAATAAGCTTTAAGGTTTCTAGAATTTTATATTGACTTTTATGTTTCAAAACAATGTTCCAACACTTCCTAAAATCTTTATAATATTTAGAGTGTTTAATAATTTTCCCAAGATTTATTGACTTATAAATCTTATTATTAAATTCATAAACTATATAATAATGTATAATAATTAGGGTTAAATAGGAGAAAACCCCTAAATAAATTTCACAATTCCATATACTAATTAATATTCATAATCCATTAATAATATTCATAACTCCATAATAATTTAATATTCATAATTCCATAAAATAATTTAATACTTAATAGTATTATTAAAGGTTTAATAAAAGAAATCCCCTAAATTAATTTAAATTAGTTTAAATTAATTTAGGGGTATTTCAATTTAGCATACAATTGGTTCTTTCTCAATGTTTGCAACACATCCCTCAGGTGGCTTTCATGCTCACCACTGGATTTCGAATACACAAGTATGTCATCGATGAAGACTACCACTGATTTGTCCAACTGATCTTGGAACAAACGGTTCATTAAGTCCATGAACTTTGCTGGTGCATTTGACAAGCCAAACGGCATAACTGTGAACTCATAATGCCCATACCTAGTTCTGAAAGCTGTCTTCTCGATATCACTGTCACGGATGGCAATCTGGTGATATCCGGAACGTAGGTCTATCTTGGAGAATACTGATGCTCCCCTAAGCTGATCAAATAGATCGTCGATGCGTGGTAAGGGGTAACGGTTCTTCACCGTAACAGCATTCAGCTCCCGATAATCAATGCATAGGCGGAGGCTACCGTCCTTCTTCTTCACGAAGAGGACCGGCGCTCCCCATGGTGACACACTAGGGCGGATAAAGCCCTTGTCGAGTAGGTCTCGCAGCTGCTCCTTGAGCTCTGTCATCTCTGCTGGAGCCATACGGTAAGGTGCTTTCGCAATGGGTCCGGTGCCCGGAATCAAGTCAATCTCAAACTCAAAGCAATTGTATTAATGCTACTGAAACGTGTGTATACTGGAACCAGAACTGCAGAACAGAAAATCTGAAACTGATACACTTTCTCTTCCATTTCTTTTCCCTCTGTTTGTTCATGTGTTTGATTTTCAATTCTTTCCAAATTGTTGACCCAGTTAATTAAGTGTTCTATCAAGCTTCTAAACCCAAACAAAACCCAAAACAACTTTGTTACAGACACAGAAACATCCAAATACTGAACTGGAAAGAAACAGAAAACTGAAACACTAAACTGGTGGGTTTTTTTCTATTTTGCCTTTATGTTTCTTACCCTGGTCTCTGGTTTCCCCTACAATGTCCAGCTACTTGGTTAAGTGTCTTAATACAGTCTTAACCTTAAAACAAACCCCAAAGCAACTTGTAACACCCCAACCCGAAATCCAATAACCTGAACGGCGATCACTCCCAAATAAAATACAACTGCAGCGGAAATAAATACAACAACCGGGCGGTATTACAATGCCGTTGGCCACCCTTGTGACCAACAAGGCTAAGTCCAAATACAATCTCCAAAAGTCACGGTCTGAACACGAATACAATCCGAGATACTAGGAATCAAACTCTAACTTAAAATACTTAAGTAAAATAAATGTCTAGAAGAAGACTCCCATAGCTTGAATCTACCCCACCTACACTCGGTGTGGTAATCCTCTCAACTTCAGGTACCTGAAAATGGGGGTGCCCCCAAGGGGCTCAGCAACAATGCTGGTATGGAAAACGTGCAGCCCATCGTCTACCGGGCCACACCAACTACTTTGTCGAACACATGCAGTTCATTTTTATAAAGCTGTAAACAAGCATAGTCTGATAATAACAAGTATCCATACAAGGACAATAATGTCACATAGAACAAGACACAGAAGGTCAAGTTAGTTGAACTGAAATCTTAGTGATAGTCGGGTCCACACAATGGGACTGACAGGTATAACTGAATATCTTAAATAGTGGAGGTATAGTGACCTCGTTAAGATTGAAAGGTTGGGTATAAAACCCCAGGAGATAACGTAGTTAAACCCTGAACTGAGAGGAGTGGGAAATAGAATCCCACTAGAGGAATGAAGTCTTCCTCAATTGAAGGGCATTAGAACCCGGGGAAAGAGTCTTCCTCCCAACTGAAAGTTCCGTCGTGACGTAGATAGGAGACGACCTGAGACAGGTACAGCTCCTGTAGCATGCATGGCCAGATCGAACTGGGTCCTCGTCCTCGAAGTATAGAGTTGTTAAGTGTCATATTAAGACGTTAAACAAGAACACAATGTGTATTGTCAATTATCACGTTTAGGATAATGACGTTTGTTATAAGTGAAGTTAGTGAGAGACTTGAGTACAAGTCCTCGGTATACTGAAGCGCAGGTATTTAATCCACTGGTATAGTAGTGTTGTATGCGTGGGACATACACGTTGTAGTCAGCATCATTCACGCACATAAAATAATACAACAGTGCACAAGAGTAAAACAACAGTTTATTAATTATCTTGGTCGTTATTTCAAACAACAGATAGCACACAAGCCGGTGTAATCCGGTAGAAAACAGGTTGCAAGAATCCCATACCGTTCACCGTAGGTTGCAATTGATTATACTCTGGTCAACGTCTGGTCAAACAAAGTCCTAGAATAGGATTAACTGAGAGGGTTAATTTTTGTTACCCTTATAATGATTCTTTTGAATCTTTTAACATTCTCGTATTTGTTATTTCATGTGAGGTTTATTTCTTTTAATTACCTCATGATTTAATGTATATTATTTGTTATTCCTTTTTGATTTATTTATAATCCTTTGATGTACATATTGTATTCATATTTCATGTACTATTTGTTGTTTATTTTTATTGTCTAAGTGACATACAACTTATAATTTCTTAACTATATTTAAATGTCTTACATGACATGATATTCTTATAATCTCATTATTCTCCTTTTTGTCATGAATATATTAGTTTCCTTTAACTTCCTTATAACTATATAAGCCATAGTTCTAATTCCATAATTCCTTTAATCAAATTCTTTCTTCTAATTCCTCCAAATATCCATATAGACCTATATTTATTTAAATCTAAGTTATTACCCTTATATTCGGTTATTTATAAATCAACCATATTAATTCATAACTTTACACACTTAAATTCTAATCTCTTTTAAATAGAGTTTTAACTTCTTATTTAGCTAAATTACATAGTCACACTAATATTTTGGTATATAGCTTCTAAATATTATAACTTTCAAAAATGCAACTTAGCCCCTTAAATTCTCGCAATAATAATTTATTTCCTATAATTACAATTTAACCACAAAATCTTATAAACTTTACATAATGCCTTATAAACTATAGTTTAATTTTAATTCTCCATAAATGCCGAATATTTATATATAAATTCTAAATTACCAAACTAACCCCAAAGTAATTCGGCTTTGTCATTTATTCTTCCTTAATTACACTTTCATCCCAAAACTTTATAATGTTTCTTAATAACTTATAAACTAAAGTCTAAATATATAATTCCTCAAAATTCAAAGGTGAGCCTAATAAATCTCTTAATTATGAATTCGCCCACCAATAAGTTCCAAACTTTCATAACAACTTTTATAAATTACATAATAGCCCAAAACTTAATAAATGTTATTCTAACACTTGTTTAAATTATCTAAAATTCATAAACTTAATTCCTAACCTTATATTATATTATAATTACACCAAAATACCCTCTTAACTTTCGGCTTTCATATTATACACACTAAACTTTGTAAAATTACATTTTAGTCACATAACTTAATTAATTAGCCATTTAAGCTCTAATAAATATTTTCACTCACCAAACTTTATAGTATAAGTTTATATACCTAAGTAGTTATTCAAATCTATTTAACACTTAGGTAATTCGGCCATATTTAATAGTGACCATATAGTATATAAAGTGGATTTATATGTCATAATAACTATACATAACTTCATATGAGTCATATAACTTATGTAAAAATTATTGTAATGTCTTGTATTGATTCTTAGCTCAAAATAAGCATTTTTGCTTTTGATAATTCGGCCTTATTAATTTGTAACATAGATAAATTTTGTGACACAAAAATGTGTCTTAAGGTAAATATTTTCTATATATGTATAGATGATTATATTTTTGGCATATAAAACCTTATAGTTCGGTATCAATTAACCTAGGAGATGTACCTAATTTTTGTATAATTTTTAGAAGCTTAACAAAGCTTATAACATAAAGATTTACTTAGTAAACTTACTTCTTAACAAAGGTGGTTAAGTGCTTGAACTCTTCTTGAATCTCCAAGCTTTCTCCAAGGTAATAGTGAGGCTCCACTTCGGTTATATGCAAGTGGTGAAGGAGTTTTAGGAGTTAGATCTTCAACAAAGATCTTAAGTAGATTTGTAAGTAGTTTAACAAGAATTTACCTTAAGCTTTTCTCCTTATTTTCGGCTCACTAAGGTGGATGAAGAACAAATTTTCCTTCATGAAAATGAAGAAGAAAAGAGCCTTAGAAGAAGAAGAACTTGGTTACACATAAGAATGTGCTTTAAGGATTTACAAGCATTAAAACTACCTTAAGATAACCTTGAGATGCTCCTTGGTTTAATGTTGGTTTGGACAACCTCCTTGGAGAACTAATTGATGTCAAACACTTGCTGTTAAGCTATGAAGAGTTTTTGCTTCAAGGCTTGCCAAGAAATGCTAGGAAATTACCTTAAGATGAAGATAGAAGTTAAATCTCCATTAAGGACTTAAGAGCTTCAAAGGAAGAAGATGAAGCTAGAAGAGAGAGCTAGGGAGCTTACCAAATTCGGAGGTGTGGAGTGCAAGAGAGGAAATGACACTAAACTCACGTAAATGCAAGAGAATGCCCTTGGAAATTGATTTTTGTTTGGTCAATTTTTAATGTCATTTGACTATTCTTTTCCTTAGTTTATTACATGAGTTATTGGCTCAATAATGCCCTCCTTTCCAGCATGAAAACCGGCCATGTGGTGTGGACTAAGCAAGAGTTGAAGACAATAATGTTGGCTAGAAGACAAGGTAAGAAAAGTAAGGTATATTCTTGATTTTTCTAATTAATGTCTTGTCCTCTTCCTCATTGTGTTGCACGATTTCAAGGGTTGAATGGGGGTCTCCATCGGTGTTGTAGAGCCAGGAAGAGCTAAGGAAGAGCTAAGAAGTCCATGCTTAGGAAATCAAAAGGCAAAAGAAAGGAATCTACTTTTTGCTTTTAGTATTTGTTTTTGTCTAGCCAACTTGGCCATTTTCTATAGCATAATTTCGAGCTTCTGGTCAAATGAGTCACACATTTCTTTGTCATTAAGTATTATAGCACATGGGATGATGAGTCATTATGTTTAAGCGTTTTTTTTAAACTTTAAAGGCAAATTTTATACTAGTTTTTTGCTCTCAAAATCGGCCCCTATAGACACCTTGTTGACTAGTCACACCAACTGATTTAGAAGTTCATTTTAACCCTTTTTAGATTACCATTCGTGGCATGTCAAAAACTACAAGACAATTGCGTAAAACGCATTTTCGTGACACCGAAGGTGTGTTTTGTTGCTCTAAGGAATTTTTTGGGAAACCATTGTTTTTTATGAGTTCCAAGTGTTTTTAAACACTTATTATGGTAAATAAACATATACTAAGATGTTACATTGGGTTATATGAGGTTATATAAACCATGACATAATTTAACGGCCATCGGGACACACCCGGGCAAAAAGGAGCGCTAAGAATCCTCCTGTTGTTTTTGCTGAATTTTGAGAAACCACTTCGTGGGTTCTCTTTATAATGGTTAATAATGATGTTAGGAACTCAAGGAATTAATTTTATAGGAGTTCGTGCCACCTCGGCACTCCTCCGGACTTTTCGTGCTTTAAGGGGCGTGCGTGAGCACTCCCGAGCGTTTTGCGTTTTTGACTGAATATAGCTTAGGGATATATTTATATATTCATATAATATTGTATGACCATTGGTTAATATTAGGGTCATACAAGGTCATGTTTGACCATATGCTTCTAAGGCGTTTAGCGTTTATGGAGAAACGACTGTTTTTACGTAACGTTCTCATGCATGGGTTGCATGCGTACGTGAAATGATTTATAATAGGATTATTTTCCATTAAATAATGGTTTAATAATATTAATTAGATTTGGGGTATTTCACAACTTCGTTAATGTTACAGAGTCATCCTTATACTGAAACTAGGAAACTGAACAACCTGAAGCAAAACTGAAATCTGAAACTGGTGTTTCTTTCCTGTTCTCTAATCTGACTTCATACTTCCCAAACTATTTAGCTTCTTAGATAAGGGTCTTAATATGATTTATCCCTAAATAAGACCACAACAATGTAGTTAATGCCACTGGAAACCCATTATACAGAACTGTGTTGTTACAGAAAAACAGAAATATGAAACTGGTTTATTCTCTTTTTAGCGTGTCACCTGGTTTCTGTAATTTTTTTCCCAGCTTATTTACACTTAGTGTAATGTGTTAGAGGGCTATTAGGCTATTCAACTTGCCAATACAGCATCTACATTGTTTCTGGAAATCAGTTACACAAAAGTAGTAGTTGTAGAATTTAAATCCTTTTCTGCACCAGTTTTTTTTTTGGCTGGTTTATACAGAATTGTCTACACCAGTTCTCTTGTTGCTTAACTCTAAGGTAGATAGCACATGGGTTACTTAATACTTCAGGATTTATTAGCTATTTTCCTAGTACAGTTCCATGCACATTTGACACTAGGAAACACAAGGTTTTAGCCCAAATTCATTCAGTTTTCTGCTGTTATTTAAACAGTTCACAGATTTTGTTTCTTCCCTTCTAACTTCAGTCCTGATGCACTAATTGGTTCCCACTCCTGTTTAGGTGTTTAGTTGTGTTTTAAGTTTATAGATAAACTAAGACAACATTGCCAGTGCTACTGAATCGTGCTTGTACTGAAACCAAAATTTTCAGAAACAAAAACTAGCACTTGTATTTTCCTTCGTCTTGCTTCACGGTTAGTGCGTCAGGTTGGGTTTTTAATTCTCCCAATGTGTTCATATCCTTACTCACGTGTGTTAGAAATGGTTTAGGTTCATTAACACACGACACAACTCCTTATAAGCCCTATGTAATCTCTTATACAGAACTAAGAAATTCAGAAACTGAAAAACTGAGGATGATTTGTTACATTCTGTTTTAGCATGTCAACTGGTTCCCCTAGTTTGTCTAGCCAGTTGTTTTCCCCAGGTTGATTCTTGGCGCAAATGATACTTCCAGCACCTTGGTCACTCGACATCAACTGAGGAGGATTACTCAAAGGTTAGGCTGATAAACTAACTAAAACAGATCGTGGAGAGTTGATTGAAGGTTTATCTGGTTATGTTTCTTTTTGACACAGAACTGAGCTGTTGTTAGTGGGATCTTGATACACTCTTCATGGGTTAAATTTCCAGGCGGAGTTAAGCAAGGATTGAGGAGGAAACGAGTTAGACCGTGAGCAAATTCTCGGCATAGAAACAGAAGAGAATGAAAAGACTGCAACAACGTGATTACCCTCTGAACTCATAATCTTACCTTAGCAGTTCTTGGAGAGGGTTTAGTTTCAGGATCCTTTTCCAGTACTCTATCCGTGGTTGGCCTGCAGGGTTCTTGTATGGGACAGGGAGAAAATTACAGGAACTTGAGCGTGGAGTGTCGGACCCAGACAACCAGAGGACAATTCGCACAGGATCTGGGTTGTGTTTACCTCGCTAGTTCTCTGCACATGTAGAAACTGGTGCGTACCAAAAGAGGGAAAAGGATGGTCCGTGTGTTCATGATTCAAACGGCACAAGACAAGGGAGTAGTGGGGCGTAGGATTCAGAGGCAACCACTCCCTATATAATGTGTTGGTCTTCTGGTCGGCTTCTTGGAACTGGAACATCGGCACAGGAGGGAGGTTCAGTTGAATTCCCTTGTTATTCTCAAACGGAAACAGAGGGATGTATGGGCAACCGATTACTTAATTGCTGCCTAGATTATACTGCCATTAGAGAGTGCTTGTGAGTTCCAATAAAGTGGGCTCATAGAAGCTTGAGTTGTTCAAACTCTCACGGTGGGAGTGGTTGGTTACTGATCTGACTTGAGTAAGGAAATCAACGGCAATGTTCCTGTCTATGTATTTTTTTTTCTGGTTCAGGTGGTATTACAGTAATTACTGAGAGTGCAATTTATTACCGAATATGAGCTTAGCTCAACCGGTTAAGGCGTTCACTAGATATACCAATGATACCGGGTTCGAATCCCGGTAGGAGCGCATTTCGCTCTTTTTTTTGTATCAGCCATATTCATGCCTATTTCTTGTATACATGCGACTGTATTAATATGTCGTGTTATTAGTTATATACGCGACTATTTTATTTTGTCACGTTGTTAGCTATGTATATGTGTATATATATACGACCATTTTATTTTGTCGCGTTCTAGTTATATATACATATATATATGCGGCTATTTTATTATGTCACGTTATTGATTATACCTATATATATATATATAATATATATATTATATATATGTACGACTATTTTATTTTGTCGTGTTTTAGTTATATGTACCTATGCGACTATATTATCATGTCGCGTTATTAGTTATATATACAACGTTGTAATATTGTAATGTTGTGTATATGTACATATACATACGTATATATATATAAGTACGTGACCGTATTACTATGTAACGTTGTCATGTTTTCGGATATGTATATGCCCGTACTAAATTTACTTGTTCGTTTGTTCACAAGTTGTTACATGCTCATAATAATGTAACACATTCCCCTTAATTGTTTAGGCCTCAATGTAGTTAATTATATGTTTAAATAATGTGTAATTATTTAGGGGTATTTCAGTTTACCCCCCTTAAAGAGACTTCGTCCCAAAGTCATCTTTCTCGAATAGTTTATAACAACTACCCATATAGCCATAATGCACATCTATTTGATGTGACATTCACTAGTATCTAAACGATACTATGCTCGGTATCTAAGCGATACGGTATGAACTGAATTCATAAAGGAGTACACATATATATATCAATCATCAAACAATTCATACACACACATACATCCGAGTATCTCACATGATACTTACATACATGTTCACAACATACACATGTGTGCAATACACAAACAAACCACCAACAAAACACGTATGCCCCACATACAAACACACAAAACTAGAGGCTCTACCCCCCCCCCTTAAAAAGGGTTACGCCCCCGTACCCCACAAGTACTCACAGACGCTACTCGAAAAGCGCTGGATACTTGGCTCTCATCAAATCCTCTAACTCCCAAGTGGCCTCTTCGACCTCGTGGTTTGACCAAAGAATCTTGACCATGCGGACGGTCTTGTTCCTGGTCTCCCGCGTCTTCGTATCTAGAATACGGAGTGGAGTCTCTTTGTAACTAAGAGACGGGTCTAGCTCCAAGTGCTCTGGCTGCAACACATGCAAGGGGTGAGGGATGTATTTCTTCAGCTGAGATACGTGGAATACATCATGGACTCTCCCGAGCTCAGCAGGTAAGTCTAACATGTAAGCTAACGGGCCCACTCGCACCATAATACGATACGGCCCAACATATTTCCGGCTTAACTTGCCCTTCTGTCAAAAACGAAGGATGCCCTTCATAGGTGACACTCTGAGGAAGACTCGGTTGTCGACTGCGAATTCGAGATCTCTCCGTCGGACGTCTGCATATGACTTCTGTCTATCTTAGGCAGCCTTCATGTTTCTATGGATCTGTAAGACATCCTCTTTCACCTGCTCTAAGTACTCGGGTCCAAGGAATGTGTTCTCGCTAGCCTCGTCCCAGCAGAGAGGTGTCCTACATGGTCTACCATATAACGCCTGGAATGGTGGCATCTGAATCGACGCGTGATAGCTGTTGTTGTAGGCAAACTCAATTAGATGTAACCGATCAATCCAGCTCTCCTGGAAATCTAGGGTGCACGCTCGGAGCATGTCCTCCAATGTTTGGATGGTCCTCTCACTCTGACCATCCGTTTGCGGGTGAAAGGCGGTACTTAGCTGCAGCTTCGTACCTAAAGCCTCATGAACTTGCCCCCAAAACTGTGATAGGAATCGAGGGTCTCTATCTGACACAATCGTCTTCGGCACGCCATGGTGTCTGATGATTTCTCGCTGGAAGAGATCCGCTAGCTTGGGAACTTTCCACGTGTCTTTGATCGGAATAAACATAGCCACTTTCGTCAATCTATCAACGATCACCCAAATGGTGTTCGCACCTGCCTTAGTCGGTGGAAGGCCGACAACAAAATCCATGGATAGGTCCTCGAACTTCCAGTACGGAATGGGCATAGGCTGCACCAAACCTCCTGGTCTCCTGTGCTCGAACTTGACTTTCTGACAAGTCAAGGAGCGGGTAACAAACACTGTTACATCCTTCTTCATACCACTCCACCGAAAGTGAGTCTTCAGGTCTTTGTACATCTTTGATGATCCCGGGTGGATAGACAAGGAAGAGCAATGAGCTTCACTAAGTATCTTCTCTTTCAACTCTGGGCTGGACTCTGGGATGCACAATCTGCCATTCAATCTGATCAGTCCATCAACACTGAGTCTGAAATCATATTTCTGCCCCTTGAATGTGCCGTCAACTTACTGCTGCCTGATGGTCTGTATGTACTGGTCGCTCTCCTGAGCACAGCGTACTTCTTCGACTAGGCTACTGTTTGCTGACATGGCATGTAAGGAGTGAGCTCTCCGGCTCAGGGCATCGGCTACTATGTTCGCCTTCCCCTCCTTGTACTTGAGGTCGATGTCGTAGTCCTTCAAGAACTCGACCCATCGCCTCTGCCTCATGTTCAGATCTTTCAAGGTGAATAGGTACTGAAGGCTCTTGTGATCCGAATATATCGTCACTGTCACACCATACAAGTAATGTCTCCATATCTTCAAAGCAAAAACAACTGCTCCCAGCTCCAGATCATATGTCGGTAGTTCTCCTCATGTTTCTTCAGCTGTCGGGAGGCGTAGACCATGACCTTCCCGTGCTGCATGAGTACACACCCTAGCCTCGTACCTGAGGCATCACAATACACTTCGAACCCGTCGGTCCCTTCAGGAATGGTGAGTTCGGGAGCCGACGTTAGAAGGTCCTTCAGTTTCTAAAAGGAACGCTCGCAATCCTTAGTCCACACAAACTGAGCGTCCTTTTTCATCAGGTTAGTCATAGGCTTGGCTACTTTGGAGAAGTCTTTCACAAAACGCCTGTAGGAACCAGCCAACCCCAAGAAACTACGGATATCGGTCACTGTCTTCGGTCTCGGCCAGCTCTTGACTACCTCTATCTTCGCAGGGTCGACGGATATGCCGCTGGCTGAAATGATATGTCCCAAGAATGCCACGCTATCTAGCCAAAACGCACACTTCGAGAGCTTGGAGTATAGCTGATTCTCTCTCATAATCTGTAGAACTCACTTGAGGTGTGCTTCGTGGTCCTCCTTAGTCTTAGAGTAGACTAGGATATCGTCGATGAATACCACCATTGATGAGTCGAGCTGCTCTCTAAACAGGCGGTTCATGAGGTCCATGAATACTGCAGGTGCATTTGACAATCCAAATGGCATCACGGTAGATTCGTAGTGACCGTATCGTGTTCTGAATGTCGTCTTCTCTATATCTCTCTCTGCAATGCGTATCTGATGGTAGCCTGATCTCATGTCGATCTTCGAGAACACTGATGCACCTCTGAGCTGATCAAACAAGTCATCGATGCGTGGAAGAGGGTATTTATTTTTTACTGATACGACATTTAATTCCCTGTAGTTGATGCAGAGTCGCATGCTCCCATCTTTCTTCTTGACAAACAATACCGGCGCTCCCCATGGAGATACGCTCGGTCTGATAAAGCCTTTGTCCAGTAGATCCTCTAAATGAACCTTCAACTCTTTCATCCATGCTGGCGCCATCCGGTAGGGTGCCTTGGCAATAGGCCCCGTGCCCGGCATAAGATCAATAGCGAACTCCACCTCTCGCACTGGTGACATGCCTGGTAACTCCTCAGGAAACAGATCAGGGAAATCGGATACCACTGTTATATCAAAATCCATCTGCTCCTCTTGCCTCGTATCGTGGACATAACATATATATGCGGTGTGGCCCTTCCTCACTTCTTTCATCAAAGTCAACGTAGATACAACTTTGAGGGTGGGTTCCTTCGGCACACTGCGGTAGGAAATAGCCTTGCCCCCGGGCTCTTGAGTAACAGTCGGTGCTCGGCACAATGTATCCGGCCCTTGTATCTCTACAGCCAATCCATACCGATGATGACGTCAAAACCCAACCCCTTGAATTCGGTCAAGTCGACGGGGAAAATCTTGTCCCGTATAACAATTTGCAAGTCACAGTAGCGTCCCGTGCATCGCACTCTCTCTTTGGATGGTAAGGTGATGGTGAAGTCGGAGAGGTGCTCCGGGGTCAGTCCCAACTTCTTTGCAAAAGAAGAGGATACGAAAGAGTGAGACGCCGCTGAGTCAAATAAGACTGATGCATCGGTGCCATCCACAGGGAAGGTACCTGTAGCATTTCGGTTTAAATTAGCATTGTGGTTATAAAGGTTATATTCTTTAGTTTGGCTGGTTCCTAGCCTTACCAGTGATGACGTTGCCAATCTCCTTGGCTTGTGCCGCATTCAGAATGTTAAGGTTTCCTCCTTTCTCAGATTCATGGCCTGGATTAACGAGTCGTATAAGGATAAAACTGATAACAATTGTACAAATGAACTTTGAAACTCCACTTATATTTATTCCACAAAGCTTTACATTATACTTGCATACAAAGCTAGTAGCTTACAACATTACATCAATACTCTCTTAAAGTCAAGTTTAGACGCCCCGATTTGATGTGGGTAGTGTTTACTAAAGCTGGTGGTGCGGTGTTCAACTTAATCCGCTTGATTCCGTGATACACTAATCTCGAATCTCCACCGAATACCAAAACATCTCCAAATCTGAGGACTAGCTTCCTAGCTAAATCCATTCTCTTCTGGTCGCCATACAAGAATTCGGCTTCATCTCCAATGGAGAACGACACTACGGGAATACCTTTTGCAATGGACTCGGGTGTCTCATCCCGGTCCTGGTGTAACCCCAGTCGCCCATTTTGTTCGTAGAAGTTTACAATGCAAACGTCAGCATCAATGTCGGGTACTGGTTCGTCTTCAAGCTACTGTGCGGTCTCCACCGCCTTCCGTGCTAAGGTCTTGAATTTTTCGGGTATCCTAGGTACTTTCGCCCCATCTAGTTTCCTCACTTCCTCGTATGTCCTAGTCTGCGGGTCCCAATCCCTACCTAGGCACATCATGTGTAGCCTCATCTTCGAACCGCTCGTAAAACCCGGAATGTAAAACCCACCTAGTTCTCTACCCAAGGCTCTACACTCTTCTATGATGTCAGTTTGCTCGTCTAAGGTTAGGAATTCTCTAAGCAGAATCATGCCTGGTCGGATGACTTGACTATTCTCTCTTGGATGTTCCCGTCTTTCGGCTACAGGTCTCGGTGATCTCGGTCTCATAGATAAGGGGTAGCAAATGTCGAAACTACCTGAGATGTGGAAGTTCTCCTAAGATAAGTCTTTTCTAAAATCGGTACACACACATAGTCCATGCTTTAAATAATTTAACACATATCATGGTTTCATACAATGACAGTCGGGTATTAAAATTACCTGAAGAGTGCTGGCTCCCGTCTCAGCGCTCGAGGTTCCCGCTGAATTAAGAGTGGCGCGTCCATGGTCGACTCCTTTTCTGTAACACCCCCAACTCAATCCAAATGTGGTCTCACAACTTAACAGCATACATATAAACATGTCACAGCTGAATTCTTTACACTCCAGGACCTTGCCACGGTCTGACTACAGAATATACCGAACATTAGTACATAATGACCTTAACCAAATACATATCCTTTTACAATTCCCTCACATCCTATACATCTTACTAACTCAATTGCAATACGAGTGTACATGCACAACTCGTAGGCCACGCTTAACCCGTAACACTTGTATCCCTTCTTACTCTCGCGACGGCCGCCTCCTGATGTTCACCTGTGTAGTAAAAACAGCCCCCAAAGGGGGTCAGCACGAATGCTGGTACGATCCTCTCATGGCCCCCAAGCTAACGTGGCTACGACGACTAATTGTCGATAGCATGGAGGTTGATTAGATGCACAACATAATAGTAAGTGCAGTAAACAACAAACCAAATTGAACAATCCAAGTTCACACACAATGAACGACTTAAATACGTTCCCTTAATTAGGGAGTTAATTATTTAACTCCTTAAGTTATATTTCCTCTTAATCTTAGTCCATCCTTATCTCACCTCACTCTTAGTCTAATCTTAATCTTAGAAACAACCATCCTTTAAAAAGGAGTGGATGTAGCTTATCTTAGTCTTAATAATACAAACCATCCTTTAAAAAGGAACGGTTGCAACTTATCTTAACCTTACCTTATGTGTGCCAACCGTTCTCTCATTGGGAATAGGTTAGCCCTTAGTTCATTGTTTATTTTTGTAGGGCTTGGTTAACCCTAGCCAGCAGCAGGACACTTACCGGCAATAAACAACATTCTTAAATTGTTGGGGATGTAGGCTTGATCCCCCCCCCCCCACGCCATCTTAAAGCCACCTACCTTGAACTGGATGTCCAATGTAGCCGAGCCGGCCAACCGACCCAAGGCTACTAGTCCGAGGACTAGTCCTTAAGCGGTAGTCGGATCTGCTATAGATACCGACCCCCTTTCCTTAGCATGCATGACCGGAGTCAGTCCCGGGTTCCTCACTCCCCCCTTAAGTTCCAGTTAGTAGAAGTCTCAAGACCATGTTTGTTGGTTAACCTCTTTCGGTTATATATCAAACTCATATTAGGGAGCGTTCCTTAGTCTCACTCAATTCCTTACTAAACGTTGGTTAGTAAGTTCTCAAGGTATGTTGTGTTAGTTTTCACACATCACACAACAATACAATAAACATGATATTCCGGTTGCATGCTTTATCTTGTTTAGTGAGCACACAAAAACAAATAGCACACAAGCCGAGGGACACCTCGTTAGCAAGCAGGTCACAAGAAGAACTGTACCGTTCACCGTTGGTCGTTCGGTTGCTTAATCTCTTCCGGAGTCCAATTTCCAAGTCCTAAAACATTCATCCAGTTTTAGGTTGTTAATCACTTAACTCAATTCAACTTACTTATCTTACTTAACTTACTTAACTCTTAATGATCCCCACCTAACACCTCTTAAGTCTTGCAACTTAATCTTACAAACTTAGCCTTAAACTTTTAAGCTTATACTTAACTTAATCCCCTAGGTCTTTATACCTCTAGTAATCTTTGCCTCCTCAACGGGGTACCCTTAATACCACTAAACTCTCTTAGGGTTTCTTTTTTTTTTAAGTCTTAAGGGTCGTCCGACCCACCGTCCGACCCACCAACTGGGTCGGACCCTTCCAGAAACTTTCGGGTTTGAAAAAACTCCACTTGTCCGACCCATGTCCGACCCAACCATCTGGGTCGGACCATTATAGAAATCCTTCCGTCTTTTAAAACTCCTCCGTCCGACCCATGTCCGACCCAAGTCCTCTGGGTCGGACCGTTCCAGAACCCTTCACTGGCGTCTAACAGACGCCGTCCGACCCAAACTTGGGTCGGACCCCTGGGTCGGACGCCACCAGAACAAGTCCAAAAATTGTTAAATCTTCACCAAACTTCTCCTAAAGCATCCTAATGTGTTCTAACATCATTTAGACCCTTAAACCCGCCTTTAATCATCCTCCAAACTCATTAAAATAACCTCCAAAGATCTTCTTAAACATTTACTAAATTCTTGCAAAAACTCCTACCACTTATCATATAGTTCCTTATATTCCCAACTTGCAACCTCACCAAAACTTCAACCAACCCTAGTGCTCCCTGCTTAACAGTTTGACCACTTCATAAACATCATTTTTCCATCTTTAATTCATCCATCTTCCCTTTGCTAAACCTTCCAAGGTTATCTTGCATTTCCATGCACCAATTTCTCTTCTTTTCATTTGTTACTCATCACTCCTAAACTCTTGAGCTTACTTATACATTTCTTTCCATTACCTTAATACCTTGACATTGTTCTTCATTTACCTTGACGACTTACAACATTCTCTTACAATTTTCACTTCCATCACCCAAGTCCACACATTACCATTTAAACTAAACCTTACTAGTCCACTACTAACATCACCACCTCTTACACAAACTTCCCGAAACTCTCATTGTTCTACTCTTTAGTTCATACCTAAACCATCTCAAAGCATTATACATCATTTCCTCCAGATTTTTGCACAAGTCTTACATTCCTCATAACATGACTTTGGTGTGTTCAATACACCCACCAATCCTCTAATCTCCTCCTAGACAATTCTAGGTCATTCCAAACCTCAAGAACTCTTTACCTAACTCATTTCCACTCAAACTCCTCATAATGATCCCTAGTGAATCCTAGGGCATATTAACTCACCACTACCACTTAAACACTTTGTTTTCTACTCAAATTTCGCCATAGCTTCTCTAGTATATTATCATGCCCAAATGCATTGTTTTCCTCATTCAACCATCTCACACACATCAAGTTCTTTCCCATCATATCTTCTCACCCAAACCAACTCAATCACATCAAACTCAATATATTGCAATAATCTTAAATTGCATAGCACTAAGGCTCTTAAATGACATGGCTCTTAGGCCCTTAAATGACTTAAACTTAAACACTGAATTTCCCACATATAAAAGCTTTCAACCTGCAAATACACCCATCAATCTCATAGTAGTTATAATGCTCTTAAAACTCATCTTAAACTTATATTACTAACTCATTCTCATTGGCTCCTTAGTCACAAGTTCACAAGTTCACAAGCTTGTTTAAACTCTTTTTCCTAGGTTATATAACCCATTACCTAATGTAAGCCCTAGGCTACATTGGTACTCCTCTAAAACTCATTCCTTAAACCTTAAACCACCATTAGGTAAGTAACTTACCTTGTTTTCTCAAGCTTATCTTATCTTCCTCCTTAGACCTTCTTCATGAATGAATATCGGCCACCACTTAAACTTCCTTTGCCAATGTTCTAACCAATATTCAATGACTCACATGAGTACTAAACAATACACTAACCTTAAGGAGTAAACCCTAGGTTAAAAATGTGTCCTAAGGTTTTGAAATGAATGTTTTACCTTGGATTCTCAAAACAAGCTTGGATATGAATCAAGTAGGACCTCCTCTAGCCCTTGTAGAATATAATCAAGCTAGAACAATGGATAAAACAAGGCTCCATGAGAAGGTAATTTTCGGCCATGTAGAAGAAATGATGGAAACATGGTTTTTCTTACATTTTCCTTACCTAGAATGAATGGAGAAGATAATGAACACCTCAAGCTAGTTTTTCCTCCTCCAATGGTGATTTCCCATGGCTCCAAAATGAGGCTTTTCAGATTTTGAAAAGATAGAAAGCAAGGTCTTGGTCTAACTAAGAGATATATGTGTTTAGTTTTTGATTTGGAGCTAAAATGAGTAAGTTGTTGACAAAGAAAGGTGGTGGTGCCATGGGTGCTGCTCCTACGTGAATGAAGGGAGGAAGAAGATGGTGAAACCGGTGGGAAGAAGAGAAATGAAGAGAGAGAAGAAGAAAGGTAGCTTATAAGAGATATTTTACTTTTAAAAGCAAATAGTAACTTCTTACTTTTTCCTCTTCTTTATAACATTATTTGACTACTCATGGTGACTCATCCTCCCTTAGAAAACCGGCCCCCTATTAATTAAGGCAAGTCATGGTCTTGTTTGACCAACTAATTAGACTTAAGTGATTAAAGACTAAACTAGTCACTATTTGGCACTATTCACAAATTAGTGCACATATTTCTGAAATTTTTGATTTCCCATTGATTTAGGCTTCCTAATATGATACTAATTAGTACACATGTTTATTAAAGAGTAATGATGGGTATTTAGCCACTTAAAACTCAATTCCAAGACAATTTCTCAAAAATGTGCTTTAAGACTTCTTAAAGCACATTTTGTAATTTAACTTGTTTTCAAGCTTGATTTTCTTTGGTAATTGGTTTAAAATGACCATTAGAATATTACTAAGGTCTTATCATGATATTTGGGTACTCACCCAAGTCTCTCCAAGCTTAGAGCATATTTTTGCCCTAATTGCCCTTAAGGCATTTTCTTGTGTTTTCCTAGGTTTAAATTGTCTACCAATCTTTCTAAGGCATGTTTTAGCCTTACTACATCATAAATTGATGATTAGTTAGCATACTTAGGTTTGGGGTATTTCAATCTACCCCCCTTAAAAGAACTTTGTCCCCAAAGTTCCCATGCATCTTATCTTAACAGAATACATGTCTTAACTCATTCCATAGATCATTCAGATCATACTTATGTATACTTAAACTCATTGAATCCTTAGTTCCACCATATGCTTATTCTTAAATATCACACAACATGCTTACGCATGTATAGCACTCAAAATTCCCTTTGTTCCTTTTGATGATTAAATACATTCACATAATTTCCAACGTATTCTCCCATGTCACCGGTCCGTAGACAATGGCTCATTCGTCCTCGTCGCCATGGGCCAGAATACAAAACACTCTGCTCTCCCCATGTCACCGGTCCGAAGACAAAGGCTCGTGCGTCCTCGACTCATGGGCGAGACTCAGTAAAAAGGTAATCCTTTTTACGAGGTCATGTGAGGAATAATTCCTCTAATTAAAAATACAAGCAACTCCAATTTCGTTTTATACTAACGCCTCTATCCTTAGCGTGATTTAATTGTGACCATTGGTAGGGAGTTTCAGGAATCATCCAACCCTGATGTGATCAGCATCAGTGTAGAACTATCCTTCCACCCCAATTTGTGTTTGGTTTCCCTTTATCCCTAGAAAATCAAGTTCCACCTCCCACATCATTTTCAAACATCCACATAACTCACTCATGTCCAATTTTCTATCTTTTTAGTTCTTCTAATCATAAACAATACATCTCCTAAGTGTGGACTCAGTCCATCAAACATTCCTGATTCATCTCTTAGTAATTACCTCAAGACTTAAATTCTTACTAAGTTCTATAACCGTCTCATACCAATTCTCACCATCTTATATCTCATAGCATTACTATCTTCTTCCTTATATTCATATCAAACAGTGTCCCGTAGTGTTATCTCATTCTTATCTCACACATAGTCTCATATCGACTCATACCTCATATATTCTTTATTTCTTAAGTCTCCTTAAACCTCCTCCTTAATTCTCTTAACTTGTACTCACACCGGAGTTAACAAGATAGGTACTTAATGTGTATGGTATTCACATCTTCTGTGTGCAATAGCCATGATTTTATCTCAAAATGTTTATGTAAAATATATTCTCAAATTCTTTTGTGCTATGCACACCGTAGTTCATGTACTCAGTACGCAAACATACGCTAAGCGGTTTTCGCTCTACCCCCCTTAAAATGGATTACGCCCACGTAATCAACATTGTATCATCCTTGAACATAAGTTCAAGATGTCTAATTCTCACCAAGCATTCTAGCTTCCATGTCATCTATCTTACTTATAATTCAATCAGAAATGACTTAGTCTCTGTATTGAGGATTCCTAACGGTACTCATACCATTTCCTTAACTTAGTGTGATCTGCTAGCTTCCGCTGCACGACTCTGATAGTTTTAGGCTTATTTGCCATTCTTATCCTTTTACAGTATTGTATATCTTTCTCTTGCGTGCTTATGGTTTAGCACTAAAGGTCCCTCAATGGTCACGTGTTATCTTTATATATACACGACCTTGATGAGTTGTAGCTCATCTATCCAGTCTTCCTGGAGATCTAATGTCTGTATTCTTAGTGTTTTCTCAAGTGTCTAAATCGTTCTTCCCATCTGACCCTTGGTCTGAGGATGATTCTTAATCTGAAACTACTGTTTAGTGCTTATTGCGCTTTACAGTTTAATCTCTTACATCTTAAGACATGTCCAATGTCTGTACTTAACAATTTGTGCTCTTCGCATTTCATAGTCTTTAATTATTTGTTCTCTAATTCCTTTGTGTTGTTGGTTCAACTGAATTCTTCTCTTCGATTGTTTACGGTAGTAGCTGCTCTTGTCTGATCTTGCGTCGTTGTCCGTGGTATGGAGTCGACTACTTCCCGTGTTCCTTACACCACTCGTCTACATGCATGGGGTACCTTACTGGTACATTACTACTTACCCAACTAACTCATAAATGAGCATGTCAGGCCTGCAAGCCCCTGTGGGGTGCAGTCGTCCCACGTCTCGTTTTAGTAAACTCATAGTGTCCGTCACACGTTTAGCTATTGCTAATTATGAAGTATTCTGTTGTCGATCTCCTCTTTCATCTTTCATCGTTCCATAATAACATTTATTGTTCTTCTTGAAGTTAATCAAGGGAAATCCATTTACTGTGTTCTTGGGTATGGTATGCTCTGGCTCCTTTCTGTATTCCGTATTGATTCGGTCTCTTAATATCTGAGGTCTCTTTCCGTAGAGCCTCTTATCTTGTTTCTCATATTTATGCTACTAGGAATGCACTTCCAGTTCCTTAAGGAATGGGTAGTGTGCTTCCTGTGAAATCTTACTTAACCAGGTCCAGACTACTGGCATCAATGCACAGTTTGTCTACCATCTTATTTCCTTACTTATGCTGGTCTTAACTCATAAATCTAATTGCCTCAGTGTCAATATTTGACGGCTCATACATAACAGTCGCTTTACCGCGCACCATGACTTAATCTCCTTATATAAATATTGTACCCATGACCACTACTACTGTGGTAGCTGGCCTTTACCATGTTGCCCATTGATGGCGCAACTACTTACTCATTTACTCTAACATCTTATCTTACATTCAATCCCTTCTTGGTGTAAACACACTGGGAGTTTTCTAATTTCGGTGCTTGGCGGCTGCCGTACCGTGTTGTAAAATAGTTGACTCTTAATATGAAGATGTTATGCTCCAATCTCAGATTCGTAAGTAGGCTAATTTCTCTCGCATTCCTTTATCCTTATGATGCTGTTTACCATGTAATTTAACCGGTTCCTGAAGAAGTCATCCGCTGAGTCACAAGCTCTTCTGAGCATTGGTCATTCGACGTGCCATGTTGTGCACTCACAACGTTTATCTCTGACGATTACTGATTCTTAAATCCTGGGTGTTGGATATGAGGTCTGTCTTTGCAGCCTTTCTTATTACTCAAGTGTATCTGATATGTTCTAAGGTAATCTCAAGTTTACAGTTTCCATTCTCTAACAAAAGCGTATTGCATCTCTAATAAGTGAAAGCCCTTTTGAGGGGTTCATTCCCACTCATGGCCTCACAACAAGGAGAGGTATCCCCACCCTAAAAGGCATGGTTCGTTCTCCGCCCCTACCAATGTACTATCCCATTATTCTCATTGGTGCCTTTTCCTGGCAATATTTTCCACAATCTAAGTTATAGGTTTTGTAACCATTCATATCTACAAATTGTAGTTCCTTCTTGGCTTAAATAAGTTCTCTTACAACTTACTGTGCCTCGGCTCTGATGTGGTTAACATCCTTGGCTCGTAGGCTCTTAGTGCTTAATGCCTCAGTCCATTACTTGTACTCTTACTCATCCGTAGGTCATCCTTATAGGTTTTTGTTTCTTGAACATTATCCACTGTTAGGTTACATATTGAATGTAGTATCGGGTTTCAAGATAAGTCGCTGCATCCTGCTTCCTGCTATGGAAGTTTATTCAGGTGATCTGGGGTTACTTAGTGTCTCTGACAATACGGTCATTTACTAGACTTATGTCTTTTAGCAATCAAGGTTAGGTTCGTATTAGGCGTTTGCCTTACGGTGTCCAAGTTGGATATCATCCTGTCATCTTATGCTTCCACCTCGATGCATCGTTCAACTTCCGTTGACTACGCCACCCGTTGATGATCAATCATACTTGGGTGTTAATTAGTTAGACAAACAGTATTAACTGTCATTCATCAGTTTGTTCGGCTCGACTATCCCCGCTCTGTGGGGGTAGTCCTCTGAGCTTTCCTTTTCCAGGGTTGTACGTCTTTAATCCTCAGCAGGTTATAGCTTACGTTCATTTTCTTTATCCTTGTTTTCTGGGTTTTCCAACATCTTCATTGAAGAATGCTTATTACTGGTATTCTTAGTGATCAATCCGGGAGTCTTATCCCATTCTTGTTGAAAGTTTTTATGTCGACGGTCTCCATCGTATTCCTTGTACGTTATCACTTACGTAGTGTTTTGCTCGTATTACCGAGCGATCTCTTAGGTTTTCCCCTTGGAGTTCGGGATTGGTGTTCTTACCGCACTGTCGGTTGTTGTTGTCGTAGTACGTTGTACTGTTGCTAATATTCTTATGGTCTAACATTTCGTCCAAGTTCTACTCCCGATTGACTAGTGTGTCACCTCATCTCATCATGGTCAGGCCGTCGGGCCTTTCCAAGGTCGTATTCTTCTGTTCTTATGGATTTACAATTCAGTATTAATATGTGTTACAACTGTAGCGTTCTCCTATCTTGCCATGATGGCTTTCCGTGTAGCTTAACCGTGGTAGCACTTGCTATGGCAAGTGCGCCATGCAGGATGGGTTATTGGTACAAGGTACATTGATAGTGATACTTCCTTCTAATTTCCATGTAATTGGTAGTCCTCGGGACTCCTTTGATAATCTCTTATTCTGGATAACTGACCATCCGGCAGTTTCCTTGTTGTTTGACAGTACTGTTATTTATCAGGGTGTTCCTCTTTCTGAGGGAACCCCTTAATATTTCCTTATGTCTTAATCCTCGCTCCTGTCTCCACACATTTTGTTGTGGTTACTAAGTAATGATTCTCCTTTAGGCACTACATCGTAGTCCTATTTTGGTATACAATTTGTATGAGTTTCCACCGTCGTCCGTGTTATGTCGGCCAGGTTTGTAATCCTTTTCATTGTATGGGGTTTGGAGTTCCCGGTTCTTAACTGGACTTTCCAGTAATCTTATTCCTTAAGATTTGTATTATCCCATTGCTATGCTCATTCGGACCACTGTCCGGTACTCATGTCTCTTATCATTTCCTTATCCATTGCACTCGTAGTGCTTTCCTTATCATTGGTATTGCGGGTTATTTCGACTGCGTAGCATGTCGACCCATGTTGCCGGTAATTACCGTTCCCTTATTGATAGAATTCCATAGGTAGCGCCTGTTTCCCTGTTGCGCTCCATTAAAAACCTCCAAGTTCTCCGTAATTGTTGTGCAACAAGATGTTTCTCGTATTGCTTATTGCTAGCTAACTGCCAGATCGGGTTTCCCCGAGTAAGAGAAGGCTTTCTTCTCTCTGGCGTTTGTTCCACATATTCAGGGTTAGGGATGTGGAGGGCGGGTCTAGGTACTATGGATATCCGGTAAACACCGGGAAGTCCTGACTAACGCACCTCTCACTCTATCTCTCAACCCTTAACCCATAACTCAATCTCAACCTCAATATTCTCCTAAGTTCGGTAATTCTTGTCTTCAGAGCGTAACTACGCTCTGATACCACTTTTGTAACACCCCCAACTCAATCCAAATGTGGTCTCGCAACTTAACAGCATACATATAAACATGTCACAGCGGAATTCTTTACACTCCAGGACCTTGCCACGGTCTGACTACAGAATATACCGAACATTAGTACATAATGACCTTAACCAAATACATATCCTTCTTACAATCCCCTCAAATCCTATACATCTTACTAACTCAATTGCCATACGAGTGTACATGCACAACTCGTAGGCCACGCTTAACCCGTAACACTTGTATCCCTTCTTACTCTCGTGACGGCCGCCTCCTGATGTTCACCTGTGTAGTAAAAACAGCCCCCAAAGGGGGTCAGCACGAATGCTGGTACGATCCTCTCATGGCCCCCAAGCTAACGTGGCTACGACGACTAATTGTCGATAGCATGGAGGTTGATTAGATGCACAACATAATAGTAAGTGCATTAAACAACAAACCAAATTGAACAATCCAAGTTCACACACAATGAACGACTTAAATGCATTCCCTTAATTAGGGAGTTAATTATTTAACTCCTTAAGTTATATTTCCTCTTAATCTTAGTCCATCCTTATCTCACCTCAATCTTAGTCTGATCTTAATCTTAGAAACAACCATCCTTTAAAAAGGAGTGGATGTAGCTTATCTTAGTCTTAATAATACAAACCATCCTTTAAAAAGGAATGGTTGCAACTTATCTTAACCTTACCTTATGTGTGCCAACCGTTCTCTCATTGGGAACAGGTTAGCCCTTAGTTCGTTGTTTATTTTTGTAGGGCTTGGTTAACCCTAGCCAGCAGCAGGACACTTACCGGCAATAAACAACATTCTTAAATTGTTGGGGATGTAGGCTTGATCCCCCCACGCCATCTTAAAGCCACCTACCTTGGACTGGATGTCCAATGTAGCCGAGCCGGCCAACCGACCCAAGGCTACTAGTCCGAGGACTAGTCCTTAAGCGGAAGTCGGATCTGCTATAGATACCGACCCCCTTTCCTTAGCATGCATGACCGGAGTCAGTCCCGGGTTCCTCACCCCCCTTAAGTTCCAGTTAGTAGTAGTCTCAAGACCATGTTTGTTGGTTAACCTCTTTCGGTTATATATCAAACTCATATTAGGGAGCGTTCCTTAGTCTCACTCAATTCCTTACTAAACGTTGGTTAGTAAGTTCTCAAGGTATGTTGTGTTAGTTTTCACACATCACACAACAATACAATAAACATGATATTCCGGTTGCATGCTTTATCTTGTTTAGTGAGCACACAAAAACAAATAGCACACAAGCCGAGGGACACCTCGTTAGCAAGCAGGTCACAAGAAGAACTGTACCGTTCACCGTTGGTCGTTCGGTTGCTTAATCTCTTCCGGAGTCCAATTTCCAAGTCCTAAAACATTCATCCAGTTTTAGGTTGTTAATCACTTAACTCAATTCAACTTACTTATCTTACTTAACTTACTTAACCCTTAATGATCCCCACCTAACACCTCTTAAGTCTTGCAACTTAATCTTACAAACTTAGCCTTAAACTTTTAAGCTTATACTTAACTTAATCCCCTAGGTCTTTATACCTCTAGTAATCTTTGCCTCCTCAACGGGGTACCCTTAATACCACTAAACTCTCTTAGGGTTTCTTTTTTTTTTTAAGTCTTAAGGGTCGTCCGACCCACCGTCCGACCCACCAACTGGGTCGGACCCTTCCAGAAACTTTCGGGTTTGAAAAAACTCCACTTGTCCGACCCATGTCCGACCCAACCATCTGGGTCGGACCATTCCAGAAATCCTTCCGTCTATAAAAACTCCTCCGTCCGACCCAAGTCCTCTGGGTCGGACCGTTCCATAACCCTTCACTGGCGTCTAACAGACGCCGTCCGACCCAAACTTGGGTCGGACGCCACCAGAACAAGTCCAAAATTGTTAAATCTTCACCAAACTTCTCCTAAAGCCTCCTAATGTTTTCTAACATCATTTAGACCCTTAAACCCGCCTTTAATCATCCTCCAAACTCATTAAAATAACCTCCAAAGATCTTCTTAAACATTTACTAAATTCTTGCAAAAACTCCTACCACTTATCATATAGTTCCTTATATTCCCAACTTGCAACCTCACCAAAACTTCAACCAACCCTAGTGCTCCCTCCTTAACAGTTTGACCACTTCATAAACATCATTTTTCCATCTTTAATTCATCCATCTTCCCTTTGCTAAACCTTCCAAGGTTATCTTGCATTTCCATGCACCAATTTCTCTTCTTTTCATTTGTTACTCATCACTCCTAAACTCTTGAGCTTACTTATACATTTCTTTCCATTACCTTAATACCTTAACATTGTTCTTCATTTACCTTGACGACTTACAACATTCTCCTACAATTTTCACTTCCATCTCCCAAGTCCACACATTACCATTTAAACTAAACCTTACTAGTCCACTACTAACATCACCACCTCTTACACAAACTTCCCGAAACTCTCATTGTTCTACTCTTTAGTTCATACCTAAACCATCTCAAAGCATTATACATCATTTCCTCCAGATTTTTGCACAAGTCTTACATTCCTCATAACATGACTTTGGTGTGTTCAATACACCCACCAATCCTCTAATCTCCTCCTAGACAATTCTAGGTCATTCTAAACCTCAAGAACTCTTTACCTAACTCATTTCCACTCAAACTCCTCATAATGATCCCTAGTGAATCCTAGGGCATATTAACTCACCACTACCACTTAAACACTTTGTTTTCTACTCAAATTTCGCCATAGCTTCTCTAGTATATTATCATGCCCAAATGCATTGTTTTCCTCATTCAACCATCTCACACACATCAAGTTCTTTCCCATCATATCTTCTCACCCAAACCAACTCAATCACATCAAACTCAATATATTGCAATAATCTTAAATTGCATAGCACTAAGGCTCTTAAATGACATGGCTCTTAGGCCCTTAAATGACTTAAACTTAAACACTGAATTTCCCACACATAAAAGCTTTCAACCTGCAAATACACCCATCAATCTCATAGTAGTTATAATGCTCTTAAAACTCATCTTAAACTTATATTACTAACTCATTCTCATTGGCTCCTTAGTCACAAGTTCACAAGCTTGTTTAAACTCTTTTTCCTAGGTTATATAACCCATTACCTAATGTAAGCCCTAGGCTACATTGGTACTCCTCTAAAACTCATTCCTTAAACCTTAAACCACCATTAGGTAAGTAACTTACCTTGTTTTCTCAAGCTTATCTTATCTTCCTCCTTAGACCTTCTTCATGAATGAATATCGGCCACCACTTAAACTTCCTTTGCCAATGTTCTAACCAATATTCAATGACTCACATGAGTACTAAACAATACACTAACCTTAAGGAGTAAACCCTAGGTTAAAAATGTGTCCTAAGGTTTTGAAATGAATGTTTTACCTTGGATTCTCAAAACAAGCTTGGATATGAATCAAGTAGGACCTCCTCTGGCCCTTGGAGAATAGAATCAAGCTAGAACAATGGATAAAACAAGGCTCCATGAGAAGGTAATTTTCGGCCATGTAGAAGAAATGATGGAAACATGGTTTTTCTTACATTTTCCTTACCTAGAATGAATGGAGAAGATAATGAACACCTCAAGCTAGATTTTCCTCCTCCAATGGTGATTTCCCATGGCTCCAAAATGAGGCTTTTCAGATTTTGAAAAGATAGAAAGCAAGGTCTTGGTCTAACTAAGAGATATATGTGTTTAGTTTTTGATTTGGAGCTAAAATGAGTAAGTTGTTGACAAAGCAAGGTGGTGGTGCCATGGGTGCTGCTCCTACGTGAATGAAGGGAGGAAGAAGATGGTGAAACCGGTGGGAAGAAGAGAAATGAAGAGAGAGAAGAAGAAAGGTAGCTTATAAGAGATATTTTGCTTTTAAAAGCAAATAGTAACTTCTTACTTTTTCCTCTTCTTTATAACATTATTTGACTACTCATGGTGACTCATCCTCCCTTAGAAAACCGGCCCCCTATTAATTAAGGCAAGTCATGGTCTTGTTTGACCAACTAATTAGACTTAAGTGATTAAAGACTAAACTAGTCACTATTTGGCACTATTCATAAATTAGTGCACATATTTCTGAAATTTTTGATTTCCCATTGATTTAGGCTTCATAATGTGATACTAATTAGTACAAATGTTGATTAAAGAGTAATGATGGGCATTTAGCCACTCAAAACTCAATTCCAAACAATTTCTCAAAAATGTGCTTTAAGACTTCTTAAAGCACATTTTGTGTTTTAACTTGTTTTCAAGCTTGATTTTCTTTGGTAATTGGTTTAAAATGACCATTAGAATATTACTAAGGTCTTATCATGATATTTGGGTACTCACCCAAGTCTCTCCAAGCTTAGAGCACATTTTTGCCCTAATTGCCCTTAAGGCATTTCTTGTGTTTTCCTTGGTTTAAATTGTCTACCAATCTTTCTAAGGCATGTTTTAGCGTTACTAAATCATAAATTTATGTTTACTTAGCATACTTAGGTTTGGGGTATTTCATTCTCCCTTCTGAAAACGCATGTCGGTGGACGTCTGGCCCCCTTGGCCACCCCGTGGCGCTCCTGATCCTCCAGCAGTGGGCTTCTGAGCAGTCTTCGTCCCCTGGTAATTTCAGCCGTCAGGGTTGGAGTAGCACTCAAAGTCGCGGTGCCCCATCTTCCTGTAGTATCGGCATTCCACCTTGTTGCCACTGCAGTCCACACCTGGGTGATCCTTCCCGCATCGCTTACAGTAGTAATGGCGCTGGGGCTTACCGGTGCCTGTTTGCAACCGTAATTTAGGTTAACACGAGTCATGTACAGTATTAGGATTAACGAATAGTTTGACAACTAAGTTTATGAGGAGGGTATTCTCACCCCTAAGAGGTGCCGATCTGAGTGGCTGGGCATCGATGGGTGGGCCTGTCAGTCTTGGTACGGGATCTTTCCCCTTGAAACCCTGCTGACTCTGCTGCCCCTGCTGCCCCTGCTTTCCCTTCTTCTTAAAGAAGCCTCTGTCAAACAGATTTGGGGTCAGCACACACGATAATCAATTAGTGAATAAATCAACAAATGGAAATACTTCCTTACTTTCCCTTCTTTGAGCCCTCACCTCGGTTCACTCCCTCGTCCTCAGACTCCTTCTCAGGCTTCTTCCTCTTCTTCTGGCCCAGAGTCTCATCCCGAGTTTGGAGCATCAGCTCCGTCCTCGAGGCAGCATCGTAACACTCCTGGAATTTAAACTGGTGATACTTCACACATTCGCTGTAACTGGTTATGTAGAACATTAATAAGAATTAACGGTGTTTAGATTTATACCTGGATGGTAGTGTAAAGAGTGGCGCCCATGGCTGCCTGGATACGGAATAGAAGACCCCCCCCCCCCCCCCGGAACTTTTGACCTTAACGGTCTCAGAGTAGTGACTCCGGGGATGAAGTCAAGTAGACCGATAAACCGAGCATAGTACTCGTCTACGGACAGACTCCCCTGGGTCAGCGTCTTAAACTCCCGATGCTTCTTCTGCTTGAGGTGAGCGGGATAGTACTTCCCTCGCAAGATCTCCACGAACATAGCCCATGAGAAGTCGGACGTCGCTAAGTGCTGGTCCTTCACAAGTCTCCACTAAATTGAATGCAGCAATCACGACTCTCTGGTCCTCTGGCACACGCAAGGTCTCGAAGGCCTTCTCATGCTCCACGATATAATGCTCCAAGGCAACGGGGTCCGGCTCCCTAGAGTAGGTCGGTGGTCGTGTCTCAAACACCGCCTTCAGCCAATTCGTCTCACGGGGCTACGGTGGGTGGGGTATAGCGCCTCCAAGCTGGGTAAGTATAGCAGGAACTGCTTCATTAACGCCTGGGATACCGGTATCACCACCGGCCCCTCTGCCGGCTCCGCGGCCTCTAGGTTTACCAGCGATCTACTGTATAGGTTGTCGCATTATAATTCGGTAAATATACCGTGAACACACAGAGGATGTTGAATTGCCTTAAAGTTAAATAGTACACGTGTAGTGCGTCATTTCAACTTAAATTCATCTGAAAAGTCGTCTCGTCAGAGGGGCCGTGTTTTCCTAATCCTAGGCTCACTGTCTAATTCCTAGTATCTCGTCATCAGAGCGGTACTCCGCTCTGATACCACTTTTGTAACACCCCTCTCGATAACAGCGTAATAATCACTCACGTGAATAGGAAATAAATGTGTCTCATAGTGGAAGAAAGAACGGTAATGAAACTCACATGGGTGTTACCTGCCATCCCTCGCCCATGCAAGTGATGAAGCAATACAAAAACGTAAACATAAGGATACAACCCGCGGTGACAACGAGATACCGCCTACACATCCATCTACGTCCCGAAAGCAACGTTTATAGTGAGCGTCTAGTTATACTCCAAATTACTTACAGCCCGACATCAGTAATTAGACAACATCCTTAATACATAACAAGGTACGTACGGTAATTCCAAAATCCAAAACATCTTAACTACCCGGCCCCGCACTCCGGCTTCGTCCGTGATCAACAACCTGCATAAAGCCATAAAGGCTCAGCGATAAACGCTGAGTATGTCGGGTCTGGACCCTAATGGTCAATTAAGTTGTATTAACCGTCTTTTTATTAGATTCGTTACATGCATCACCGGTTTACAGATTATAACGGAACTATAAAACGTAAATAAACATGCAACAATCATTACAGATATACATAGCACAGCAGCACATTGTACAATACAACAACATCGATAAATCATACGCCGTTTTTGTTTTCATGTCATCACGTGTTACAACGCTCGGCCCCCCGGGCCCTCACATATTGTTTGATTTGGTTAGCACTGTCGGGAGTCAATTAGGACAACCCGAAATATACTCACTTGGACAGTAGTCCCACGTACACACAAGGTGCTCACTGCCTTGATCATCTGAAGACTCCGGGACTATTTCACTTTGCCTTTGTAAAGGCGTCCATTTAGGTGGCCAATGGCCTGGTGCCAACGGTAGCACACTCCGCCTGACGATCTATCTAGGTTCGTTCAGGATTAACTAGGGAAAACCCGACACAGGTTAACCCAAGAGATCTCTACGCGCGACCAGCAGCCGGTGACTGTCTGGATTAAGGTACACATCACATTCATTCACACTCCACTGTTAACCTCGTTAGTTAGTAATTCAGTTACAGTTTTAATTATGGAGAACATCACTTATTTTGTTGGCTGCCCTGTGGGTCTTACGCATGCCTAGAATGATTCTAGGTAGTATTTATGTTCGAGTCAAAGCTCTAGAGACCGACAATGTCGTATCCCGTTCCTAGGTGTTTTACTTAGGTTATAACTACATACTTGTAACACTTAGTGTATTAGGTCAGGCAACGGTAATCACAGTCACACAACTCGTATGTGTAGTTTTATATAAGTCGATCTATAGTCGACGTAGTATTAGTCCCGTAGGACGTTCGTGCATAAGTAAATAATGCAGTAAACACATATATCCATCACACACATAGTCACACACATTATCAAACAAATCCGAGCCCGAGGAATTCCTCAGGACAACCCGGATCAAACCCCTTTACATACTGTACACCGTGTCTAAGGTCACGCAGTGTAGACCGCTAAGGCTATCGAGCGCGCACGTCTGATGGGCGATCTAGAAATACAAAGAACGCTAAGTGTCAATCCATATGACAGTATGATTCGGTATTTCTGAATAATGTCTGTAATCCCGGTACTACGCCCCCGGATTTTCAA
This sequence comes from Limonium bicolor, assembly GCA_023374045.1. Classification (NCBI taxonomy): domain Eukaryota; kingdom Viridiplantae; phylum Streptophyta; class Magnoliopsida; order Caryophyllales; family Plumbaginaceae; genus Limonium; species Limonium bicolor. The sequence continues at coordinate 247,620,418 of CM041776.1, forward strand.
CTGTTACTAGTTAAAGTATCGTTATCTTAAAAACTCCTTACTCGTAGTGTGAGTTAATATTCGGTTTACATTGGAGTATGAAACCTTACATTATACACTTGTGATACTTCATTCAAGATTTATTTATCATACCAAAGTCATATACTAACCATAGTATTTTTTGTCATTGTATACTATAGTTTATATCATCATTCTTGACATGTAGTTATATATATGTGTGTGTGTTTAGCATGACAGTTTTAATAAACTATATTTTTACCACATAATATTGTTTAGTGTTACATTTATTTCATGATATCATATAGTATGATATTTTATATGTCATTGAAATTTATAACATATGGTTTTGGTAACTTTATGTATGTACCGAAAATAATATACACATATGATACACTTGAGCTCCTTTATTATATAATTCTCATTAATCACAATATAACCACATAACTTATAACATGTTGTAAGTATCTAATTTTATAACATCAAAACCTTGTAGTAAAATATAACCCAAGGTTTTACAACACTTGTTTTAGTTACCGGAAATGCATATTTATCTGATTCCATTTCCTTTCAAATCCCATTCTCTCTCAAAATCACCATTTCACCACATTCATCATATATTATAAAATTTAAGACTATATCATATCTTAACCCCCTCTGTAACTCAGTTATGCAGAAGGAACATCTCTTCTTTATTGTTTATGTTGGGTTATTCAATTGATTTCTAAACTTCCAATGAATGTACCAGCCTAGTTCACTCTCTTATAAGTATCTTGGGTTCATTCTTAAATCAATACCACCCCTTATAACCCTCTATAGCATGGTTATACAGAAGCTCATACATTCCAGGAACAACTGGAAAACTGATGCACTAAGTTTGGTATCTTATTCCTCTTCTGTTTTTCTTCTCATTCCTTGATTTGGTTTCTTCTTCACTCTCTCCCACATTGCCTAGCTACTTAATCCATAGTGTTAATACAATTTCAATCTCATAGAAACCTGCTTATACTGAGACAATAAAATGCTAGGAACAGAAAAAGAAACTGATGTCCTCTTATCTGTTTTTTTTCTGTTTGTTCACAGTTTGGCTTACAGTTTTTTTTTCCTTTCTTTTCAAAATGCTTACATACCTAGTTAAGTGAATTAGCAAGGTTTTAAGCTCTTGAACCACTCAATGCAATCCCCTTATACTCTCTATAACATAGTTATACAGAAACACAAGATTCCTGAAACTGCAACTAAAGTCATAAACTGATATATGCTCTTATTTTGTTCTCTGTCTGTTTTCTAAACTGACCTACAACTTCTCCCAACTTCTTACCCACTTAGTTAATGTTTTATCGAGAGTTTAAACTTAAGAACAAACCCAAAGCAATTGTATTAATGCTACTGAAACGTGTGTATACTGGAACCAGAACTGCAGAACAGAAAATATGAAACTGATACACTTTCTCTTCCATTTCTTTTCCCTCTGTTTGTTCACGTGTTTGATTTTCAATTCTTTCCAAATTGTTGACCCAGTTGATTAAGTGTTTTATCAAGCTTCTAAACCCAAACAAAACCCAAAACAACTTTGTTACAGACACAGAAACATCCAAATACTGAACTGGAAAGAAACTGAAAACTGAAACACTAAACTGGTGGGTTTTCTTCTATTTTGCCTTTATGTTTCTTAACCTGGTCTCTGGTTTCCCCTACATTGTCCAGCTACTTGGTTAAGTGTCTTAATACAGTCTTAACCTTAAAACAAACTTCAAAGCAACTTCGTTAATGTTATAGAGTCATCCTTATACTGAAACTAGGAAACTGAACAACCTGAAGCAAAACTGAAATCTGAAACTGGTGTTTCTTTCCGTTCTCTAATCTGAATTCATACTTCCCAAACTATTTAGCTTCTTAGATAAGGGTCTTAATATGATTTTATCCCTAAAATAAGACCACAACAATGTAGTTAATGCCACTGGAAACCCATTATACAAAACTGTGTTGTTACAGAAAAACAGAAATATGAAATTGATTTATTCTCTTTTTAGTGTGTCACCTGGTTTCTGTAAAACTTTTCCCAGCTTATTTACACTTAGTGTAATGTGTTAGAGGGTTCTTAGGCTATTCAACTTGCCAATACAGCATCTACATTGTTTCTGGAAATCAGTTACACAAAAGTATTAGTTGCAGAATTTAAATCCTTTTCTGCACCAGTTTTTTTTGTTTTGGCTGGTTTATACAGAATTGTCTGCACCAGTTCACTTGTTGCTTAACTCTAAGGTAGCTAGCACATGGGTTACTTAATACTTCAGGATTAATTAGCTACTTTCCTAGTACAGTTCCATGCACATTTGACACTAGGAAACACAAGGTTTTAGCGCAAATTCATTTAGTTTTCTGCTGTTATTTAAACAGTTCACACTAGATTTTTTTTTCTTCCTCTTCTAACTTCAGTCCTGATGCACTAATTGGTTCCCACTCCTGTTTAGCTGTTTAGTTGTGTTTTAAGTTTATAGTTAAACTAAGACAACATTGCCAGTGCTACTGAATCGTGCTTGTACTGAAACCAAAATTTTCAGAAACAGAAACTAGCACTTGTATTTTCCTTCTTCTTGCGTCACGGTTAGTGCATCAGGTTGGGTTTTTAGTTCTCTCAAAGTGTTCCTATCCTTACTCACGTGTGTTAGAAATGGTTTAGGTTCATTAACACACGACACAACTCCTTATAAGCCCTATATAATCTCTTATACAAAACTAAGAAATTCAGAAACTAGAAAACTGAGGCTGATTTGTTACATTCTGTTTTAGCATGTCAACTGATTCCCCTAGTTTGTCTAGCCATCTAGTTAAGTGTATTATGAAGTTTTAATTTTGAAACAGACCCATAACAACATGGGTTAGCTACTGAAATTGCAACAGAAACAGAAGTTATAACAGATGCATTTGTTTATGTTCTTTCAAGTTGCTAGTTGTGTGTGTGTGTTTTTTTTATTATGTATTTGGTTAGAGATAGCTCACCACTTAAGTATCTTAGCTGTTTTCCCCAGGTTGATTCTTGGCGCAAATGAGACTTCCAGCACCTTAGTCACTCGACATCAACTGAGGAGGATTACTCAAAGGTTAGGCTGATAAACTAACTGAAACAGATCGTGGAGAGTTGATTGAAGGTTTACCTGGTTATGTTTCTTTTTGACACAGAACTGAGTTGTTGTTAGTGGGATCTTGATACACTCTTCATGGGTTAAATTTCCAGGCGGAGTTAAGCAAGGATTGAGGAGGAAACGAGTTAGACCGTGAGCAAATTCTCGGCATAGAAACAGAAGAGAATGAAAAGACTGCAACAACGTGATTACCCTCTGAACTCATAATCTTACCTTAGCAGTTCTTGGAGAGGGTTTAGTTTCAGGATCCTTTTCCAGTACTCTATCCACGGTTGGCATGCAGGGTTCTTGTATGGGACAGGAAGAAAATTACAGGAACTTGAGCATGGAGTGTCGGACCCAGACAACCAGAGGACAATTCGCACAGGATCTGGGTTGTGTTTACCTCGCTAGTTCTCTGCACATGTAGAAACTGGTGCGTACCAAAAGAGGGAAAAGGATGGTCTGTGTGTTCATGATTCAAACGACACAAGACAAGGGAGTAGTGGGGCGTGGGATTCAGAGGCAACCACTCCCCATATAATGTGTTGGTCTACTGGTCGACTTCTTGGAACTGGAACATCGGCACATGAGGGAGGCTCAGATGAATTCCCTTGTTATTCTCAAACGGAAACAGAGGGATGTATGGGCAACCGATTACTTAATTGCAGCCTAGATTATACTGCCATTAGAGAGTGTTTGTGAGTTCCCATAAAGTGGGCTCATGGAAGCTTGAGTTGTTCAAACTCTCACGGTGCGAGTGGTTGGTTACTGAACCGACTTGAGTAAGGAAATCAACGGCAATGTTCCTGTCTATGTATTTTTTTTTCTGGTTCAGGTGGTATTACAATAATTATTGAGAATGCAATTTATTGCCGAATACGAGCTTAGCTCAACCGGTTAAGGCGTTCACTAGAGATACCAATGGTACCGGGTTTGAATCCCAGCAGGAGCGCATTTTGCTCTTTTTTTGTATCAGCCATATTCATGCCTATTTCTTGTATACATGCGACTGCATTAATATGTCGTGTTATTAGTTATATGCGCGACTATTTTATTTTGTCACGTTGTTAGCTATGTATATGTGTATATATACGACCATTTTATTTTGTCGTGTTCTAGTTATATATACATATATATATATGCGGCTATTTTATTAGTCACGTTATGATTATACCATATATATATATATATATATATATATGTACGACTCTTTTATTTTGTCATGTTTTAGTTATATGTACCTATGCGACTATATTATCATGTCGTGTTATTTGTTATATATACAACGTTGTAATATTGTAACGTTGTGTATATGTACATATACATACGTATATATAAGTACGAGACCGTATTACTATGTAACCTTGTCATGTTTTCGGATATGTATATGCTCGTACTAAATTTACTTGTTCGTTTGTTCACAAGTTGTTACATGCTCATAATAATGTAACACATTCCCCTTAATTGTTTGGGCTTTAATGTAGTCGAATGGTAGAACATGTGTTAAACTTGATAAGGTGATTAGCTCTATAGAATGGAGCAATCTGTACCCTGAAACGATTGTCCATGTTCTTCCAAGATTTGCTTCTGATCATAGTCCCTTAGTTTTATGCTTTAACCCGGTCCGCTCCCGTCACCATTCCCCTAAACCTTTTAAGTACTTAGCCGCATGGTGTACCCACCCAGATTTTTCTAGGACTTTTACTAATCACTGGAACAGAGAGGAAACTCTCGGTAATTCTATTGTTCATCTCAGTAGTCATTTGGAAAGTTGGAATAAATTAGTGTTTGGTCACATTATCATGCAAAAGAGGCGGTTAGTGGCAAGATTGAAAGGGATCCAAAAAGCCCTAGATTTGGGGTAGGGGAATCATCTGATTGGTCTTGAGAGGAAGCTGTCTGATGAGCTTGATATCTGGTTGCAAAGAGAGGAGATTTTGTGGAAACAAAAGTCGAGATCAGTGGGTCAGGTTGGGGGATAGAAACACATCCTATTTTCATGTTAAGACCAGAATTAGGAGACATAATTTGAGGATTTGTAAACTCTTAAATACCAATGGTGATTAATCATTTTAGATCTCTGTTCAGTTTTGATAACGGTAATAATTATAGTTGTATTGGGAATTTTTTCGATACTCCTGACCAGAGTATCTTGAATGATTTGACCAGACCGGTAGAGTTAGGTGAAATTCATAGAGCGGTCAAGAGTATGGGGGCCCATAAAGCTCCAGGTAAGGATGGCTTTCCGGCTGGCTTTTATCAGATATTTTGGGATCTTGTGGCTCCTAGTTTGTTGGGTTTCATCCAAAACTGTTTTAGGACCCAGAAATTAGATGCTGATGTTAATCATACTGTTATCACCTGAATTCCAAAGATTGATCAACCTACGGAAGTCTCCCAGTTTTGGCCCATTTCTCTATGCAAGGTTCATTATAAAATTCTTGCTAAAACTATAGCAAATAGATTAAAACCATATATGTCACAGTAGGTGTCTGAGTGCCAAAGTAGCTTTGTGCCAGGAAGATGCATTACAGAAAATATTGTTCTAGTTCAAGAAGTGGTTCACTTTATGCAAAAAACTAAGGCAAAGGAAGGATGTTTGGCTATGAAACTGGATCTAGCGAAGGCATATGATAGACTGTCCTGGCCTTTTATAAATGAAACTTTAATGTACTTAGGCATCCCGAACTGTCTTAGGAAGTTAATTATGGAGTGTATAACTACAGTATCTTTTCAAATTTCTTGGAGTGGCTCTCTTACTGAATCGTTTACAGCTGAGAGAGGGATTAGGCAGGGGGATCCCCTCTCTCCTTTTATCTTTGTTCTATGCTTAGAAAGGTTCTCCTAACTTATAAATAATAAGGTCAGAATTAAGGAATGGAAGCCTATATCCTTAGGTAAAAAAGGTATTTTGATTTCCCATTGCTTTTTTGCTGATGATATTGTGTTATTTGGTAGTGCTACTCCGAAACAAGTTAGAACCATGTGTGAGTGTGTGTGGGATTTTTGTGATGCATCTGGGCAAGCTGTTAGTCTTGAGAAGTCGACTATAGTGTTGTCTAATAATATCAGTTTGGAGAAATCTAGAATCATTAAGTCAGAATCTAGTATATCTACCACCAAAAATCTAGGTAAATATTTAGGTGTTTTCTTGAAACAAGGTAAATCTGACAGTTTAAAACATGATTTAATTCTTTCCAAAATCAGAGATAAGCTTTCGGGTTGGAAATGTAAAACTTTGTCTATGGCTGGTAGAATTACCTTAGTAAAAAGTTGCATCGCTTCCACTCCTATTTATGTTATGCAAAGCCAAATGCTCCCGTCTAAGATAAACGACAAAATAGACAATCTGTGTAGGGAGTTTATTTGGGGTCAAGATCAGGGTAGTAGGAAGATCCACGACATTGGGTGGGATGTGTTGTGTAAACCCAAAGAGGATGGAGGTTTAGGTCTTTGTAAATCAAAGTTTGTGAATATAGTCTGTTTTGGAAAGATTGTTTGGAACTTAGTTAGCAAACATACCAGTTTTTGTAAGGAAATCTTGTTACGTAAGTATCCTAACCCCTGTGTTAGGCATGTGTCTATCAATTGGAAAAACATTCAAAAATGTGCTAATCTCATTCAGGATGGGTTAGGTTGGACATTAAGTAACGGTAAACGAATCAACTTCTGGAACGATTGTTGGTTAGATAATTGTACTTTATTATCTCGTGCTACATGTACTGTCCCGATGGACTTGCTGTATCTGGTGGTGGTTGATTATTGGTCGAATGAATCGGGATGGTTATGGAATAAGTTTGAGGATTATCTGTCAGCTAATATTATTGCTGCTATTAGATGCTTTACTGTTTTTACTGATGCAGAGGATGATTTTATACATTGGAAATTTGAACCAAATGGAAAATACAGTGTCAAATCTGCTTATAGGCTTCTGACTGGGTATGACTGGAATGGTAAACAAGGAAGTCCTGATCCGGTAAATGTTGGTAAGAATGTTTTTAAGTGTATTTGGAGCATTCCCATTTAGGAAAGAGTCTGGATTTTCCTTTGGAAAACTTGCCATAATAAACTTATGACTAATTGTAGGCGTGCTTTAATGGGCTTTACTCTAGATAAGTCGTCTCATTTATGTGGCTGTGATGAAACAGCAATACATGTCTTGCGGGATTATTTGGTTGTGAGGAGGATATGAGATAAAATTCTTCCCGCTCAAGAACGGTATTCATTGTATAGTATGGATTGGAAAAACTGGTTTGTTGATAACTTATCAAAACAGGGAAAGCTTATGATAAGAGGAAAGAGGAATGTAAATTTTTCGGTAATTTGCTATCAATTATGGATTTGGAGAAACAGGAAAGTGTTCTCTAATGAGTATCGTTTGTTTATCCCATTTGGGTAGGTCATATTGAAATGTCTTCACCATTATAGAGCATGGAACGCAATAAAGGCTACTGATCCAAAGCTGCGGTTACAATCGGATACATGTGATATTTTGGGACAGAACAGGTGGAATCCCCCACCGGATGGTTATGTAAGATTAATATTGATGGTTCTTTTATTCAAAATGCAGGTAGGGGGCTGCTGGTGGCGTTTTCAGAGACCATAATGGATCTTGGCTAACTGGGTTCGTTGCATCCTTTGGGAAATAGAGTGTTCTCCATGCTGAAGATGAAGCGCTACGGTGTTCCATCAAGCTAGCAAGGAAGATGAAGCTGAACCGCATCATAGTCTGCTCAGACTCGACTTTATTGGTGGATTTCTTCCACAAGTGCCCAGAGTCATGCGTCATTAGGCCTATTATTAATGAATGCAAATTGCTGTTAAGTACGGATTGGGATTTTCGTTTTAGCTATACTCCAAGGAGTAGTAATGGCATAGCTGATTCCCTTGCCAAGTTAGGTTTGCATAGAGATTTTGGGGTGTACATTTTAGATACTCCACCATCATGTATTGTTCCTTAGCTAGCTGAGGAATGGAACAATGATGCTTAATATAATATGAGGTAAAACCTCCGTTTTACGACCAAAAAAAAAGAAGAGAAGAGAAAAAAATAGAAGATCACATCAATATCTCTAAAGACTTCTCAATTAATAAAAAATCTAGCTAAAGAATCTAAACTAATTTGTTAATATTAATGTTGGGTAGGAAAGTTAACAAACTTGGACTAAACTGCTAATATTTCAACACCCCCACCCTCACTCAAGGTGCACATGATCAGAATCATGCCTATCCTCTCCTATTGTTCTTCGTACTTACAGCTTGGTAAAGCCTTGATCTTCATGTCGGCAAGCTTGCAGTTGTAGTAGTGTATGTAACGTCAATTAGCCCTTCCTATATTTTGTCATGAACATAATGACAATCTGTCTCAATGTGTTTCATTCTCTCATGAAAAAACTGGATTTCATGTTATGTGAATTTTTTTACTAATTATCACACCTCACTGGCACGGGTTTGATACGATACATTACGACTACTTCTAATTAACAAGCGCTTGAGCCATGTGAGTTTTGATGTGACACGTCATAGAGATCGACACTCTGCTTCAGCACTGGATAAAGAAACCGAAGTCTGCTTCTTGGTCTTCTCGGATATCGGACTATTTCCCATAAATATGGAATATCATGAGACTGGTCTTTTAGTGCTAGGACAAGCAGCCCTCTTAGCCCTAATATGCAGTCAGGTTCAAGTGGCAACTCGAATTTTGTTGAGTATAATATCATAGTTCATGGTCCCCTTCACATAATACAAAGCATGAATAGCATCTTCCATATGCGAGATCTACATAAAACCTCCTCTAAGATAAAACCGCCCCTCGAGCTGTGTGAATGAACTCAACCTTGAGAAAATAATTAAGATTTCCAAGGTCTTTAATCTTGAAATTATCGTCGAGGGCTCTCTTGATCTGATTATGTTTTCTTGTTTGGTACCTACGAGAAGCATATCATCCACATATACTTCCAAATAAAGCCTCATGTTTTTACCTCCGGTGGAAAGGGAGTAATTATTCTTAGATTGAATGAAACCAGGAGTTCTAAGAAAGTGTGCTAGCTTGGAAAACCACTGCCTTGAAGCTTGCTTCAAATCGTACATGGACTTCTTCAGTAAGTAGGCTTTATTGCTTTCTTTCACCTTAAGCCTTGGTGGTATGCACATATAGATTTCTTCATCTAAGTCTCTATGCAGAAAAGCATTATTCACGCCAAGTTGATTAATTACCCAACCATTGTTTGAGGGCATTGTGACAAGAGCTCATATAATGGTCATCTTAACTATAGCGAAGAAAGTATCATGATAATCCAATCCATGATGTTGTGTATCTAATGTGCCATTTGATTTCAGCTTTATCTTGTACACCCACTTGCAGCCAATAGGTTTCTTCCCTTGGGAAGATTAACTATTTTTCAGGTCTTATTTTGATTAAGAGCATATAATTCTTGTTGCATGGCCAAACGTCACTCTTCATGCTGCACAACATCCCTATAACTTTATGGCTCGATATTTTGAAGTGAAAGATTCACTACCGGAGCTGAAAGAGCAATAGAGCAGTGGGGCCTAACATCAGTCAGACTTTCACAATTCTCAAAGAATGAATGTCCTCCGCATCTTGTCAATCATAAATCCTCGCATCTAGAATCTCCTAAAAGGTAGTATTGACAACATAGTCTTCTAGATATTTGGGTTGATAAATCTATCTTGTTGTACGCCTGAGTTCTGGTGGTAGCGGGCTCGCCAACTCCTAGAACTAAAGAGATGTCTCCTGTAGTATCCGCTTAGTTGTCTACTTTTTTACCTGTCATTTCAACCTCATTTTCGTGATTCAAATTGACCTCATTAGATTCCCAGTTTGGACTATGAAGACTCGGACTTACATGAACAGAGCTATGGCCTACCTTTTTTACCCATTCCTTAATCGAGTAAGGAAAAATATGCACATGGGACCTAACATCCCTGTAAGTATCAATTTTTTTAGTCTGTAAGCTCAAAACCTTGTATCCCATTGCCCAAGAAATATTCCATAAATAAAAACATGCTTCTGCTCGAGGGTTGAACTTACCTCCTCTTGAACCTATGATTATCTTGCATCACAAGCACCCAAAGGGTTTTATCCAATCTTACTTGGTTTTTCGTGCATGCAAAGCCTCAAAGGGAGTATTACCTTTCAAACCCTTAGTAGGAAGCCAGTTAAACAAATATGTTGCGTGAAGAGTACATTCTCCCTAATAGGTGATGGGAACTCCTAGCTGAGAATATATAGCTCATGTTGTTTCTAATAAATATTTGTGCTTTCTCTCAACCATAAGTTTTTCCTCAAGGGTGTAAGCACGACTTGTTTAATGCAAGATCCCTTCTTTGGCAAAGAAAAAGTTTCCTCTATTCGAACTCCCTAGCTCCTTTATGTTTTCTCTCCGAACAACCTTGACTTTAGCTTCAATCTGTCTTTCCACCATTTTAGTAAAACTCACACAATAATTTTCCAAGCTTCTCCTTTATTGGTAATGAGATGTGTCCACGTTGATCTTGTCTTATCAGCAAAACAAACAAAGTTGTGTGTCTGTGTGTATGCGTGTATGCGTGTGTGTGTGTGTGTGCGTGTGTGCGTGTGTGTGTGTGTGTGTGTGTGTACGTGTGCGTGTGCGTGTGTGCGTGTGGTGTCTGTGGTGTGTGTGTGTGTGTGTGTGTGTGTGTGTGTGTGTGTGTGTGTGTGCGTGTGTGCGTGCGTTGCGTGCGTGTGTGTGTGCGTGCGTGCGTGTGCGTGCGTGTGTGCGTGTACGTGTGCGTGTGCGTGTGTGCGTGTTGGTGCATGCGTGCGTGCGTGCGTGCGTGCGTGCGTGCGTGCGTGCGTGCGTGCGTGCGTGTGTGTGTGTGTGTGTGTTGTGTGTGTGTGTGTGTGTGTGTGTGTGTGTGGTGTGTGTGTGTGGTGTGTGTGTGTGTGTGGGTTGTGCGTGTGTGTGTGTTTGTGCAACGGCGCCATTTTGCAGACAGTATAATGTGAGTGGTTGGAACTGACGTATTTAAAACAAATGAAAAAGAAATTAAAAACTCAAAATACCTTACGGGCTGCAAACAAAATCCCGGTTGTAGTAGTATAGTAAAGTGGAGGCGACCGGATATCGAACCGTGGGACTAAAGGGGAATTATCTAATTCCTAAGCGGTGTCACAAAAAGGGGGGATTAATTGACTTGTTTTTATAAATAAAAAGGAAAGATAAAATAAACTGAGTAAAAGGTAAATTAAACGGGACTCTGGGTTCAGGTTTATATAGTCTGCTCTGTTATGCTATGTTTACCGATTTTATTATAATAGTTTGGCAAAATTCCTGTTATTATCTTGAGGACTAACTCATAGACTCAAAAGAACTCGTTTACCAGAAAATGCTCGGTCTATTCCAGATTCGAGCAAAACACATGTAAACGGATTAAGTATGAGAAATTATATTTGCGTCTGAAAATACTAACCTATTAAATCATAATAAGCTTTCTACAGATTTACGGCTTAATTAACCTGTCTATTTATCACGGATCTGATCAAAATAGATTTAGTAAAGCATTTTAATAAATTCATGAAATTTATTAAAAAGGCGAGAGATAAGCTTTAATCGTAACAAACTGTATTTAATTAAACCGGTAAAAACATAATTACATAATTAAACAGACTATAAATTAACCTTCACCCAGATTATATCCTCTTTAGCCTGACATATTAACTGGTAATATGTTGGTTAGAGGTTTGACAGAATAACAACGCAGTGGTTTTTGTGGATGAAAATGGAGTGAGATGGTGATTTTGTGGAGGAAAATTGACATGGTTTTTGGGGTGGAATGAGATATGAATTAATGGAGGGTTATAGGTGTATTTATAGTGAAAATGGGGTAAAAAGAAGGGTATGTCGGTGTGTGAAAAGATAAAAATATATTTATCTTTTCACACAATGTCGATGCAGCCTTGTACGCTGTCATTTTTTACGTGTCCGAACCAGTGTCTGGACCAGGCTGGTTCGGACATGTCGACGCTGTGCGGAGCTTGCTCCACGTGTGTGCGTCCGAACCTGCTTGTCTGGACGGTGGTCTGGATGAGAATTGTTTTGCCTCTAAAATCTTCGTTTGAGCTCCGATTTGATCCCCGTTTGTTGCGTCGTAATCCTCATGAGAAACTCTACATATTTACATGGCTTTTTCCTGCACTTAACATATAAAATGCATTAGTCCATAACAAAACATAAATCTAGGAAAAAGCATATAGTAAGTGGGAAACATTACTTTAAAGTGTTGTAAATAATAAGGTAATTAAACCCTAAAAGTCTATATGTTTCGCACTTATCAAATTCCCTCATACTTATCTTTTGCTTGTCCTCAAGCAAATCTTTATGACAGAATCTTTAAACAAGTTAAATATAAAATAACCAAACAGGGAGAGCACAGAAAAGATTACTACATAACTTCTAGATTAAAGGGTACTAGAAACTTCCTTCTTTTTTTTCATAAGAATCCAGTTTTTAACCCTGAGCCAATCCACTATTTTCTTTCACATTTCCTGAAACGACAAGGGGCATGAAGTAAAATCATATTCCATTATACCTTTCAATGCCACGTACTCATGATCCATAAATAAGAAGTTTTTATCATTTAAGTACATAATGCAAATATACTTCGATTGAAGTTAAATTTCCTTTCACCTCAGACTTTTCTCTCCACCCTTGTAGCGGCTTTGGGTCAACTATCCCAGATATAAAATACCTTAGGTAGCTAGGTGATAAAGCACCCCAAAGAACTTAATAACCGAGTGGACGAGGCCTGCTTAGGTTTAGAATATGCTTGTTTGGATCAAAGGAGTACCTTGCCTTGTTCTTTTTCCACCTTTTCATTCCAATTCAAATCCAGGCTCAAAGCTAAAAACAGGGCTCAAATGATAATTATTTTTAAACTTTAAGCAATTTCTAATCAGAATAAATTTTAAAATGGTTGAAAATTATTAGTACCCCATAATGTTTGTAGGTTTGCAATATTTCCTCTATGGCTCCCTTTTTGACTATTTCAAACTTAACAAATCTAAACAAATTGTCAAAAGAGAATAACTTAAGAACAAGTTACGAGGGTACGAGTACTCCCCCACACTTAAGCTCAAGCAATGCCCTCATTGCGTAGAAAGAATTAAATTAACAGGGCATGCATCTGAACAAGGAAATTTCACAAAACAAAGCAAAAGGGAATATGAAATATCAGAATGGAAAGAGTGGGGTGGAATGAGATATGAATTAATGGCGCGCACACGCACGCAGGACTTATGGGGCCTTTCAACGCACACGCACGCACACACACGCACACGCACGCACACGCACGCACACCCACACACACACACACATCTCAACCATTCCTACGTGCGTGTGCGTGTGTGTGTGCGTGTGTGTGCGTTGAAAGGCCCCATAAGTCCTCATGAATGAGCACGAAGTTTCATTTACCTGTGATTTCATAACTATTAAAAGGAAGCCTTTGTCCTCTACACTTATAACACACATCACAGACAAAATTTTTGAGGTACGTTGCACTGTTTGGTTAACCCCATTCTCACTAGTTTTTCAAATGGTACATGACCTAAACTGATGTGAAAACTCTTAGCCAATGACAAACTCATAAAACCAGACCCGCCCTAAGCTCCTTTTCCTTGACCTTTGTCGCAAGCTACCGGCCACTCCTCGATCTTCTCTTTGTCTAAAACATACAGGCCACCTTCTTCTCTTGTAATCATCATGTTCGTCCCAATGGTATAGTCATGTATGATGCAACCATAGGTGACGAAAGTTAATGAACAGTCATCGTACTCAACTATCCTTTTAAACGAAACCAAATTGAACATCATTCTCGGTATATACAGCACATCAGTCAAGACAATGATGTTTCCTATCTTAATGAAACCAATCATGGTAACTTATTGAGAACTGCCATCAGGCAACATAACCATCCTTTCAAAATTTAAATTTCCTCAGTTACTGAAAACTATAGGATTGCCACTCATGTGGTCAGTAGCACCAGAACCTAAAACCCAGTTTTTTGTGACTGTGTTAGAATTCACTGTGCGTACATCTGCGCCTGGAGTAACAGTCCTTTGAATCATGCCCTGAACATTTACAGTAAGAACAAAACTTCCTCCTTTTGTCATTGTTTTCACTCCTGGCGGTGGCAGTCTTGCTCACGAGTGAACTTTGCTTTAAATCCTTCCCATAAAAGTCCAAAGAGTCTCCTTTGTTAGCAATTTTGCCCTACCGTTGATCTTGAAATACCCTAAAAGTTTATTTATGAGCTTTAACACCTTGAAACATTATTAGGGTCACCTTTGAGGGTAATTTGGGAAAATAGCCTTTATGGAGTTGTTTGAAGGGTTGAGATGTGTTCCATTGGGTTCAGAATGCATTCTTCCTTAAGTTGACCGAAAAGGGTATTTTGGTAATTTAGACCCAAAAGTTGACTTTGACCACCAGGGGTATTTTGGTAATTTAGCCCGAGTCAAGAAATTGATCCACCATGGCATATAGATGTGCCTAAAGTCAATTAACAAATTAATGAGCCAAAATAAGTTGGTGAGAGGTTACCACATCTTTAAAACGATATTTTACCTTTAAAGCACAAAAGTATCATTGTGTCCTTAAATGAGATTTTATCCTTTTGGTGGTTATTTTATGTGTTGGAAATACCATTATACTCTTAATTAAGTTTGGAGAATCCATTTAGATAGATTTTCCACTCAGTATTTAATGTTTACATGATAAAATCTTCATTAATCCCTTAAAGCACAAAAATGTCATTAATGGCCTTAAAGTCATATTTTGACCGTTGGCTTGCCTTTTACTGTATTCAAATGCCCCTTCCTCTTATTTAATTCCGGAATCTCAATATCCAAAGTTACCCACTCCTTCAACTTGTCATTTTTGTAAATCAAATCCTCTTTAATTCCTTGACACACCATTAAGACCTTGAAGTTATCTTTTGACTTTTGGCATGTCTTTTCTAATGTTACAAAACTCATCACTATTACATAAGACTTGAGAATCAATATTTTAAAGATAATTACTATATCTTCTTTCCATTGTTGATTTAAATCTCATTAAAGTCTTAATTGTCACAATGGCCTTTGGATTTCCATGGTCTATCTTCCAACGACTCTTTAAATTTTCCATGGTCTATCTTCATTAAGTATATAGACCGGGTATTTTAAATTACCTTCCTTTTTGAAACATCCTCCACTATGTTAAATTTTCCAACTTCCCTAAATTATTTCAAACTTCTCTAAATTACCTAGGTCTTCTCTCACTTCCTTGCACTATATATAGGGATGTAAACCTAAGTATTTTCTCACACACCTAGTCTTCTCTTAAACTATCTCCACTGAGTTCCTGAGAAAACCTTCCATGGAGCCATTGTTGTTGTGAAATCCCGGGTTGATCTAGTTAACCTAAGAATCAAATTGAATGTTTTATCCTCAAAAGGTAGCTTAGACATCTAGGTGTTCTTGCGACAACTATACCTTTTGTAAATGTGTTGAATTACACATTTTATCACTTTGATATTTTGGTACAGATGTGTTAGTGCTTTGGTTCTTATTATTCAAAAGTGTAAGTAATGGATTGACATGGTAAAGGTAAACTAATATTTTGTTATGGAATTGTGTGATGACAATTGTTATGGAGTGGTTAAATTTGAGATCAGTTGGCAAAGCTTATAGTTATACATTGGTTATTATGGAATGATATGGTTTAGTATTTACCGGTTACCCGCGGAGATCCCGGTCTTAAGCTCTAGTAATCTACTTCTTATAGTTTTCGAGCTATCTAGGGGGGTTGCACACTTAAGGATGCTACAACAAGCTTTAGTGAATAACTGGAGTGAGGTTAAATAATTTTGGATTGATGATTAAGAATTGGTTGATAAAAAACGAGTATGTGGTTTGGTTGTCAATACTGAATATTTCGATTGTGTCTTAATTGGTTATGAGAAAGTGGATAGATATCATATGCCATAAGACCATAATTTCCCCACATTAATAGTTTGTATATGTTGTTTCCTTATGCTAGTGTTACTCAGCTTTGCTGACTATTGTTTTACTTGTGTTGTTGAAAATGTGTTGTTAAGCAGGTAATGACCGAGATTGCGTGTACGAGCATGGGGAGTGATCACCTAACACTAGGATGTCGAATTGCTTTGAGATAAGGCCTTAATAGAACTAGTGTTAGAGTTCGGCTTGTAATTGAGTTTGTAACTTTAGCCGTTGTTAAGGCCATCAATTTGATTACATTAGATTACTTTTATGTCAGGAACATTTGGGATTAATGTAATAGAGGGGTCTTGACATATTTCTTCTAAGAATAAAATTTGAATTGGATTAAGATTGTTCTAAAATGAAATTCATTAACTTCTAGCCTTAGAACCTTTATAGGTGTGATGGTAACACCCAGGTTAATCTAATTTCTCAAATTTTAGGGGAGTTATAGATCTTCTTCGAGAATAATCAAAGCAAAACCTACTCCGGATTGGGAGTCTCCTTCAACGCTAGAATCTGTCCTCTCAGTGAGATATAAGTATCATTCAATCCCATGAGAAAATGTATAACCTTGTCTTCTTCTCTTTCTTTGTGCAAGGCATCACAAGTACAAGCTCTAAATGGCCTTGCTTGCTCATATTCTCCCTAGATCTTATGCAATCTAGTATAATACGTTGTCACTGTATCACTTTCTTGCTTCAGTTCTGCAAGATCCCACTTCAATTTGTGGAGGGTAACTATATTCTTCTGTTTGTACCTGTTGCACAACCAGCTCCAAACATCCCTGGGGCTCTCCAAAAACTTTATATTATCAACAATATCAAGTTCCAAAGAGTTGGTAATCCAAGAAATCACCAGAGAACTAGCTCTTTCCCAGGCTGCAGTACGCACGATGTCTTTTCTAGTCTTTCCAATGCCCCTGTCACTAAGCCATATTTGTTCTTGGCCTCTAGTGCCATGATGACGCTTGCACTTCCAACTCGCAAATCTCGTGCCGCCGGGAATCTTGGTGCAAGAGAAGAACCTGGCTGCTCCGATGGGTGAATATATAAAGGATAACCTGAATCAATCGTACCGCCGCCTGTAGATCCATCTTTCTCTAATTTTTCATTAGCCATGGAGACATGATATTTACGGGAAAAGAAAACCTATAACCAATGGTACTGCTTTGATACCATCTTAGAATTAGGAGGAGGTATTATCATCTATGTTTTAGGTGGGGAAAAATGAAGATAGCAATGAAGACGATAGGATAGGAGGAAGAAAGTGATTTGAGTGAAAGTGATATATAATATATATATGTTTATTCATTCTTCTGGTTATATAGTACAACTGAATAAAAGAGAGAGAAAAATAGAAGGTTACACCAATATCTCTAAAGACTTCTAGAAAAAAAAAACTATAGCTAGGAATCTCAATCTGCTAACATTAACGTACGTTTGGGCTGAAAAGTTAACAAACTTGGACTAGAATGCTAACATTCCAACAGTTAGCAAATGTTGTGTACCAAAGTGGAGCCGACTTAAATGATCTTTGTTTATAGTGTCTATGTGAATTACCTTGATCTTTTGTAATGAACGGGTTTTGAGGGATGTCCGACTTTAGGCATAGTTGGCAGTGGAAAAGAGACAAGGTGGTGAGGCGGAGGCTTGGACCGGTTGAGTATAAAGGGGGAGATGTTTAAATATTCGCTAATGCTAATAGTGATTAAGGCAGAGCTTGATTGAATGCCAAAGGAGATCATTTCGACATCAATATTAATTGGTATCATTAAAGGCTTATTTGTGTGCTCAATTCATGTTATATAAGTTTTCCGGATTGTTTTTTCTTTTGATTTATTCCATCGATTAGTCTGATAGTTGACAAAATAACGAGTGATCTAATAGTTCATTGGTTTAACCATATAAGACCCATCACTCATAGATCAGAACTTAATTGATGCATTTAATTTTGTCGTTTCATTTCAAGTGCATTGATGATGGTTGTTTGGGTATTTCTATCTTTATGAGATATTACCACTTGAATTCCATCACGGTTGGTAGTTTCAAGTAATTGTACAGAGCTGAGAAGCTATATTTTAAGGTTATAAACATATCTTTCTTTAGATCTAAGAAAATTCCGAAAAATTAGGTTTGGTTAAAGTATTTTCTCATGAGAATTTGGTATCTTTCATTATCTTACTTATCTATCTTGTGACTGTATGCCACTGGTTAAAACGAATGGGGAATCTGTCTGTTCCATTCGTTTATCCACATCTGACATCACTAACACCTTGTATCAAATTCCCGCCTCACCTTTTTTTTAGTCATAAGATATCATTACGCTAAAGTTAGCTTTGTATTTTTTCACAAGTATAGACTGTTAGCGAAATAGCGAGTTCGTAGGCGGGGTCACACAACTTTTCGCTGCTCATATCGGCCTAATTTCTCTTATCGGGCCAGGCTTCTCAATATTAGCGTTCTTTCAGCCATGGCCTACATTAAGAGACTACCTACCCTGACCGGCCCACTAAGTGCAAAACAGGGCTAGCGAATGGAACAGACTGTTCTCTTAGAACAACCGAACATAATTTTTTTTGTTGAGAAAACCAAACATATTTCAGTTTCTACTCTGCTTTGATAGTTTACACCCTCCGTATTATGGGTTTAACTTGCACACCCAACCCAGTTTGTTTTTATAGCCAATTTAATAACTAGGTTTGGCTGCGTCAAAGAAATACTCCCTCCGTTCAATAATAACTGTCGTTTTAGAAACTTGCACACTTATTAAGAAAAGTAGGACAATGACGCATGTGCCCCTACTTTTTACTTTTCCATTTAGATAATAATTACTTTTATTTGAATAGTAGGGATAAAAGTTGAAAGAAGTGTGTCAAAAAACTAGAATACAGATATTTTGAACAAGAATCACATCCTAAAACGACAGATATTAATTAACGGAGGGAGTATTAGATTAAGCTGTCAGCATATTTTAAATGCAGTCAAGAAGAATTCAACGCGTCTAACTCTACGGATGACAACGAGTCGAGTCGGGTCGGGTCGGGTGACGTTCCACCTAACTCATCATACGTTTTTCATCCGCACCATCCGATTCGTCCTGTTACCCGCAACTTCATTATTCGTTATTTGTTTTTTTAACAAGTATTTTTAGTCTTTAACACCTTATATAAGTTTAGTTTTTCAAAAAAAAAATACACTTATATGTTCAATAATGCATACCACATCAACTAATGTCAACAACATACTTAAATAAATTCACATTTATTTATTACTCCCTCCTGTTCACAATAGATGATTGTTTGGGTCTTATCACTTTTTTTAAAATGGTAAATTCTTACCTATAAGTGAATGTAGCTAGGATGGCTACAACTGAGGTATTTTAGTCAAATAAAAATAAAAGAAATGGGAGGGGAGGGGAGTGCGCAGCGATCGAACATGGAACACGACAAACGCTCTGTGCTTCCATTTTTTTCATTTTTTTTGTGTAAATATTTTTTTTCCTTTTTCTTTATCTATATAATAATAACAATAACTTTAAATTGTTGTAATTTTTAATATATAAGTCCAAAATGAAAAAAATTATATTATTGTTCACCTAAATTCAAGCTCTTCATAGCAAAACCAGTCATGGATATATTTTAACAACTTTAAAAAATATATTTTTACATGTGTACGATGATACACTAAAATGATAATATGATTCATTAATTTTGTATTATGATTCATTAATTGATATTATGATTCATTAAGTAATAAGTGGTGAATTCGACGGTTTTAACTTTCCTAGGGTGGATATTGGGGTGTTTTGGGGGTAGGGTAATCTATTTGGAATTTGTTTTGTACTTTATATTGTAGCAACTAACTCGACAAGTTTTTAGGGTTTGTGGTAGCGGGTTTAGGGTCGTTAGACCCTGAACCTGCCACTACAAACCCTAAAATGCCTTCCACGTTTTTTAGCTATCCTAGGGTGGGTTTTGAGGTGTTTTGGGGGTAGGGTAATCTATTTGGAAACCGTTTTATACTTTACATTGTAGCAACTAACTCGACAGGTTTTTAGGGTTTGTGGTCACGGGTTTAGGGACCCTAAACCCGCCACTACAAGCCCTAAAAATGTCTTCAAAGTTTTTTAGCTTTCCTAGGGGGTTAGGGTAATCTATTTGGAAGTTGTTAAATACTTTAATGTGATGATATACATATTTTAATGTGAGAATGTACATGTTTTAATGTGACGATGTACATGTTCAAATGTGAGAATGTACATGTTCAATTATCAGAATGTATTATGTTTTAACGAACATCTGTACATGTTTGTATGACTATCTGTACAAGTTTTCTCCCTTATATGTACATGTTTTAATCTGAGGATGTACATATTTAATAGTTCGTATAGGTTTATGTGACCATTTATATGTTTTTAATGCGACGATGTACATGTTTTTACGTGAGGATGTACATGTTTTAATGAACATTTGTACAGGTTTGTATGGTCATCTGTACAAGTTTTTTTTTACGTTCTGTGCACTATACATGTAAAAATAATTTTTTAAATTGTCAAAACATATCCATGATTGGTCTTGTTTTGAAGAGCTTGAATTTAGATGAACAATGATATAATTTTTTTCATTTTGTACTTATATATTAAAAGTTACAACAATTTAAAGTGTTTATGATAAATAAAGAAAAAGAATAATTTTTTAAAAAAAAAAAAAAAAAAAACAAACCACGTACAGTTGCGTGTGTCCCTCCTGTATCTCCCAATTCTTCTAAATTACAAAACTTACCCCATATGTAGCCAATATAGCTACATCCAGATGTAGCTCATAATGTCTGTTTTAAAATATAAGATGTTCTAATTTTGTTTATCATCTACTTCCCAATTTTATCCCTCAATCTTTGTCTCACAACTCTACTTTTCAAATTACTCCAGCCAGGACATCATAGACTCATACCCAAAAAGGAACACAACAAAAAACATGGCACGTTGATGGCATACCCGATTCGAGCCTTTGAATCGCAAAGAGGGAATTATTCACAATCTATGGATCTCTGGAGAGAATCTTATGTAGAGCTTCAACTTCGTCAAACTCAATTACAAAAAGGTTGTACCCTGCTCCGCAAACCCAAAGATCTCAAGAGCGCTCCTGCTTTTTCCCATGATATGTGTTAAGGCACAAACCCCCACCGGATGCTTCAAGAAGAGTTTACCTAGGATGCAATGGTCAGAAGTCAACGTAGCACCATCCACCACATAAACCTTCTTTGTCTGAAAACAAAAACTAACTAACCCACTATACGGAAACAAGACTATAGTAGGAAACAAAGAGTAGTTCAAACCCAAAGGTGAATAAAGAAGAAGAGGGAAGGAGGAGACATTAGAGAGGACAAAAATCAGGATTAACAAGAACGTTAAAAAAGAAAAGAAGGATGATGAATAGAAGTCACAGTACTCTAGAAAGATACCACATAAAACAGTAAATATGGAAAGAAAGAAGAAAAATCCCTAAGAAAAGTAGAGGAACAAGTGATACCACCACAAAATCGAACCCGTAACTGAGAGGTTAACCCACTCCTTTCACCCAGACAGTAAGATCAAACCATTTCAAGATTATCAAGGTGGGGAAACCCATAAAAGCAATCAGAAGATCAAGAGACTAAGGGAAAAGGAAGATAAACTAGGGATACTCTCGCCACGGAGAGACCTAGGAAAATATCTCTATCATCTCATTAAAGAGAGACTTACATCATGTGATTTGATCTTTTCAAATGTTATAAATTGTGGAATTAGGTTGAAATTGTTATTGTATTAACTGAAACTAGTCTTTTACTAATTGTACTAGAATTTATGGTTTATTTCATTCTATTGATATGATTCGTTTTGATTACTGAAAGCAGTTTTAAAAAAATTTTAACTGATTAATCATAGAGTTAATCACGGTTAATCGATTATATAAAATAAATATAAACTACCTATTCATCTTATACAGGTAGTTTTTTTGACAACTTATACGGTTACTTGTTGATGTTAACTATTAAGAGTTATACATTTATTGTATTTTTGTCACATAGGTATTAATCATCACTTACAGTTTGACATCTTTCTCCCTTCGCAGGAGCCTAGCCCTGTTCCTTCGCCTTTCTCTTCCAGCCTTTTGCCCTTTCCCTAAGCTTTCATCCTTTTGCCTTCTTCTACATCCTACCTTAAGCCTTATGCCTTAGTTCATCTATTTTTTCCTCTACTTTCCTTGGCTCAAGTACGCATCATGTGTTCCTTCTCCGATGGATATAGTCTCCTTGTTTTCCTTGCTTTTCCTTTGTCTATATCATGTCCCTTTTACTCTATCCTTTTAGCTTTTAGGTATATTAGTATCTTATCAGTCTTCATCTTTATAGCTATTGTCTTTTACGTGTCGAAAATCTCTTCTGTGTCGTCTAGTCTTCTACTTTATGTTCCCTTTGCTCATCTTTCAATTATCTATGTCAATTTACCTAGTTTGCATCGGGGTATTGCTTGCGCTGGAAGCGTAAATACAGAGGAGAATGAGAGGAAATCAATGATTATTCTTTATTGTATTTCTGCAATATGTGTCGGCTGATTACATTGAATAGGTTACCCTAGTGCTATATATATATAGCTTTATAAAAGTGTAAAGAGAAAAGGGTTATACAATGGACTGACTAATGTAATACTAGAATGGGCCTCATGGGTGTGTGAACTGGACGGTAGTTGGTCATTTTGGCTTTCTGTAGAATGGTGGAAATGTATTTGGACTGATCGAGAAAAAGGCCTTGGGGGGATATATGAATGTGCATACCCAGGAAGTAATTTAGAGGGCCAAGATTTTTGACAGGGAAACAGAAGAGATTCTGTGTATAAAGTGTTGAACTAGGGTAGAGGAGGACCCTGTAATTAATATGTCATCTACATATATCAAAATATATAGAGTGTCATGGCCATATTTGTAGATAAACAGAGAGGTGTATGCATGAGAGGCATGAAAGTGTAGGGATAGTAAAGTATCACTTAGCTTAGAGAACTAGGCCCTAGGGCCTGTTTAAGGCCGTAAATAGATTTATGAAGAAGGCAGACATGATTTGGGTAATAGGGATGGCTAAAACTAAGGGGTTGCTTCATATAGAAATGCTCTTTTAAATCGTCATGTAAAAAAGCATTGTCTATAACAATTTGGTTGATAGGCCACTGATTCATAACTGCTAGGGTAAGTACTAACCTGATAGTAGTAGGCTTAATAACAGGACTAAAAGTCTCTTCATAGTCCACTCCTTCAGTTTGAGAATATCCCTAGCTACCAGGCTAGCCTTCCTTCGGCCAATAGACCCATAAGACTTCTTTTTGGTTTTGAGCACCCATTTTGCCCCAAGAGGATGAACATTAGGGGGTCTAGGAACTAGGTTCTAGGTGTTATTGCTTTGCAAGGCATGAAATTCTCTTAGCATAGTAGCAATCCATTCCTTGTGTTTAACAGCCTGCTTAAAAGTGATTTCATCAGGAATTAGTTTAGAAAAGTGACTAGTAGGCCATGGCATGGTACCATCTATGCGCAGAAGGAGTTTATGTTATCACGAGCCCTAGTAGTCATAGGATGAGAGGGAATTGGGGTTGGGGTAAGGTTGAAGGGGGGTGCTTGAGGAAAGGCTGGTGAGAGGGCTGTTGTTGTGAGAGGATGACTAGGAATGTGATTGTGGAGAAGGAGAAGACATAGAAGATGAAGTCTAAGTAGTATAGGGGGTATATGGTGTGGAAACAGAGATAGGGGAACTTGGGACAAAATTAGGCAAAGATGTATTTGAGGTGAGAAGAGAGTTAGGTGGTTGTGGGTCAGGATTTGGAGTAGGAGGAGTGGATTGGGTTAATGGGAGAGTAGATGAGTTGTGGGGTAGACAGTATGTGGGTTGGGTAATAGCTGGGGTGGGTGAGGAGGACTTAAAGAATGGAAAAGATGTCTCATTAAAAATGGCATCCCTGGTGGTGTAGAGCTTGTGAGTTTGCATATCCAGACACAAATAGCCTGTGTAATTTGGATCATAGCCCAAATATCCTAAGATTATAGTAGTTAGAGGTAGTGTTGAACAGTTTTCGAAAAGGGCTCTTGTGTGCTAGGATAGAGGTGGGAGTTATGTTGATAAGGAAGGTGGCTATGTGAAATGCTCCCAAAACATTAGAGGTAGAGAGGCCTGGGCCAGGAGAGAAAGATCTTTATCCACAATCTGCCTATGGCGAATTTCAACAGAGCCATTATGTTGATGAGAATAAGCGCAGGTGACTCTCAGTGCTATACCCTTAGTGCTTAGAATAGGTTTGAGTGGTTTAAACTTAGTACCACCATCCACCTTAATACTCTAAACATTAGAGTTGAAATGATTGTTCACCAAATTTAAAAAAGTTATAAAGACTGCAATAACTTCAGACTTATCAGAGAGGAAAAATATCCAGATAAACTTGCTAAAATCATCCACAACTGAAAGATAATATTTGTTCCCGAGTGAGAAACCACATGAAAGGAACCCCACACATCTAGATAAAGAAGCTCAAAAGGTTTTCCAGAAACAGTATTAGAAGTAAAGTAAGGGAGAACTTGCATCTTGCCCATAAAATAGTTGTGACACTTAGCAAAATTCCCAGTTTGGGTAGTAACGGGAAGGTTAAAACATTTAATAGTCTGATTAGTAACCCTATTAGAGGGATGGTCTAACCGTTGATGGCATGTTTGTGTAGTGGTTCTTTCTGCAACATGTGCTTGAGAGCCTTTTTTCAAAGATGGATTGAAAGTGCCAGGAAACTGATATAAGCCTTGATTAACCCCTCATTTGAGTAGAATAGTCTTCTTGACCAGATCCTTGATAATAAAGAAAGTTGGAAAAAATTCAATTGAAACACTGTTGTCTGAGGTGAGCTGTCTCACTGAGATTAGATTCTTATTGAGATTAGAAACATAAAGCAAATAAGGTAAAGAGAGATAACCATATGGAGTAGGTAGAATGCCACTAGCTTGAGCCTTGACAGGTAGAGAGCTGTCATTCCCAAAATTAACTTCATTTGTGCCATTGTGGGGTTGGTAGTCTAGGCTGAGGTTAGAGAGGTCATAAGTAAAGTGATGGGTGGCACAACTGTCAGGGTACCAAGGTTGGTCTGTAGTAGTGGCATTGGCATTATATTTTTATGGAGAAGGGGCTTGAAAACTGTGGTTAAACCTGTTGTAACAAGATAAGGCAGAGTGGCCATACTTATTTCACACTTGGCATTGGATCCTAGGATCTCCTCTGCCTGATAAGTGTAGGCTTTGATAATTTCCTCTAGTTTAATTCCTACCACCTCCACGAGAGTTATCCTTGTTGGACCTTCCACCTCTGTTACCTTGCCTTTGGAAGAATTTCCTGAGTTCTTGTAGGAACTAGCTTGAGTAGCATTAGTAGAAATTTGAGTAGAGTTTAGTTGGTCAAAGATCTGTTGAGCCAAGTGAGATTCAAAAGTGAGGAGCTGGCCATATAGCGCTTCAGGGGTAGTAGCTTCAGTTCTATGCATTAGATTGGTTTTAACTGATTCAAACTCTAGAGGTAAACCACTGATGAGACAGCTCACAAAATCACAATCAATCAATGGAGCCCCAGCAGATGCAAGAGAATTAGATAGATTCCTCACACGATTGAAGTAGCTAGTAACTGAATCTGCCCCTTTCTTAATACTTATAAGTTGACTACACAGCAACATAATTCTAGAGGTCACTTGAGCATAAAACATTTTCTAAATAGTTTGCCAAGTAGAGGCAGCATTCTTAGACATAACAACTTGAGACGGGATAGATTCAGTCATAGAAACATTTAACAAATACATGATTAGCTTATCAGTTGTTTCCAGCTGGTGTAATCTCCATTAATCTCACGGAACCATTTCAGGTGGAGTTGGCTTCGACCCATCGATCCATCCTTAGAGACCATGTCCTCTCATGTATGGCTCAAGTTGAGCTCTCCATAGAGGAAAATTATCAGCCGATAATTTAATGAAGTTTGAAGAAGGAAAAAGAAAGAAGGTGACAAAGATTGTGGAGCTAGAGGTGGAACTAATTGTTCCTAAGGATGTGCTATCAGAACTGGCGGAGCTAGAAGAAGAGTATGAGAAGAAGAAATGGAAGAGTAGGAGAAGCAGTAGAGAAGAGAAAGATGTTGAAGAGCCTGCTATGGCTCTGATACCATAGAAGAGAAAATGTATAGGAGAATGAGAGGAAATCGATGAATATTCTGTATTGTATTTCTGCAGTATGTGTCGGCTTATTACATTGAATAGGTTACCCTAGTGCTATATGTATAGCTTTGTACAAGTGTAAAGAGAAAAGAACTGTACAATGAATTGACTAATGTAATACTAGAATAGGCCTTATGAGCCAGGTTTACTAGGCCCAAATTCATCAGACTTATCTAATGTTGTTTCATGACCGGGCCTTAGGTAGTCAACGTCTTTACTCGATCCAGTATGCGCTCTCATAATTTTACAAATTTTGGTCCTAGCTGCCTTTGATTTCACATGCAAGCACGATCCTTCCTTTGTTGGTGGAGTTATAGATTCAGCACCTCTGAATCGGTCCTGACTACTTTCGATTTCTCATACAAGCATGCTCCTTTCTTTGCTGCCATCGAGATCGTTGAGGTTTTCAATTTTAGGTCGCACATCCCTCTTTACAGGTGCAGGGCGGCGGATGGGTTTGGTGCCTCACGCCTACCCTTTGAATGTCCCGTTGGTGATACTGGAACAGATGGAAATCAATTGATGAGGGGAACGAGGATGGCAATTGCTATAGGCACAGGTTAGTGTTTTGGGGGGAAGAAAAGGAGAAGGAAACCCCTTCGTTCTCGGTGAAGATATGACCACTAAGGATGCGTTCGGGTCACATTTTATGCGCATTTTTTGACAGCATAAATATACAGCATATGCTGTTTTGGACTCCTTTATTTTTTTTTTGTTCGCCTAAAACAGCATAAATGCCCGCAGTAAATGATACTTTTTCGTTTTCGTGCTTTCACTTCCGTTTCTTTACTCACTTCATAATGTAATTACTGTGACTATTGATTTAAAAAAAATTACAAGTTACTTTATTTATTACAAATTACATGATGCTTTAAATAATTTATAAACAATAGTACTACATTTTTAGCCAAATTTACAAAAAATCACATTTATAATACAAATCTATAATATATTATTTGTAATACCACATAGATTAATAAAATTAAAAAAACGAATAAATATACACACTTGTTGATATATAAATTAAAATATTAAAATAGTATATAGAAATATGAATGCATATAAATTTATTAACATACAAAGTTACAAAAATATTATATATTATTAAAAGTTATAATTTCACTAAATAAATTCACATAACATTATCAGAAAATTTGAAACGTTTTTTCTCTTTTTTTACGCTTTTATATTTGTAAGAATTATAAAATTTAGATAATAAAAATATATTGTTTAGGAGTTACAAGTGTTTTGCTTAAATAATAGAAATAAAAATTTTATTGTTTGTGAATTTTTTTATTTATTTTTACTAACAAAATAAAGTTACGTAGTGTAATATAATAAATTATAATTGTAATACGAAAACGGTAAACGCACTACATATAACTAACTTAACCAAACATGCTGCATATATGCTGCACTGCCAAACAGCAGTTTTCAAAACAGCTACATTTATGTCAGCACATTCCTACCAGCAAATATGCTGCATTTATACCAACGCATTCCTGCTGCATTTATACTGCCAAAACAGCCATGCCGAACAGAGCCTAAGAGGGACTGCTCAGTTCTCTGTTAATGCTCAAGGGAAGTGAGGGAATTCAGACGATGAGACAGGGAAGTACTTTTTTTTAGGTGTATAAGGGACCAATAGAGATAATCACCGTTGATGGTGGGTTGGCCGGGGGAACTTGGAGGCTTAGTTAGTTTCCTGTCTCCTTAGAACTTAACGATACAGATGTACGAGCCTATAGAACAGATCCTGTTCAAGTAAGGTCTGCAATCTTACACCGAAAACTTTGTGTATCAGCGGCGACAGATTATGTTGCATCCATCTAATTCGGTTAAAGTAGTGCATGGTGGTGCATAATGGTTGTTGCTGGTTGGCAGGTGCACGGGTAAAACAAACCAAACGAGATATGTTGCTATGCTCACGAATCACCTTCAAAAAAGGGGAGGAGATCGTGATTGCTTCAGCCCGGTAGTCTGCGGCGTTTGTACAATTGAAATGCTCAAGCAAATGAGCTGCAATCTGCCTCTGTCTCAACATCGAAAATGCAATGATGCTCTAGCAACAATCACATAGCAGAAACAACGCAGCAGCGCTGAATGTGGCGGTGGAAGCGGCAGACATCAGGCGAATGAACAATGAAGATACCAATTGTGAAGTATGGGTGACAAGCCATGGTGTATCTGGTGTCAGTGCATATCAGCAGGGATCACGTGGTATTGCAGTTGTATTGTCACCAGCCATGTACACTTTCTTTTGTTAAAGTCCAATGTTTATTTCGGTAAGTATTAGCTAGTATTTTTTTTTATCAGGTGCTACGTACAGTAGCGATGAAATACAACTGGTAAGGGGACCAGCGCTGTGTACAAGTGTCTAAGCAAATGACTCAAAACAAGTTTTGATGTTTATAGAGAGCACTAGAGCGTTTGCGAATGATTGGATGTTCTTCTCCTTCTTACACCATTCTACAGTCTGTAGCTTGGTGGACTGTAGGATTGAATCCCAGCATGGCACTGATTCTTCAAAAATAACCCGATTTCTTGTTGACCATATATTGTATATAGCAAACATAAACTTAGACCTCCACATTCTTGAAGCTTTTGGACTCGGGTCATTAATACACCAGTTATTCAGGCTGTTCTGTAAATCCCCATCGAAATCAGAAGCCCAACCCCACCATTCGAACATTTTACTCCAGAAGGTGCTGACCACTGGACAACTGAAAAATAGGTGTTCGATTGTTTCAACCTCTCGTGCACATAAGGGGCAGAGCAGTTCAGCTACTGTAATGAGATCCATTCCAAATAACCTGTCACGAGTACATAGCCTTCTATTGAGGAAAAGCCAGACCATTATCTCAACCCGGGGGGAGCCCATTTGCTCCAAACCGTTTTATGCCAGGAAGGGGAATCGCCGTGATTTTTGGTCATGACTCCATTGTAGAAACTAGCAGTGGTGTACTTACCGTTTGTCCCCGCCATCCAGCTCATTTGATCATCAGAATCATGGAATTTCACAGAACTGCTATTCAACATCTCAAGTAAAGAATGAACCTCCTCCATTTCATATGCGAACAGATCCCTTCTCCATAACAGATTCCATTGCCACCGGTCACCGGTCCAGGTTCCAATTTCATTAATGGTTGCACTTTTGTTTTCGCTTACTGAAAACAGCCTGGGAAACCTACCTTTTATTGTGAAATCTCCCAGCCATGGGTCTAGCCAAAATCTGAACTGTAACTTAATTATGTTCACTATGTACTTATGTGAAGTAGGTCTTAATATCCTAGTACTTTGTGGCATCATGAAGAAGCACGACGCACTTAGTCCCGCTACTCTTACAATAGTCTATGAGGTTTCGATTGCTCTTAGTAGTCTTGTCTTTGTTACAGACTTGAGGTCGGTTTGAAGGTTTGAAGTTTATATGTACTCGTGGGTTATAATGGAAGCTTACTGAAAGGTTGGTTGGGTTTTAAAGAAAATCACTTACGGTTTGAGTGGACGATCAATGTAACACTATAACTTTTAGAGTATGAATCTTGTAAAAAAACAAAAATACCATTTAAGGTTAACCGAAATAAAAACAAACGAAACTAAAGTTGATTGATCTAAAATGCAACGAAAATAGAATGAAATTGTAAAATCCTAAATTAAACGAGTGAAATAGTGATAAAATTTAATTTTAGAAAAATGAAGAGTTGGTTATTGAAATAAGACGATTAATCTAACATGTGCGATCCAATTATAAAAACATACATTTAAATTTTGTTTTTATGATTTTGTATTGAGAAAATTAGTTTAATTACCTTATTATAATATATATATATATGAAATAGTTCATCAACTATGGGCCTAGAGTTTTCATTTTAATTTGGATTTCATAATAATTTTATGGGAAATTTCATGAAATGCCACTAAATTTGTCCCAAACTTCATGAAATGTTAGTGTAGCAATCGACCAGCAAGAAAAAAGATTAAAATGTCCTTGCTAGTTAACAAACAACTTTTAAAGTTCACAATATGTCATTAAGTGTTACAACTACAAAAATAATTCACAAAAAATTCAAAATAGTATATAAAAAATAGATAACTATAAAAAATGTTTTAAAAGTTACAAAATATTAAAATAACATCAAAAATTAAAAAATTCTTAAAAAAATTACAAGATACCTTAGGGAAAATTACATCCCCACCCATGACGTTTGACAAGATTACGCACCTCACCCACAAGGTTTCAAAAATTACTCTCCCCACCCATATGGTTTCCCTTTTTTGCATCCGACAACTTTACTAATTTTCTTTCAACTTAGGAGATGTTTAAATGTTGTCCAAACTTTATGAAATGTTACATGGACAATGTTAAAGTGTTATATTTTGGTTCAGCGTGAAATCTAAAGTTTATTAAGCTCATATGTGTTCGTGGGACTCAATAAAAACACGTTCACATGTCACATGTTTCATTGGGTCCCACATATCACATATGAGCTTAGAAAACTTTGGATTTCGTGTTGAACCAAAATATAACACTTTAGCATTGTCCATGTAATGTTTCATAAAGTTTGGACAACATTTAAGCATCTCCTGAGTTGAAAGAAAATTAGAAAAGTTGTCGGATGTAAAACAGGGGAAACCTCATAGGTGAGAAAGTAATTTTTAAAGCCTTGTAGGTGGGGTGTGTAATTTCGCCAAAAGTCATAGGTGAGAGATATAATTCTCCCTTAAAGTTTTAAGTACTACTATGTCATGGAACATCTATATTCTATTTTTCCTTTAAAAAATGATTTATACTTAACAAATGATTCAAATTGGTATAGAAGAGATATTATTAACAAACTAATATAAAATAAATTTATCATTGTCGAAAATTACAAGATTAAATATTATCATTTGATTTAAACAATGTGTTTGGTATTTTTGTACAAAATAAAAAGATTTTAATTTTTCTCATATTATTTAATAATAATTAATATTTTTTGATATTTTAAAAAAATAAAAAGTTTCAAATTATTTTAGAACTACCATGTCTTTAAATTGTATATTATATTTATGATAATTTATGAAAATGTTAACTATCAAAATAAATCAATATTTTTTTATATTTAAAATTATTTTATTTTTATAATTTATTTTAATTTATTTTGTATAATTATCTACATTTTTATATTTTCTTAAAAAAAATTAATACCTAATGGTATATTGTGTACTTTGTTAATTATAAGGGGTATTTTTATCTTTTCCCTGCTGATCAACAGCTAGTGACATTTCATGATTTTATGAAAAATTTAGTGACATTAAGTTAGCCAAAAATATTGTGACATTTCATGAAACTCACTAATTCATTAGCTTAACAGTTTTTATGCCAAAAAAACAGTTTTTATGCGCCACTAGCACTTATTTAAGTTTACGTGTGAACTAGCTAAATTGATTTTAAGATGAGCAAGTCAATATTTGTATTCAACTAGTCTATTACTCATTTCATTTTTTATACTCATAATTAGTTGTATATAGATTTTACAACATTTTTAATATTTTTCTAAAGCTTTTTTCAAATCAAAAGATTTATCACAGGGCGAATAAGCAAGTTGATGGGTCGAATTACGTTTACATTTTTAGCTTTTTTACATAAAAAGTCGGGTTATGGTTGATTTTTTAAAATAAGTGACGTTGGTCTGATTCTATGCTACTTGTTAACCCATTTTTACAAGTGAAAGAAACTAAAGATACAATTTGAAAATTAAAGATAGGTTTTGTACATGTTAATGGTTGTTCATCATCTTTCAACATGTTACAAGCATTCTGGTTATTTCAATATTTTTTCGCAATTACTTTGTTTCTTTGTTTGGTATATTCACCATTGAGCATTTAAACCCTGATTTTGACTTTTTTTTTGAAACACCAGCCACATACATATATATTATATAATACATGCCTAAGAACCACTAGACCCAACCTAGAGTCATACTTAGCCATGCTTAGAGGATGATTAAGAGATGCAAAGATACATAGTGACACCTTACACCACCTTCGAGCAACCCATAGTGCCTGAACTAAGGCAACTACTATGCGCAACCCGAGCCTCATGGGTTGTGCAAAAGTAGCCAATCAAAGTACCCACCATCACTGGGATCAACAAGCATAACCCAAATCCCCAACATATTACCGATGACTAGGGAGACAAGAACAATATTGCCAAATAACACTGAGACGACGACCGCCGACAAGACAAACACGTTAATATAGATAAACTTAATAGAACTAAAGACACTAGGGAAGCTACATACTACCATGAACTTGTGGATGAAGTTCACAAACCTTTGAAGAACCACACAAAAAATTGGAAATTGAACAAATCAACCTCGGGTAATTCCACAGACCAGAGACTATGCAGTCTTATTGTAGTAGCTCGGCGGTATCATATCCAAAACATCCGCATCACTAACACCCATCCCGGTTAGCTTCCGCATCACTGATTTCGACTTCTACACCCTTTCATTATGGGTTTTATTTTTTTTCATAAAATGATACTTCTATTACACAACACTATTATACTTCAGCCATTTTGTTGTCAAGGAAAAAAATTATGTGCTAACATGTTTTATGGAATATGACATGCAGCGCTGGTTTCAATTTTAGATTGCAATTAGGAAAAAAACATGGAAAAAAAGACATGCCAAGATCAACAAAAGGATATAGAGGATCAAATATCTAAAGATATATTTAGGGTTGTTCAAAGTGGGCTGACTTGTGATACATGATAACACAACATTAATATTGACTCATATATAACATATTGATGCTCTCAACTAGCGGGAACCTTGCCATTGTTGTGCTCGCCTGTCTCCTGCTTTTCCATCTCATCCTCCTCGATTGCCTTCTTCTCCTTTCTTCCCTTGTTTGCTCCTTTTAACTTCATGCTCTAGAGGTATAGGTTAGTCATAATGACTACATGCATGCATGTCTTCCCACAAACCGATATTGCCTAGAATTCTCTGTCTTCGCTCCATATGCATAGGGAAACTCCTCTTAGTGTCCGCCTAGTGTTATCTGCTCCCACCTTAACCCCCCCCCCCCCCCCCCCCCATTTTCAAATCTCCTCTTCTATTTTATCTCTATAATATTGAGCTACGCCATGGCCAATCCGCATGTTGGTGATTCGGTAGAAGAAATTTCAACTCGGTGTGCAGTTTTAACCCACACAAAGGAAGAGGGTGAAGCCACGGACATGCACGCTTTCAATGAACAAGCTCTTTGGATATTTTTTAGTTTGTGATAGTTTCTAAACTTCTGTTTAATTTTTGTGTAGATTTTTAGTTTGATGTCACTTAGGTATGGTTTTGATGCCTCTTTTCAAGCAATTTACCTTGGCATGCTAGCTACTTTTACAACGTCCCATTGGGTTCCAGTTATACATAGTAGTTGCAAAGGGCTTTAATTTGCTACAAACAACTTGTCATTGTTGTATCAGTGCTAATAGATGAATATGGTTGGCTGGTGTTTAAAAAAAAGATAACACAACATTAGGAAGAAGAGATCCATAGATAGCATCATAGTGACATATGAAACTGGAACCCATCATATAAGCAGATACAGGAAAGAGGGTGGAGACAGAATCTAATACCATGGCAAAGTATAAGCTCAAAGGTGAAGAATCCATAGTTAGAGGAGTCGATAGTATAAAGAGCATGCCTCAACAAAAATATTTAGCGCCTTATTTTATACATTTGAAAGGAATTTAAGTTGAAAGTGAAAGTGGTTGAGGGTGTTTTAGGTTTCTTCTAATTGTTTTGTTCGTGTAATTGGATATTGGTGTTGTACTCATTTTTCTCACCAAGAGTATATATATACTCGAAAACACCAACCCTATATATTATTTAAGAGATTACATACCTAAAGACAACTAGACCCAAAAAAAAGAACCCATACTTAGAGTCGGGTGCAGAGACGCTAACAACCTAACTTGGAACATATATAGGGCAACAGAAAAAGTTCACGAGTTACTAGTGGTAACAT
Source organism: Limonium bicolor (assembly GCA_023374045.1). NCBI lineage: Eukaryota > Viridiplantae > Streptophyta > Magnoliopsida > Caryophyllales > Plumbaginaceae > Limonium > Limonium bicolor. Next base: position 247,654,843 of record CM041776.1, read on the forward strand.
ATTCCACAAAGGAAGTTGAATGAGCAGATCTAGAATTAACCAACCTTTTGCACCACAAATTATCTTTTGAAGCACTCTTAGCTTCTTCAAACTACCAAACTAAAAGATAATAAACTACATTATCATCCCCCAACCATCGGTACATATTAACATAAACCCAGCTTAATCTAAATAAAAAGATAATTGTCACAACTTTTCACCGACTACAAATGACCGCTTTCTCCACTTTGCCTTCTTTGGGGTAATATTGGTAGTAGCTTTAGAAGGCCACTTTCGGAATTGGTTCATCATGCTAGCCGGCTCCATTGCAATCTATTGGAGTATATTCTCCCTGTTATACTTAGTTTGTATTCTAGGTACAGATTAAAATGTAATTTTCATTTTAGGATGTAACTAGGATATTACTCATGTATTTTTCCCATCAGAACCCGGTTCTCTCTTTCCGGTTCTGCCATATACTGATTCTAGGTTTTAGTCGGTATTCTTATATTAGCTTCCTCTTCTCAGATACACAATACTCTTCTCTGTAACTCTCGATAGAAGCAGAAATGCCTTCTCTGTAAAATCTGGGTTCTTGCCCACTTTGATTCTTTAATAAAAGTTCATATTTTGTCAAATCTAACATGGTATCAGAGCTCAGCTCTTTCCACAACCAAAGATGAGCGCAAAAGACGATGGCAAATCTGCAGCTCCACCAGCATCTACCACGATCGATCCCGCCGATCCACTATATGTACATCCGACTGAACAACCGGGGAAAATCTTGACAACGAAGTTCACAGGCGAGGGTTTCCTGTCATGGAAATACAGCATGCGCAGAGCCCTCAAGGCCAAGAACAAGCTGTGCTATATTGACGGAACCCTAAAATGTCCAGACAGCGGAGACACCGTAAGAAAGGCAGCTTGGGAACGCGCCAACTCCCTCGTAGTGTCATGGATAATTGCGTCACTTGCCCCCAACATTGGTAGGAGTATAATGTACGATGAAAACCCCAAAGAAGTTTGGGATTGGCTATGTCGAAGGTTTGAAAAGAAGAACCTCACTACTCTGCATCGCGTCAAAAACCAGATCGCAAACCTAAAGCAAGGTGACGACTCGGTGACAGATTATTTCATGCGATTGAGGGAGGTATGGGCGGAATACCAACTTGCGCTTCCTGACGAAGATTGTAATTGCTGTGAAGGATGCAAATTCAAGAAAGTTCAGAGAAAACACAGAGAGCAAGAAGAGTTGATTCACTTTCTTTTGGGATTGAATAAGAGCTACATACACCTACGGGGGCAGATACTGGTTATGAAAGAAACTCCCTCTCTGGAAGAGGCATTCGCCCTCGTGATCCAAGAAGAACAGCAACGTACCTCTTCTGATCTGAAAGAAAGTGAAGAAGATCAATCAGTTGCCTTAATAACCAAAGGAGGTAACAATTTCTACAGAAATAAATAGAAAACCCCTTTCAGTCCCGGAAACCCTAAAGCTGGCACGAAGAAACCAAACAACAAGTCGCCAAATTCTAACAAGGAGACGCCCAAGTACACGAACTATGGTAGAACCGGGCACTACAAGGCCGACTGTTGGTGGCTTGTTGGATTTCCAGGAGCCGAAACTAGAAAGAACAGAGAGAATAAGAACATCTGTGTCGCCTCTGACATCGACGAAGAAAGAAAGGCATCTTCCTCAACAAATGAAGGAGATCTTGAGTCACCTGTAAGAGGTTTTAGTGCGGACCAGCTGAGTCAATTGGTGAGCTATTTGCAACAACATCAGAACAACCAACCAAGCAAACAGACAAATTTCGGAGATTTCTCAAGTAATTCCAACAATCTATTTAACTTCTCTACATGTTTGATATTGAATAGGATTACAATGCTAGAAGAACTTAAAAACACATGGATCCTTGACTCTGGTGCCACCGAGCATATTAGTGGGAATAAACTTCTTTTGTCTGATCACAAACTGCTGAGTCAAAATAGAGAAATAACTCTTCCAGTTGGGCATAAAGAAATGGTTTAATACACTGCCTCTTTGTTTATTGATGGAATAAAATGCCTGAGTAACGTAATGTATGTTCCCTCATTTAAATTTAATCTAGTTTCTGCTGCAAAATTGATAGAAGAACTGAATGTTGAGATTGTCTTTTCTGAAAAAAATTGTGTGTTGCGGGATTCTGAAAGAAAGTTCTCTCAAAGAGTTGGGAAACATGTTTCTGGATTGTTTTTTCTAGATATGATTTCTCTGAGTAGTTTCATTGCTGATAGGAGAAATAGACTGTTTTCTTGTATGACTACCACAGAAAAATGTGCCCAGCTAGAAAACACTAGTTCCTTGTACATATGGCACAATAGGCTGGGACATATCCCTCTTAAGAAATTGTATCAAATTCGTGAAATACATATTCAAAGCTATCCTAATTCTGTTTCATCTGTTCTCCCATGTACGACATGTTTTAAGGCTAGAAATAAGAGAACCAAATTCCCCACATCCACTATTAAAACCACACAAGCTTTTGAGATGATACATGTGGACATTTGTGGTCCCATGAGATCTCAAAAAGTAGAGGGTTTCAAGTATTTTCTTACGATAGTGGATGACTACACAAGAGGTACATGGGTTAAATTTTTAAAACAAAAATCAGAAGGAATGAAATGTATAAAGGACTTCATTATACTTGTTGAAAAACAAATGGATAAACAAGTTAAGACTATTAGAAGCGATAACGCTAAAGAATTAGGGAAGTCATTGGAAGGAATTGATTTTTTAAAGCAAAGAGGGATTATTCACCAGAAAATCTGCCCCCATACACCCCAACAGAATAGGGTTGTAGAAAGGAAATAGGGACACATCATGGAGGTTGCTAGAGCTTTTCTTTTCCAATCAGGTCTAGATGCTTTACATTGGAATCATTGTGTGGAACACGCTGTCCACATTATAAATAGATTACCAAGTAAATATATAAATAACCTAACCCCATTTGAGAAACTTTATAACACTAGACCTGATTATAAAACTTTGAGAAGCTTCGGTTGTCTCTGCTACATAACCAACCTAAATCCAAACAAGGGAAAACTAGACAGTAGAGCTCACGCCTTTGTTTACCTAGGGGGACTGTAAAAATACAAAGGGACATAAAGTCTTGTCTTTAGAGGATAATTCTATGAAGGTCAGTCGAGACATAACTTTCTTTGAGCACATTTATCCATTAAGAGACAATGAATGGAAAACACTTTTCAGCAAAACATAGAATCTTTCCATCCCACTGATCAACTCATAGAAACTGAAACATTCAACCCTCAAAACATAGAAGACACAGAAACTACTCAAATCACTCAACACACACACATAGAAACCCCAGCAGATGCAAAAACAGAAACAACACAGCAACCAGAAATCACAACTGACATAACAGCAGACCCTGGCACTAATAATCAGCTTTCTGAGTAGCAACATTACTCTCCTGGAATCGGGAGATCCTCTAGAATACACAGGCCACCTTCAAAATACAATGATTACATATGTTCCATGTCTTCCAACAACAACAAAGATTTGTTTTTAGCTATTTTGGCTTCTAGACTCGATCAAGGAAATCCAATCAATTACACTTCTTTTAACCTGAATAGTTTCACAGACCACATTCCAAATCAAACCATCCTTTCTTGCTCCCTTCACCAAAACACAAACACTTTCCTTGATCAGCTTCATAGCCTAAATGAGCCCTCCAACTACCAATCTGCCAGCAAAGATCCTAGATGGATGAAAGCCATGGCAGAAGAATTCCAAGCCCTTAAGACAAATAACACATGGTCAATTGTTGCCTCCCTAAAGGGAAGAAACCCATTAGCTGCAAATGGGTTTATAAAACAAAGTTTAAGTCTGATGGGAGCCTAGAAAGGTTCAAGGCCACACTTGTAGTTAGAGGGTTCACCCAAAAACATGGTTTAGACTATGAAGAAACATTTTCTCCCATTGTAAAACACACAACAATTCGAGCATTAATCATTATTGCAATAAAAAAGGGGTAGGTTTTAGACCAACTGGATGTAAACAACACATTCCTTCATGGAGATCTCCATGAAGATGTTTACATGAAAATTCCAGAGGGTCTAGAAGTCCATGGAAACAATAAAGTATGCAAACTTCACAAATCCATTTATGGGCTAAAGCAAGCCTCTCGTAATGGTACGAGAAACTTGCCACTTTCCTAAAGGGATTAAATTTTCATCATTCGCAAAATGATTAATCTCTGTTTGTCAAAACAAAGAAAAACAGCACCACTTTCCTCGGCATATATGTCAAAGACATACTTGTGGTTGGAAATGATGTACAAGATATAAAGAACCTAAATAAACATCTTGATAAGGAGTTCAAGATAAAAGATTTAGGAAGATTAAATTATTTCTTAGGAATGGAATTCCTAGAAACAAAAGAAGGAATGATCATGTCACGACATAAATACACAAATCAGATAATTAAGGATTTTGGAATGGAGCAGTGCAGAACATCAGTTTCTCCACTTCCAATAAACTTAAAACTTCTCAAAGATTCTGGCTCTACCCTTGAAAACCCTACAATATATATGTGTTTAGTGGGAAAATTAAACTTCCTTACTAATACAAGACCTGACATCTCTTATGCAGTGCAGTATCTTAGCCAATTTCTTCAATCCCCTACAACCGAACACCTCAAAGCTGCAAACCATACCTTGTCCTATATCAAAGGCACATCAGGTTTTGGATTATTTTTTAATAACAAAGACAATTATAAGCTGGTAGCATATTGTGATTCTGATTGGGCATCATGCCCAATCACAAGAAAATCAATATTCGGCTATTACATTCTCTTAGGGGGATGCCCTCTAAGCTGGAAATCTAAAAAGCAAGTCTTTGTTTCTCTATCCTCTGCCGAGGCTGAACACAAAGCCATACGACAAGTAACCAGCGAACTGAGTTGGTTAAGTAGGCTTCTCACTGAACTAGGCCTAGATAACATAACACCAATCCCTCTAAACTGTGATAATCTTGCAGCTATACACATAGCTAAAAACCCCGATTCATATGAACGCATAAAACATATAGAATTGGACTGTCACTTTGTGCGTGAGAAACTGCAGGAAGGACTCATACAAGTTCAGCATGTTCCCACTTCACACCAGTTAGCTGATGTTATGACTAAGTCCTTGACAGGTAAGAATTATCATAATCTATTTGAGCCTCTAGGTTTGCAGGGACAAAAATGATCGTGGACAGCAGCATCTTTTAGCACAAAAAGGCACAATTCTTCAAAGTACAAATTGTACTTTTTGAGGGAGGGTATTGGAGTATATTCTCCCTGTTATACTTAGTTTGTATTCTAGGTACATATTAAAATGTAATTTTCATTTTAGGATGTAACTAGGATATTACTCATGTATTTTTCCCATCAGAACCCGGTTCTCTCTTTCCGGTTCTGCCATATACTAATTCTAGGTTTTAGTCGATATTCTTATATTAGCTTCCTCTTCTCAGATACACAATACTCTTCTCTGTAACTCTTGATAGAAGCAGAAATGCCTTCTCTGTAAAATCTGGGTTCTTGGCCACTTTGATTCTTTAATAAAAGTTCATATTTTGTCAAATCTGACACAATCTTTTGTGTCATCAAAAAAGAAACCAGTCTACTCTTCTGTGGTTAAAGCCTACCAACCCTTCCCATCGTATTCTGGTGATATCCCTTGAAATCGACATATGCATCACTAGAGCAAAGATATCACTCGAGATCTAGCCTTTGTAACAGAGAGAATGAGAAACACCGGCCTCTGTACAAAGGCTAGAACACCCCAGCGAAATAGAGAAATCGCTATTCCAGAGCAATTATGGATTATTACATCAAGAGCCCCATGCAAATACCAACCAGAATTCCCGAAAACATTTGTTGTGCTACGGGCGATTCCTGTAAAAGTCGATAATTAAGATTGGGGAACTGCATACCGCAAAGGCGTTGAAATAGAAGAACGTTGACGACCACACCAACAAAGTCCATGGTTGGAATAATTATCGGCGATGGTGATGTTGTTGCTTGCTTTTATGTTCCAACAATCCCTGTTTGATGTCTCATCGCCAAGCACAACTGTCCTGGATCCTTTCCACTAGGTTCCCACCAACTTCATTAATCATTGTTGCTTTTCCTGCATCTTTGTTTTGTAATTGTTGGGAGAAAACTTCAACTGCTGCATAGGATGGTACAATGAAAGTGTGGGAGGGGATTACGTGCACATGCATGTCACCACATACCCTCACAATGTCATCCATAATTAACTGAGCTATAACTTCCATTTGCACCGTGCAAGCCACTACGGCACCAAAAGGACAAAAAAACATAAACACGGAACAAAAGAACCATCATTCGATCTAAATCAGAAGAACAATTCTACTAATTTGGAAGAAGCAAAACCCAAAACCAAAACAACAAGAAGGAAAATACCCCGCCAAAGGGGGAAGAAAGGTGACTTGAGAGCAACTTACCGCTATGAATTTAGGGAAAATAAAGAAGAGAAGAGACAGGAGAGAGAACCGCCTGAGAGCAACATTTTTGCTTACCTAATATGTATATTTATACATATGCACATGACAACAAACTCCTATTTCTTAGGCATCTTTGCGAAAATAATAAAAACTATGCGAGCCTCTAAATATTAATCATATACAACCCTCTTCCAGTCACAAGTTTTACACTATACCCTGTACGAGTATCTACACTTAAAAAAAAGAAGATGACTGCTAGTCTCTTGAGCATGTTCGCAGAGCCAACATTTGTTAGCAAGCACAATGCACCAAGTTTGAAGTTTATCAATAATGTTGAGGCTTTCTTCAGGGCAATCCAAAATATATTTGGTTTGGGGGTAGTCCAAAATTTTCAACAAATAGAATACCAATGGCAGAGGGTTGTGTTTGCGAAGAGGGATTCATATATGTAACTAAAGGACATGAGCTGATTAGGTAGAATTTGGAGAATACTAGAGGCATCATATGTACTTAGGATTGTGTAACACCCGGTGTGGTGTTCCTCCCACATCGGTTGGAGAGGAGAACGAAGTGTGCCTTATAGGTGCATGGATACCTCTTCCTTGTGTGACGCGTTTTGGGGCTAGGAAACCCCAGGAACAAATCCGTGTGGCCTGCGTGCCAAAGCGGACAATATCACACATGTGGGTTGATTAGGCTAGGCTGTCACAGATGGTATCAGAGCCAGACCCAGGTCGGTGTGCCAGTGAGCCCGTGAGGGCACTGGGCTCCCTAAGGGAGGTAGAGTGTAACACCCGGCGTGGTGTTCCTCCCACATCGATTGGAGAGGAGAACGAAGTGTGCCATATAGGTGCATGGATACCTCTTCCATGTGTGACGCATTTTGGGGCTAGGAAACCCTAGGAACAAATCTGTGCGGCCTGCGTGCCAAAGCGGACAATATCACACATGTGGGATGATTAGGCTGGGCTGTCATAGGTTGGATCCACAAAATTGTAGTATGGAGTATAAATTTACAAATCCAATGTTTCTCGTCATTAAAGGTTGTAGATCATATTGTTTCATTCCTCAGATGAATGTGGACTCATTATACCAGAAATATATGACTATCTCTACCTAGGCAGTGAACCTATCGTTTTCACAATATAGTAAGAGAGTAGGGTTCTCGTACCCAAGGGACCACGTTGTAATTAATGACAATTCCTAAATAAATCAAGAAAGCAAAACTAAATAAAATAGGAAATGTTATATTTTTTTGAAAGAATTAATCGTTCTAATTAAAGGACGAATTAATAAAGAGAACTTAAAGTAACAGTGAAATATAATAAACAAAACAAGTAGTAAAGGTTGAAACTTTATAACTAAAGAAAGTGTCTAGATTGTCTTGCTAACCTTCTCCTTCGAATATATGGATAAACACACTCCCTAATTCTGCAATAAACTTAGAAACAAAAACTAATCCGCTAGCAAATCATGTTCAATGGATCCTGGTTGGTTTAGAAAACAAGTAGCAAATCATGCCCAAATCCTATTGGAGTCATATTATCATATAGGCAAATCATGCTTTTAGTCATTAATTTAGATTAACTTCCTATGTCTGGACTCTATCTCAACCTTGCATTTTGACTAGAGAATTACAATTAAAATTTAATAATTAATCAGAGAACAATAGCTCAGTAAAACCTAGAATTAAATTATTGCATTGAGGAAAAGAGTAGTCTGGTTACAAATATATCTAGGATCTGACTCGCATTCCCAACCTGGAAAGCTTGTCTAACTACTCAAACATAAATCTAAATAAACTAGGAAAAACAGAGGAAGAAGACATTGAACAAATTAAATAGAATGGAAGAGAAAGCTCTCGTAAGAAGGATTCAGTTTACATCCCCGCTTCGCCTTCCATCGTCACATGTCTCTACACCATCCTCTCCTCAGAAGTGTGGTCATGAAAATGGTGGAATGTAGCCGTCGGTGATGTGGAGCCGGAGCTCTAGGTGCTAGGTGTGTGGAAGCATTCAACCCTATTCTCCATTTTTTATAAAAGAAGAGAATAATTCTATCTTTTTTCAAGCATTTGGGCACTTCAGATTTTGCCTTTTATGTTCTGTCCGGACTAGTATGTCGGGATGCCTCTATAGTTTGTTTGTGCAGCACTTATCTGGGCATGCATGTCCAAACGCATGTACAATCTGTTCTTCAGGCTCTCGGCCTGTGTCCATACATGTATGTCCAAACACAAGGTCAGAGTTAGATGGCTCTCATAACTTGTCCGGACATGCATATCCAGACATCCAAACGCATATTCATACACAACTTCTTCGGGGCATAGATTATTTTTCGTTTGGATTCCATTTTGTTTCCTATTTGTTGCCTCTCGATCCTTGAGCAATGATGGATGCTTTTTTCAAGACTTTTACCTGCATTTGAGATATAAAATTCATCAATTCTCATCTACACATAGATCATAGGAAAAACTTATGATACGTGAGAAATCTAGCCTACATCACTACAAATAACAGGTAAATTAAACCCTCAATTATATATATATATTCCACACTCATCACCTATTTGAACTTGAGAAATAAACAATGGCTAATGTCCTTAAGCTCAAGCCCTTTATGCTTCCTCTTGGAGCAGACGATGCTCTAGACAACTGAGGGAATATTTTGACTGTTGACATCCCTTGATCAAAGAAAGGATCAAATGATCTTGTTGATGGTCATGATGATCTTCTTTAAGAGCCCCATACAAGAGGCTAATAAGCCCATTATTAATAGAGGACCGGCTGGATTAAACTGAGACGCTTTGCATAGCATAGGTGCTCCTCGCTCACCCCGCCCTCCACACGACAATCTTTCTTCAGATACCATCCAAGAGACGATTAGAATTGATTTTTTTGTTGCTTAGCCATTATAGAGATGCTAAGGTATATCAAAAGAAAATCTTCTCATCGATAGACCTGGAAACAAGAGGATAGAGGTAGCTGTAACACCACATATGAACAAATTTCCAACAACCTAGCTTTCAAGTCATTCGGGCTTGAAAACTAGCCACTTTAGCCCCTTTGTTCTCACTTGGGCCTAAAAGTGAAATGTCTTATTGTTACCCATATGTATCCATTTAAACCACTTCTCTTAGTACTCATATCCTGATGTGGGGGGGGGCATACTCCCCCACTCGAGAACGTGACATCCTCATCGCAAGCCTAATAACCAAGTCCCATTGACCCCTGGGTAGGTGTCGAGTAGTCCATCCCGACACGGTTCTGAGTTGGCTCTGATACCATTTGTAACACCCCATATGAGTAATTTTCCAACAACCTATCTTCTAAGTTATTCGGGCTTGAAAACTAGTCACTTTAAGCCCTTTGTCCTCACTTGGGCCTAAAAGTTAAAAGTCTTGTTGTTGTAATCACCTCATATGTATCTATACCAACCACTTCTCTTAGTACTCATATCCTGATGTGGGACAAGGGTATTACAGTAGCATCCTAGGTTGGCACCCACCCTAGGTAGATGTCAAATTTAAATAAATTAATCGTGAGATCTGAAGCTTCAAAGAATAGCTTAACTTTGTCCAATGTAAGGGATATCGATGCATAATCACCTCTCCTCGATAGGAGAGTAAGGCATCATCCGTAAAGAAAAGGTGCGATATACTAAAAAACCTGTGGGAAGGGTGGAAATGAAAGTGGGGGGTAGCACACAACTATTCAACACTACAAGAAAAACAGATTTAGCTACCGATGATTTGCTACCGCACATATATTGGTAGCTACTTTCAGAAATTGCTACTGATTTTTAATGGTATAATATAGTGGTGTCTATTTTTCTACAACAAAGACAATGGTGGCTAGATTTTTAAAACAGTAGCCAAATCGCTATCGCCTGACAAGACTACTACCATTAGTAGTAGCTACTTTTGATTTCATCTTGGTTCTTTTTGTAAGAACAATTTAGCTACCAATGTTGGTAGCTAAATTACGGAATGGCTACTGTTGGATGTGGCTAATTCAATCATGGTAGCTATTGCGTTACTATTAAAGCAGCAGTAGCGAAAAATATTATAACTAGTAGCTAAATTGATACTAAAAGTTGCTACTACCAAATAGATAAGCTAAGTTAATGAAATTGCTACTGACACTCATCACGGTTGCCGTTCTGCTACTGTTTAGGCGTCGGTAGCGAATATTTTTAGCAAGCATAAAAATTGTTACTATCTTTAATTATGAAATTGCTACCGACAAATGATGTTAATGAGATTATGGTTAATATTATGCTACATTTTAAGAAATGATAGGTAATATTTTTAAGCGACAGCAAAATTATAATTCTCTTATAATTTAAATGTGTGATACGTATATAATTCAAAATACTCAACTATTTATAATTATGAGAAATATATATATTTTTAAGAAATTACCCCAAATTAATGTATATAAAGATAAGTTTGAGGAAGTATATTATTATTTTGCAAAAATCCACCATAACTTTGAAACAATGGATTACTACCCAATTAACAATTTTAATTACATCATTATTATCTCGATAATAGTTAATCATCCAGACCTAAAACCTAAACATACACATATCCCATCATGTTAAAGTGTTGTCTTAAAGCAAAAACAAAAACTGAATTAGAGTTGAGCATTATGGGCAGCTAGTCAAGTACATTAAATCGGGTCATTATTAAAAAAAATCTAGTATTTTCGTGTAATCTAAAAAAAATTGAATTTAAATCAGGGTTTTAAGATATGAAATCGAGTAAACTCAGAAGAAAAAACATCTCAAATTCGAATAAAAGTTTTTAAAAAATCCAAAGTAAAAAGGGGACGACGAATTGCTATTACACATATTGGTATCTAAATTGAAAAATTGCTAATAATTTCTAATGTTATTAACAAAGTGGTAGCTGTTGTGCTACAGGAGCAACAATGGTAGCTAAGTTATATTACTTGTTACCGCCAATAGTAGCTATTTTTTCTTGAATCTTGAATCTTGAATCTTTCAATAAAATTAATTTTGCTACCAATATCGGTAGCTAAATTAAGAAATTGTTGTTGCTGGTGGATGCTAATTTAAAAATGGTAGCTATTGTGCAACTATTTCGACAACAATAGCAAAAATATTATAGCTAGTAGCTAACTTGCTACTATCTTAAAGTTTCTATGGCCAAGTATATTAGCAAAATTATGAATTGCTACTGGCACTTGATTATAGTTGCTATTATGTTACTATTTAGCAAATGCTTTAAACAAGTAGCTAAATTGCTACTATATTTAATTTCGAAATTGATACCGACTAATAATGCTAATACAACTTTAGTTGATATTATGCTAGAATACAACAAATGATTGCAGTATCAAAATTATTATTGTCTTATAACTTAACGTGTGATTACTACATATAATTCGAAATACTAACATATACTGCTACTGCCATAGTGGACATATTATCTTTTTATATAAATATTTTAATTTTTTAAATTTTTTTCAATATAGTATATGTGTTAGCTTTTAGCTATCAAAATTTTGAAAAAGAACAATAAGTAAATAAAAAAAGTCTAATTCATGAAAAATAATTAAACTATATACCACTACTATAATTTATTTTTATCATATAAGGTATACCTAACATAATATATTTTTGATATTATAATATTTTTAAGTCTCAAAGTATCACACATATTAATACATTATAAAATAAAGTAAAAGTATTAATTTTTTAAATTAGTACATATGTTGGTTAAAATTTACAAAATTAATATAAAAATAGTAGTAATAATTTAAATTAGTTAAGTGTATATATATGTGTGTGTGTGTGTTTATATATTTAATTTAATACAGTTTTATTACTATATGATCCTTTCATTTATAAAATCCACATAAACTATAAAACATAATAAAAACTAAAACTAATAACAATTTAAATTAGTTGACGTGTAGGTTAAAATTTGCAAAGTAAGTAGAATATATATGTGTGTGTGTGTATGTGTGTGTATAAATTTATAAAATGTTAAAAGTATACAAAATTATAATAAAACATACATAAATATACTATATATTGATGTTTTTAATTTACAAAACAACACACAAATTAATAGCATTTTGAAAAATAGTAAAGTTATAACAATTTAAATTAATCAAGATTATACACCATTATACATCTATTTAAATTTATAAAAATATTATATTATACAAATTTACAAAAACAAAATATATTATTTAGAAGTTTTAATTTTCATATAATGATGTATATTATATTAGTATTTGTAACACTATATAATAAGACTTAATTAGATAAGTAACTTTACATAATATATTATCTTTTTGTATAATTTCTGACATTTCAAAGATTTTTTAAAAGATATATATGTATATTTTTTAATTTTTAATAATTTTAAGCCAACAATATACTTAAATTTTTTATTAGCTTTACTATTTTGGTCGCATTAAATTAATATGTTATAGTATATAAATTAAAATATCATCTAGCATAATCGACCGTATATCTATTTTATTATTCATCCCAAACTTCGGGGGATCGATTCCTGCTCTACGCAAATTTTAACACACTAGTTGAATTAAATATGTCATTGGTATGGAGGTCTATTTATACTCATACGTTGTAAGGTTTGATCCTAGATGTATACACATAACATAGTCTTCAATTCCCTTAATAGAAGGGACCGGATAGTGCCCTTAGTTCTTAAGGCACAATGTAGTCTCTCCCCTTCTCCTTCTTTTGCATATTTACCTCTTTTCTAGTAACATGCAATACCTTTCGTCATCATCTCTCTCATTTCTCATCTTTTCTTTAGTTTTCATCGTCTAAATCTCCCATAAATTCTCCACAAGTAATTTTGGTTTGGTTTACTACCAATGCGTTGACATCGTTGAGAGCTTCAAGATGAGCACAATCTTTTATGCTTTTGGTGCAATGTCGAACGTGGGTTTGCCACTCCCACCACTGCTCCACCTTCGCTACGCGCCGCCACCGTCCACTGCCTCACTGTCTCCTCGTCGTCACCGTCTTGATGTTACATGTTGCCTATTGGGTTTCAATAACTATGGGAGCCTAAGTTGTTCATACGTCTATGTTTTTGTATTTTTCATTGGTTATGTAATATTTTTTGGACTTATGTTAGTTGGTTTGGTCTAGCATAGTCTCAGGCAACCTACTCATCGGTAGTATCTGCGGATAATAGCCTATACTAGTTGACATTGTCTTGATCTTTCCCCGTGTGTTTAGTGAACTAAGCACACCGTATGAGCAAGATTGAAGACGCCTTGTTGTGATGTAATTTGTCTAATGGCTTTGATGGAATATAATCTATGCTAATTTCGGAAAAAAAAAATAGTGCCCCGGAAAAATATAATGGACAGCTTATACTCCATTATATATTTTCGCACTTTTTATAAAAGCTTATGCCATACTTATAAAAACAAAAAGCAAGCATAGACAACCCATAGGCCAAAAAGGAGATCACTTTACTGATTACTGAACGCTTGTAAGGCAGCAGCGTCAACAATCCATCAACCATCGTCCCACCAAATAATACCTTAAATACACTTGAAAGAAAAAAAAAACCAAATGCAAAATAACAGAATTAATCCAGAATTCGAGACTCCCTGTTGTTATTACAAGGGAGTTTTTACACCAAAAGAGGAGAGACATCCAATCCAAGTTTACTTACACTTAAATTAAAAAGAGGCTTATATAGTACAGATGCAGTAGTAGTAGCCTCTAAAAAACAAAACAAAATAGGCAAGCATGCTATATATGCGCCCCATGAAGCATATATAATGTAACCATCGATCAGTTTAGTCGACAGTCATCAGAGTTTAAAACTGGCCGATCAGTCTGAACTTCATCAAATTCAAAGCATCCAGCCAGGTATGTAACCATTGACTTGAGCTGCGTGGGTAGTAGGAATATTTACCTGATCATTATGAGTTCCATCAGGGTTATACCTGCACATCCGATTTAACCATCACTCAATTACATCATAGAATATATTGTATCACATTTGTTTGAATTATTATTAGTTGTGTAAATTTATGGAAGTGTTGCTTCATGGATGCTAGCTGGTAGTGTTGAATAATTTAATTCATACCCAGTTTGCAGGCTGGGATTGTAACCTCCAAGTGCTTGGAAGAAATCTTGATGAGACTGAGGCTGCTGAGGTTGATGATGATGAGGTTGCTGTGGATGTCCATATGCAGCAAATGTCTGATCACTTCCATCTCCTCCCCATGTTTGCCTCAGTTGGGTCTCCCTGCAGACTTGCTCCAGCTACGTAATATAGCAGTAATACCGATCAAATTAACTAATTTATATGATTATTGACAATTCCAGAGAAAAACGAACCATCATGGCGGCCATAGATAAAACAATATGCGTTAGCAAAATTAAGCGTTAGATAATGAAAGAAGGACAAATTCAAACAAAACAGGTTTATTAAGCAGCCAACTGATGTTCACCACAAGCTCCACTTTATCATTCTTGTGTATTTACCTCTGACCTCAGAGCCTTGTTAGTCTCGATTAGTTGTTGTTCCTGTGATCATTCATAAAATCATACAAATTAATGAATGTAGCGGATAGGCGCTGGAATGTAAACAAGCTAGACTGTACAAGGAGATCAATTGAGATTGTCTGCATATTTAAATTCAGAAGGACTAGTCTGAGAGGCTCAATCTTTCATTATTATACCTTGGATTGCAGGTCATTCAGTGTATCCAGCATGGACTGTGTCTGCAACAACATATATTCAAGTTATAACCCACACCCACTAACATAACTAAGACAATCAATCATTTAAGTTTTTTTTTTTTTGAAAGAAGGTAATGAAATTGATATATATAGATTTTTACAAAAATGATATATAGGAAACTATATATCCGACTCCTCGAGATTTACAAAAAGGCTGGATAGGAGGATGTACAAAAACCCTCACTAACATGTACAAATGTGAGATTATCTTATCTATATAGGAGGTACAAAAATCCACCCACTACTACAAAAGGGACTAGGAGCAGAGGATCTTCTCAAGCCATTGGGAGTCTTTGTTGGATGCCCTTCAGTAATATATAAGTTATATACATATATATGGTCACTCATAAGCAATATTGCATGCCCTTCAGTGATCTTCCTCTCGTTGCACAACAAAAGTAGGTTTAAAAGGCCAAGAATTACAACTTCAGTTTATCATACAAGTATGCAATTAAGATAGAACAACAAACACAAGAAAAACGTGGATGTCCACAGCCATCAACATCACAATGATACATACATAGCAAAAAACTGAATGAGTGGAGCTAACTTCAGTGTAACTTGTATTTAATATCTTCCTTTAATAATAAGGTTTTGACCATGATTATAAAAGAAAAGGGAAAACAGATACAGTAGAAACTTATTACTAAATGTTAATGAATTGCAAATAAGGATGCAAATGAAGATTCTAGTAGTATATATTACCCTAGTGCCCCGCACAAGTTTCAGAGAGCCTTCCAATTGTCGTTCGAGTTGGTCAAGCTCCTTCAGATTCAATGGCCCCAAGTCCTCCCCTAACAGGTTTCTGTTATTTTCGCCAAATAGAAATGAAAACATTTAATTATGTAAGTAATCACGTTTGAAATTGTTTTATAATTAAGAAAAGAAACTAAACAATGTTTAGTTAAAAATTTCTCCCACTCCTAAAAGGTGGGGGGTCACTGGATCTGCACGATCAATAGCAAAGTATATCGAGTAAGATTGATTTTCCATGCATCAAAGTACATATATACCTCTGACTTTGTTGGAGAGCCTCATAACGACCTTTCAGCTTCAAGTACTCTTTGTAAGTTGCCTGAATTAATTACACACACATAATTAAAAGAGTATCAACATCAGAAATAATTAAACACTCATTTTAGTTGATCTGTTTCCGCTGTGTGTTTGCTTATCTATTTAGTTGACCCCTAGCTTTCCTTTTGTCATTAATGAAGACCCTAGTTAGCTTTCATAGTCTAGCTAGCTAACTGATAGGTACTTGTCCCAATAACACAAAGTATTACATATAGTTCAGTGTATTATCGGGAAAGGTCACAATTTGGTAATATACTTACACCTGGCCGCCATTGGACTCATCATAGCCCCTTCCCAAGGTGAGAAATATCAGGTGTGTGTATGTTTACTAACTATTTGTTGGAATAAAAAAGTGAATTCAGTACAACTAGTGTTAGATTAACTAGCTTGGTTTTGAGACATGGGGCGCCTGCTACTAGCCATACTAGTCTGCCTTTTTGTTGTATGGATGGGACAGTTTGCTGTGATTGCCCTAAACATGTGCTTGCGTGCCTTTCGGGCGGTCTTTTGTATACTTACTCTTGAACTTCTAAGCTGAGGCCATCATGTAAAAGGAAACAAAAAACGAATACTAGCCTGGTTTGAGAGATTTTACCCAACATTAATGATTAGAAAGGCGATCGAGTAGGTGTACTTCACAGTCAAGAAAAATAAATGGTAAAGAAAAATCCATAGAGCATATGAGACTTTGATCATGCAAAATTGAGCTATTTGGAATTTTCAAATCTGTTAACAGTCGATGCTTGTCTCTCATTAAACAGAGAAATCGTTTATTCTAGCAAACTAACAATAGATTTTAGTTTGGACGAATTGTCTATCCTTATTTCTAGTAATATTAACTATTTATCGAAAGCCTTGGTTTGATCAAACGAATTAAAAAGAAATGAATTTGAGCTTATAATATATGGATTATTACCTCCAGCTCCTTGTTGGGCCTCTCTACTTCAGGGGTGCTGTAACTGCATTTTTGGTACCGCTCAAGAGTTTTGAGCATGCTGATGACATAAACAAATATGTAAGTGAAAATTGACATTGTCATATAATGCTAAACGGATTATGCGATAAAGGGTTTGAGTAACTAAAGGCTCAATACTTCAAACACTATTGTTGAAGATGTGCACTAATTGTTTTATTTGATATTCTGTTTACTATTTAAATATGTTGTTACTTCATTATTAAATATAAGATAAAATAACTTTTTAAATCTAAAGGTAGTAATATATGGTTAATCAGGATTGCCTCTGAGCCATTAGGATGGCAGTAGCTTTTTATTTCCTACGCTCTAGTCTGTACAATTCTGTTTTGTTGCTTTGATGGTTTTTGATGCTCTCTGTAGCTTTGGCTTAGAGAGACATTCACTGTAACACCACCACTTGGTGGTACAGCTACATCTGTAGCCCATTGATCAAAAAAAAAAAAAAATATGGTTAATCAAGGAAGAAATCTTTTATATTTATAAAATTATTTTATTTTAAATGTTATAGTTGAAAAATGTGTTAAAATAAACGGGACAATGATGAAACCCAGACTGAAGTTTGATTAATATGTATGAACTTGATTAAAAAAAGTATAAAAAAAAGAACTCTTAACTTGCATAAATTTTATGATTCCAGCCCTTGAAGAACTGCACATCCTCGATCTACCAGACAATATAGATTTGTAGATGAGTAATTGACACTGAAACTTCATACAATCAATTGATCTTATATTTTGATCTTTTGCCTCAATTAAGAAAACTGTTAACTAAATGACCGCTGGCTAATAACCCACTTGTGATTTATTACGTTTATAAATAACTGAAAAAAGATAAAAGTACTAGAAAGTCTTTTTTATTAAATCCAGAAATCAAAGAGGAAATTAACATATATAATTCATCCAAGAAGATCGACGATTATATCCTAGCAAAAGAAGATGGAAGAACTTTTTATTATAATTTTTTTAAAAAAAAAAACAGAATATGAGGGTATTCTTTTTATCGGCATATGGGTAACTAATTTAAAAGGCTGCTGCATCAATCCAGCAATCAGTCCATTAGGTAAATTCAGTGATCAACGTGCATGCGTGCAAGGAAGTCTTAAATCTATTAGATAAAACGTAGTCACTTCAGTACTACTGTATCAAAAGAAAGAACATCATCTTGTTTATTTTTCTCTCACACTCTCACATCAACTGATACATCTGGCTGAAACCCAGAGAACATAAAACATGTTCCTGGGAAAATGTCGCTTAAACCTGCGTTTTCTGCGTCCATTCTTCCTTCCGTTCAAAATCCAGTTCAGTTTAATAAATTGGAAAAAAAAATTATCATGGGGCTACAAATGTAGTTATAAATTGGAAAATTTAGTGACTGGCATAGCAACATCAAACGACACAGAACATAGGAAGAAGCATTCAAATTAAGAGATGGAGGGAGAGCATCTGGTTCAAGCCATTGGGTTTTGCCTAAAGAGGTTTTAACGAGGCCAGTTTTATACCACTCAATTTAAGTTTAATGAAACGGCTTCATGCCACAATTATCAAAAAAAAAAGATAGACGACGAAAAAGAAAGAAGTGGCATGATTAAAATCCAATTATACTTCGTAGAATATACATTCAAATTGACTGAATATTAGTTCATGATGGTAGCAAAATAAAACCCTTTCAGATCTATCTAGGGTTGCTAATTACTAGTATTGTTAATCTTGCATCCCCCAAACGTTTGATGGACTAGAATTACCGATTATGGGCTACAAATTAATACAACGTGTTTTCCTCACAACTGTTTGATAAAAGAAACCTAAAGAATTATTTTTTAGAAAAATAATTACAACTGTTAAGAAAAAAAAGCCCTAAGAAATTAGGTTCAAATTAAGAAGAATCAATTTTAAAATCATGATTATCAAAACGGGTTAGGGCCGGTTATTCCAACGCCAACATGAGCATCTAATCAAATAATTAAGAAACCCTTTACACAAATTCCAACCAATTAATAAGAAAGAAACAAAATTTAAAGATGATCCAACCGATTTACACAATAACTAGAGACACTATATATACTTACGATTTTGAAAACTAATTTACATTAAGGTTATTAATTTGTGACTTTTATGCAAGAACACGGTAGATATAGTCTTTCTCACTTCATCCAAAACTAGATCCAATGATAGATCTAACAGAAGTGAGTAAAATCCAACTATTAAACAGAAAGAAAGATATTCATAGACAAAGAGAAGGATATGAACATAGTATAACATCATTTGTCCTTTCTTTTTTAAGAAGAAAATTAAACTAAGCAACCGAGAGAGGGGATAAGAATGCATGCCTGGGGCCACTGCAAAACTCATAGAGCTTGCCACGGTTGGAGAAGATGATGAGAGCAACTTCAGCATCACAAAGAACAGACAACTCATACGCTTTCTTCAACAAACCATTCCTTCTCTTAGCAAAGGTAACTTGTCTGTTTATCTTGTTCTCTATCCTCTTCAGTTCAACTCTTCCTCTTCCCATCTCTCTTTCTCTCTAAAAAAGGGTATTTTTCAGTAGCACCACTTCGTTTAATAATAATATTATTACTTCCACACCTGCCTAACAAACAATTACAAAAATAAATATATAAATATATATATGTTTTTCCCCTCTGAGCTAGCTATGTGATCTCCTTCCTTCCCAGCAAAAAAACTAGAGCAGCTGGGTTTCCTCTTTCCTTTCCTTTTGCTGCGTGTTGTTGCCAATAAGTAGAATTCTACTTTCTCAACTTATTAGCTTGCCCTTTGTCTATTGCTTTTATGGTTAAACTACTAGCTTTTCCTCTTTTTTTCTCCTGTTTAACTTCTCTACCCTTCCTTCTGATTAATGAATCCTCCTTCTTTTTTCCCAACACTACTCTAATATACTGCTCTTCCTCACCAGATTTGTGAAATAATTAAAACCCTTCTTCTCTCTTTTCAGAGATCATATATATATATACGTATATATGCCCTTTTTTCCCTTAGATTAGATCCCCTTATCTTATCTGTCTTCTCTCTCACAAACCCTAGAAGACACACAGAAGAAAAGAATGGTGGGTGAGAAAGAAAGAAAAAAGGTTAACTCTTCTGCCAAGTCTCTAAGCCTATCTTTTTATGCTCTCGTTCACCTTGAATTAATAACTTTTTTATAAAAATAAAATAAAATGGAAAAAGAAGAAGATGATGAAGAAGAAGATATTTCGTTCACACACCGTTGGATTCTCCGGTCCAGCTAGCTCAGCTAATAGTACGTACTATATTGAAGAAGAAGAAGAAAGAAGAGAGAAATTGAGTGTATAGTTTGCAAATTTATCAGTACCATCCAAAACTTGCCCAAAAGAGGTTAGGGTTATTACCATTTTTTCCCCCTCTGAGAGTTAAAACTGATCACTCTCGAAAGTGACGCGTGGGGTTTACTCTCGATGACGTGATAGGGGGAATAAAGGTACTTGTGATTTTTACAAAGGTGTGTCGGATGATTATTACACTGGGTCTATCTCTACAGATACAAGTCGAGGTGAGCAGCACGATGAATTTTATTGGCGTGGAAGTAAGGCAGACTAGGTAGTGTGGTGAGGTGAGCACAGATTTGCCTACGTTGCGCGCGCGTCTCATATTCCGCGCGTGAAAGTAGTTATCAACATGGAAAAAAAAAGTTCAATTTTTCATTTATATCTTTCACATTAGTTGACAAGGAGATGTAAGAAGATGATGAAAACAGAGGATGTATCAGAAACGGAACGTCGTTAGCAACCTTAAAATAGATTCGCACTTGTCGATCTCTTATTGGTCACATATCGCTGAGCAAACACTATAATACTAATTTTCCATCTCCCCGTTGATCCGTGGTGCCAGGTTGTTTTTCACTTCAATCTCACTATTCTTTTTCCTCTTTTAAACATGAAATTACAAACAATATTTATTTATTTATTTTACCCTATATAATAAGTATTGAAAACGCGACAATTCTTACCCTAAATTGGCCCCTTTTCGAAAAAAAAGAAGGTTTAAAAGTAGGTAGACATATTAAAGGAAGGAAGGAAGAAAAACTAGGGTAATAGTAGATCGGACACTACTACACTGTACTAATACGTCATATGAATATATATTATTCGTGTTACAAGCACACTTTAGGGTTTTTTTTTCTTCATACAACCAAGCACACACAAGTGTTCAGTTTTGGTATATGTACGTTAACCATATAGTAATACGTCATCTCACGACTTTCATTATCAAATTTGAATATAATATATTGCCGTATCTTTTAATGCGGCATGTATATATGTACTCATTCATCAGACATAGCATAGTTTTTTACTAAAATTGTTGTAACAATATTTGGTCATACTTATGTACATTAATTTCAAAGTGTTCGGCGTTATTGACCAATCAAACTTGAAAGATTAGCCGTAATCCGCCAGTCGCTATAGGTATGTCGTCGTTCGACCAATTTGACTGCCTCTGTAAAATCATGTATTTCCATTTGAACTAGACGGAATAAAAGGTAAATGTGGGAGAAAAGTTAGAAGACAATGAGTCTAGTTTGTGTGGTCAAACAAGGGATAAGAATAGGTTTTGATGTTTGTTCTTTATATGGAAAGTTTGCAGTAAGCAACTGACATGAATTATTGGAAATTTTGAATCAGTGGCCCACCCTTATGATTTCTATCTCAAAACGCGTTTTTGTCTTCATAAGCATCTGGATTTATGCTTAATTTATATATCAGAAACATCCTAACAGCTAGATTAACCAAAATAAAACATGATTTTTAACCCGCTCTTGCGCCACGTTCTAATATGAAGATGGGTAAGTTTGTTATTTTGACTTATTTTGTTTTTTTGTGTTGGTGTGTAGTTTTTAAGAGAATTTTTTTTCAAAATGTCATAACTTACCAAATATAAGTGCAAAAATAAAACAAATTATACATTGTTCATCATGTTTTGTACTCTTCAAAACAAGATGCATCATGGATATGTTTTGATAAATTTTTTATTTTTTATTTTTTGTATGTACATATTTTTTAAGATTAATTGTGAATCTTAAGTTTAAGAAAAGTGAATCAAAGGTTGTTAAAAATTGAATCCAAGATTATGAAAAAGTGAATCAGAGAGTTGTTTAAAAGTGAATAAGAGGTTTAAAAAAGTGAAATCTCATAAATAGAGATTGTTTGACTAAAGTGATTCTGATTGGTTGACTAGTGTGAATCAGAGGTTTTAAAGAAGTGAATCACAAGTTGTTACAAAGTGAATTAGAGTAATTAGAGTGAATCTCGTAAGCATAGATTGTTTAACTAAAGTGATTAATAGGTTTAAGAAATGTGAATCAAAGGTTTTTATAAAGTGAATAATACGTTTAAGAAAAGTGAATCAAAGGTTTAAGAAAAGTGATTCTCGTAAGAGGTTTAAGAAAAGTGATTCTCGTAAGAGGTTTAAGAAAAGTGAATAAGAGGTTTAAGAAAAGTGAAAGGTTTTTTAAAGGTGAATCAAAGGTTTAAGAAAAGTGAATATTTTGTTTAATACTAGTAAAAGTTAATCCTGCCACAAACTTATGTAAGAACAGTATAAAATTTTCATTTATTGAAAGTGAGTCATTCGTTTAAAAAAAGTGAATCTTATGTTTAAGAAAAGTGAACATTCATATAAAACAATGAATATTTTGTTTAATACTAGTAAAAATTAATCCTACCACAAACTTATGCGAGGGTCGATTTTTACGGTGTTTGGGGGTGGGGTAATCTTTTTTGTATTAGTCTACACTTTATATTGTCGTTACTAACTCGACAGATTTTTAGGGTTTATGGTTTAGGGTACAAACCATAAAAATGCTTTCAAAGTTTTTAACGTTTCTAGGGTGTTTTTTAAAGTGTTTGGGGTAAGATTCATTTTGTTAATGAATAAGGTTCATTTTATTGTTGAAGAAGATTCATTTTGTTAATGAATAAGATTCCCTTAAAAAAATAAGTAATATATACTCCTTCTAAAAATATAAATTTTAAGTTTACCAAAACATATCCATGATGCATCTTGTTTTGAAGAGCATGAAAAATGATGAACAATGGTATAATTTTTAAATTTAAAACACTTATATTTTGTGAGTTATGACATTTAAAAAAAAGTTATTTCTCTCTCCTACTAATAAAACTACATACAACCCCCTCCAAAACTCGTGTATCACACGTAACTATTATACTTTTTTCCCTTTATTAATTTTTTCTCATTTATTCCCCCAACCATAACCTGACACATGTTCATTCTCCACATAACACCCTGGCGCTTGCGCCAAGGTCTCCATGCCAAAATAAAATCTCCTATCATGTGAAACCTATCTACCCGTTTCTCATGCCGTCAACTTCCCAAGAATCCATCATTTGTTTTTTTAATAAGTATATCATTAGATTAACAACAAAAGAAATTACAGCCCTGAAATACCCCGAACTTAAATATAGTGATTAAAATTATCCTAATAGGTATTTAAGGGCCTAATGGTGCCTAAGTAATAATGGTAAGGAAAAATAAATCCAAAAGAAATAAAGAAACGCTTAAAAAGCGAAAAACGCTAAATAAACGTTAAATAACCATAGGAGGTATGAGACCTCGGTTAGCGTATTATATGGATTCTAAAGGCTTAGTAAGGCCTAAATAATATATGGGAACAACCCCCGAAGAAAACGGATCCAAATAATGTATTAAAACGCTAATAGGACTTTAGCGCACGTTTTTCGAGGAAACCTGAAAACATGACTTTAAGTGGTCAAACGAACCCGTAAAAATTATAAATCATAAAATAAAAATAATTAAGCATTAATGGAAGCTTAATAACCAATAAAAGTAAAGAAACGAGAAAATTATGGAAAACGGGCCCGGTTAGTGAATAGTACCGAAACCGGGTAAAATAACGAGTGTTTTCTGTAAAAGATGAAAAACGCTCCAACTAGTAGTAATATAGGGGGCCGGTTTTAATGAGTTAATTAACCCCTCTCTCACACACTCACACAACTAACTAACAAATAAATCAAAAAGCAAAAAGCAAAAATAAAGTAGAAAAGTGAGAGGGATATTCTCTCACCTCTACTCCCACACTCCCTCACGTACTGCACTCCCTCCTTCTTCTTTGATTTCTCTTCTTCCTTCTTGCGACAGCCATGGCGATTTGCCATATCCCACACATCCCTCCTCTTCTCTCCTCTTGTTGAAGGCTCAATCCTTCTCAAATGCAACAAAAATTACACCATTGAATTCCCCTTGCAAAGGAGATCATCTTCCTCCTTTCAAAAATCGAGAACACCCATTTTCATCTCCATGGGTATTCTCCATTTGAAGGTTTGAGACCACCATTGGAAGCTCCTCCTTCTTCTTGATGTTTTGAGGTAAAAATAATCTTGAAAACTCATCTTTTTCTAGCCCTTGTTGGCAAAACAAAAATTCACGTTGAACCCTTGTCTTGTTCCTTGTATTCCAGCCGATTTTGGCTTCCTCCATGGGCTAGAAATCTCACTCTCTTGCTAACCAAGGACCTCACTCATTGGTTGGAAGGTAATGCTCTTGTCTAAACCCTAAAAACATCTAAATTCTAGGGTTAGTTAAAAATGAATGCTAAGTTAGAATTTGTGTATTGGTATGGGCTGTAGCATTGGAGTGTGGACTCCATTTGAAACCGAGAACAAGAAGGAAAGGAAGGAAAAAGAAAGAATAAAGGAAGAGAAGGGGAAGAAAGAAAGAGAAACTAAAATCACAAGGTAAATGTCTTACCTTGAGCTAGATTTGTATGGTGTAGTGTAACAGTTTTTGAGTATTGGAAATGAGTAGTGTATATGGGAATGAGTAATAAGTATGTTGTAGTATAATGAGGAAGGGTAATGTAACAGTTTTGAAGGTTTTAAATGTTGTTTGAAAGCTTGGGAAAACTTTGGGTAATGGATATGTATGTGCAGGGAATTATTGTGTAGTAGTGAAGTTGGAATGTGGGTACTAATATCTTGAATAAACAGGTTGTATGAATGAGCATTTGTGAGCTGATATGTATGTGGGCAATGTTAAAAATATAGGGGAACCTCTGCCCAAATTTGTATGGAAATAGAAGGACTTAGTTGTGTAAGAGGAGGAAACTACCTAGGTAATAACTAGGTGTATTTTGAGAACTTAAGGTGAGTGGTTTAACACCTTGAAACAGATTTGGAGAAGAGCTTGGTAATGGGATGGAACTAGGATAGAGGTAATGCATTGAGGATGCTAGGAGTAGCATTAGTAGAGGGAGTATTGGATGGTAAAGGTTAAAGGAAAAATATGTAGCATTTGTGGAGGAAGAAAACTATAACGGGGGAGGAAATTTGACAGTGAATGGTGTATTGTAACAGAGTGGTATAGAGATGGATTAGGTTGGTTTTGATTGCTTAATTAGGGTCAAAACACCCTAGATTATATGTAGGAATATTGGGGAAGAAGTTGGTAGAAGTTTGGAGTTGAAACATAATAAAAAACTAGCATATTTGTAAATACTGCAACTGGTCCGGGTTTGTAAACCAGTACAGAAACCCGGACCAGGCAAAAATCAATACAGAACGTAGCTCAGAATGGATGGTCCGGGTTTGTAAACTAGGACCTAAACCCGGACCACCCCATTTTTTACACCCGAGAGGTATTCAGACCATGTGGTCCGGGTTTGTAAACCAGTACACAAACCCAGACCACACATAAAACTTACCCGAGAGTTTCACAATGTAATGGTTCGGGTTTGTAAACCTGGACAGTAACCCGGACCACCTAAAAATCTTCACATAAAGTGTTTTAAAGCTAGTCTAAGGTAGGGTAATGATGGGTAGTGATGGTATAAGATAATTAAGACATGGTTAATGGTGTTTAATGGTCATTAAGGCCATAAACAAGCTTAGAGAATAATTTTAAGTAAGTAACATAAGTAAATGTATTTAAGTAACAATGAGATACTAAGTATAAACTGGGGAACAGTAGAAAAAGTAATGAGTAAGGTTAATTACAGATAATTAACCACCCAACTCTATGTATATGCTAAGATTCAAATAGTGGAACACCAAAGAGGAGTCGGTGAGTCCAAATCAACGGTGAAAGGTATGATTTCTTTATGCTTTGTATCCTAACCTGGTTACCCCGATTTGTGTGCTTATTTGATCACCTAAATAAGATAAATGCATGAATCGGACTTTATTGCACTTACTTGTGCTTGCTTAGGTTGTTCTTGATGTACATTGTCTTGAGCACTAGTTTGTATAATTCATGAAATATATGAATGGTGATGAAGTGTATTTATATCTTGTAGTGTACTTGTGTATTGTATTGTATTTTTTATGGATGTGTATATGAGCAAGGTATTGGTGTATGTGGCTTGGATGTGTGACTTCTACTAATTCCTAACTACCTAACTCCTAATGTAAGTATTGAGTAAATTGGAATGAGTAGAAGTCCGATATAGTTTCGGCCACGCGTGAGGATGAGGAGACACAAGAGGTTGGATCCGATTCCTGGTTCTTAAACTTGTCCACGGCCCAAACCCCTTAAATGGGTAGCATCATGGATTAGTGAACCAAGTAAATCCCGGTGGTGGGACAGAGCAGTCCCCGGGCCGGAGGTCCCGACGACTTGACTTGAGTAAGTAGTAAGTAATGTAAAGTATTGTATGAGTAATGGTATTGGCTGGTGTAAGTCATTGACCCCAAGTAAAAGAGTAATCTCCACCTGATTAACCCGGGTGGACAAATGGAGCTAACAAGTATTGTGTATTGAGTACGTATTGTGTATGTATTGTGTATGTGTATGTGTATTTCGGAAGAAGGTAAGTAAGTAATGTTTGACTTGTATTATCTTCTTGTAAGTATTGAAGTGTATGTATGTATTCCTTGTGTAGTATCGTCGGATTATGAATGAAGCATGTATGTATGTATTGTAAAATGAACTGCATGTATACGACCAAGTGGTCGGCGTACCCTCGCTAGTACGCGGGGTATGCGAAAGTCATATGCAGCGAAAGCTGAGCCCCTAGGGGCAACGTTTTTAGTGTGCAGGTACCCGAAGCGGACATGATCACAGTAAGAGATCGACAGCTAAGTTCGGATAGCTAGGAGTGAAATGTAGATAGTAGTGAATTGTATAAGGCTTGTAGCCTTGTTGTAGTAGTGTACCAAGGGGGTATACCTTGTACTTAGGAAGTAAGTAGCTTGTGAGGAATGGGTAGATGTTAGACTCTTAATGAGTATGTATGAAATTGAAAGAAGTATTGTATTTGTATAAGGATCTTGGTAA
Source organism: Limonium bicolor (assembly GCA_023374045.1). NCBI lineage: Eukaryota > Viridiplantae > Streptophyta > Magnoliopsida > Caryophyllales > Plumbaginaceae > Limonium > Limonium bicolor. Next base: position 247,682,444 of record CM041776.1, read on the forward strand.
ACTCGTTGTACTATATTGTATTGAACTTATGGAGTATTGTATTGAATGGGAGGTAGTTGTACTTGGTTGTAATTGTAGTAAGGATTGTATTTGTGTAGCACTCGGATATTCCGGTCCATCAGACCGATGTTGTATGTAGTAGTAGTCTTGTTAGTCACGTGGGTGGCTAACGGCATTGTATCACCCGCCGTTGTGTAAGTATGTATCCACTGCGTGAGTATGGATGTGTAAGGAGATTGGACGGTAATGACGGTATTAGCGGTAGGGGTGTTACAAAAAGTGGTATCAGAGCGAAGTATCGCTCTGATGACTGGAAATACCGAGTTTAGGAAATACCGAGTTAGGAATTAGAAGCTTAGGGCTAAGGGCTGAGTGATAGCGTTAGAGATACGCTAGATAGGAACCCCCGGTGTGTACCGGATACCTACAATATCAGACCCGCCCTCCACAAACCCATTGTATAACCTGGGAAAGAACGCCAGAGAGAAGGAAAGTCCTCTCATACTCGGGAAAACCCGATCTGGCAGTTGTGAAGTCACCGTACGGTAAACAAGAACCGACCTATAGTAGATTCCAAGAACTGGAAGTCCTGGAGATGGATCCCGGTTGAACCACAGTACCCGCACTTAATAGCGGTAGAATGAGCACTCCAACCATAAAGAGGCTACAACTTACAACAGCATGGGGTGACGTGCTTAGCAGTCGCGAAACCTGGCTAATCAACCAGCAGCAGGAAAAGGAGCACTAAGCATGCAACGGAGTGGAAAAAGGAACTGTAACAAAACCCGAGACACAAGTCTACGGGATAGTAATAGCTAAATGGCACCGTCAACGGTATGCTAGCCGACTAAGGACATAGTCGGGAGTGGATAACTCCAAGAGTACAACGCCAAGAAGGTTACAATACCTGGCCAACATAGCTCAGACAGCTACAAGAACATTCACGGGATATAATCCGACAGGACTACAGGAGTAGTGCCTAGACAAGCTAAAGCTCAGTAACCACAACAAACGTGTGGGAACGAGTGACAAGGAAAAACACAAAACAAACAAATGGGAATCTCCAAGGATTGGAGAAGTACCCGGATCTATGATATTCACGTCAAGATCACTGAGAAGCTACTTAAAAGATCGAGTATCCCAAACATAAATCAATATATTAGAGGGAGAGTCAACAAGACTACCAAATACGAGCAGAAAACCATACCGTGACCTGTATAGGATTACCCAAAAAACCACCAGTACCATGCACTTGCCACGAAAAGTGCAGTAAGAACAGGAACATGTAGAGGAACTTTAACACACCACAGGTACATAAAAATGTACCGTGACAGCAATGAAGCAACCACAGGATCACAAATCCTGAAACTGGAAGAATGAAATCGTGGAAAGGCCTAACGGCCCGACCATTGTACAAAGGACATACCAGTCAGCAAGGAGCTGGACTTGGTCAAGACCTCAGACATGGCTAGGTCATGAAGAACTTCTTTTAACACCGAACCATTGTTTTAAAATCCAAATTTTCTTTTAAAACCACAATCTTTCTTTTAAACCTTGAATTTTAAAACCAAACCAACAGAATTACGGTGAGTATCATAGAATGATACAAGAGGAGTTGACAATAGAATACTTCACCTAGGCGTGTGACGAATGCTACAAGTGTACCCAAATATGGGATGTGGGACGACCGCACTCCGAAGGAGCTTGCGGGCCTGACATATAGTTAGGTAAGTGGTAACGTATCAACAAGGTACCCCACGTATGTATACATGTAGAGTACGTAACACGGGAAGTAGTCAACTCCGTTCTACGGACCATAAGTAAGTTCAAACCAGAACAGCTGGACACCTCAGACGATCAAGTATAAAGGAACTCAGAGAACCCCTCTGAAGGTAAGGAATAAGAACTAGAAGTGCAAAGAGCACAATCTAGTGAATATAGACATTGGATATGTCTCAAAGATTTCAAGAAAATATATAATTGTTGGAAGAGATACCCAGCCTGAACACAGTAAGGCAAATGCCTAATGTGAACACCATAATGTTCAACAAACGGGACGAGGTTCCCAAGAGCGATCACAAAACTACCATGAAATGTAATCCATCAATGAGGAGGATATTAAACCTAGTCTAAACACTAGGAAGAAGTATAAACGGTCTACCCAAGAACGGGAGACGTTATAACCCAAAAAGGGATAGTTCAAATACAATACCACAAGGCGGTAAAGCGGACACAACATATTATAAACATTAGCCGGATGTAACGGCGTAACCAATAACACCTAGGAGCGATCCTTGAAGGGTGTCTGGATTGACAACAGTCGAACAACAGCGACATGATAACAACACGGGAGATAAAACGAACATTCGGTTAGGACACCGAAGGGATTTCGCATGACGGGAAATACCCTGAATTACACAAAGGCACTGATTAGCACCAGATTGCCAAAAGGGTCTCCTATGAACGGAAGTGTGATGCCACGACTTGCCATGGAGCCCAGTAATACCTCCAACCTATGGGGTATACAAGGAGTGGAAACATGTATAAGCAGCTTGCAAAGAGCATAGCTTGCAGCAATAAGGCTTAAAAGGCATAAACCAACTACGTTGTGTAAACTTAACCGGTTGCAAAACACACACCATTTAATAACAAGACTTGCAAATGATATTGCTTCATACGACAAATAGATCGACAACTAAACCACTCAATATGAACTCAGCATAATGAGTGGCTTAGAGTAATGACTACCTTAGTGTCACTGTCACTAGAGCATCAGTCTAGTATGCAGTTGACGAAGCTTTTAATTGCCCTTCATGCCTTCTGTAGCAATGGTAGCACAGAGGCACAGGAATCGTAATAATGCCAACACTGGCCTAGTCCACACTTGGACACTACGAGAAACCTGAGGGAAGGTACCCCTCATTAACCGAAGACCGCCAATGTGGTGAAGATGTGAACCCTTAGAAAATGCTTCCATCTACCATCACAGCAAAGCTTGTGCATGTAATTAGTGCCAAGAGACAATCGAATAAGGAAATGAGATTTCCAACCACCACGCCTAGAAAGAGGCTTTGAGAAGCAAGCACGGAAGCACATCGCTTAAGAGCATCGAACCTCGAAGGGGTAAATATACTCCATATGCACCCAAGCATGCGGTGAACCATTATATAAATACTAACATGGTAAACCTTGTCATGAGACTTATGAGTGGAAACTAACCTCTCAGCAAGAACTTTCACTTATCAGTAATAGAATACTCTTTAATTAAAGAACTGGACCAGAAAACCCTTGATGTTTCTTAGGATGTTCCGGTGATGTACCTACAAAGTAAAACTACACAACTAGAGCCTATAACCAATGCTCAGCACCGGAAACACGGTAATTGTCAAAAACAATCAATGTGAATGCACATTGAACAACATGAATGACCAACGCTCAAGAGAGCTGGTAACCTGATAAATTACTTCATCCATTGTCAACCAAGACACTTGGTAAATTATATCGCAAATGATGAAGTAATGTGAGGTAAGCCAACCTACACATGAAACCCAAATTGAAATAAAATATTTCCACATTGGGAAGATAATAACATTACGGTATGCTACGACAACCGTCATACATACGAACTTGGGAAATCCTCGGTGTATTCACACCATAAGGACATGGTGCCAACGACAATGGCAATGAGTAAAGATAAGCTACTACAGTAATGGAGACCGTAAGAACGATATTGTACACCGAGTAAGAATACGGTGCGCAACAAGCGACCACTATGAGGAAGTAGTTAGACAATGACACGGAGTATAAGTATGAGAAGACAAGCAGAAATATTCATTCCTATCACATAAGGGATTTACTGCCAAGCGTTTACGCCTCTGCACTCTGTATGACTGAGTGTTTTGGTATTGCACTTGCGCAGTAATGATCTAATGGGATAGCTAGGAATATGGAAAATGTAAACCGTAGTAAACCTTTCTTTTCACCAACGAACAGGGCCTAAGCCAATTAAGCAAGTTTAGCAGCAAACAGCACGGCCTATGGCCAAAGAAGCACGGCGAGTGTAAAACACACTAACGATCACAAGATGTGAATTCCATTGGAATAAAAAGGTGAAAGGAGACTTAAGAAAGTCACTAAGACCGATGCATAGAAAATGCAAGGTCATACAAGTAAGGGACACTTGTACTGAACCAGAAAACTGGTGTAATTTAGCAGCTATTGACAATAGAGGAGGCGCTACAACTAAGTAGTGACTTAACCTCGCCCGACAATAAGTCGGAGGAGCTTAGCGAATAATCGTGGAAGCACGAACAGTATGTACAATAGCTTACCAGAGAGCTGGTTACAATCTAAAACTCATTGAGTTCAAACACGGTAGAAAAATACCACACTTGCTTAGTAAACCTTATTCCCACAATATAGGGATAAAAAGGTGATGTATAGCACATTAAGGATAACAGGAAAGGTGTACAACCCAAGTTATCAGGGTCGCGCAGCAGAAGCTAATGGACCCTAGCTAAGAAATTTAATACACCTAGTAAGTATGAAAGAATGGCTACTAATGCCTTGAAGCCTAATAGGCTAGAACCGAATTACTTATGAGTTAAATAAACTCATATAAGAATTCTTGGTGCAAGGACTGAACCATTAGTATGGTTAAAATCCTTTGACCATAAGACATTGAGTAATAGAATGTAAAGAAGCTAAAATGCTTCAGAATGCCCGAATTGAGTGAACCAATGTTCAACAATAATAACATATGGTAGATTACGTGGGCGTAATCCTTTTTAAGGGGGGTAGAGCGAAAACCTCTTAAGGTAAGTTTCATGAATAAAACACTTAAACTATAATGTGCATAGCACAAATGAGAATCGAATTGATGATTGGTACTTATGTTAAATAAACATATGTATTCATTCATATTGTAATTGTGGTAATTAGGCATGAGAGATGCAAATACCATAGCATGAGTCGGTATAAAACCGATGTAGAACCTAGAGGAAATTGAGTTCCCTAGGTGATTGTAGTGAGGAATTGAGAATGAGTAGTGGACGGAGTTCCACAAGTATTGTAGCCCTTAAAGAAGTAGTACGAATTGATTGAGAGTAGTAGATGAATGAAACCCATGAGTAGTGTATTCGTAGGTAAGTCATTGGAAGTAAATTGAGGACGACTGAATTTCATAAGTAGTGTATTCCTTGGTTAGATCGTTTGAGATAATGGAGAGTAATGAATGGAAGTAGCAAAGGTTGATGAAATGAGCACTTAGGTATTGAATCTCGAAGAAAAGAATTTGGAAGTAGAGTGAGGATGATTGATGGACTGAATTCCATCCTTTGGAGATGTATGAATTCGTAATCATGACTAGAAGAGTAAAAAGATAGAAAATGGACATTATTGAATCATTTGATTGTTTGAAACTGATGTGGGAAGTCGAACTTGATCCTGATCAGATCAAGGGAAACCGAACACAAATTGGGGTGGAAAGATAGTTCAACACTGGTGCTGATCACATCAGGGTCGAATGATTCTTGAAGCTCCCCTCAAGTGGTCACAAGAATCACGCATAGGATAGAAGTAATGAATATAAATTGGATTTTGGAGTTGTGTGTTTTAGAAAATTTCTAATTAGTAGTAGTGAAGTGTTTCCCTTAGGCTGGAGAATGAGGACCTGTTAGAAGCTTATACCGGAGAAGATAGTAGTATAGCATATTGTATTATTCCAAGGGCAGCAGGACATACAGGAGTCCTGTGTCTAGATGACCTGAGTGCCTGCGGGATCGTAATGTGTATTGCATTGCTTTGGGGATAGCTTTGCACTGTATGTATGTATAACCCTTGTAATGGAACCGGATGGTTGATAGTAACGCAGATTGGAGTAACCATTGTACATTGGTATGGTATGGAAAGTAGAAACCTTGAGTAATGGATTTGGGAATTGTAAGGAGGAGGAATGTATGGCTGCGGTATTAGACAAGTATATATGAGTAAGTATAGTAATCCTATGACCTCGAACAACTTTGAGGACAAAGTTCTTAAGGGGGGTAGATTGAAATACCCCGAACTTAAATATAGCGATTAAAATTATCCTAATAGGTATTTAAGGGCCTAATGGTGCCTAAGTAATAATGGTAAGGAAAAATAAATCCAAAAGAAATAAAGAAACGCTTAAAAAGTGAAAAACGCTAAATAAACGTTAAATAACCATAGGAGGTATGAGACCTCGGTTAGCGTATTATATGGATTCTAAAGGCTTAGTAAGGCCTAAATAATATATGGGAACAACCCCTGAAGAAAACAGATCAAAATAATGTATTAAAACGCTAATAGGACTTTAGCGCATGTTTTTCGAGGAAACCCGAAAACATGACTTTAAGTGGTCAAACGAACCCGTAAAAATTATAAATCATAAAATAACAATAATTAAGCATTAATGGAAGCTTAATAACCAATAAAAGTAAAGAAACGAGAAATTTCTGGAAAACGGGCCTGGTTAGTGAATAGTACCGAAACCGGGTAAAATAACGAGCGTTTTCTGTAAAAGACGAAAAACACTCCAACTAGTAGTAATATAGGGGGCCGGTTTTAATGAGTTAATTAACCCCTCTCTCACACACTCACACAACTAACTAACAAATAAATCAAAAAGCAAAAATAAAGTAGAAAAGTGAGGGGGATATTCTCTCACCTCTACTCCCCCACTCCCTCACGTACTGCACTCCCTCCTTCTTCTCTAATTTCTCTTCTTCCTTCTTGCGACAGCCATGGCGATTTTCCATATCCCACACAGCCCTCCTCTTCTCTCCTCTTGTTGAAGGCTCAATCCTTCTCCAAATGCAGCAAAAATTACACCATTGAATTCCCCTTGCAAAGGAGATCATCTTCCTCCTTTCAAAAATCGAAAACACCCATTTTCATCTCCATGGGTATTCTCCATTTGAAGGTTTGAGACCACCTTATGAAATTGTGGTAAGATGACCGATACATTAGATTTACGGTTGAGAGGATAGAGCCATGTGTAGCGGGTATAATGATCGACAAACAAAACATAGTATTTGAAGCTCATAAGATGGTGTTATGAAGTCCAAACATCAGAGAATATGATTTCGAGAAAGCATGTGGATTGTAAAGTGGATGCGAAAAATGGAAGTTTGTGACTTATATTTAATCGGCATGGTTAATAATCGCTTTGTTGAAAAGTAGAGGTGCCTAATTGAGAACGTTGGTGAAAAACCCAAAAAATAGAAGTGGATGGGTTTCCCAAGCGATGATGCTAGGCGTTGCTAGGTGTTGTAGTGACGGTGTAGACAGTGGGATTGTTGGCGGGACCATGATAGATTTCGTTTACGCAAGGACCAGTGACAAGAACATCACCTGTCTTTAGAGTCTTCACAAAAAAACACAAAGGGAAGAACGTTATAGAATAGTTATGTTCCTTGGTAAGATGATAAACGGAGGTCGGGTTGTGTGGGGAGGGAAAACCGCCGAAGGAGGCATAGATCCTGATGGTTCACGACCAGGATTGTGTGGTGAGTGCGGTTGCGGGTGTTGGGTGAGGGACATTGGCGAGCTCCAATTAATGGGCAAGGAGCTTGTTGTGCAGCTCCGCAATTTGAATAGTGGAGTCATGAGCTTTGATAGCGCCAACAATAGCATAATTATCTTCGAGCTCTTGGTTGAATGTGGTAGACTCGAATCAACCGGTTTGCCAAGCTCGGCGAGGAGGTTGGCAATGGTGACTGTAACACCCCTACCGCTAATACCGTCATTACCGTACCATACTTACCTTCGCAGCGGATATTACTTACTCAACGGCGGGTGTACAATGCCGTTAGTCACCCACGTGACTAACAAGGCGAGTTACAATACTACATACTATCGGTCTGATGAATATGAACATACCGAGTGCTCTACACAATACATTACTTTCCCTTGCATACCAATCCATAATTCGATACAACTCCAATACAATACTATACCGAGTATACTACAATCCGTACATTACCGATACAGTTTAGACATCCAAATTCATACTACGTTTACACATATAATTCCCTTTACTCAACTACCCATGCTTATGTAGCAGTCCCCGTCCTACTCTCTCGAACGGTGAACGGCTTCGGTACCTGCACACTAAAAACGGTCCCCCGAGGGGGTCAGCTTACGCTGCATATGAAATCCGCATATACCGCGTGCTAACCGCGGTACGCCGACTACTTTGGGTCGGATATACATGGAGTTCATTTTACATGCATACATACATACTCATACTACAACAATACAATCAGAGATACCTACATAAATATACAAGTTCAATACTTACTAAGGAAGACAATTCAATAGTCAACCATTTGTATTTGTTATACATTCACTACTCTTCGTACTGTGTTCGATATTCGTTATTCTGCTCATACTTACTCCTACTCTTGCATACTCATCACTCCATGTTCAATACCTTACTCGTACACGATCCTTACTCCGTACTCGTTACTATACTAGTGCATACTCACCACTCAATTCCTTATACTTACTCTTACATACTCAATACTCGATACTTACTCATACGTACTCAATACTCGGTACTCATTACATACTCATACTTGCTTCTTACTCGATACTCATTACTTTACTCATACATACGCAATACTCATTACTCATTACTTTGGTCTCTGGGCGGAGTCATACACAAGACTCGCCACCGGACCTACAATACGAGGGCTATACGCTTAGCTCCTCAAATACTCAATGTCCGTTCTTACCGGACTACTCAAATTCCCAACACTCTTCTCTCAGAGCACAATACAATCTCATGGATTAGCCTAGAAGTATCTCTCTTGATAACCTCCACCTGCTTAGGGAATTACCACCGACTAGTATCCTCAGATTTAAGGGTTTCCCCAACATATCGAATACTCTCATGTTCGGGACATACTTACATCAGTCGGGTCCTCTCATAATGGGTCGACTAATTGCTAAAGGGGTTTGGAGATCCCTCATCATTCTTTACTACTCTCATGGTTCATGTTTTGCACCAAGATTAATTCCTCTAATAGAGGTTACTTATATACTTCCACTACTTTTTGTTTGTGGGTTATTCATTTCGTTTCTCTTACCGTTATCGGAAGGTTATTACTCCCGTACACTCTCTCACATTCTAGTGAGTTCATTGGTTTACGTTATCATTTATTGGTTCGTTGGTTTAGTGCGTTGCTACGGTTCCATTAGTTCACGCACGACTCTCACTACGAGTCAATACACAATAAGACTCATCTATGAGTCGGTCTACGCACTAAGTAAGGCCACACAATCAATCAAGAAGGTTAGCTCAATCAACATACAGCATGACATATAATGAAAGGCAATAAACCGTTGTCATGCTTTAGTCTTGATTAGTCGGCATACAGCACACAAATCAACGTAACTCGGTTAGCATACGGGGCATGAGGAAATCATACCTTTCACCGGAGTTAGCTTTAACACATGTTCCTTTGTTCCTTGGTTCACACTTGTTCCACTGATAATGTTTCAACATTATTATTAATACTATACTCTTACGATACACAAATAATTACTACTCCCGTACTTACCCCGTTATCCCGGTGTACTTAATGTTCTTATACTCTCAACTTGCTTGGTTACTTTTACACTTGTTTTCATACTCATATACTTACTTTCTTACCCTTATTATTTCAATTGTAGTGTACTACTACATATATATGCATATATGTGTATAGGCATATATATATACATATGATTATTATAATCATATAGTAAAATTATTTTTTTTTTGACTCAACCGGACTTGCGACCGACCTTGCAAGTCCGGTCCATTCTAGTAGCTACCAGTACGGGAAATTTTCTGGGTCGACCGAACTTGCAAGTCCGGTCGCAAGTTCGGTCCATTCCAGTAGCTTGCATTACGGGAATTTTTCTGGCCGACCGAACTTGCAAGTCCGGTCGCAAGTTCGGTCCATTCCAGAAGGTTTTTGACGGGAGAATTTTCTGGTCCGACCGAACTTGCATGTCCGGTCGCAAGTCCGGTCGATTCCAGAAGGTTTCCCGTCTTTGTAAATCTGGGCTCGACCGAACTTGCAAGTCCGGTCGCAAGTCCGGTCCGGCCCAGTACTTCAGTTTTAAAATCTGTTTTCAGTCCTCTCTTTTACCCATTACTTCCCCAATCTTCCTACATGTAATCCCACATGTTTAAACACTATCTAGGTCCTCCAAATTACCTTAGTTCATCCAACAATTCCCTACTCTTCTCTAAATCCACATACACAATTTCCTCACTTCTTTTCCAACACTTGTAACAGTTTTTGTTACCCTTATGCTACAGATTTCTAAACCAACTTCTACCATCCAATACTCATACTACTAATGCCATTTCTAGCATCCCAAATATATCCCCAAACCATTACCATGTCTTAACCCAAGTCCAACATCTATTTCACTACATCTTGCCTTCTAATTTTTCTCTAGCCTCTCCAATACATTTTCATCACTCCTTGCTACAGATTTTTATATACTTGATCCTTATCCTCCAATTACCAATCCATGGTCATTAAGCATCTCCACTAACCCCAATACATTCCTTGGTTCTCCCTTTCACCAAGTCACCCTTAAATGCACAATTTCTACCAAAATTTTGCCATAGTTCACCTTCTTTTCTTACATCCTCAAATACACCTTCTCTCCTCAAATTCAACCCAAAGCTAGCCACACCCAACAAGGGTCCTACCAGCACACATACAAAATCCTAATACACCAATGCTTCCTCAATTACAATACCAATACATCATTATTCCTCAAATAGCATTACTAATATACATACACCATTCATTTGGCTCTAAGGCCTACAAATCCACACATTTACTCACTAGTACTCAAATTTCCACAAACTACAATACCAATACAATAATTTGGGTTCTTTAAATATTTTACCCATTCCCATTACTCTAACGCAATAGAATTTACATTAGGAAGGGGCTCTTACCTTGAGCTTATACTTTCTTCTTTCTTTTCCATTTCTCATCTTCCTCTCTTTCTTGTCCAAATCGATTTTGTGGGGAATGGAGTTGCCAAACTCCATTCCCATTACCCAAGCACACAAAGACAAGCATAATTAACCTACTAACCCTCATAATAACACTAATTCATTGAAGTGTTTAAAATACAAATTCTAGGGTTTACCTTTGGAGTGCTTTAGGAGGGGTTTTTGCCCTTGGTTCAAGAAGGTGTTCTCACCACCATTGGAGGGTTGAAGCAAAGCTCCAAAACAAGAGGAAAAACAAGGTAAGAGAGGGAGACCAAAATCGGCCATGCCAAGAGATGGAGAAAAGTGAGGTCTTTCATGGAGATTTTTACCTTGTTGGAAAGAGGAGACTCCAAGCTTCACAATGGTGTGCTTTTCTCTTCAAATGGGGAAAACCCATGGAGATGAAACTCATCCTTTTTGAATTTTGAAAAGATAGAAATGTAGAGGAGGATGAGGGGATTGCAAATATGTAGTTTATTTGGGGCTCAAACGAAGGTAGAGCAAGGAGAGAAAGAAGAGAAGCCATGAGAGGTGTTGGAGCTTCTAAAAAATCGCCAGCAAGGGGAAAGAGGGAGTTGCAGCCGGCTGGGAAGGAGGAGAAGGAAAGAGAGAGGGAGGAAAAGAAAAGTAAGGAGGAGAGAGAGTCCCCCTTTGCTTTTGTACTTTTACTTCTAGCTTTTTGATTTACTTATTTGCTAGTTGTGTGTGTGAGAGGGGGTTTATTTATCTGTTAAAACCGGCCCCCACTGTAATACTAGCTGGAGCGTTTTTCGTCTTTTACAGAAAACGCTCGTTATTTTACCCGGTTTTGGTACTATTCACTAACTGGGCCCGTTTTCCGGAATTTTCTCGTTTCTTTATTTTTATTGGCTATTAAGCTTCCATAAATGCTTAATAATTATTATTTAATGATTTCTTATTTTTACGGGTCTGTTTGACCACTTAAAGTCACGTTTTCGGGTTTCCTCGAAAAACGTGCGCTAAAGCTCTTTTAGCGTTTTAATACATTTCTTGGATCCGTTTTCTTCGGGAATCGTTCCCGTATACTAATTAGGCATGCATAAGCCTTAGGAATACTTACGATACTATAACCGAGGTCTCGTACCTCCTATGGTTATTTAACGCTCATTTTAGCGTTTTCCGCTTTCTAAGCGTTTTTCTCATTTCTTTTTGGATTTACTTTCTTTACCAAAATTACTTAGGCACTATTAGGCCCTTAAATACTATATTAGAATAACATAATCACCATATTTAAGTTCGGGGTATTTCAGTGACCATGGTTTGGAGGTATTCTAAGATGGTTTGGGAACCTTGGACGATAGACCAGATTTTTTTTTCATTTGATTAACCCTCCATTTCGATGGGTTGGCGTAGGTGTTGGCGTGGATATCCCATATATGTTTGGTGGTGGTGGCGCGAGTTATCAAAGGGACAATTGCAGGTGTGAGGGTTCCGATGAGTGCGCCGAACAAGTTGGATCTTCCATGTGATGTAATTGAGCGGTATAAGTTTGATAACGTTTGTGAAGTTGACGATGATAAACGGTTTGGTTGTATCATTGGGGTTGTCAATGAAGGTGGTGATGGCAGTCATGGGGCGGTCGAATGTGCAATGAGAAGAGAAGGAGGACCGATTAGACTGATACCATATAAGCGATATTAAGTAATCTGATTTTATTTAGTGAATGAGTTCATAATTTAAACAAATCAATTAATGGTAATATGTAAACTAGTGATTCTACGGAAGTGAAGAAGTGGTTAGGTGAGTGGATGACTATATACGTAGGTTGTTATAACTAATTGTTTTAAATAGTGTAATTAAGTTATTTCCTCATTACTGAAATTGTCCAACCTTGGTTCGGCCCTTGCAGGGTCTAACATACCTCAGCACGCACCTACTAGAACTGTTTGACCTTGGGTCAGAACTTGCTAGGTCGGACCTACCACAACACACACGCATATAGTGTAATTGACAGTCCTTGGGTCGGACCAATTAAGACACAGGCTTTTAAGTTCCAATTTTTTGATGCTCTAAAAGTGAAACTTGGGGATACGATATATTAAAATTATACCTTAAGCATACTTATTGAGAAACTAATTATGTTTTTAATGATTATTAACATGAATCTCACTCAAGAATCATCAACTTCCCATCCAAGGGTCAAGCCCAAGCCACCCCGTGGGGTGGCCAGCCAGTTACCTAAGTTGGAGTTCTGTGAAACAAGTCTTAATCTTTGTGTCTCCCAGCTAGTGCATTTCGTGTCTCCCGACCAATATATTTTGTCTTTCCCGGGATGAATGTTCCACGTTCCCTGAGTTTCACCCCTGGCCCAGTGAACAAAGATCATGATGACCTATTCGTGACCGGTCTCATCATAGCCTTCAACTTAAGTCGTTGGTCAAGCTTTGAATCTGACACACAACCTTAATTACCCCATGATTGATCTGTGACCATTTGCTGAAAAAGTTTCTTGTTGGCGGGAACAACTAGATAGTTATAAATGTATTTTGGGAGTAAAAAAACACATTCATACATAGTGAACTAGTATTTTCTCGTTTCTCTTATAGTAAAACATCTATATATGACACACCATGGAGAGGTCATTAATGACCTAATTATTGTTCATTATTGTTCTTGTTGTTAACCTCATAAAAACCGAGATAATCAAACCAACATTAAAGATTACACTTAAGGAAGACAATTTAAAATTGTAAAGGCATGGGAGTGTGTTAATCGAATTCATGAACTCCCTTAAGTGTAAATTTATATCTAGCTAGGTTGATGCCACCATCTCTAAACGAAAACCTAATCTATGGTATAGTTTTCAAGTTAATTTATCATAAAAGAAATTGGGATAGATTATTCCTATAACGTTTTGAGATAATTTATGTAACTGCTTGTGATTGGATATGAGATATGAACATAAGATGAATCATAGTCATATACATCTCAAAATAAATTGTGTTTCTCATGAGCAAGACATTTTGAATTTTGACAGTATTAGTACTCTCTCTTACTTTTTTTGACGAAAATATAGTACTACGCACTACGCAGGTACTACTCTGAATGCTAGTGCTCGGATACTTTGAATTGCTACATGAGTATAGTATAGTGTCTTGGCTACCACCGACTGTAGCCAATTTGGCTACATACGGTGCGAAACTGTTTTTTTTTTAACACCCCCGCTTTTGTGTTTGTTTTTTTTATTATTTTTTTTCTTTTTTATCATAAAATTTTTAAATTGTTATAACTTTAAATATATAAGTCCAAAATAAAAAAAATTATATCATTGTTTATCTAAATTCAAGCTCTTTAAAACAAGACCGGTTATGGATATATTTTGACAACTTTAAAATAATTATTTTTACATATATGGAGCATAGAACGTAAAAGAAAACTTGTACAGATTGTCATACAAATCTGTACAAATGTTCACTAAAACATGTACATCCTCACGTAAAAACATGTACATTAAAAACATACAGAATGTCACATAAACCTGTACGAATCACTAAATATGTATATTCTTAGATTAAAATATGTACATATAAGAAAGAACACTTATACATACAGTCATACAACACATGTACAGATGGTCATACAAACATGTACAAATATTCATTAAAAACATGTACATTCTCACATTTGAACATGTACATCGTCACATTCAAACATGTACATTCTCACATCAAAATATGTACATACATTCTCACGGTAAAAAATCATCGTATACATGTAAAAATAATTTTTTAAAAAAGTTGTCAAAACTTATGCATGAGTGGTCTTGTTTTGAAGAGCTTGAATTTAGGTGAACAATGATATAATTTTTTTCATTTTAGACTTATATATTAAAAATTACAACAATTTAAAATTATTATAATAAAAAAAAAAAAAAATTAAAAAAATAAATAAAAAAGGAAAAATACAAAATGAAAAACAAATCCAGGGCGCGCTCACTTTCTCCCTTGAACATTTGTCATTTTTAACTTGGCTAAATTATAAAATTCTCCCTGGATGTAGGTAGGGATAGCTACTAGGATGTAGCTAAGAATTTGGCTACCATTTGAGTTCTGAAATATTTTGCCCGTCAACTCAACGCTCCTTCATCCATCATTGCATAACATGGGAAATGAATAAGACGCCGTATAGAACTTATTACATCCGTTAGGGGTCAGTTCAACTCATTTGAGGGATTTTTAGGTGATATCAAATCGATGCTGTTGTTCGCCTGAAACTAAGCTTTTACAAATATCCCCAATTCCCACAGGTAAGACACGTGTCAGTTATTAAAAACTACTACTAGCTTTTAAGTCGCTGTGAAAAAATCGTCGTCTTCCCGCAGACAGAAGCCGGCAGCATAGCGTTTTCCCAAGGATATTTTGGTTCACCGTACTTCTTCTCTTTGCGTGTCAAACTATCAGTGGGTGATTGCAATGGAACAGTGGCCCCAGGTGACAGATATCGGAACGACGTCGTTAAAACATCCTGCTCTGAAATCGTACGTATACTGCGGGCGGTTGAAAGTTGGAACTGGGCCGGGAGTCTGGATCCAGTTGCCTCTCGGCTCCCTGTCGCCTGCGAGCGAGCGTGCCGTGGGTAAAAGCCGATCCCGACGTCGACGTATGTCAAATCGGTCTTCAGTTTTAGCAGCTTCAAATTTTTGGTCGACCTTTTTGGTGGTATTGTACATGATGTACTGGTACCGATCACCAAATTATCCCGTGGTTACTGTTTAATATTTTATAGTTTCACTGTCCTTTCATACTGCATAACTTTATTTTTCCTTACTTAGATGTGACATGGTATACGTATTAAAGACACTGTTGAATTCGAAGTTTGTTTTCTTCCTCTTTCAATTTTCTTCTTCCAGGTTTGTCCTTTCCTGAATTCGTTCAGGCTAAAAAATGATCAGCTTGAGGAAAAGCGGTGACTCTCTCAATGAAACGAGTGAGTGAGGAGGCGATCTGGGTGATTTTTCTAGGACTCTTTCCGGTGTGAGCTGTGTATGACTAGTAAATTTGACCCAATTCAAGATCAAACTTAAACTCATCCACGGATTATCCGTTTGGGTTAAATTTTTTTATCTAATTAATTTTTAGGTCGAGATTAGATTGATCATTATTTGTTGGATTGAACATGGATTAAAAGTTATAAACTGAACTCAACCCAACTCATATATACTGTCTTTATTTTATTGACTTTAGATCATTTTGGGTTTCTTGATCATGTCTACGTACGGTTGCTCTACTATTGCCAAAATCGACGGAAAATAGCTTTAGAGTGTATATCCAACACGCGGTTCATAGTACATACATATGCAAATCTTGCTAGCACATATCCATTTTCTTCTTGACTCTTAATTTGATACTTCACATATCCATTTTTCCTGTGCATAAACTTGTTGAAATGCATGTCTCGCTAACTTTGACTTTTGGGGAGGAACTAGGATAATTACAAACGACATAACTGGACTATATCCACTATGATGTTTGTCCAAATTTTCAACTATCATTTCCCATCAATTGTAGATCTAGCTAAATCATGCTCCATGGTTAGTAAAGTGACCCACCCTCCTCGATTCTTCAAATATATATATATATATTAAAAAAAACAAATTGGCAGTTGGGTACTGACTCCTTGATGGCAAGTTGTTATTTCATAAAATGAACCGGTAAACTGAATTGGGGTCCCAAACCATTCAGATCGATGGATGTGTGGTTGGATCACCCCGGATTCGAACAGTTAATCAACAAGGCCTGGAGTGACATGAAGTTCGGCTCAGCAATACAAAAACTGAAGAGTTTAAAAGGGCCGATCAAGAGATGGAATAAAGAAATATTTGGAGTAGCATCCCAAAAAATTAATGGTCTCAAAAGTGAAATACGGGAGATAGAAAAAAGAATTGAAACAGATGGGGTGAGCAATCGGCTCAAACAAGACAGGTCTCAGTTGATAAGAAAGTGTAACACCCCAACC
The DNA here is from genome assembly GCA_023374045.1 of Limonium bicolor. Lineage (NCBI taxonomy): Eukaryota > Viridiplantae > Streptophyta > Magnoliopsida > Caryophyllales > Plumbaginaceae > Limonium > Limonium bicolor. The sequence goes on from CM041776.1 coordinate 247,699,455, forward strand.
GCTAATCCTACGCTTACCGTCTAATTGCCCTATTAATCTTACGAGTTCGCAGCGGAATTGTTACATACTTACTACGGCGGGTGGTACAACGCCGCTAACCGCCCATACGGCTAGCTAGGCTTACCTTACTTACAGTCACGGTCTGATGAACATAACGTACCGAGCTACTAAATTACTTACCAAAACATCGTATACCAAATACTTACATCATTGGATCACCAAGTAATAAGTACATTCGATTACATCATTTCTAAGTTCCAAAGAATGAGTTTCTAAGGCTACTCATCTATACCAATTCTCATTCTATCCCAAAATCCAAAAAGGTGTACCCCATGGTACACCGGCTATTCAAAAACTGTAGCCATGTACTACTTAGTACACCCATCATAAATTCATCGTTTACAAACCAAAAGAAAGACAGGAAAATTAAACTTCAACTCTCCTAGTCTTCATCCTTCACGGGTACCTGCGTGTAGTAAAAATGGTGCCCCAAGGGGCTCAGCAAACGCTGCATATAGACTCCGCATATACCGCGTGCTAGCTAGGGCACGCCGACTATTTGACGTCCACTAAACATGCATTTCATTTATTTCATACATACATGCTTTTCATACATCATACATGCTATACAATTCATTACACAATTCAAGGCAACAATATCATAGCATACATCTCACTTACCTTCACAAGGTTAGCCAAATTATGCATCCGGGTTAATCGGAATGCTTTACTCTTTTACTCATTACTTACTTTTTCTTACTTACAATTACTTACTTTCATTTACTTTACTTACTCATTCTTACTTACTTACTTATACTCAAGTTAAGTCGTCGGGACCTCCGGCCCTGGGGACTACACCGTCCCACCTCCGGGATTTACTTGACTCACCAATCCGGGATGCTACCCACTTAAGGGATTTGGGCCGCGGACCAGTTTAAGAGTCAGGAATTGGAGCCAACCTCTCGTGACTCCGCATCCTCACGCGTGGCCGAAACTATATCGGACTTCTACTCATTCCAATTTAATTACCATTTTAAGTTAGGATGGTTAGCATGTTAGGAATAAGTTAGAAGTCCAAACACATCACAATCGGTCACAATATAATACATCATACATACACACATTCATATTCATCCAAACATTTCATGAATTATACAAACTAAAATTTAAGAAAATATTCACAACATACAACACTACATACTCACAAGTATGCATATTAACTCCGATTCGTGTATTTATCTTATTTGGTGATCAATTAGCACACAACACACAAATCAGAGTAACCAAGATAGCATACGGGGCATGAGGAATCCATACCGTTCACCGTTGTACTTGTATCCGACGTTCCTCCGGTGTTCACACTCAAGGTCCTATCATATACATGCAATTGGGTGGTTAATTACCCTTACTTAACCTTACTAACTACTTTACTAACATTTCTTGGTTTATACTTTACTAATTCATTATTGTTCAAATACATGTACTTATGTTACTTACTTAAAATTATTTCTTAAGCTTGTTTATGGCCTTAATAACCTTTAAACATCATTAATTATGTCTTAATCATCTTATAATATCATTACCCATCCTTACCTAAGCTTAGAAATACATTCTGTACAAGTTTTGTGTTGGTCCGGGTTAGTGTCCGGGTTTACAAACCCGGACCACCACGTTTAAGTTACTCTCGGGTGGATTTAAGGCTTGGTCCGGGTTCCCTTCCTACTATCAAACCCGGACCACAATGTAACTTGCTCTCGGGTGAAATTTTTGCACTGTCCGGGTTTGTGTCCTACTTGCAAACCCGGACAAATTTGTTTTAGAACTCACGGGTGTATTTTTGGGGTGGTCCGGGTTAGCATCTTGGTTGTAAACCCGGACCATCCCACTGCAACACTTTCTGTCGGACTTTAAGGCTAGTCCGGGTTTGTATCCTAATTGCAAACCCGGACTAGTTACAGTATTTTGTTTTATGTAAGTTTTTCAAGTTGTCTAAATTCTAAACTTCTACCAATCTCTTCCCTAATATTTCTACATATAGTCTAGCATGTTTTAACTTTGTTTAAGCATCTAAAACTAGCCTAAAACAACACTACAAAAATCTGTTACATTAACACTCTTACTGTAATTTTTTTCCTTCCTCTGTTACATTCCCACTTCTTCAAATAATGCTACAGACCTTCCTATTCTTCTTCCCACTAATCCAATGACTCTTACACTAGCCTAACTTAGTTTGACAACTCTCAATACACCATTTACAACTCCACTCAACTACGCTCTTTCTCCCTGTTAAAAAATCTGTTACCGCACATAATATTTACCTAGTTTCTAATCTCTTAAGTGTTCTAATCCTAGGTAAAATTTGCCATAACCTCCTCTATATTTTTACATTCTCACCACATTGTTCCACTCATGTAAATGATCTATTCCACCTGCTTAAAGTCAATACAAATATGCTCAATCTCTCATACACAAATACCACTCTAACAACATTAGAAATTCCTGCACATTACATTCAATTCCCATTTAGGTTTCAACAGTTTTTAAATGTCTTTTAAAGGTTCAAAACACTTATGTTCTCCTACACATTACACTATCACTACACCACTAATTACAATACTCATTTTAGCCTCCTAAAAATCTGCTACCTACATGTATATACAAGGCTACATAGAAGGATGTAATTTACCTTGTTGCTTTGCTAGTTCCTCCTTCCTTCTTCCTTCCTTTTCTCCTCTTCTCACCGGTTACAGCACTCCACAATTTAAACTACAACCCATTCACATACACCATTTTAATACTAAACTAACCCTAACCATTAATCAAGTTTCAATCTAGGTTTTAGGGTTCAGAGAATTTATTACCTTCCAAGAGCACAAGAGCTGTTTGGGATGGCTCAAGAACAAGATTTCCTCTCCTCCAACAAAGCCCAAAATCGGCTAGACGCAAGAGACCAAACAAGGTTTAGTCTAAATTTTCGTTTTGCCTTTGAGGCTAGAAAAAGATGGAGTTCTCAAGGATATTTTTACCTCAAAAGAACAAGGAGAAGGAGGGCCTTCTAATGGTGGTGTTGGAGCTCCAAATGTGACATACCCATAAAAACGAAATTGCTTGTTTTCAAGTTTTGAAAAGGTAGAAACGTAGCTCTTGGTGAGAGGAACACAATGGTGTAGTTTTTACAATTTTTGGAGAAGGTTTGATGGAGTTTCAAGAGGAAAGAAGATGGTATTTTGTGAGAGTTGCTAGTTCTCCATTGTTATCGGCTGGGAAGGAAGAAAATAGAGAGGAGGAAGATGGGTTCACGTGAGAGAGAGGAGAGAATGGGTAGGAGAGAGTATGTGAGGTAGTAATAGGTTACTTTTGCAATTTTAATTGCTTTTGTCTTTAGTGAGTAAAAAGAGAGAGTAGAGTGTGTGAGGAGGGGCCAAAATCGGACAGCCCACAGACCATATGGGTTTGAAAAAATTCTTTTTACATTATTGGACACATAAGTCTTGGTTATTTATATTTCTACCCCACAGCTTCCCGTTTTTGACAGTTTTACTAATCTCTCGTTTTATTGATTTTATTGGTCCTAAAGCTTCACTAATATTTATTAATGATTATTTGGTTGACCAAAATTGTTACGAGTCTATTTGACCCGCTTAAAGACACGTTTTCCCGGTTACCTCGAAAAACGCGCTTTAAGGTTCGTTAGTGCTTTTAATCCGTTTTAAGGATCCGTTTTCTTCGGGATTTGTTCCCTAATAATTATTTATACTTAATTAAGATTCTAAAATACTTATTAGCCTAATTAATCACTATTTTTAATTATGGGGTATTTCAATCTACCCCCCCTTAAGAAACTTTGCCCTCAAAGTTGCTCAAGGTTAATAGTTTAATGCAACTTTACTCATTATGCAAACCAATTGCCATAATGTATCTTACTACACCTATAAGGTGTTTACTTCTTTCACACTGCAAGCATACACATTTCAACATCATACGCAATTCACATACACAATACATCATTTCCATTCATACCATACCACAATACACGCTACACAACACACATACACATTACACCAATACACCATACATTGCACATACACATCATTCATTACACATTACACATACATACACATCCATACTAAATTCGCTTGCACTACATGTGCCATACGAAATCTGTTACAATACCTACACACTAAGCAATGCTTACCCCGAAGCAATGCCAAAGCAAAAGGGCTCTACCCCCCTTAAAAGGGGTACGACCCGTACCCGTATAGTAAATACTAGACTACTAGTCTATGAATAACTGTGGGTACTTAGCCTTCATGGCATCTTCCAACTCCCATGTCGCTTCTTCGACATCATGGTTAGACCATAGGACCTTCACCATTCGTATAGACTTATGGCGAGTGTCTCTGGTCTTCCTATCAAGGATTCTCACTGGGGTTTCGACATATCTCATGTTTGGCTCAATGGATAGGTGCTCGGGCTCCAACACATGAGAAGGATCAGCAATATACTTCTTGAGTTGTGACACATGAAATACATCATGGACACGCCCCAAGTCCTCAAGTATGCTAACCTGTAGGCTACAGATCCAACTCTTTCAGTGATAGTGTACGACCCTACGAACTTTGGGCTTAGCTTGCCCTTCTGACCAAAACGGAAGACACCCTTCATAGGTGAAACTCGCAAGAACACTTGGACGCCCACGGCGAACTCGAGGTCGCGTCGTCTCACATCCGCATAGGATTTCTGTCTATCTTGGGCTGCCTTCATGTTAGCTCGGATTTGTTGCACTTTGGCTTGTACTTGCTCAAGGTACTGCGGTCCTATTATGACCGCTTCACTTGACTCATCCCAACACAAGGGTGTACGACAAGGTCTACCGTATAGAGCTTGGAAAGGCGACATCTTAATCGAGGTGTGATAACTATTATTATACGAGAACTCGATAAGATGAAGCTTATCTAACCAACTCCCCTGAAAGTCCAAGGCACATGCCCGAAGCATGTCCTCCAGTGTCTGGATGGTCCTCTCTGTCTGACCGTCGGTCTGAGGATGGAAGGCGGTACTCAACTTCAGTTCTGTACCCAATGCTTCCCTTGTAGCTCTCCAGTATCTCGAAAGAAACCTGGTGTCGCGTTCAGATACTATAGTCTTAGGGACTCCGTGGTGTCTGATAATCTCCTTATCAAAAAGCTCAGCTAGCTTTACTACCTTCCAGGTGTCCTTCATCGGTATGAATCTGGCAACCTTGGTAAGGCGATCTACTACAACCCAGATCATGTTGAGTCCTCCCCTAGCAGGTGGGAGTCCTACAACAAAATCCATGGAGATATCATGAAATTTCCACTCCGGAATTGGCATAGATTGTACCATTCCGCCCGGTCTACGGTGTTCAAATTTTACCTTCTGGCATGTCAAGCATCTCAATACGAATTCTGTCACATCTGACTTCATACCAGACCACCAGAAGTACCTCTTCATGTCTTTGTACATCTTGGAGGCTCCCGGATGGACTGATAATGTAGAACTATGTGACTCTCGCAGGATGCGATCCCTTAGCTCAGCATTGCTTCGGGGGACGCATAGCCTGCCATTCAACCGAATCAAACCATCTTCATGTAGCTTAAAATCATACTTTTTCTTCTCAAATGTACCATTCTCGATCTTGTGTCTGATTTCGGTTAGGTAAGGGTCGCTCAGCTGAGCGTCTCGCACCTCGTCAACCAAGCTAGAAGAAGCGAGTAGCGAATGGAGCGAGTGTGCTCGACGGCTCAGGGCGTCGGCTACAATGTTTGCCTTCCCTTCCTTATACTGCAAGTTGATGTCATAGTCTGAAAGAAATTCCATCCATCTTCTCTGTCTCAAATTCAGTTCTTTCTGTGTGAATACATACTGTAAGCTCTTATGGTCGGAGTAGATGGTGATGCTTACCCCATAGAGATAGTGTCGCCATATCTTCAAGGCGAAGACAATGGCTCCTAACTCTAAGTCGTGAGTCGGGTAATTCTCCTCATGTTTCTTCAGCTGGCGGGAGGCATAAGCAACGACCTTGCCATGCTGCATGAGTACGCATCCCATTCCTTTGCCTGATGCATCACAGTATACCTCAAATCCCTCTGTGCCCTCTGGAAGAGTAAGGACGGGCGCTGAGGTCAATGAGTCTTTCAGTTTCTGAAATGATAGCTCGCACTCGTGTGTCCATACAAACGGTGCATCTTTCTTCATCAGTGTAGTCATGGGCTTAGCGACTTTCGAGAAGTCCCTTACAAATCTCCGGTAGTAACCGGCTAGACCAAGAAAGCTCCTAATGTCGGTAACAGTCTTGGGTCTAGGCCATGATCGTACAGCTTCTATCTTAGAAGGGTCCACTGAGATACCTGCGCTCGAGATGACATGTCCAAGGAATGATACCTGATCAAGCCAAAACTCGCATTTAGAGAACTTCGCATATAGCTGGTTCTCGCGCAGTGTCTCTAGCACTTTCCTCAAATGAATTTCATGTTCCTCTGGTGATTTTGAGTATACAAGGATGTCGTCGATGAAGACCACAACCGAAGTGTCCAACTGCTCGCTGAATAATCGATTCATGAGGTCCATGAATTTAGCTGGTGCATTTGACAACCCGAATGGCATCACTGTGAATTCGAAGTGGCCATATCTGGTATGGAATGCCGTTTTCTCAATGTCTTGTTCCTTGATTGCAATCTGATGATACCCTGAACGGAGGTCGATCTTGGAGAAGACTGAGGCTCCTTTCAACTGGTCGAATTGGTCGTCGATACGTGGTAGTGGGTATTTATTTTTGACTGTGACCGCATTCAGCTCGCGGTAGTCAATGCATAGTCGGAGACTACCGTCCTTCTTCTTTACGAAGAGGACCGGTGCTCCCCAGGGTGATACGCTCGGGCGTATAAACCCCTTGTCTAGAAGGTCTCTTAACTGTTCTTTCAATTCGGTCATCTCTGCTGGTGCCATGCGGTACGGTGCCCTGGCAATGTGACCGGTACCTGGCAATAGATCAATTTCGAATTCCACTGCTCTCGGTGGTGGCATGCCGGGTAGCTCCATAGGGAATACATCGGGATACTCGGATACAATGGGTACTTCATCACTGAACTCTGGATCTCGCTCCAGGTCTTGTACATAACAAAGATACACCTCTTGACCCTTTATGAGCTCCCGGTACATAGCCATGGCAGATATAAGTGTGGTCGAAGGCTCTCTCGGTCTCTGGCGGTAAGATACGGTAACCCCAGAAGGACTCTTGAGCAGCAAACGATGCTCGGCGCAGAGGATTCTACCCTTGTGCCGCTCCAACCAATTCATCCCAATGATTACGTCGAATCCCAATCCATTGAATTCGATGAAGGAAATGGGAAACGATTTGCCTTTGATTTGGATTGTGGCTGATTGATAATACTTGGTGCACTTTACTCGCTCCTTCGATGGGAGAGTAACCATGAAGTTCGGTAGCTCATCCGCATCTAGCTTCAACCTCTTCACAAAGGATGGTGATACGAAAGTGTGAGAGGCGCCGGAGTCGAATAACACATTGGCATCAATGCCATTTACTGGGAAGGTTCCCGTTAGGATGGTGCCGCTCTTGCCGGCTTGTGCTTCGGTGAGGATGCTCAGGTTACCTTCGGTACCGAGTCCACAACCTATTGGATTCACAATTGGATAAGTATTGATGGTGGACACAAGTGGAATTAAATCAACACTGCTCTTTATTGATAAACCAACCATCATACATACCGTGTCTCTAATACACGTTACTAATAGATTACATGATACTAGGAATTTAATACTTTCTAAAGGTAAGGTTCAGGCGTCCTGGTTTCATGTGTGTGGCATTGATTATTGCCGGCGGTGCCGTATTCAAATTGATCTTGTTGATCCCGTGATACAGCAACCTAGAGTTTCCACCCATGATTAGGACATCTCCTGATCTCAATACCAGTTTCTGTGCGAGGTCCACACGCTTCTGCTCGCTATACAGGAATACGGCGTCATCACCAATGGACCAAGACACTACGGGCACTCCTTGTTCAAGAGATTCCGCTGTCTCGTCCTTGTCTTGATGTAACCCAAGTCGTCCTTCTCTCTCGTAGAAGTTGACGATACAGAGATCCACTTCAAGTGCGGGGATCGGTTCAGGTTCACATTGTTGTGCAAGTTCTACTGCTTGTGTGATGAGTGTCTGAAACTCTGGTGGTATTGTCGGTGGCGTCGCTCCGTCTTGTGTTCGTGTCTCTTGGTATGTCTTGGTATAAGGATTCCAGTCCTTTCCCAAGCACATCATTTTCAGCTTCATCTTCGCTCCACCGGGGAATTCGGGTGTGTAAAATCCACCTTGACCCGTTCCTAGCTCGTTGCATCGTCGAATGATTGAGATTTGCGCTTCGGGTGTCAGGTATCCCTTTAATAAGATCATACCTGGTCGGATGACCTGACATTGTTTGTTGGTGTAGTCGTGGTTGGTGATGTCGATCTCTTCTTGATTCAAGTTTACCGGTATCGGGTAACAGATACTAAAGCTTCCTATGGTTACAAATTTCATCTACGGTGAGTACTAGTTTCAACTACTTCATTTCATGCTTAATATACACTTCATTTATTTACTCATGCATTCACTCATACAGTTACTCTACTACTAGGCATGCTATTTCAAGGATTAAAGGTTTAGATGATTACCTGGGCCGGATTTCAAACCGGACCCATCACGGTCAATCACATGCAGAACAGGCTGCCTCTGAGGTGCGCCCCTCTGAGGACCCCGGGATCCCTGTCCCTGTGGTGCCTGCTGGGCCGGTGCATCGCCAGATGCCACCTCCTTGCCCTCTCTCTGCTTGTAGCTTTGGAAGGTTCCCTTCGGCTTTCCATTCTCTGGGCACTTGTTAGCTGTGTGTCCCAGCTTCTGGCAATTATAGCATTTGATTTCTCTCCCGTAACAGTCCTTACCAGGATGGTCCTGGTTGCACTTTCTGCACACATAGGTGCGGCCATCGGAGAAGGTTTTGGCGACACCGGAGCTAGAACCTGAGGTTAGAGGGTTAGCACATGTGTGCGTGGATATACTAGATACATTACTTATACGAATACAAATTGGATTAGGAATTTACCCTTTGGTGAGTGTGATCTCAGTGGCTTTGCTGCCACCGGTGCAGAATAACCAAGCTGGAGAAGCTCAGTTGGTTTGCCCTGCTCAGCATGGGCACTGCTCTCACCCTGGGATTTCTTTTGGGATTGCTGAAAGAAATTCCCTTTCTTCTTTTTCCAGCCCTTCCCCTGGTTCTGCTCCTCAGTGCTGGTGTTTTTGTTGTTGGCTTTGCGCTTCAGCGCGGTCTCTTCATCCCTTAACTAGCAAGTGATCTCAACGCGTGAAGCCGCGTGATAACACTCCTGAAATCTCAGGTATTAGTCGGGATTCTCATTTAAGGAGGAATAAAGAAAGATTCAAAGAATTCAAGGAATTTAAGGAATTGAAATGATACTAAGGGTTAACCGTTATTTACCTGAAGGGAGGTAAATCTGGTGTAGCCCATACCGTACCGAAGGCGATGGCTCAGACCGCCATAGAAGCGATCGACCAACACCTGGCCGGTGTATCCTAGATCAGGGAGGAGACGGAGTATAGAGGTGAAGGTGCGGTAGTACTCATCGACAGTCATCTTGTCTGTCATCTTCAAGGCGTCTAGCTCTAGCCTTTTCTTTTTTTACATGCTCGGGGTAGTATTTGGAACGGAGGAGTGAGGTGAAAGAATCCCAGTCGAATGTGGGGTCGCTGACGTGCTCATGCTTGACTAGCTTCCACCAATCCATTGCAGCATCTTTGAGGTAGTAGGCTGCTACTCTGACTCGAACTCCAGCAGGAGCTTCGAGTGTTTCGAAAGCCGTCTCCATCTCGGAGATGTAGGCCTCGAGCTTAGCCGGATCACTCTCGCCCCTAAAGCAGGGAGGGCGGAGCTCCGCTACAGCTTTTACCCAGTTTGCTTCTCTGGGTGGCGGGGGAGGGATTGGCCCGCTTGATATGTTGTTTGCTGAGATTGTTGTACAGCTTGGATTACTTGTGGTAGCATCTGCGTACCGTGGCGGCGACGATCTCAGCTATCGTCTGCGCGCCGGGTCCGTCATTGCCCCCTTCTCTAGGGCGACCTGGACCTCTGCCTGACATCTGAATATTTAACAGTTACATTAGGCTCGCAAGATATGACTCAAGGGTCTTGAAATTTAAGCAAAGTATCGTTCCTAAGAACGTCAAGGGTATCTGTCGTTAACAACGGCAGTTCCTAGTTAGGTTTCTAAGTATCCGTCTTAGGGCGGTTGAAATCCTAACTCGGTAATCCCCTATGCTCGGTACTATGGACATCAGAGCGTAACTACGCTCTGATACCACTTTTTGTAACACCCCAACCGCTAATCCTACGCTTACCGTCTAATTGCCCTATTAATCTTACGAGTTCGCAGCGGAATTGTTACATACTTACTACGGCGGGTGGTACAACGCCGCTAACCGCCCATACGGCTAGCTAGGCTTACCTTACTTACAATCACGGTCTGATGAACATAACGTACCGAGCTACTAAATTACTTACCAAAACATCGTATACCAAATACTTACATCATTGGATCACCGAGTAATAAGTACATTCGATTACATCATTTCTAAGTCCAAAGAATGAGTTTCTAAGGCTACTCATCTATACCAATTCTCATTCTATCCAAAATCCAAAAAGGTGTACCCATGGTACACCGGCTATTCAAAAACTGTAGCCATGTACTACTTAGTACACCCATCATAAATTCATCGTTTACAAACCAAAAGAAAAGACAGGAAAATTAAACTTCAACTCTCCTAGTCTTCATCCTTCACGGGTACCTGCGTGTAGTAAAATGGTGCCCCAAGGGGCTCAGCAAACGCTGCATATAGACTCCGCATATACCGCGTGCTAGCTAGGGCACGCCGACTATTTGACGTCCACTAAACATGCATTCATTTATTTCATACATACATGCTTTTATTTCATACATGCTATACAATTCATTACACAATTCAAGGCAACAATATCATAGCATACATTTCACTTACCTTCACAAGGTTAGCCAAATTATGCATCCGGGTTAATCGGAATGCTTACTCTTTTACTCATTACTTACTTTTCTTACTTACAATTACTACTTCATTTACTTTAACTCATTCTTACTTACTTATACTCAAGTTAAGTCGTCGGGACCTCCGGCCCTGGGGACTACACCGTCCCACCTCCGGGATTTACTTGACTCACCAATCCGGGATGCTACCCACTTAAGGGATTTGGACCGCGGACCAGTTTAAGAGTCAGGAATTGGAGCCAACCTCTCATGACTCCGCATCCTCATGCGTGGCCGAAACTATATCGAACTTCTACCCATTCCAATTTAATTACCATTTTAAGTTAGGATGGTTAGCTTGTTAGGAATAAGTTAGAAGTCCAAAACATCACAATCGGTCACAATATAATACATCATACACACATTCATATTCATCCAAACATTTCATGAATTATACAAACTAAAATTTAAGAAAATATTCACAACATACAACACTACATACTCACAAGTATGCATATTAACTCCGATTCGTGCATTTATCTTATTTGGTGATCAATTAGCACACAACACACAAATCAGAGTAACCAAGATAGCATACGGGGCATGAGGAATCCATACCGTTCACCGTTGTACTTGTATCCGACGTTCCTCGGTGTTCACACTCAAGGTCCTATCATATACATGCAATTGGGTGGTTAATTACCCTTACTTAACCTTACTAACTACTTTACTAACATTTCTTGGTTTATACTTTACTAATTCATTATTGTTCAAATACATGTACTTATGTTACTTACTTAAAATTATTTCTTAAGCTTGTTTATGGCCTTAATAACCTTTAAACATCATTAATTATGTCTTAATCATCTTATAATATCATTACACATTCCCATCCTTACCTAAGCTTAGAAATACATTCTGTACAAGTTTGTGTTGGTCCGGGTTAGTGTCCGGGTTTACAAACCCGGACCACCACGTTTAAGTTACTCTCGGGTGGATTTAAGGCTTGGTCCGGGTTCCCTTCCTACTATCAAACCCGGACCACAATGTAACTGCTCTCGGGTGAAATTTTTGCACCGTCCGGGTTTGTGTCCTACTTGCAAACCCGGACAAATTTGTTTAGAACTCACGGGTGTATTTTTGGGGTGGTCCGGGTTAGCATCTTGGTTGTAAACCGGACCATCCCACTGCAACACTTTCTGTCGGACTTTAAGGCTAGTCCGGGTTTGTATCTGGTTGCAAACCCGGACTAGTTACAGTTTTGTTTTATGTAAGTTTTTCAACTTGTCTAAATTCTAAACTTCTACCAATCTCTTCCCTAATATTTCTACATATAGTCTAGCATGTTTAACTTTGTTTAAGCATCTAAAACTAGCCTAAAACAACACTACAAAAATCTGTTACATTAACACTTACTGTAATTTTTTCCTTCCTTGTTACATTCCCACTTCTTCAAATAATGCTACAGACCTTCCTATTCTTCTTCCCACTAATCCAATGACTCTTACACTAGCCTAACTTAGTTTGAAACTCTCAATACACCATTTACAACTCCACTCAACTACGCTCTTTCTCCCTGTTAAAAAATCTGTTACCGCACATAATATTACCTAGTTTCTAATCTCTTAAGTGTTCTAATCCTAGGTAAAATTTGCCATAACCTCCTCTATATTTTTACATTCTCACCACATTGTTCCACTCATGTAAATGATCTATTCCACCTGCTTAAAGTCAATACAAATATGCTCAATCTCTACACAAATACCACTCTAACAACATTAGAAATTCCTGCACATTACATTCAATTCCCATTTAGGTTTCAACGTTTTAAATGTCTTTTAAAGGTTCAAAACACTTATTTCTCCTACACATTACAATCACTACACCACTAATTACAATACTCATTTTAGCCTCCTAAAATCTGCTACCTACATGTATATACAAGGCTATTATAGAAGGATGTAATTTACCTTGTTGCTTTGCTAGTTCCTCCTTCCTTCTTCTTCCTTTTCCTCTTCTCACGGTTACAGCACTCCACAATTTAAACAAACCCATTCACATACACCATTTTAATACTAAACTAACCCTAACCATAATCAAGTTTCAATCTAGGTTTTAGGGTTCAGAGAATTTATTACCTTCCAAGAGCACAAGAGCTGTTTGGGATGGCTCAAGAACAAGATTTCCTCTCTCCAACAAAGCCCAAATCAGCTAGACACAAGAGACCAAACAAGGTTTAGTCTAAATTTTCGTTTTGCCTTTGAGGCTAGAAAAAGATGGAGTTCTCAAGGATTTTTACCTCAAAAGAACAAGGAGAAGGAGGGCCTTCTAATGGTGGTGTTGGAGCTCCAAATGTGACATACCCATAAAAACGAAATTGCTTGTTTTCAAGTTTTGAAAAAGGTAGAAAACGTAGCTCTTGGTGAGAGGAACACAATGGTGTAGTTTTTACAATTTTTGGAGAAGGTTTGATGGAGTTTCAAGAGGAAAGAGATGGTATTTGTGAGAGTTGCTAGTTTCCATTGTTATCGGCTGGGACGGGAAGAAAATAGAGAGGAGGAAGATGGGTTCACGTGAGAGAGAGGAGAGATGGGTAGGAGCGAGAGTATGTGAGGTAGTAATAGGTATTTTGCAATTTTAATTGCTTTGTCTTTAGTGAGTAAAAAGAGAGAGTAGAGTGTGTGAGGAGGGGCCAAAATCGGACAGCCCACAGACCATATGGGTTTGAAAAAATTCTTTTTACATTATTGGACACATAAGTCTTGGTTATTTATATTCTACTTTCACCCCACAGCTTCCCGTTTTTGACAGTTTTTACTAATCTCTCGTTTTATTGATTTTATTGGTCCTAAAGCTTCACTAATATTTATTAATGATTATTTGGTTGACCAAAATTGTTACGAGTCTATTTGACCCGCTTAAAGACACGTTTTCCCGGTTACCTCGAAAAACGCGCTTTAAGGTTCGTTAGTGCTTTTAATCCGTTTTAAGGATCCGTTTTCTTCTGGATTTGTTCCCTAATAATTATTTATACTTAATTAAGCTTCTAAAATACTTATTAGCCTAATTAATCACTATTTTTAATTACGGGGTATTTCAGAAAGTTAGATGTGGCTGAAAGGGAAAACGCTCGGTATTGGCAACAGATGTCGAGGGAAAAGCGGATAAAAGAAACAAATGGTAATACTAAATATTTCCACCGTCGGGCTACCCTTAATTTCAGGAAAAAAATGATTACTTGCTTATCTACACACCAGGGGCTGATTGATTCACCGCATGAAATAAGGGAGCACATTGTAAATTTCTACCGGGAGCTGTATCATGCAGTTAGCCCTCCAGGCATTAGGCCGCCAACAGGAAACTTCCCCAGATTGTTTGTCGAGGAAGCAAGTCTCCTAGAGGGTATACCGGCAATGGCGGAGATTAAGGAATCGGTACAGCAGTGTGAGGGTTCGAAAGCTCCGGGTTTTGACGGGTATAACATGCGATTCATCAAATGCATGTGGCGTATAATTGGAGCAGATTTTAGTCGTGATGTTCAGAAATTCTTTATTAATTCGAGGCTTGATCGAGGGGCCAACACTACATGGATCGCTCTGGTTCCCAAAAATCAAGAGCCCTCAACTATAGGAGATTATCGACCGATAAGTATGGTGGGTTGCATCTATAAAGTCGTGGCAAAGATTCTTTGCAACCGTCTAAAGCCGATCATGCCGAAATGAATTCATGAGACTCAATCGGGGTTCATCAGAGGAAGAAATATTCTTGAGGGTCCTTTTGTGGCAAATGAGGTGATCACTTGGTTAAAAAGGAACAAGAAGAAAGGACTGTTACTTAAGATCGATCTAAAGAAAGCGTACGATTGCGTTTCTTGGGAATTTTTGGACAAGATGTTTGAGTGTATGGGCTTTGGTACTATTTGGAGAGGCTGGATTTAGGTATGTGTTACATCTTCGAGGATTTCACTCCTAGTAAATGGCTCTGCCACGAAGCCATTTACTCCTTCTCGAGGATTGAGACAAGGTGACCCTCTATCACCATTTCTCTTTGCTATTACGGCTGAAGTTTTGAATTGGCTGATTCAAGTCGCAAATGAGGTGGGAAAGTTTTCGGGTCTACTAATTGGAAGAAGACAAGTAAGGGCTACTCATTTACAATATGCGGATGATGTTATGATTTTTAGTCAGATTAACATGGAGGAGCTTGTCCAAGTTCATAGAGTACTCATGTGGTTTTCTGAAATGAGTGGGCTTGAGGTGAATATGGAAAAATCGGAGGCATTTTGTATTAATGCAACGGAGGGGGAAAGTCAAATGGTGGCACGGATCTTGGATTGTCGAATTGGCTCTCTACCAACTACTTACCTTGGGTGCCCTCTGGGAGCGGATACAAAGAAAGTGGAGACATGGTTACCAGTTATTCGTAAGGTGGAAATGCGGCTATCAACTTGGAAAGCTACTAGCTTATCCAAAGCTGGGCGAGCGGTTCTTGTAAAATCGGTGCTTGAATCAATCCCCCTTTATTATGCGAGCCTATTTGTGATACCTTCCCAAGTGAGAAAGAAACTGGCCTCCTTGCAGCGTAAATTTTTCTGGGGGAAGAACTCTAACCGATTCCTCACACCAGTATCTTGGGCACGGATGGCCCAACCCAAAGCTGAGGGTGGGCTGGGATTCTCGAACATTTAGATGAAAAATCTTTCTTTTCTCGCCAAGTGGAGGTATAATTATGCCCGTAACAATAAGCCTTTTTGGAAGCGAGTGGTGCAATCCATTCATAATTTACGTGATGGTCTTCATACTGGTGAAATTGCTGAAGGGGCGGCTTGATCCCCAGGAGTGTGGACATCAATAGTTAAAGCCACGAATGGAAATGTTGTGTTATACCAATTCATGGACGATATGATACGGATTCGAGTGGGAAACGGTGAAGATACATTCTTTTGGCATGATCGATGGTGTCAGGTAGGGATTTTGAAGGTGGTTTTTCCCCGTCTATTCCGGCTGTGCCACGACACTGAATCGACAGTGGCAGGAAATGGAGTGTGGCTTGATGATTGCTGGACGTGGCAATTACAGTGGAGAAGGTCACTTTTTGAATATGAATTGGTAATGGTTGAGCGGCTCACTGAAGTCATCTCTCCGCTCACCTCCCCGTATCAGACTGATGACTGTGTATGGAGCACTGGTGGCGTACGCTCCATATCAAAAGAGGTGAATAAAATGCTACATACTTCAATCCGTTCTGAGATGCATATATCAGACTCTCCGAGCTTGAAAGAGATGTGGAGGGGCTTATGTGAGCCTCGAGTCGAAATTATGTTGTGGCTCACCGTTTTGGGAAGACTTACTACTCGAGAGGTCCTATTTGAGAGGAACCTGATCCCCATAGGCCAAAGCTTATGTCCATGGTGTAAGAGGTCGATGGAAGTGCTAGAACATGTTTTATTCTTTTGCCCAAGTATTTGTGGTGTTTGGGTGCAGCTTCTCAGGTGGTGGAATATTAGCTTTGAATTCAAGGACTCTGCGGCTGTGATATATCAAGATTGGTTCGCTATCCCGCTTCCCCCCAAAGCAAAAAGAATATGGAGGTCTACTTTATGCTATGGTGTCTACTACATCTGGATGCATCGGAATGATGTGATATTTAGAGAAGAAACATTAAATGCTGGCCGTGTTGGAACCCAAACAAAATTGGGGGTGTGGAGATGGACTAAGGTTTGGTGGCCAAAACTCCCCTTGTCTTGTAGTATCTTTATAGACTTGACCTCCTTAAAAGACTATTTATAGTTGATGTTGGAGATTGGTGTATGTTTTCTGTTCTTACTGCTTCTCCTAGTTGGTCACTTAGTGTTGTAATTCGGACATGGTGGGTACTCTTTTTCCTTCTTAAGCTTTTTCCCATTGGGTTTTGCTTAAGGAGGTTTTAATGAGGCCCAAGATACCGGTCCAAACGTTACTTTTTTAATAAAAAGGCCATTGGCCCAAATGATCAAAAATAAAATAAAATGGTTATAGCCAAATTGTTAGTGGCTAAAGTTATTAGGAACTTATAAAATAAATAGTAGGTTATTGGTTTATTCGATATAGTAGTTAATACTGCATAATGTATGTAAACTACAAGTACAAAAAAGATGACTCTAATTAAAATTATTTAGAACCAGAAAGTTAATTACTCAACAAGAATCTTATTATCTAAATATAAGAATAGCGTGAACCCAAAATTTGCCAGATAAATGAGACTAGCTTGTACCAATATCAAAATAATTGAAATCCATTTCAAACATAAAAACCTAAACCAGATTTACCTAAAAACTTTATGACCCAAACCCGAAATACTCGGTACCCATCAATACCTGAAAATCAAATGACCCAAACCCCAGTCACTCGGGGCCAAAATATGCAAAACATGAATCTACCGAAAGTTCAATGACCCAGCCAGATCAACCCAAATCCCAAAATAATGTGCACTTGAATGACTCATAATAAAGTAACCGAATGGGTCTTGACTCAAAATTATATGACCTGTACCAACCTAAGTTTACAGGTCTATCCTTATCCAATTTAATTAAATGTCACTATATTTTTGACAAAATCATTAAATTAAAAAAAATCATAAAATGTCACTATATTTTTATAAAAATTCAAAAAATGTCATTATGTAATTGACCAGAAGAAAAAAATAAAAATATTTTTAATAATTAACAAAGTACTTTTAAAATTCACAAGTGTTAAAAAATTCAATAATTTAAAAAAAAAACTCAAAATACTATAAAACATAGATAACCATAAATACTATTTAAAATATTATAAAAAATAATAAAAATTTGAAAAACAAAATACAAAAATATCATAAAATGTTGAAAAAGTAAATATTACTTAGATTTTTTTAAAACTATTCATTACCATAAAAATAAATATAGTATTTTAAACATTTAATTCATACCAATTTTTCTACAATTGAGTGTCATAATTTATACCAATCAAATGTCATAAAATTTACCTTACATTTTTAGATTAGTTTTTCTCCTAATTTAAATTATTTATTCAAAATCAATTATATTTTCTTAACTAATATTCAAAAAATTTATAAAATTTTGTCTTATATTTTACAGATAACTTTATGACATAACATTTTTTGTTATCTACAAAGTATTATGTTATAATGTTATCTAGAAAATTTATTATAAATTTTAAAATAATTTTTCTGAATATTAGTTAAGAGATATAGTATACTTTTTTTAGTAAATAATTATATTTTTGAAACAAATAGTATTTATTATTTATTTAAGCAAAATAAATTATTTACATTTATTAACTAATATTGTCGAAAATGTTTTTTTTTTTCATAGTTTGTATTCTATTTTACAAATAATTTTATTACATATTACTTTTTATATACAAAATACTATATTGTAATGTAATTTATAAAATAGAATATAAATTTTTTAGAAATAAATTTTCTAAATATAAGTTAAAAGTATAAAATAGTTTATATTGAATAAATAATTTATATTGATAGAAAAAATAATTAAACTGTATGGAAAATATTATGGTACATAACTGATATAAATTAGTAGAAAATTGGTCCTTAAAACACGTATTATATTTTCATGGTACTGTATAACTAAAAAACTAAGAAATATTTCTTTAAAGTACTTTCATGATACTTCATATATTTTTCAATTTTTTGATAATATTTTAAGTATTTTTATAGTTTCCTATATTTTTCTAGTATTTTGATTTTTTTAGGAATTTTAATGAATTTTTAACACTTAGAGGCATATTGCGAACTTTAAAAATACTTTGTTAACTAGTTGGGGTGTGTTTGTCTCTTTTTCCTTATAGTCAATGACATTAGACATAGTGGCATTTCATAGACTTTTACAAAAATGCCGTGGCATTTTGTGACTTTATGTTTTTGAAGGCATTTCATGAATTAGCAAAAAAATATAATGAAATTTTATGAAATTAAAATTATAAAAATTATAAAAATAGATTTTTTTAAAGAATATCATAAATTATTGGAAAACATAAATACATAGATTTTTAAATAAAAATATTCAGTACAAGAATATAGAGTTTTAAACATATAATTTATACCCTTTTTTCTACCAATTAATTATATAATTTATACCGTATATTTTAACATTATCTTTTTTCTAAGAATTTAATTAAATTTGGTTCAAATTAAATTATATTATATCTTTTAGCTAATATCCAAAAAATGTATTTTAAATTTTTGTTATCACCAAAAAAAATATTATGTCATAAAATTATCTACAAAATGGAATATTATTTTCAAAAAATAATAATTTATAAATATTAGTTTTAATATATAAACTATTTATTTTTGAATAAATAATTTAAAGTGGTAGGAAAAATAATTTAAAAATATAGGTAAACATCATGGTACTTAATTGGAATAAATTGTGCTACTTATTTGGTATAAGTTGGTAGAAAAATTAGTATAAATTATGTGTTTAAAACATTAGATTTTTTGTTATGGTACTAAATAATTTAAAAGGAAATCAAAAAAATATATATTTTTTTTCAATATTTCAATATATATATATTTTTAATATTATTTTTCAATTTTATATTATTTTCAATTACTGTATTATTTTTTTAATTTTTGTTTATTTTTATATTTTCATAGTGTTTTTAATTTTTGTGAATTTTTATGAATGTTTTAACACTTAAAGGCATATTGTGAAATTTTAAAGGTAATTTGTTAACTAGTAGGGGTATTTTTATCTTTATCCTTCTTTTTAATGACTAAAAGATATTTCACACGCTTTTACATATGTAATGACATTTTGTGACTTTTTTTTTGACACTTTATGGATTATCTAAAAATATAGTATCATTTGAAAATTATAATAATTTTTTAATCGCAAAACTGCTATTTTGTTGGTCAAAGCAGCATAAGAGAGATTCGGTGAACACTACATTTGTAAAGATGTAAAACCAATCTTCTGGGATGGAACTGGCTGATGTGCTGCAACATACTATTTGCAGGACTCCTGCACTTATCAAAACACGGTGTTTTGATTTTTTTTCCTTCCATCTTTCTGTTTTGCTGATAGACTTCTTGAAAAAAAATTTGCTCAACGTCGCCGCAAACAACATTCAATCAAGCCCTGCACATCTCCCCACCCCAATTATCTATATTTTCCACAATTTGAGTTAATAAATCCATCCAAATATGAAGTTCCTCTTTATTGCACTGTGTCACAATAGACGGTGGCTTATGTGCGCGCAGTAATATATCACACAGTACACATTGTATATTGTTTTTTATTAATAATTAATTAATCAGTGTCTAAAGTATTTAAATTTTCTTTGTTTTCTAATTATAAAGTAGGGGTTTAAATTAATTATTATTTTTAAAAATTAAATAGTTTTCAACAAACCTTAATTACTTCATATATGTATTGATATGTGAATATATAAGAAAATCTTATACTTATTTTTATTAAATTTCAATCATATGTTATCAGTTTTTTAAAAATAAAAAGTATTGTAACATAAAGATTAAAATAAGAAATATGTATATTAAAAAAAATTATTAGTTTATAAGTATATAGATGAACTGCTAATTCATTTAGCCCACAATAATAAAAGAAGTGAAGATTGTCGAAACTTGTGAATAAAAAATTGAAAATGGAGGTACACCGCTCAACTTTATTTTAAAATAATTTTATTTTTAATTTTATATATGTACTCAAAATTTAAAAAAATGAAAAGGTTTATAAAATAGTAAAAAAATATGAAAAATATACTTTATAATGACAAGTTTTAAGATTTCCTAGGATGGTTTTGGAGTGTAGGGTAATCTTATTTAACTAAAACTATACTTTATAATGTCACTCACTCGGCAATAGGCCTTTGACATTTTTTAGCTTTCCTAGGGTGGTTTTTGGGCTGGGTTCGTGATGTATGGTAATCTTTTTTTGTTCATTATATTATTTATAATCTCGGCATTGACTTGGCAATTTTTTAGGGTTTGTGGTTTACGGATTGGGGTTGTTGGGTTGGGTTTGTGGTGTAGATAATATTAGCCATGGTTGTATATTGTTAGTATATAAAAGCTACTTGATATCAATTGTTTAAATTTTTAAATGAATTGCCTTGAATGGCACTAAGTACATATTGTCCAAAAAAATCATCATATAATTGAGTAATATTTTCGGGTATATGTACGAGTTACAATCTGTTATTTATTAGTTTCAGAATTATATGTCATTCATACGGTAATAAATATGTCATAAGTTTACATAATACTAGCCATGATTTCATATCATTAATATGTAAAAACTACTCAATTCATTTTTAACTTTCCAAATAATAGGTTAACCATTTAAGATTGAAAGGTTAACCATTTACGAATGATAAGTTAACCGGCCATTTACATGTGACAAATTAACCATTTATGATTGACAGGTTAACCATTTACATGCGATAGGTTAACCATTTACATGCGACATGTTAACCACTTATCATTGACAGGTTAACCAGTTAACCATTTACATGCGAGAGGTTAACCATTTATGATTGATAGGTTAACCATTTATGATTGATAGGTTAACCATTTATGATTGACAGATTAATCATTTACATGCGACAGGTTAACCATTTACATGCGACAGGTTAACCATTTATGATTGACAGGTTAACCATTTACATGCGACAAGTTAACCATTTACACGCGACAGGTTAACCATTTATGATTGACAGGTTAACCATTTACATGCGACAGGTTAACCATTTATGATTGACAGGTTAATCATTTACATGCGACAAGTTAACCATTTACATGCGACAGGTTAACCATTTACATGCGACAGGTTAACCATTTATGATTGACAGATTAACCATTTACATGCGACAAGTTAACCATTTACACGCGACAGGTAAACCATTTGTGATTGACATTTATATACGTCAGGTTAACGATTTTCAAGTGATAGGTTAGCGATTTTCAAGCAACATTTACCAACATTTAAGATTAACAGAAAATATTTAAACAAAAACATTATATGCTAAAATAAGAAAATAAAAAAAAGTCAATTAGGAATTACATAAAACAAATGAAACAACAATGATTATATGTCCACATACAAAATAAAAGGCCCGGGAATTAATGACGTGTTAAATTTAACTAGTCACGAACTATATTAACCTTACTTATAGTAATATATGGTATTGAATTTTACTACTGCAGCAGTGCTGCGCACTAGCGCTGCAGCATTTGAGCTGCTCTCTTCTGGGATTGCTCCATGGCAGCGTCAAAATGAATGCATAAGGTGCATCAAGATGATGGAAGAATATTTTGTTTATTTAAAAATTATAATAATTTATAAAATACTTTACAAAACTTTGTTAATTCATCAAAGTACCAGCTTCAACTGATCTTTTAATATCATAATTAAAGGTTCAAACACAATAAAAAATTCACATTGTATAATTTCTTGTTCCAAGAACACATTTGAAACCCCTAATTACTTAAAACTTATAGAAATATGATAAGTGGGTGCGTCTGTGGATGCTGCCAACGTTTGCCATCAATTTTCCATTATCGACCTCATCATTTATCCTTTATTTTATTTTATTTTATTTTATTTTATTCTAACAGATGCATCTAATATCTAACAAATGCTTGTTATCAATTAGAGTTAAACGGACCCATCTATAGAAAATACTCCATCCGTCACTATTTGACCTTCTATTCACTATTTTGACATATCGTTTGACTTCAATATTTAACATGTAAGATAACATAATTTTATAAACCTAAGTTTTACAATTGAATCCTTACGTGAAAAAACTATACCTTGTAGAAAGTTGTTTTATAAAATTATTTTATTTTATATGTTTAACGGTTCATTTGGGACAGCTATTGAGGGCTGCTGTTGGGTCCTGCTGCTGGAAATTGAGAAGTTGTCTACTGGTGATTTTGCATAAGCTGTCAGCTGCTGATTTTGGTGCTTGGTGGAACGTCTGCTAGTGGTTTTAAAAAGAAGAGACCGTTGTTAAGTCATGTTGATGGAAATTAAGAAGCTGTCTGTTGAGAATTTTGCAGAAGCTGTCAGCTGCTGGTTTGGGGTGTTTGGTGGAAGCGATTTTGAAAATTGAGAAGTTGTCTGTTGCTGAAAGTTGTTCCCCAAACGAGCTCATTGAAGTTGAAACACATGTAAAAAAAATAGGAAAGTCATAGTGGGACGGAGGCAATATGACATTTTGCCGACAAGTCACGATTTGTTACATACATTTCTTGGCTACAACCATATGTAGCTACATATAGCTACATACATATGAATTGGGTCATTTAAAACTGTACTAATGTATATGTAAATGTATATCGTGAATTATGATATTCCTGAATTCGTACTAAATATACATACTAACTTTATAAACTGTACAATAAACTTATAAAACGTGTACTTTTACTCTATACAACTGTAGCATGAAAAATATAGCAAAAGATAGCTAAACATCGTTGTAGCTAAGACTTATTAAAATATTAGTTATTTTTAGGGAAATTTCATGAAATGCCACTATATTGTTGGCTAATTCATGAAATGCCACTAAAAAAAGTTACGAAATGCCACTATATTTTTGCGAAAGTTCATGAATGCGACTATAGTTATTGACCAGAGGATAAATGATAAAAATACCCCTACTTGTTAACAAAGTACTTTTAAAGTTCACAATATGCCCCACATTGTTAAAAAATTCATCAAAATTCACAAAAAATCAAAATACTATAAAAATATAAAAAATATTTATAAAATTTTTAAAAATTTTAAAATTGGAAAAAAAATAAAATACTGAAAAAAATATTTAGATTTTTTAAAATTATTCAAGAGTTTTGAACACATAATTTATACCAATCTTTCTATTAATTTATACCAATTAAGTACCATGCATTTTTGAAATTATTTTTCAATCAATTTAATCATTAATTTAAAATAAATAATTTTATATTTTAAGATATTTAGAAATTATAAAAAATTAAATTCTATATTACATAGAATATAAGTTTAAAATGTTTTTCTCAATATTAGTTTAAAATATAATTTAATTTACTTTGAATAAATAATTCAAATTGATAGAAAAAAAGATAATTTAAAAATTAATGGTACAAATTATGGTACTTAATTGATACAAATTAATAGAAAGATTGATATAAATTATGTTTTCAAAACTCTATATTAGATTTTATGATATTGAATAATTTAAAAACAACTTATTTTTTTTACCATTTTTAAAATTTTTAAATATTTTGTTAATTTTTTGCAATTTTACAGTTTTTATATATATATTATATTATTATTGTATTTTTAATTTTTCGGTAAATTGTTTAACACTTAAGAGCATATTATGAACTTTAAAAATACTTTGTTAACTCGTAGAAAGTATTTTTGTCATTTTTCCTTCTGATCAATGGTTATAATGATAATTCATGGACTTTTACAAAAATAATGACATTTCATGATTTTCCTTTTTAGTGATATTTAAATGAATTAGCAAAAATATAATGTTATTCGTTGTATTTTTATTTTCTAAATATTTCAATGTCTTGTTGCTTTTTAAGATGATGGCATCACGGGGCAAGATCATTCGTCCTCCGCGGCGACTCTGGTTCCACCTTGACGCACCCACCACCCACCGCCGGAAAAATAACTTTTTGTTTTTGCCCTTGCGTTCCCATTTATTTCTCTCTCTCTTTCTCTTAATTGCCCAATATTTTTAATTTCCATTTTGGTTAGAAAATCCAACCTCGTCTCCATTTGTTGCAGAATCTAAAAGCACCCTTCTTTCGATCAGTATACTGGATACAGATTATTATCTTTCCATGCCAAGTTACGCCTTCTAGATTTCTTGCCCTCTTCTTCTCCTACTTGCCCGCTATCTTATGATGGATTCTTCTCTTCTCTCTTTCTCTGTCTGAAGTCACCTGCTCCAGGGTATTTCCTTTTTCTATCTCCTTATTTTATCCATATAGCTGTCGAATTTTGCACAATATGTTGATTTTTTAGCTTTATACAAATACATTTCTTTCGATTCTGATATTGATTATCCGGCATGTGTTTGGTGTAATCCTGTTCATGTAGGTTACTATTATGTCGGCAGATCCTAATTCTGATGCTTTATAAGATTTCCTCTTGTTCTTCCTGTATATGATTTCCGGCCGAGCTGATTCCTACAATTTCTGATCCTGACGGATTAAAATTTGCCTTATCATAGTTTGGGCAAGGAATTCTGAGACCTTCCTCCGCTTTGGGAGAATCTGTTAGGATTTGAGCTTGACTTTATATAGAACAGGTGACTTTTCTTTGTTTGGTTTTGTTGCATGTCAGTAAGCATTAACCGGGTTTTGTTTCCATTCTTTTTACTTTCTTTAATTGTTTTTGTTTCAATATAGGACTTTCCCAGTATGCAAGTTCGTTATTTGATTGTTATTGTATAATCTCCGATTCTACCGGCCTTAAGCTATCCAGTATTAATATTCTTGCAACTTAAAATTGAATTATCTTGGTGCTTATGTGGAGAAGAACTTTAGAAGGCCATTGATCAAGGCATAAGGGAACCTCTCTTTCCATTGAAATAGGATATGGTTCTCTGTCAGTTCGCTGTAAATGTGAAGTAGAATTCTAATCATCTCCATCTAGTTTCATTGCATGCACACAAATTTAAGAAAATTGGACGTCAACCAAAGGGACATCACTTGTCAGCTGATGACAATTTCGTCCTCCTCATGACATAGATGTTATCACCCTTTATTGTAGCTATGCCCCTATGCTCTAATTCGTCTTAGAATTTTATTGATTTTGCTGCATATCCGACATATTATGGTTTCGGTTTAGATGGTTGATGTGATCAGTGTTTATGAACTTTCACAGTACATGTTGAGCCTGCTGTGGACAAAAGATACTCATTCTTGGAGGCACTTGACTATGAGGGGTTGAGCGTCCTCTCAATTTCATTGTGCAATTGCCTAAAAAAGCTGCGGAGTTGCTTGTCTGGATGAATATTGAGTGGCTCAAACAAACTTAAGAACAAGCAAAGCAGCGGAGCCAATATAATGGGTTCTACTTGTTGCTGTTTGAGAGTGGAGGAATTTGAAGACTATGTAAATCGAAATGGCTTCCTCTATCGCAATTGTGCCTGTCTCAGTTGTTTCCTTCACAATTTCTTACATGTGGTATGTTTTATGCTTTTCGTCTATTGGGCACTATTTTCATTCCTCATTACTCTGTACATACCTGATTCGAGTGTCTGATATTCTAGATTATTGGCTGCCAATGCTGCCCTATATGAAGGAATAAAGTTAATTTTTCTCTTTTGTTGGTCGTTGTTGAGATAGATCAACATGAAACTTGGAGTTCTAAATTTTCCCTATCTCTTTTAGGTCCTTCGTTTTTTGATACACTCATTTGTCCACCAATTAGCATGGGGGTATGTGGAATTTAGTGATATATTCCTCTCTTTCATAGTATTCTCATGTAGGGTTTCTTGCTGCTGTTTTCCCATTGTCATAATTTGTTTACTTATGAGCATATTGTCATCTAAGCTTGGACGTTCTAACCAATCCTGAAAAGTTGGGCGAGCTCCAGTTTCTTGGTGCATGTTACTTTGAAGCAATATGTTTTTTGGCAAAAAAAAAAAAAAAAAGACATCTACTGTCAGTTCTGTTCAAGTTGCATTTCAAATGTGGGATCCTGCAGGAAGAAGTAAGTTTCAAAGAAAAATTTTAGACCAGTTGTGGTAATATAAAAATCTTCACTAAGATAATTTTAACCATATGTATTTTATGTGCATGTAACTGAAGTGCGTATTGGATAAGGATAAGCTGTTCAGGCTCTTTCCCATGTACCCTCCTGGTACTTTAATGGTTTCAGTAAACAAGTAACTGGAAGACAAGTTTTACGTAACCCAAAGGATACCGAACTGATCTTTGATATTTGTAGTGACACTTGATTGAAATATCCTGTGTGTTCTCATTACTTCTATGTTGACTGAAATCCTCTATCAATTGTTTTTCAGTATTCTTCGGTATTCCAGAGAGGGGAAGGTGTTGCAGTCCCTTCATCCATTCAGGGGGCTGCAGCTTTGACTTCCACTGCTTCAACGGACAGCTCTCTGTCTGATATGTATAGATCCCCTCCGAGGCCCTTACCTTACGATGCAGACCCTAGATACCTCAGGATTCAGAGGGATGGTCTTGTCTCTAGGCGTGAAAAGGGTTGCAGCCATTCCCATGAGGAGTCTGAACCATTGAGGAGTGGTGCAGATGCTGATTCAGACTCCTTGGTATCTGGAGTAAAATGGGTTGATTGCGATGATGGATCCAAAGAGCATGAGAAGTCCTCTGCGAAACTTTCTCCAAGAAAGTCCCTGAGTGAAGTAGTTTATGTCTATTCCTCGTCTGAGGAAGAAGATGTATGTCCAACTTGCCTCGAAGGTAGCCATCATGGCCCATCTTTTTACTCAGCTTTCTTACAATCATGTTCGCTGTGTGATTAGCTATAACATTGTATTCAAACAATATTCAGAGTACACTGAAGAAAACCCAAGAATAATGACTAAATGCTCCCACCATTTCCACTTGGGATGCATATACGAATGGATGGAGAGAAGTGACAACTGCCCAGTTTGTGGAAAGGTAACAGCTTTGTTCGGCATGCTAGAAATTGTGAATTTCTGTTAAACATTTTATGTTTTGATTAGAAATTTCTGCCTGATTGTTTTTAGCATATATAGTGGGTTTTTCATTTTTTGAGGGCTGTGTTGCCAATTTTCACTTGCTATTGCCTGAGACTCATATGTTCATGGTGTGTTTATACTTTGTAGTGTTTATTTATTTATGTATTTATTTTTAATATGGAGGCATACAGCAGAAACCTATTGCAATTGTCGTTTAACATCTCTCTTCTGCTGCTACAGAGGAGGTTGTACTATTATATTTATTTTTGTTTCAATTCCAGAGTTCCAACTTCATTTGGGTTGTAAGTTGGCTGATAGGACAGTATCAAGCTTGATAGGTTAGTCTTATGGAGGATGTTCTCTTTTGAGATGACCTTAAATTCCAGTAGAAATTGCTGCCAAATGTATATACTTAAATTAGGTAGTAAAAGTAAGCTCTCTTGCTATGAGGCTCGTGAACCTGCTGTTTTGTAATTTTTCTGGGAAGAGCCACAACTTTCTCATTTACTATATTTATTATATCAAACACCAACATTCCTCATAGTCATCTTGTTGGATTTCTCAAATCCTGAGTTCCAATCTTTTTCCAGTCTCTGGTCCAAATTAGTCCTAATAGAAAGCTCTAGGTCTGAAATTTCCAAATGGTCACACTGCTGCTGTGAGTTCAAAGCTTTTCTGGCCTAAAGAACAAAATGAGAGGATACATAACGAAGAGTGAAGGACGATGAATGGACATTAGTGGCTCACTACCATATGTGAGCAAAATCAAGAGGGTTTACATTTCATTGATACCGGATGGTTCAGTCTGGATTCTTTCAGCTTTCATGTGTTTGGGGATTCAGGACATGTTGCCGCATCATTCAAACACATCAAGGGAAGAATCTTTTTCATATGAGCTTTTTATATGTGGAATGATGAAATCGCAAAGCAAGACAACCAGAGGTGTACAGGGATTGGCTGAAAAATTAAAACGTCCAACTGAAGTCTGGGTTAGAATGGGTAGTAGTGCAAATGTGTGATTGGAGGAAGGGAGAATGAAGACAAGAAACAAGATAATGGAGGAGTTATAGGAGGAGGCATTGGAGAGCGGCTTGGGAGTGGGTAGTAATTTGAGGGCTGTCTACCTGAGGTCACAGAGGATTTGGTGGAGAGGTTTTAGTGGAGTTGACAGATAAACTAAGGTGCCTACTTGAAGAAGTTGGAATAATGTAGAAGCCTTGGTTTGCATATCAATGTACAAGTATGTAGTGGTATTCCAAAGCTAGGGAGTCAGGGATGAGGCAGAATCGGTAAGGATTTTCAATATGGAAGGAGTGAAAATCAGAAGGATCCCCCTTTCTTGGCCTAGAACAATGAAATTAGGCAAGCAATAAAGATGGGTTGAGAAGTTTGGAAGATAGGAGTGACATAGGGAACTCACATTCTTGTTGAAGCTCGGTATTAACAAGGAAGTTGTGCTGAAATTGTTTCATGTGGATTGAAGGTCAGAATTGTGGAATGCAATGTGATGGGATTTTTTTTTTTTGCTGAACACCTGGCGAAGTAGCTTTAGAAGGTATAGTCGGAAAATGGCCCAGATGAAGCGAAGCCTAAGAGTCACCAGGTTTAGTGTATCTTTAGCCACCAGGCTGACCAATCAAATGGGAAATATTAAATACCAGGAACCAGGAATCGTGCCAGTCGCCAAATGAGACTAGCCCCTATTAGCTATATTATAGGAGAAGTAGAAGGGGCACTTAGCCCGAAGGAAGGCGATCCGAGTGGTATTCCCCCTCTGGGCTTTGGGTCGAAGTAGACTGGTGGTCCAAATGGAGGTTAACCAAGGCTCCCAATTTGACCCAATAGTGGGAGAGAGACCCTTGACCCAACAAACAGCATGACTGATTAAGGGCTCATGGATCTATTTGCAGATGAAGAGGATACAAAACACAACAATGAAAAACCGAGGAAGACGACATTAATACAGAAGCAACTGCGTGCTTGGAAGTGGCGTGCGCACTCTAAGTTAGGTATTGGGTGCCTGATTGAACCGTGGGCAACTAGAACTGTACAAATTAGTAGACTGGCTGAGAAGAACCACAATTATAGGTAAAGCTGAAGAAGATTATGACGTTGGGGATTGGTGGAGGCGCAATCCAGCTCATCGTTGGGGCTGAGATTACAATACATATGGAGAGGCCAAAAGGGAGATGGCTGGTTTGAGGTGTTACGGCAAGGTATGAAAGTGGGGTGGTATCATAGCGTGAGACTGATTTTTTTTTCCCCCTTTTTGATAGATAATGGCTAATCAGCCGAAAGTGAATTACACTGA
The DNA here is from genome assembly GCA_023374045.1 of Limonium bicolor. Lineage (NCBI taxonomy): Eukaryota > Viridiplantae > Streptophyta > Magnoliopsida > Caryophyllales > Plumbaginaceae > Limonium > Limonium bicolor. The sequence goes on from CM041776.1 coordinate 247,729,563, forward strand.
AGATATAAAGGATCCCTTCAAATAAACTGATCAACCAAAAACTAATCCAGACCCCCACACCCCGCGCTCCCCAAAAATCACACATGACCACCCCAGAAAGCATACCCGAAATGAGCTTCAATCATCAGCAACTGTAATTTCTAAAACCCAGACTGATGAGCACTGCTCAAATCTAGCTAACGGAACCAAACAAAACCAGGGAACAAACCCCCTAACTAAATTGCTTAGCAGCAGAATATGTTCAACCACAGAATGAGACCATCACATACTGAAAATTACAGCCACAAATCTCTACACAGAAGCACCTCCACTTCTAGGACCCAAAATCAAAATCCTCAAAAGCACCAACAAAACACATCAAAACTCAGAATGAACAGCCCAGCACAAGCGCTATTCTCTGATAGCCACAATCAACATCCATGCCTCATAGAAGTTTACCAATCATCCCCAAACTGACACTCAAAAGACATTATTTGTGCTAATTGACATGAGCCTGATTTCCACTCCAATTCTTTCTCCTGCTTTTTTGAAACCCCCTACCTATATAACAGACTTCAGATTTTACCCAACCGCCTGCAGTTATTCCTCATAAATCTCACTTTGATTATCTGCAAGTGTATAACTGTAAACAAAGATGACCAACCCATCGACCTGCCTCTCTTCTGAGAGTATATCTACCACCACCCACCTTGCTTATATGCGAGGTTGAGTAAACAGTTGAAAGGTCAGTCGGAGATGAGTGTAGGGGTGCAGTAGAAAATTTAATTTCAAGAATGGCAGAAAGATCTTCTTGACCAACGTGAGCGTGCACTGATGGAAATGAGTAAGCCCAAGCTCTGATTTTTTTTCTTCTTTTTTCTTTTTTTTTATTGTGGCATTTATCTTATTATAAATAGAAGAAAAGAAAATATACATCCCCTTCCAAATCTGTCCTGCCTCCTTAAAACCTTACTGGCATAACCCGATAGGAAAAATCCCAATAGGGAAAAAGAGTACATTCTGGATAGGAAAAAGCCCAAGCTCTGATTAAACCAGTCTAAGATGAACGGTGATGCTCTCGGTGGCTGTAAAGCAGCAGTGTGTGTGTTGTGGAAAAGGTCTATGGATGCTGTATAATTCACTGAAACAGGCACAGGGTTTTAGCTTAAAAAGGGCTGAGTTTGATGGCACTTTATGTCTTTTGGGTGACATGTGTAATACCTGCTCTTGATTATGTGCTAGAAGCATAACATTTTTTTTACTCATGAAAGTGGATAATTGCATTAAGCTTATTATCGTGATAATCTCTGCATACTTGAGACTCTGTTGCTTGTTCAGTTAAACGAGCCTTCCATATGCAAAGTGATCTGGCTTGTGATAAGTTGAATTGGTATCTAGTTACCTATCATGTCATAGCAAAACGATAGTACTGTTAAATCATATGCAGAAACTTTCTGGATCCGACAGTGATTCTTGTTCAGGAAAAACAATGGATGTTCAAGTTTGATTGGTTACCGTTTTGTTTTTTTGTTTTTCTGGATTTTTGGTTTTGTATATAGGTGATGGCTTTTGAGGAGGAGAGCCTTTGAACTGTGCAAAGTGTGTCCGTTAAGGCTGGTTGGTTGATCACTGCGATTTCGGTAAAGATGGGTGGGGTTTGGTTCTTCTGTTGGTATCTATACAGGGGGGGGGGGGGGGGGGGGGGGGGGGGGGGGGGGGGGGGGGGGGGGGGGGGGGGGGGGGGGGTGGTGGGGTGTGGGGGGGAAATTGTACAGCTCATTGTGAATATTCAGAGCGGGTGGGGGTTTCTTCTTTCTTGCCATCTTAAAATTTACAGGAAAAAGGGAATGGAAATGTCTATCAAGTACTACTGCTATCGTTATCATCGGATATCCTGGTGTGCTGTTGATAACAGCAGATTCATAATGAAATGGTCACTGTATTCTGTCCATAGGTGCTCAACGGTTCTGTTATAATGTATTTTACGTGTTTGTAGTACGTACCCACCTACATGGGCTTCTAAATTAAATGAGACATTGGTCGTCTCAATCTGTGAATTATAAGTATAGTTCCTATAAAAAGATGCCCTTTCTTTCTGAAGCTTTTATTTATTACCATCCTATCCATTTATGCTCTACATATTCGTTGTATCTTTGCTTTTGTTCAGGTATAGACTGTGGAAATTGCAACTGGAGATATTGGAGTTCACTCCATTATAAAATTGATTGCTTGGCGTTGAATTTGCTTAAAGTATCAGAATACGCCCAGCTGTAACATCATTGAAAAGTAAAAGATAGTGGAGCAAAAGCCATATAACTTATTATAACCTTGATCTTGCTTCCATTCCATATAACTTTATCTTTATCTAACCGTCGATATCATATACCTCGGTGGGTCTGTTTTTTATTTTCTCCACCCTGACCTAGTTAAGTTGGGACATAGCCAAGAATGAAAGGGAAAAGACTACGATCAACTCGTCAGAGGTGACTTATGTCAGTCTAGTCTTCCGAAGTTTAACCTGAGTAACAATCAAAGCCTGCCTGCCTGCTTGTGTGTCTGTTTGCTTCCTAGATTGTCCTGATCTAAGCTTGTTTCTATTCAAGCAGTGAACTTTTACTTTTAAGGTAACATGTCACCATCAAAGTGAATGTCTTTGGAAAGAGTTATGTTTTTCTTTCCCTACAATGTTATAACACAACCACGGGAGAGATTGACTATTCATCATGTGCTAATATTTTGCTCCTTTCCATTTCAAGGTCAGAGGATCTGCCGAACCGACAATGTTTGGCTTTTTTTTTTTCTTTTCTAATGTACAACTAGAAGGGCAGTGATCTCACCCCTAAAGAAGTCAGTCTTAGGCCATGTTTGGTCCTGTGACAACTAATATTTTGTTGCGTTTTTGGTGGTCGATGGTTCTAATTGCCTTTTTTGGAAGTGTAGTTGCTTGGCTCCATTATTTGAGTTTGCTTTATTACTAAAACATATTCCGGTTCCCACTTAAAATTGCTGCAGCCAAACATGGTATTATTCTCTCTCTGTGTCTGTCTCTGTAATGTATAGATAAGATTGGATGTTTCAGCGGGGCCCTTACCAATGTGACTAATTAAATGAGGGGAATTCAAGTGGGGATGGTGGGGATTGAACGAGAAAAAAGCACGCAGACCGGACAAACTCCATAAAATTGTATGTATGTATGAATATCTTTATCGAAGTTACTGCAGAAAGAAAATTAGCAAAAACAGTCGAGGTTCAATCAAGCTGCAAACAGGCCGGCTCGCATATACCTCCTCTGTTTTTCCACGCCCCTCCTTCCAAGAAATGAGTGGATTATTCTAATGATGATGATTTTTGTCTTCATCGTCAAGCAAAACACAACGTGAGAGAGCACCCAAGCTTGGTCAGATGATGATTTTTTGTCACCAAACCAAAGAGATCATTTCACTTCGTCATTACTTTTTTCACCCTTCTTCTGTATGCAAAATAGAGAAAAGAGGGAAGAACCCTTTTCAAGTTAGAGCCGGCGTACGTCGAGGAGGTATGGGTCCGTCCGTTCATGTTAGTTAGGTCGGCCAGCCAACCAGCCAGTCTCGTGGATACCGAACTGTACTGGAGATGATGATCTTAGTTTCAGCGAGTGACTACCGACATAACATATATGGTGTGATGAGTTGGCAAAGTAACATAAATTAAATGCGAGAAATGGCTTGATTTTATAATATAGTTTGGCTTACAAGATAATTCATCATATATAAAGGGAAAATTACTGGGATAAGAAAATACTTTTCAACTATGATTTACAGTGGTTAACATTCTCTAATTAAATCCCAAGGTAGAGCAGTAACATATATCTGTAAAGTTTAGCTTCATAAATAATGATGCTTTATTCACCAGGTATAACATTATGTTAGAATTTTTCATCATCATTTCTAACTACTACTATATTCTTTCTTTTCTATTCTCGAATATGCATGATTTTATTCTCACTTGTAAGCAAAGGTACCCATCCATCCATCCATCTAGTGAAGAAAAAGTGGTGGTACACCACCAAACCAAACTGAACTTAAATGTCCTTGTGCAAATGGAAGACATTAGTCTACTACGGGAGTCAAGTCCTGTCTCCCTTCACTGACAGGGAAATTTAATTTAGTCCCAAGAAGTGAAACTAGATTTCCAGAGAACTCTTCTTCCGTCTCATTTCCATGGCGGCGGCTACTAGGCTATTCTCCCTCTTCCTTTTCCCTGTTCTTCTCCTGTTGCTGCTTGGTAGTAATGGAGGATTCTTACCAGTCTTCTCTACCACTGATCCCAACGATGGTATGTGATCCTTATATATATATATATATATATATATCTGTTTTATTTTTTACCTCACCAAGTTATAGATGTCAAATTCATTCTGAATAAGTTTTTGGTTTCAATGATCAGCTGCTGTGCTCAGATCACTGAAGAGTCAATGGGAGAACACGCCCCCAAGCTGGGACGAGTCAGACGATCCATGTGATGGATGGGAAGGAGTCACCTGCAATGAGACCAGAGTCATTGCATTGTAAATTTGTACTCTCATTACATTTACTCTCTTTTAGATATTCTCTAATACTAAAAGCCTTCCTTCTTCCGCTGTCTCTTTCTTTTCAGAGGATTGTCGACCATGGGACTTAAAGGTCAGCTTAGTGGTGATATTGGAGAACTATCACAGTTAAAATCCTTGTATGTTTCCTCTCCCTCCTCCACTTTTCTACTCTACAATGGTGGAACTAACCAACCAACTAACTAACTAACTAACTACTAACTAACTAACTAACACAGTCGAGCAATTATTAAACCCTGATGAAAAAATAATGGAGTTCATGCTTCTGGAATTCAAAGTGACTCAAATTTTTTCAAAGTTGCTTTGTCTAACAAGTATAGCTCTAGCTGTGCTGTTGCAGGGACCTCTCTTTCAATCGAGATCTAAAAGGTTCATTGTCTCCAAGTTTGGGAGATCTTTCCGACCTCAACATCTTGTAAGTTCACCATATGATTGTTCATCTTTTGGTGGAAAATGATCCTTCTGTTGACTTGACAAAGAATAACACTATAATTAATGTTTCTCTTATTAACCCTTTTCTGGTTTAGGATTTTAGCAGGGTGTGGCTTCACTGGTAGCATTCCTCCAGAACTAGGCAAACTGTCACAACTATCTTTCTTGTAAGAAGATAATCTTATAGACCAAATGCTTTTTTCCATTCTACTAATAATATATAGCTTAAATAAAATGAATAAATTCCTGATTTCTTTTACTGACTCTTCTCTCTTTCTCAGGGCTCTGAACTCCAACTATTTGACTGGCAAGATACCACCTGCACTCGGCAACCTTTCGAAGCTTTACTGGTTTGATGTTGCAGATAACCAGTTAACCGGACCCATTCCTGTTTCAACTGATACTTCTCCTGGCTTGGACTTACTCCTCCATGCGAAACACTTGTATATATCTTGTTCTGTTCCATTTGCAACTTTTCTCAAAGAAAGAAAAGAAAGGCAAAACAATTCTGCATCTATCAAGTGATTAAGTTTACCATCATCATAATTTGCAGCCATATGAACAAGAACAGGCTGTCAGGAACAATCTCCCCTTATCTGTTCAAACCAGAGATGAAACTTATTCATATGTAAGTAGTCACACCACACTTACATTTTTACATCTCCTCTGTTTTCTATAGGGAATGATATTTGCATCTTCTATGTAGCTTATTTGATGGGAATCAATTGGAAGGGACCATTCCATCCACATTAGGACTTGTTCAGACTGTTGAAGTTCTGTACGTAAACTGCACCTATTGAATCAAGCGTCTTTGCTGCTCTCCTTTCTTCGTTGTTTTAGTGTCTGAAATTATTATATTCCTATAGGAGACTAGATAGGAATCAGCTAACTGGAGATGTCCCTTCAAACCTCAACAATCTTACAAATCTCAGAGAGCTGTGGGTATTCCTGATTCCTATATAAATTGTGATTATCTTGTCTCCTTTCTTCTTAATGGATTATGCTGACCGACTTCATCATCTCCTTTCAGTAACCTAGGCCGGAATCAGTTGACTGGTCCACTGCCAGATCTCACTGGATTAGACAATCTGAACTACCTGTGAGCTGGAATTCCTTTTCTGCAGATTAAACAGTAGTTCTTATATTTTAGACTAAAAGAATAGGAAATGTAATCTGCTTATTATCTGGTGTGTAGGGACTTGAGCAATAACTCCTTTGATGAATCAGAGACTCCAGAATGGTTCTCAACCTTGGAGTCACTTACTACTCTGTAAGCAAAGCACAAAATTATTCAACCTGACTGATATATGAATATGAATACTATGAAGCTCACTCGTTTACTAAGGTATGATGAATTTGCTTGCAGAATTATCGAAAATGGTTCAATTTATGGCCCTTTGCCTAAAACTCTGTTCAGCTTCCCCCAGCTACAACAAGTGTTAGTTTTTTCGTTTCTTTTTAATTTCTCCAACTTCATACATATATCAGTATACAATATAAACACCTGTATGTAGTTTTGGACTGTGATGGAATGAAAACTGATATAGGAGATTGAAGAACAATAAATTCAACGGTACATTAGATATGGGAGATAGTGTTAGCGAGCAGCTGGAACTTGTTGATCTGGAGAACAACGACATTTCCTCTGCAGTACTTGGATCTTCATACAAAAACACATTAATGTAAGAAAAATCATACGTTCTTCAATCTTTCGTGTATTCAGTCAATCTTCAGAAACGTTAACTGTTGTAAGTATTTCTCAAACCCATAACAGACTGATCGGAAACCCAGCCTGCACCACAACTCAACTCTCCCATCTGGACTACTGCGCCACCGCACCTGAACACAAAACCCCATACTCAACAAGCTTAGCTAGCTGCGGTTCCAAGACATGCTCCGACCAAGATCAGAAACTCAGTCCACAGAGCTGTGAGTGCTCTTACCCGTATGAAGGCACGTTCTACTTCGGCGGCCCGTCGTTCCGGGAATTGTCAAATTCGACCGTCTTCCATTCCCTGGAGATGGATTTGTGGAAGAAACTGGGTCTTACTCCGGGATCTGTTTCACTTCAGAACCCGTTTTTCAATACGGATGATTATCTTCAAGTCCATTTGGCTCTGTTTCCGTCTCCTATGATTCATTTCAACAGGTCAGAGGTGTTGAAGATTGGGTTTGATCTTAGTAACCAGACCTATAAACCTCCTCCTGGGTTTGGACCTTATTACTTCATCGCTTCTCCCTATGTTTTTCAAGGTATGTGGCTAGTTCATCTCTGCGGCGCTGTTTGTAATCTAAAAAGTTTGAAAGAAATCAGGGGATGAGATGATAACACTAGGATCTTGATTTTTCACTTCAGAAGGGGAAGGGAATTCTATGAGCTTGAGATTGATTCTGGGTCTGTCTATCAGTGGTGGTCTCCTCATCATTTTCCTTGTGGGATTTGCGGTTTACGCTGTGTGGCAGAAGAAACGAGCTGAAAAAGCAATTGGACTAAGCAAACCGTTTGGTATGTAGTATGTAGTAGTGTAGTGTATCTCCACTTGCTTGTAACTAACTAATCTATGTTGAGCTTGAACAATTAGTGAAGTGATGAATGCATAATTCATGCTTTTGTTTTGCGTTTTATGCCCGCATCTTGGACTTCAGGAGGCAAGGACAGTGATGGTGCTCCACAGTTAAAGGGAGCAAGATGGTTTCCATACGATGAGTTGAAGAAATGTACCAACAACTTCTCTTCAAGCAACCTCATAGGAGCTGGCGGCTATGGAAAGGTGGTGATCTGACCATTCATGAGATTCACTGAACAAAATTTTATCTGGTGCAAATTTTAGTTAGGAACATCTTGTTTCTTCTGTTCGCAGGTGTACAGAGGGACACTACCGGACGGAAACTTAGTGGCGATCAAGAGGGCACAACAAGGTTCAATGCAAGGTGGGCATGAATTCAAGACTGAGATCGAGTTGCTCTCAAGAGTTCACCACAAGAATCTTGTTGATTTAGTGGGATTTTGCTTTGAGCAAGGTGAACAGATGTTAGTGTATGAGTTCATGCCAAATGGTTCACTTAGAGATAGTCTTTCAGGTAAACCTGATCAGTAATCAATCAGAAAGTGGAACTCTTGTGTTAAGTACTCTGCTTCTTTGCTGCAGAGTAAAAGTGTATATGTTGTGAATGATCTGCAGGGCGATCGGGTATATATCTTGACTGGAAGAGAAGGCTGCGAATTGCGCTTGGATCAGCTAGAGGTTTGACATACCTGCATGATTTAGCCAACCCTTCAATCATTCATGGGGATGTCAAGTCAACCAACATTTTGGTGGATGAAAACTTGAATGCCAAGGTTTCTGATTTTGGTTTGTCAAAGCTGGTATCTGATGTTGGGAACACACACATTTCAACTCAAGTCAAAGGGACTCTGGTGAGGGCATGCATCTCTTGCGGCTTGACTTGACTAACATGGATCCACCAATTTCAGCTGCAAAAATAATGATTTATTACAAATTGTTTGCAGGGTTATCTTGATCCTGAATACTACGTATCCCACCAATTAACAGAAAAGAGCGACGTCTACAGCTTCGGAGTTGTAATGCTTGAACTCCTCACCTCGAAACAGCCATTAGAGAAGGGCAAGTACGTTGTACGGGAAGTGAAAGCCAACTTGGACAGAAACGATCATCAGTTTTGCGGGTTAAGGTCGATGCTTGACCCGGTTATCATAACCGGGTCGACATCTATGAACCTGCCGGGATTCGGCAGATACGTTGAGCTAGCACTGAAGTGCGTGGAGGAATTGGCCTCAGACAGACCGGCAATGAGCGAGGTTGTTAAGGTCATAGAGATTATATTGCTAAACGATGGCATTGGGACGAACTCGACCGCCTCTGCATCGTCATCGATTAATGATTTTGGAGGTGCCAAGGGGGGTAACAAGAGATCACACCCTTATAGTAACAAGGATGATCAAGAAGGATTGCAACCGCAGCTGAGGAAGGATGATAGTAGTGAGAGTGGTGATGCCTTTGACTATAGTGGTGGTTATTCAGTATCTGCTGAAGTAGAACCCAAGTAGAGTGTCTTATGTTCGATGTTTTTTACTATTTTATCTTTGATTTATTTGTAGTACTTCCTCAATGAATGAGAACTTGTTCTCACTCAATTCCAAAGATAAGGAAAAAGTAAAAAGAGGGATTGGGAAGAAGTATTGTTTGCATAGTGGTTTTGTAAGTTCATTTTTTGTGGTTGATGTCCAATTAATGTTAATGATTATTGTTGGACATGCTAATTAAGTGTGTGACAATATAATCTTGTTAAATGATGGTAGCCTTGGCGTTCATAATATGAGAATCTCATCTAGGGTGGTAAACAGGTTCACGGGTTATGTTAGGCTAAACCCAAATCTGACCTGTTTATTAAACGGATTAACTCGACTCCACCCAATTAATTAATCGTGTCTAAATATTAAAATCCAAACCTAACCCATTTAATATTAAATGGATTGACCTTACCCAACTCAATTAATTAATGGTGTCTAAATACGAAATTCAAACCTGTATATATTAAACTCAAACCTAACTCGCATAACCCATTTAATTATATATAAGAAAATAATTTGACTAATTAACACAATTTTTTGTAATTCTATGATATTATTGACTTTACTTTAATAAAAGTTTTGATTTTTAATATTTGTATATCCTATTAATATTAAAATTTCATAAAAAAATTTAATCTATAATTTATAAATGTATATTTATTTAATATAAAATACTTAATCGGGTTAGCGGGTTACACATACTATCCCAAACCCGATACGGTTATTAAATGGGTTGTGTCCTGGTTGACCTGTTTATTTAATCATGTCAAATTTTAAAACCTAATCCCGTAAACTTTATGTCGGGTTCGTGTAGACCAAATGAGTCGTGTTGAAATTGCCACCCCGATCTTGACACAACGACAAAGTTATCAAATTTAACATGGAACTTTGACGCATTTTCCATGGTGTCTAAAACATTTCCTGGTCATATACTCCCCTAAAACTTTTATGGAAAATTACATCCCCATCCATGATGTTTGGTGAAATTACACATCTCCCCCACGAGGTTTCAAAAATTACTTTGCCCACCCATGTGGTCTCCGCTATTTTACATCCAACAATTTTTCTAATATTTGATCAACTTAAAAGATAGTTAAATGTTATCCAAAATTTATGAAACTTTACATGGACGATGCTAAGGTGCTATATTATGATCTAGCGTGAAATCCAAATTGTTTTAAGCTCATATGTGATCTGTGGGACCCAATGAAACATGTAACATGAGAACGTATTTTCATTGGGTCCCATAGGTCATATATGACCTTAAAAAAACTTTGGATTTGACATTGGACAAAAATATAATACCTTAGCATCATCCATGTAAATTTTTATTAATTTTGGACAACATTTAAGCCTCGTTTAAGTTGATTAAATATTAAAAAAGTTTCCAGATGTAAAATAGAGGAAACCAAATGGGTAGGCAAAGTAATTTTTGAAACCTTGTGGGTGGGGTGTAATTTCGCCAAACGTCATGGGTGGGGATGTAATTTTCTCAACTTTTTATTATTCGACGCAAAATAAAATCACGTTTAAACGATAGATAGTCACACCTGTTTAGGCCCCATTCTGTTTATTTGATCAGCTTATTGTTTCTCTCCATATCACATACATTAGTTGTCATGTCAATATTTTTTTACTTTTTCTCTCTACGTTTTCTGATACATCAGTTCTCAATTCTCACCTTGAGCAAAGAATAGGCCCTTCTTTTCGTTATTGTTGATTTGTGGTTGTTTTGTAACTGTTTTATTTGTGGTAGTATATTATTGGAGTCCCACAAATATGTGATAGGCGAACAAGGCTCACCTTCCCTCTTCTTACTTCTCTATAATCCGCCACTACCCTAACTTTCTTTCCCTCTTCCGTCCTCCCACCTCTCTCCCCGCCGCTAGCAAGAGACAGTGACACCCTTATTTTACGTTCCCCAGGTTCGAGCTTGAGGAAGATGACCTTCGAGAAGACAACACACCTAACGTACTAGGCTGAGCAAGGAGCAAGAAGAAGGAGAAAGAGTATGATGACAACGGATGTGGACTTCGAGCTTGATGAATGTGACATAATAGATGATGATGGTGGCGCCAACAATGCCTAGCCAAAGGCTTCACTTAAAGCTCAGTTCTTTCTTTACTGGTAGCTCTTAGCTAGTCGCGGTTAGGTAGTGAAGCTAAGTGAAAGGAATGTGGTTTTAGGAAAATAGGTGACGCTAATCGTGGTCCTCATCTCAATGATTGAAGTTTTCTCTCTTGACTCCGATGGTGGAAATGTCTATCAAAGATGTGAGTGCATTAAAATTTTCTCATATTTCTAATCTTCGCTGATTTGTATCCACTTGTCCCCTTCTATCTTTGGATTAATTGCTACATCTACTCACATTTTGAAAAATCGAATATCAAGAAACCTGGTAGAGTTTATGTTCTATGTGACTTATTAACTTCTTTTTGGTGTTGGAGTTTCTCCCTTAGCTATTGAAGTTAATTTGGACTATAATTGTCAGTGGAGTGGACAAAGAAGTGGGAGAGGATGACCTCCAATATGTGTTTAATGAATATGGGGAAATCAAGAATTGGAATTCGGCCTCTGATTGAGGCATTGATTTTGTCAAGGTGAGACAACACTCAATATCCTTGCTATCTGCCTCTTTCTTGTAGTGGGACATTGCCCGATACATCGAGGAGAATATCATTCTCAAGCAAGAAGCTTCCAGTCTAAGAATACACATAACCATTAACTCTGGTTGTCAATAGTGGCATGCAAAATAGAGGTTCGGAAATGTTGGCATTAATTTTTCAAAATAATATCCATTAGTCTTATTTTCTTTTCCTTTTTGCAAAGATTAACTAATTACTCCACAAATATATGCAAACACTATATTAGTCATATTAATCTTGATCTTTGCATTATATTGAAATTGCAACTCATATACACATCAAAGACACTAATCTAGAAGGAAATTATCCGCTCTTTGTCACAATTATGTTTTAAATGACATCCTCAACAACATTTGGATGGTAATACCATCTTTACTAGTAGTATGTAGGACTTCTTTCAAGCTTGAGTACAAGTAATTTTGTATTTTGGCTGCTTTGATATTGTCAGTTAATGGTGTGAAGTCATCACAGGGCTTTAGTAGGTTTTGCCCATTTTGATTAATTGCCAAGATGTTAGTTTTAGGATGGATTGAGTAAGCTTGTATTTCATGACAATGATGAATTATGTTCCCTGATTGCTTTCGTATGGGTTTGTATGTACTTCTTTCACGACAAAGAGGAAGCAAAGCTGGAAAATGTGAAGTGTTATCATCAGGTTTAGCAAAACTATTCATATATATTCTCCGTGAAGATTCTGTTTTGTCTGTAAATAGTAGTGCTGACTGAACCATGAATAAGTTAAAGGGTATACAAAAACATAGGAAAACACAATGACTTAACAAGCGTATCAAAACCTACATATTCTCATTGTTTTGTTACATGGAAAACGGATAAGGTACATGTTTTTTACCTGTTTATACTTAATATCTAAAACATGACACTTTCATGATTTAGTTTTTTTTGGAAAATTCACAATATGCCACTAAAATGTATCATAATTCACAATATACCCCTTTTTTGAAACTTGTCCCTAATATGTCACGAAAATGTTTTGAAATTCACGAATGCCATGATTTGGTCATAGACGTCAATTGTGCCTGAAAATTACCATATTACCCCTAACAATTTTTAGAAATTTTTTTGAATTTCTTTTAAAGTTAGTGGTTTTTATAGTGATTATTTTTTTACATTTTTTTAAAAGTTTACAATATACCCCTATTTTTTTTACAAAAAAGTTCACAATATACCCCTATTTTCCTTTTAAGCTGTTGTAACAGTTATTTTGTTGTCTGATGGCCACAATCAACATCCATGCCTCATAGAAGTTTACCAGTCATCCCCAAACTGACACTCAAAAGACATTATTTGTGCTAATTGACATGAGCCTGATTTCCACTCCAATTCTTTCTCCTGCTTTTTTGAAATCCCCTACCTATATAACAGACTTCAGATTTTACCCAACCGCCTGCGGTTATTCCTCATAAATCTCACTTTGCTTATCTGCAAGTGTATAACTGTAAACAAAGATGACCAACCCATCGACCTACCTGCCTCTCTTCTGAGAATATATCTACCACCACCCACCTTGCTTATCTGCGAGGTTGAGTAAACAGTTGAAAGTTCAGTCGGAGATGAGTGAAGGGGTGCAGTAGAAAATTTAATTTCAAGAATGGCAGAAAGATCCTCTTGACCAACGTGAGCGTGCACTGATGGAAGTGAGTAAGCCCAAGCTCTGATTTTTTTTTTCTTTTTTCTATTTTTATAATTGTGGCATTTATCTTACTATAAATAGAAGAAAAGAAAATATACATCCCCTTCCAAATCTATCCTGCCTCCTTAAAACCTTACTGGCAAAACCCGATAGGAAAAATCCCAGTAGGGAAAAAGAGTACATTCAGGATAGGAAAAAGCTTAAGCTCTGATTAAACTGGTCTAAGATGAACGGTGATGCTCTCGGTGGCTGTGAAGCAGCAGTGTGTTGCGGAAAAGGTCCTTGGATGCTGTATAATTCACTGAAACAGGCACACAGGGTTTTAGCTAAAAAAGGGCTGAGTTTGATGGCACTTTATGTCTTTTGGATGACATGTTTAATACCTGCTCTTGATTATGTGCTAGAAGCATAACATTGTTTTTACTCATGAAAGTGGATAATTGCATTAAGCATAATATCATGATAATCACTGCATACTTGAGACTCTGTTGCTTGTTCAGTTAAACGAGTCTTCCATATGCAAAGTGATCTGGCTTGTGATAAGTTGAATTGGTATCTAGTTACCTATCATGTCATAGATAGTACTGTTAAATCTTTCTGGATCCGACAGTGATTCTTGTTCAGGAAAAACAATGGATGTTCAAGTTTGATTGGTTACGATTTTGTTTTTGTTTTTTTTCTGGATTTTTGGGTTTGTATATAGGTGATGGCTTTTGAGGAGGAGAGCCTTTGAACTGTGCAAGGTGTGTCCCCTAAGGCTGGTTGGTTGATCACTGCGCTTTCGGTAAAGATGGGTGGGGTTTGGTTCTTCTCGTGGTATTTATAGAGGAATGTGGTAGTGGGGGTGGGGGTGTGGAAAATTGTACAGCTCATTGTGAATATTCCAGAGCGGGTGGGGGGTTTCTTCTTTCTTGCCATCTTAAAATTTACAGGAAAAAGGGAATGGAAATGTCTATCAAGTACTACTGCTATCGTTATCATCGGATATCCTGGTGTGCTGTTGATAACAGCAGATTCATAATGAAATGGTCACTGTATTCTGTCCATAGGTGCTGAACGGTTCTGTTATAATGTATTTTACGTGTTTGTAGTACCCACCTACATGGGCTTCTAAATTAAATGAGACATTGGTCGTCTCAATCTGTGAATTATAAGTATAGTTCCTATAAAAGATGCCCTTTCTTTCTGAAGCTTTTATTTATTACCATCCTATCCATTTATGCTCTACATATTCGTTGTATCTTTGCTTTTGTTCAGGTATAGACTGAGGAAATTGCAACTGGAGATATTGGAGTTCACTCCATTATAAAATTGATTGCTTGGCGTTGAATTTGCTTAAAGTATCAGAATACGTCCAGCTGTAACATCATTGAAAAGTAAAAGATAGTGGAGCAAAAGCCATATATCTTATTATAACCTTGATCTTGCTTCCAATCCATATAACTTTGTCTTTATCTAACCGTCGATATCATATACCTCGGTGGGTCTGTTTTTTATTTTCTCCACCCTGACCTAGTTAAGTTGGGACATAGCCAAGAATGAAAGGGAAAAGACTACGATCAACTCGTCAGAGGAGACTTATGTCAGTCTAGTCTTCCTAAGTTTAACCCGAGTAACAATCAATGCCTGCCTGCCTGCTTGTGTGTCTGTTTGCTTCCTAGATTGTCCTGATCTAAGCTTGTTTCTATTCAAGCAGTGAACATTTACTTTTAAGGTAACATGTCACCATCAAAGTGAATATGTCTTTGTAACAGAATGTAATAATGGAGAAATGTATTCATGTTTGATTGATCGATATCATCACTGTGTACAAGTATTTATAGGGATGTAAGATAATTCTAGAGGAGGACAAATATCTAGATATTAATGAGTAGAACAGACTAGAGAGGCTAACACAAGGAATGGGCCGTAGACTAGATGGGCCGGAGGCCTTAGTGTTTGTTATCCTCCCGCGAGTCCAGCCTGGATCGTTTGAGAGGAAGGCTGGATCGAAGAGAATCAAAACGGGCCGTGGATAAGGGCTTGGTGAGCACGTCAGCGAGCTGTTCCTGAGTTGGGAGATGGGCTATGGAGAGGTTTCCCGAAGCGACACGTTCTCTAACAAAAAAGAAGTCCACATCGATGTGTCTGGCGCGAGAATGCAAGACCGGATTTTTGGACAAGAACGTCGCCCCCAAATTATCACAGAACAGAGTGGGAGTTTGTCGAAGAACAAACCCTAATTCCGCGAGAAGCTGTTGAACCCAAATCACTTCACAAGCCCCCGAAGCGAGAGCCTTGTATTCGGCCTCCGTGGAAGATTTTGCAACTGTCTGTTGTTTCTTCGAGCTCCAGGAGAGGAGGTGAGTGCCGAAGAATAGAAGGTGTCCTGAGGTTGAACGACGGTCAACCGGAGATCCAGCCCAGTCCGAGTCGGTGAAGATGCGCAATGAGCCAGGAGGGGTGGAGGCAAAAAAGAGACCGAGATGTCGCGTGCCCTGAAGATACCGCAGAATTCGTTTGACCGCCGACCAATGGTGGTCTTGAGGTGAGTGCATGTTTTGACATACTCGATTAACTGCATAGCTAATGTCCGGTCTAGTGAAAGATAGGTACTGTAGGCTCCCCACAATGCTACGAAATTTTGTGACATCTGTAAAGGGGGGGGGGGGGGGAGTTGGTAGACTCATGATCTGTAGTGGTAGTGACGGGAGTGGGTGAGGATTTGCTATTCTGTAGGTGAACTTGTTTGAGTAGACTGTCAATGTAGTGGGTTTGGGTAATGAGTAGGCCGTCTTTGTTTCTGGTAGCAGTGACACCAAGAAAGTAAGAGGGAGAGCCCAAATCTTTGATAGGAAAGGCAGAAGATAGGGAGAGTAAAAACTGTTGAATAATAGTGGGTGAAGAACCTGTGATAAGGAGATCATCCACATATATCAAAACAAAAGCAATTTGTGAGTCTTTGTTGTAAATGAACAGGGAGGGGTCTTTCTGAGAGGGAGTGAAGCCAATATCAATAAGATAGTTGCTTAACCGAGAAAACCATGCCCTGGGTGACTGTTTTAGACCATAGAGAGCTTTTTGCAGTTTGTAGACATGAGTAGTGTACTGGGGGTGAACGAAACCTGAGGGCTGTGTCACATAAACTTCTTCTTCAATGTTGCCATGTAAAAACGCATTTTGAACATCTGCTTGGTGAATGGGCCAGTTGAGAGATGTAGCAAGAGAGAGAATTAATCTGATAGTAGTGGTTTTAACTACTGGGCTGTAAGTCTCTGTATAATCCACTCCATATGTCTGTGAATACCCCTGAGCAACCAATCTTGCTTTTCTGCGTTCTAAAGTGCCATCAGCGTGTTTCTTAGTTTTTAACACCCACTTTACTCCCAAAACATGCATGTCTGGCTGTTTAGGAACAAGAACCCAAGTGTTTGTGGCTTGAAGAGCATTGAATTCAGCTAGCATAGCATCTTTCCATTCTGTGTATTTGATTGCCTCGTGGTAGGTAGGAGTTTCTGGTATTTGTTGTGGCTTATGATCTGTGAAATTTAGATGGGGTTTTCCTGTCCATGGGATTGTACCATCTGTTCTTATTTTTGGTTTAAAGATGTTTGCCTGAGATCTAGTTTGCATGGCATGAGTAGAGACAGGTACAGAATCAGATGTGGGATTAAGAGAGGATGGTGAATCTTCTGGGACAGGGGAGTGGTCTGGCTGGGGATGGGCTGAGATATCTGTAGTTGGGATAGGTGTAGGGGTAGGTGTGGGTGTGGGCAGAAGAGGAGGGAGATTGGTTTTGTGAAAAATCTGAAATATATTCATTACTTCAGACTTGGCTGTAAGGGGAAAAAGCCAAGTGTATTTGCTGTAATCATCCACCATAAGCATGTAGTATCTATATCCATCCAAAGAATTAACAAAGGCAGGACCCCAAAGGTCTATAAACAGTAGATAAAATGATCTTTGTGAAACAGAAGGACTAGGATAGTGAGGCATAGCATGATGCTTGCCCTGACAACAAGCTTTACAAAAACTGGATAACTGAGATGTAGAAGTAGGTAAGGAAAAGAGAGAGATAGTCTGTTTGGTGATGGTTGATGAAGGGTGTCCCAAACGTTTGTGCCAGAGATCAGTAGGTTGCTTTATTGTGTGATGAATCTGAGGAGAGAGATCAGTGTGGTGTGCCTGAGTGGTGGTGAAAGAGGAAGGAAAAGCATAGATCCCATCTTTGACTGATCCTCTGAGGAGAACACCCTTAGTAGCCAGATCCTTAATAATAAAACAATCAGGATAAAACTCAAAATAAGCATGATGATCCATACAGAACTGGCGCACAGAAACAAGGTTTTTGTGAAGAGTAGGTGTGTGAAAAAAGGGGGGTAAGGTGGAATGTAAGAGAATTAGATGTGAGAGAACCTGATCCTTGATGTGAGATAGGTAGATTTGAACCATCACCTAAGCGCACAGAATCAGATCCAGAGTAATCTGAAGCAGAGATGTTGAGTTTGGAGAGATCACCAGTGAAGTGATGACTGGCACCAGAATCTGGAATCCACTCAGAGGGATAATAGGGCTATGAGGAGGTAGATGGGGTCTGAGAGTTGTGTTGTGTGTTGTTAACAGAGAAACTTTTGGGTGGTTTGACTGATGAGACTTGCTGTATCTCCATCGACAAACAGAAGCCTTATGGCCCTTTTTCTTGCAGATTTGACATTGGATTCTTGTATCTGTTTGGCCTGTGAAGGTTTTTGATGATTCTTGTGTTTGTGTTTTATTGTGTTTCTGTTCGGGTTGAGAGAAAGGAGGAGGGTTTTTGTTTTTGTCATGGTGATAGTTGGTGGTGTTGACAGACATTGTCTCGTGTGTAGTTTTAGACAATTGATTTAGTCTTACCTCATAAGCCAAGAGGAAGTTGTAGATCTGCTGAGGGGTACAATCTTCAGATCTAGTTACAATATTGGTGATTACTGAGTCATAATCCTGAGGGAGCCCCCGGAGAAGGAAGGCTTGGAAATCTCCATTGGAGATTTTATCACCTGTTGTGGATATAGAAGAGACTAGATCCCTTGCCCGATTGTAGTATGATGTAATAGTTTCTGTTGGTAACTTGGTGATGCTTGCCAATTGAAGTTTTAACTGGCCTTTGTGTGCAGTGGTCTGTGCTTCATACATATCATGGAGCAATTTCCAGATGTCAGCAGATGGTTCAATGCCAACGGCTTGGCTCACCACATCATCGGATAGAGAGGTGAGAAGAATGGAAATGATGAGCTGATCCTGAGCTATCCAGGTATCGAATTCTGGGTTTTGAGCACCATTAATGGTTTCGGTAGGACAGGGATATGATCCATCTACAAACTTGTAGAGTTTGTTGCCTTTTAAGAATGGAAGCATGGTTCCTTTCCATAATCTAAAATTGTTGTGTTTCAATTTGATCAGGTTGACGGATGAAGGAGTCTGAGGAGTTGGTGGTTCCATGGATAGAGGAAGAGGATAGAATTCTAGATCTAGATCTCAGTAGTTAGTTACAAAGGAGTTTGTTACAAACCTCTGATACCATAACAGAATGTAATAATGGAGAAATGTATTCATGTTTGATTGATCGATATCATCACTGTGTACAAGTATTTATAGGGATGTAAGATAATTCTAGAAGAGGACAAATATCTAGATATTAATGAGTAGAACAGACTAGAGAGGCCAACACAAGGAATAGGCCGTAGACTAGATGGGCCGGAGGCCTTAGTGTTTGTTACTTTGGAAAGAGTTATGTTTTTCTTTCCCTACATTGTTATAACACACAACACACAACCACGGGAGAGATTGACTATTCATCATGTGCTAATATTTTGCTCCTTTCCATTTCAAGGTCAGAGGATCTGCCGAACCGACAATGTTTGGCTTTTTTTTTTCTTTTCTAATGTACAACTACAAGAGCAGTGATCTCACCCCTAAAGAAGTCAGTCTTAGGACATGTTTGGTCCTGTGACAACTAATATTTTGTTGCGTTTTTGGTGGTCGATGGTTCTAATTGCTGTTTTTGAAAGTGTAGTTGCTTGGCTCCATCATTTGAGTTTGCTTTATTACTAAAACATATTCGGTTCCCACTTAAAATTGCTGCAGCCAAACATGGTCTTATTCTCTCTGTGTCTGTCTGTCTGTAATGTATAGATAAGATTGGGTGTTTCTTAGGGAGCGGCTGAAATGCTGCAGCCTAAATATTGCAGGAGTGCTGCTGGTTCTTTTAGATTTAATTTTTTTCTATCGTTTTTATAGGACACGTACCTGAACTTCTCCAGGTGGGGTGCGGATACCATTATGTTCCGTGTTTACCATTTAGAATATTTTAATATCTGTTGTACATTACTATATATTTGTGAGTTAGAATTTTTTTTTGTATTATATTATACTTGTACATGTGTTATTTTAAAATTAAAATATGTCACAAATTAAAAACGACATGATGTACTATATCTTGCTTTTTTTTTTTTAGTTTGTGGTTCAAATGTTACAAGCTTCATTTAGTACTCCTATATTATAATTATCTATTGTGAATGTTATATTAAATTAATTCTAATTACTAATAGTTGTTTATATATTATACAATTTAACCTAATATCTTGAATTTTAAGACACTGAAACAAAATAAATATAAAACTATATTATAAATGTAATTTTTATTTTCAATAATTTAATATTTATAATTATAAAATAACCTGAGCGACAGTTTGAAACAAAGAAACACAAAAATAATGTAATGTTGTATTGATTAAACAAAAGATCATACAATCTATGTCTATAGACACAAGATTAAAAAAAGAGAGAATTGTTATTTGTAGTAACTAAATTACTTTACACAGTCCCAGTCAGCCATCAGAAGGCTACAAGCCCTCCAGCCGACTAGCGGCCAGAAACCTTGCAGCCGACCAGTGGCTATAGACCCAGCAGCTGTC
Organism: Limonium bicolor; assembly: GCA_023374045.1. Taxonomy (NCBI): domain Eukaryota; kingdom Viridiplantae; phylum Streptophyta; class Magnoliopsida; order Caryophyllales; family Plumbaginaceae; genus Limonium; species Limonium bicolor. The sequence goes on from CM041776.1 coordinate 247,749,883, forward strand.
CGACGACTCTCTCCAAGGCAAGCCACTAGGCGGCCCAATTTTTTTTTTTTTTTTGTAAGTTATCCAACAATGTTTTTCCAAATTGCCTCAGTGGCAAAATTATAAGGTATAGAACGAGCTAAAAACACATTACTTTACACCACACATCCTAAAAATCACCCTATAGAAAATGTAAAAGCATTGAAGGCTTATTTTAATATTTGTAGTGGAACACTAAACTACAAACCCTGACAAGTCAGTTGCGACATTATAAAATATAAAACGAATAAACAAAAAAAAGACTACCCTACACCACACACCCTAAAACCCACCCTAGGGACGTTAAAAACGTCAAGGGCTTATTTTAGGGTCGTACAAACCCTAAAAATCTACCGAGTTAGTGGCGACATTATAAAGTATAGAACGAGTTAAAAAAAGATTATCCTACACCACACACCCAAAAAACCACCCTAAGAAAGTTAAAAGTGTCGAAGACTTATTTTAGGGTTTATAGTGGAGAGTTTAGGGTCTAACAAGCCTAAGAATCTGCTGAGTCAATGACAACATTATAAAGCATAGAACGAATACCCCACACTACAACCTAAATACACCCTAGGAAAGTTTAAATGTCAAAGACAAACCCTAAAAACCACTATAGGACAATTAAAACGCAAAAGAATGCACTTAATGTAGCAGACAACAGGCTACAATAGCTTCAGTCGTTGGGCGGTTATATGGCCCCAACCAGGGGCGGAGCCAGAAATTAATTGTTAGGGGGGCCAAAAATATGTTAACAAACATTATTTTTAACTATATATTTGTAATACCCCAACCCGAAATCCAATAAACTGAACGGCGATCACTCCCAAATAAAATACAACTGCAGCGGAAATAAATACAACAACCGGGCGGTATTACAATGCCGTTGGCCACCCTTGTGACCAATAAGGCTAAGTCCAAATACAATCCTCAAATGTCACGGTCTGGAATACAGATACAACCCGAGATACTAGGAATCAAACTCTAATGTAAAATACTTAAGTAAAATAAATGTCTAGAAGAAGACTCCCATAGCTTGAATCTACCCCACCTACACTCGGTGTGGTAATCTTCTTAACTTCAGGTACCTGAAAAATGGGGGTGCCCCCAAAGGGGCTCAGTAAACAATGCTGGTATGGAAAACGTGCAGCCCATCGTCTACCGGGCCACACCAACTACTTTGTCGAATACATGCAGTTCATTTTTATAAAGCTGTAAACAAGCATAGTCTGATAATAACAAGTATCCATACAAGGACAATAATGTCACATAGAACAAGACACAGAAGTTCGAGTTAGCTGAACTGAAATTCTTTACTAATAGTCGGTCCACACAATGGGACTGACAGTTATAAGTGAATAGCTGAAATAGTGGAGGTATAGTGACCTCGTTATAGAGAAAGGTTGGGTAAAAAACCCCAGGAGATGACGTAGTCAAACCCTGAACTGAATGGCGTGGGAAATAAGAACCCACTAGAGGAATAAAGTCTTCCTCGAACTGAAGGGCATTTGAATCCCGGAAGGAATAGAGTCTTCCCCAACTGAATGTTCCGTCGCGACGTAGTAGGAGACGACCTGAGACAGGTACAACTCCCGTAGCATGCATGGCCAGATCCAACTGGGCTCCTCAATCTCGAAGTATATAATTGTTAAGTGTCATATAAAGACGTTAAACAAGAACACAATGTGTATTGTCAATTATCACGTTTAGGATAATGACGTATGTTATAAAGTGAAGTTAGTGAGAGACTTGAGTACAAGTCCTCGGTATACTGAAACGCAGGTATTTAATCCACTGGTATAGTAGTGTTTGTATGCGTGGGACATACACGTTGTAGTCAGCAACAATCACGCACATAAAATAATACCACAGTGTGCAAGAGTAAAACAACAGTTTACATTAATTATCTTGGTCGTTATTTCAAACAACAGATAGCACACAAGCCAGTGTAATCCGTTAGAAAACAGGTTGCAAGAATCCCATACCGTTCACCGTAGACTGTACTGGTTTAATTCCCGGTCAACGTCTGGTCAAACAAAGTCCTAGAATAGGATTAACTGAAAGGGTTAATTTATGTTACCCTTATATAATGATTCTATTGAATCTTTTAACAAATCTCGTATTTGTTATTTCATGTGAGGTTTATTTCTTTTAATTACCTCATGATTTTATGTATTACTTATTTGTTATTCCTTTTGATTTATTTATAACTCCTTTAATGTACATATATGTATTCATATATTCATGTACTATATTTGTTGTTTATTTTAATTGTCTAAGTGACATAACAACTTATAGGTTTCTTAACTATATTTATATGTCATACATGGACATAAGATTCTTATAGTTTTCATTATTGCTCCTTTAACCAAAAGTAATAATCATTGGTTACTTTTAAATTCCTGATAACTATATAAGTCATAGTTTAAACTTCATAACTCCTTTAATCAAAATTCTTTCTTTCTAATTCCTCCAAAAATCCATGTAGGACCTATATTTATTTTAATCTAAATTCTTACCCTTATATTTCGGTTATTCACAAAACATCCACATTAATTCATAAACCTTACTCTTAAATTCTAATCTCTTTACATAACTTAGTTTTAATTCCTTATTTATCTAAACTTCGAAACTACCATTAATACTTTGGTATATAATTTTAATATTATAACTTTCGAAAATTACATCTTAGCCCCTCAAAATCTCGGCATGTTTATATATATTCTATATTTGCCATTACCACAAAATCTTATAATCTTTACATAATGTCTTATAACTATAGTTTTAATTTTAATTCTCCATAAATGCTATATATATATAAATTCTTAAATTACCAAACTAACCCAACTAAATCGGTTTTGGTCTAGAACTTTCCATTAATTACATTTTCACCCCAAAACTTATAATAGTCACTTAATAACTTATAAACTATAGTTTAATATTAATTCCTAAAATTTCAAAAGTGAACTTAATGATTCTCTTAATTATGAATTCGCCACCATTAAATACCAAACTTTCATAACAACTTTTATAAATTACATAATAGCCCAAAACTTTATAAAAGGTTATTTTAAAGCTTGTTTAAATTATCTAAAATTCATAAACTTAATTCCTAACCTTATATTATATCATAATTACACTAAATACACCTTAAGCTCTCGGTTTTCACAATATTTGCACTATACTTTGTAAAAATCACATTTAAGCCACATAACTTAATTAATTAGCCATTTAAGCTCTAATAAGATATTTTTAACTCACCAAACTTTATAGTATAAGTTTATATTCCTAAGTAGGTCATTAAAACCTATTTTTCAATTAGAGTATTCGGCCATAAATATTTGGTGACCATATAGTATATAAAAGTGGATTTACATGTCTAAATAATTATAAATAAATTCATAGGAGTTATATAACTCATGTATAAATTATTGTAATGTCTTATATAAATTCTAAGCTCAAAATAAAGCATTTTTGCCTAAGACTTTTCGGCCTAAATTTATTTGTAACATAAATGAATTTTGTGACACAAAAATGTGTCTTAAGGTAAATATTTTCTATATATGTTATAGTTTATATTTTTGGCATATAAAACCATATAGTTTCGGTATTAATATACCTAAGAGGTGTACATAATTTTTGTACAATTTTTAGAAGCTTAACAAAGCTTATAATATAAGGATTTACTTAGTAAACTTACTTCTTAACAAAGGTGGTTAAGTGCTTGAACTTCTTCTTGAATCTCCAAGCTTCCTCCTAGGTAAACTTGATGCTCCTCTTCGGTTTTATGCAAGAGGTGAAGGTGTTTAGGAGTTAGATCTTGAATAAAGATCTTAAGTAGATTTGGAAGTAGTTTTATAAGACTTTACCTTAGACTTTGCTCCTTATAATTTCGGCACTCCTAAGGTAGGTGAAGAACAAGTTTTCCCTTCATCAAAATGAAGAAGAAAAGAGACTTAGAAGAGGTAGAACTTGGTTACACATAAAAATGTGCTTTAAGGATTTTCAAGCTTTAAAACCTACCTTGAGATGCTCCTTGGTTTAATGTTGGTTTGGACAATCTCCTTGGAGAACTAAATGAAGCCGAACACACCTTGTTATGCTAGGAAGAGTTTTGCTTCAAGACTTGCCAAGAAATGCTAGGAATTTACCTTAAAGATGAAGATAGAAGTTAAAACTCCATTAATGGACTTAAGAGCTTCAAAGGAAGAAGATGAAGCTAGAAGAGAGAGGAGGGAGCTTACCTAAACCGTGGATGAAGAGGGCAAGGAAGAAAGTGAGACCTAGCTCACGTAAATGCAAGGAAGAGTGACTTGGAATTGATTTTTGTTTTCTTAATTCTTAATGTCAAATGACTATACTTTTCCTTAGTTTATTCAATGAGTTATTGGCTCAATAAATGCCCTCCTTTCCAGCATTGAAATCGGCCATAATGGAGAACATGGCAAGGTGGAGCAAAAATAATGCAAACTAAAAGACAAGGTGAGAAAAGGTAAGGATATTCCTTTGATTTTTCAATGTTATAACTTGTCTTCTTCCTCTCTTGTATATGGACGATTTTAGGGACTGAATGGAGCATGTTGATCGGCATTAATGAGCTAAGACCAAGCATGTTAGGTCATTGAATTATAAGAATCAAAAGAAAAGGAATCTAGATCTACTTTTTGCCTTTTTACATTTTGTTTTCTTCCTAGCTCACATGGCCTTATTCTTCTGCATAATTTCGACAGCTATATGATCAAATGAGACCTACATACTTAGACATTAAGTAATATAACACATGGGATGTGAGTCATCATTTTAGCTTTTATAAATTTTTAAGCAATTTTATACTAGTTTTTGCCCTTAAAATCGGCCCCTATAGAGAGCCTTGTTGACTAGTCACACCAACTTATTTAGAAGGTCATTTTAACCCTTTTTAAGATTACCAATTCGTGGCATGTCAAAAACTACAAGGTAATTGCGTAAAACGCATTTTCGTGACACCCGAAGGTGTGTTTTTGTGCTCTAAGGAAATTTTGGGAAACCAATTGTTTATGAGTTCCAAGTGTTTGTAAACACTTATTATAGTAAATAAACATATACTAAGATGTTACATTGAGTTATATGGGGTTATATCAACCCGTGACATAATTTACGGGCCATCGGGACACTCCCGGGCCAAAAAGGAGCGCTAAGAAATCCTCCTTTGGGTTTTGCTGAATTTTGAGAAACCACTTCGTGGGTTCTCTTTAGAATGATAAATAATGATGTTAGGAACTCTAGGAATTAATTTTATAGGAGTTCGTGCCACCTCGGCACTCCTCCGGACTTTTCGTGCTTTAAGGAGCGGGTGTGAGCACTCCCGAGCATTTTGCGTATTTGACTGAATATAGCTTAGGGAATATATTTGTATATTCTATAATAATTGTATGACCATTTAGTTTGAATATTAGAGGGTCATACAAGGTCATGTTTGACCATATGCTTCTAAGGCTTTTAGCGTTTATGGTGAAACGACTGTTTTTACGTAACGTTTTCATGCATGGGTTTGCATGCGTACGTGAAATGATTTATATTTGGATTATATTCCAATAAATAATGATTAAATAATATTATTTAGATTTGGGGTATTTCAATCTACCCCCCTTAAAAAGGACTTCGCCCCGAAGTCTCATATCTAAAGTATAAGGTTGTGGGGGAATCAAGTTCCACTAAGTATCCACAACTCAATCTAATTTTTAGGGATCAAGTCCCAAGTCTCTATATCCCTAAGTTCATAGTGTATATCAAGTACAACAGAAATACTTGGAATGTCATAACATATACTTGCAGTGTAAGCAAGGTAGTGAACACAATCACTCATTTCAGTTCAAATGGTGCAACGTAGTGCATATAATATTTCCATTGTAGTGTAATGAAGTACACACAATCAAGTAGAAGTACAAGGTACATTCAAACACAGTGTTACACAAGAACACATACAAGACAAGGTGTCACTGAAATGCACAAAAGTGCAACAACTGAAATGCACAAAAGTGCAACAACTGAAATGCACAAAAGTGCAACAACTGAAATGCACAAAAGCAACAAATGCAATGCACAAAGGTGCAACAAAGTGCACACTAAACTCAAAAATGAAAAAGGCTCTACCCCCCAAAAAGAAGGGGTACGCCCCCGTACCCTAGACTAAAGTGCCTAGTCGGTAAATAATGAGGGAAACTTCACTCGCATATCAGCTTCGAGTTCCCATGTGGCCTCTTCCACATCGTGGTTCGACCAAAGAACCTTCACGAGGCTCACAGACTTGTTTCGAGTCTCTCGTGTCTTCCTATCTAAGATTCTTTGCGGTGTTTCCACATACCGCATTGTTGGTTCTAAAGAGAGTGTCTCTGGTTGTAGAACATGAGAAGGATGAGGCATGTATTTCTTAAGCTGAGACACGTGAAAAACATTGTGTACTTTGCCCAACTCGGCTGGCAAATCAAGTCGATATGCCACTAGGCCCACCCGCTCTATGATAGCGTAGGGTCCTACAAATTTCGGGCTTAGCTTGCCCTTCTGACCAAATCTGAATACACCCTTCATGGGTGAAACTCGTAGAATACCTGGTCGCCAACTGCGAACTCAAGGTCTCGTCGCCTCTCATCAGCATATGATTTCTGTCTGTCCTGTGCTGCTTTCATATTGTTTCTGATCTGCTGAACTTCTGCCTGGACTTGCTCCAAGTACTCAGGCCCAATGATGACGGTCTCACTAGACTCGTCCCAGCACAAAGGTGTGCGGCATGGTCTGCCATAAAGCCTGAAAAGGTGACATCTGTATAGAGGCGTGATAGCTGTTATTGTAAGCAAACTCGATGAGATGTAATCTATCTATCCAGCTGCCCTGAAAATCCAAGGCACATGCTCGTAGCATGTCCTCTAAGGTCTGAATAGTCCTCTCTGACTGACCATCTGTCTGAGGATGAAATGCTGTGCTAAGCTTCAACTCAGTGCCAAGTGCCTCGCGAGTAGCTCGCCAGTATCGTGAGAGAAATCTAGTATCTCGATCTGAAACAATAGTCTTTGGAACTCCATGATGTCTGATAATCTCTGTCTCAAATAGCTCTGCTAACTTAGGCACTTTCCAAGTGTCTTTCATCGGAATAAACCTAGCAACCTTAGTCAGTCGATCAACAACAACCCAAATCATATTAATCCTCCTCTCGTAGGTGGTAGTCCCACCACGAAGTCCATAGAAATGTCATAAAATTTCCACTCTGGAACTGGCATAGACTGTACCATACCTCCTGGTCGTCTATGTTCGAATTTCACTTTCTGACAAGTGAGACATCGAATCACATACTCTGTCACGTCGCCCTTCATACCACTCCACCAGAAATACCTCTTTAGATCTTTGTACATCTTAGAAGCTCCTGGATGGACAGATGTGGTAGAAGTGTGGGACTCTCGAAGAATATGCTCCTTAATATCTGTGCTGTCTCTGGGAATACACAATCTCCCCTTCAATCTGATGAGTCCATCATCATGTAACTGGAACTCATACTTCCCACCTTCAAATGTACCGTCAGACAACTTCTGACTGATCTCCATCATTCGCTGATCACTCTGCTGTGCTCTACGTATGTCGTCCATAAGACTCGAGCTAGCCACAATGGCATTTAGGGAATGTGCTCGTCGACTCAGTGCGTGCTACAACATTAGCTTTCCCTTCCTATCAGTATCCACTTCCCTTAAAGACAACCTTCTCATCTTAACTCCAACCATAACCTCAGCTTTCTTCACTCTCCTGAATATAATAATACATTCATCTATTGTGAAGTACATTTCACAATATCAATATCAAGTCCTCATGTCTCAAATGTTTTGCAACTTCTGACTGATCTCATCATTCGCTGATCACTCTGCTGTGCTCTACGTATGTCGTCCATAGAGCTAGCCACAATGGCATTTAGGGAATGTGCTCGTCGACTCAGTGCGTCTACTACATTAGCTTTCTTCCTTGTACTGCAAATCAATATCATAGTCCTTAAGAAATTCAACCCTCTTCGTCTCATGTAACTCCTTGGGTGAATACATACTTCAAACTCTTGTGATCCGAATATACGGTCTCTGGACACCATACAGGTAGTGGCGCCAGATCTTCAAGCAAAACACTAGCTCCAAGCTCCAAGTCATGTGTGGGATAGTTTTCCTCATGTTTCTTCAACTGTCGGGAAGCGTAGGCGACTACCTTCCCATTCTGCATGAGTACACACCCTAATCCCCTACCTGATGCATCACAGTAAACTTCATAACCCTCTGTGCCTTCAGGTAGTCAAACTGGTGCTGATGTCAAGCATTCTTCAGAAGCTCGAATGAGGTCTCACATTCAGTAGTCCATGTGAAAGGTGCATCCTTCTTTATTAAGCTGGTCATAGGTTTGGCTATTTTGGAGAAGTCTCTGACAAACCTTCTGTAGTATCCTGCTAAACCAAGGAAACTCCTGATGTCCGTAACTGTCTTTGGCCTAGGCCAAGTGCGAACTGCTTCTATCTTTGCCGGATCCACTGCGATCCCAGCATCAGAGATAACATGTCCTAAAAAGGAAACTCTGTCCAACCAAAACTCACATTTGGAGAACTTAGCATAAAGCTGGTTCTCCCTTAAGATCTCAAGTACATGTCGGAGGTGACTCGCGTGCTCTTCTTCTTAGACTTTGAATAAATGAGGATGTCATCGATGAATACAACCACGGTCTTATCCAACTGCTCTCTGAATAATCTGTTCATCAAATCTATAAAGACTGCAGGTGCATTTGACAAGCCAAAAGGCATAACTGTAAACTCATAGTGGCCATACCGTGTTCTGAATGCTGTCTTTTCTATGTCTTGCTCCTGATGGGTATCTGATGGTAGCCTGATCTCAAATCGATCTTCGAAAACACTTTTGCTCCTCTCAGCTGATCAAACAAATCATCGATCCGTGGTAGTGGGTATTTATTCTTCACTGATACTGATACTAATACTCCTCTCAATAATCAATACATAGCCGAAGGCTTCCATCCTTCTTTTTCACAAAAAGCACTGGTGCTCCCCAAGGAGATACGCTAGGTCGTATGTATCCCTTGTCCAATAAATCTTTCAACTGCTCCTTCAACTCTGCCATCTCCGCTGGTGCCATACGGTACGGTGCCTTAGCTATGGGACCAGTACCTGGTAGTAATTCGATGGAGAACTCTACCTCTCTGGATGGCGGTAAGCCTGGAAGTTCCTTTGGAAAAATATCTGGAAAATCCGACACCACTGGCATAGCTGGATCAAAATCAGGGTCATGCTCTACATTCTGAACATAACATAGATATACCTCCTTCTGCTTCCTGACGTGCTTGTACATGGACATAGCAGATATAACTTTTATCGATGGCGCTCTAGGGCTCTGACCGTAAGATACTGTCACTCCTGATGGGCTCTTAAGCAACAGTCTGCGCTCTGCACAAAGAATGCGGCCTCTGTGCCGCCCCAGCCAGTCCATCCCGGCTATAACATCGAATCCTAGACCTCTGAACTCAATAAGGTCAATAGGAAATTCCTCCTCCTTAATACTGATAGTGGCTCCTCTATAAAGACGAGTGCAACTGATCTTCTCCTTAGACGGGAGTGCCACCTTAAAATCAGGTAACTCTACTGCGTCTAGCCCCAACTTCCCCGCAAGCGTAGGCGAAACGAAAGTATGTGAGGCTCCGGAGTCGAACAGTACTAATGCATCCACTCCATTAACCGGAAAGGTACCAGTGAGGATCGCGCCGCCCTTGCTGGCCTCCTTCTCAGTAAGTATACTCAAGGCACCTTCCGTCTCCTTAGCACAACCTAATAACAGAATCTGAGTAAGTACTTTGGTATATGATGGGGTCTAAAGACATTCACTTTCATGACAATAATGCTTCACTGATGATATGATCTCCTTTCGGATGTCCAAAACAAATTACAACACTAATACTTTCTAAAAGTCAAACTTAATCTTCCTGGTCTCATGTGAGTGGTGTTTATCACTGTCGAAGGTGCTGTGTTTAGCTTAACCCTCCTAATTCCATGGTATAGCAACCTTGACTTTCCACCCATTATTAAAACATCTCCTGAACTCAATATAATTTTCTTTCAAGGTCCACACGCTTCTGCTCGCAATAAAGGAACTCTGCGTCATCTCCAATAGACAAAGATAATACTGGTATCCCCTGTTCAAGGGACCCTTTTGTTTCATCATTGTCCTGGTGTAGCCCTAAACGGCCTCCTTCTTCATAGAAGTTGATGATACATAGGTCAGCCCTTAAGTTGGGAACTGGATCTTCTTCCATCTGCTGAGCGGTAGTAACTGCTTGTTCCACAATTTGTAAAAATTCTTCTGGGATTTTTGGCACTTGTGCTCCATCTCCATTTCTTGTATCTTGGTAGGTCTTTGAGTAAGGATTCCAATCCTTTCCTAAGCACATCATTTTCAGCTTCATTTTTGATCCTCCTGGAAATTCTGGAGTGTAGAACCCTCCTGGTCCTGCTCCCAATTCTTGACATCTTCTGATGATTGCAATTTGTGTCTCCGGTGTTAGGTATCCTTTGAGTAGTATCAACCTGGTTGGATAACCTTACATTGTTCGTTTCCTGGTTCTTGTATTTTGATAATGTTTTCTTCCAGGGAGGGCGGTGAGGGGATAGGAAAGCATATCTTATGCTTCCTACGTGGTTTTCAAATTTTTCTAGTGAGTCTTACTAATTCTTTCCTTTTCAATTAGGCAATCAAGGCATGCAAGCACTCATTCACAACATCCATTGTTCAATAACGGTTCACATGGTTTAGAAATACCTGGGTTAGAAGAAGGACCAGCCTCATCTGAGCGGTCCATGACATGTAGGGCGGGTCCCGATGCTGGGCCTTTGCCCTTATACCCCTGAGCCTGGTTTGTTGGTGGAGGGCGAGTATCGCTAGCTCCATTCTTAGGGCCGGTGTTTGGCTTTGCTCCCGGGCGGTAGTTCCTGCTCTCCGGGTTCGGATACACTCGAAGGCACGATGCCCGAGTATCTGACAGTAGCGGCACATGACTTTCTCTCCCTTGGCAGTCAACGCCGGGGTGGTCCTTTCCGCATTGCTTACAGTTGAAACGGCGGACATACTTCTGGCCCGTGTTTGAGCCATGTCCGGAACCTAACACAATCAAGGTCAATTATACATCCCAAGGTACTGAAGTAATCACAAAAGTCTCAAATTTAACTTAGAGTTCCTACCCTTAGATGGGTAGGTTTTTCTGTGTAGTTGCTGCTCCGTGGGTTCCCGACTGGGGTTCCCAGTAGTTTGGGTCCCCTTCCCTTGGTAGGACCCCTGTCCCTTCTGATAAGGTTTGTTCCTTCTGTTGGAGTTCCCCTGCTTGGCATCTTCGCCACCAGGTCCGTCCTTCCTCTTTTGGGAGCTCAAAGCATCCCTTCTTTTACAAGTGATCTCCACTACGGAAGCAGCATGGTAGCATTCCTGAAATCTCAAGATATTAATCTCCAATTCTCCCCTGATGGGGTATAGTATGTAATAAGATTTCCAACTGATTTATGTCTTTCCTATTTTACCTGCAAACTGGTGGGGATGATTGGTCCCATCCCAAACTGAAGTCGAGGGCTCAGTCCCCCGTAGAATCGGTCGACCAACACCTGGTCCGAGTATCCTATGCCGGGTAGTAGTCGGAGTAGTGAAGTAAACTTAGCATAATACTCATCAACGGTCATCTTTCCCGTCTGCTCCAATGCATCAAACTCCCTAGTCTTCACCATCCTGGTGTGGGCCGGGTAGTATTTGCCCCTAAGTAGTGCAGTGTAATGTCCCCAAGTAAAAGCTGGGTCATCCAGGTGGTCGGCTTTCACCATGTTCCACCAATCTCTAGCTGCATCCTTCAGATAAAAGGCAGCAAGTCTTACTTTTTCCCTAGCTGGGACTGCAAGCGTCTCGAACGCTGTCTCCATCTCCATGATGTAGGTCTCTAAGTGAGCAGGATCAGTCTGCCCCTTGAATGCAGTCGGCCTCAAATCAGCCAAACTCTTCACCCAGTCTCTCTCCCTGGGTGGTGGTGGTGGAGGTAGCTGCTGCTGCTGTGCCACCCCCGCCTGTGCAAATGCCTGAGCGATTAAGGTGGCAATGTCTGCCAGCCTGATGTTTGGCTCCTCATCAGCCTGTCCACGTCGTCCTCCTCTTCCTGACATCTGCAGGATGTTGAGGTATATTAGGCACTGTGGTCAAATCTTGGTCTTGGATAGTAGTCTAAGTAAAACTAACTTAAACTCTTTTTCAATACTATCTCTCAACCCTTAACCTAAGTCTTAGAAATCCTAATCTCGGTGTATCCTTGTATCCAGAGCGTAACTACGCTCTGATACCATTTTTGTAATACCCCAACCCGAAATCCAATAAACTGAACGGCGATCACTCCCAAATAAAATACAACTGCAGCGGAAATAAATACAACAACCGGGCGGTATTACAATGCCGTTGGCCACCCTTGTGACCAACAAGGCTAAGTCCAAATACAATCCTCAAATGTCACGGTCTGGAATACAGATACAACCCGAGATACTAGGAATCAAACTCTAATGTAAATACTTAAGTAAAATAAATGTCTAGAGAAGACTCCCAAGCTTGAATCTACCCCACCTACACTCGGTGTGGTAATCTTCTTAACTTCAGGTACCTGAAAAATGGGGTGCCCCCAAGGGGCTCAGCAAACAATGCTGGTATGGAAAACGTGCAGCCCATCGTCTACCGGGCCACACCAACTACTTTGTCGAATACATGCAGTTCATTTTTATAAAGCTGTAAACAAGCATAGTCTGATAATAACAAGTATCCATACAAGGACAATAATGTCACATAGAACAAGACACAGAAGGTCGAGTTAGCTGAACTGAAATTCTTTACTGATAGTCGGTCCACACAATGGGACTGACAGTTATAACTGAATAGCTGAAATAGTGGAGGTATAGTGACCTCGTTATAGAGAAAGGTTGGGTATAAAAACCCCAGGAGATGACGTAGTCAAACCCTGAACTGAATGGCGTGGGAAATAAGAACCCACTAGAGGAATAAAGTCTTCCTCGAACTGAAGGGCATTTGAATCCCGGAAGGAATAGAGTCTTCCTCCCAACTGAATGTTCCGTCGCGACGTAGTAGGAGACGACCTGAGACAGGTACAACTCCCGTAGCATGCATGGCCAGATCCAACTGGGCTCCTCAATCTCGAAGTATATAATTGTTAAGTGTCATATAAAGACGTTAAACAAGAACACAATGTGTATTGTCAATTATCACGTTTAGGATAATGACGTATGTTATAAAGTGAAGTTAGTGAGAGACTTGAGTACAAGTCCTCGGTATACTGAAACGCAGGTATTTAATCCACTGGTATAGTAGTGTTTGTATGCGTGGGACATACACGTTGTAGTCAGCAACAATCACGCACATAAAATATACCACAGTGTGCAAGAGTAAAACAACAGTTTACATTAATTATCTTGGTCGTTATTTCAAACAACAGATAGCACACAAGCCAGTGTAATCCGTTAGAAAACAGGTTGCAAGAATCCCATACCGTTCACCGTAGACTGTACTGGTTTAATTCCCGGTCAACGTCTGGTCAAACAAAGTCCTAGAATAAGATTAACTGAAAGGGTTAATTTATGTTACCCTTATATAATGATTCTATTGAATCTTTTAACAAATCTCGTATTTGTTATTTCATGTGAGGTTTTATTTCTTTTAATTACCTCATGATTTATGTATTACTTATTTGTTATTCCTTTTTGATTTATTTATAAATCCTTTAATGTACATATATGTATTCATATATTCATGTACTATATTTGTTGTTTATTTTAATTGTCTAAGTGACATAACAACTTATAGGTTTCTTAACTATATTTTATGTCATACATGGACATAAGATTCTTATAGTTTTCATTATTGCTCCTTTAACCAAAAGTAATAATCATTGGTTACTTTTAAATTCCTTAACTATATAAGTCATAGTTTAAACTTCATAACTCCTTTAATCAAAATTCTTTCTTTCTAATTCCTCCAAAATCCATGTAGGACCTATATTTATTTTAATCTAAATTCTTACCCTTATATTTCGGTTATTCACAAAACATCACATTAATTCATAAACCTTACTCTTAAATTCTAATCTCTTTACATAACTTAGTTTTAATTCCTTATTTATCTAAACCTCGAAAACTACCATTAATACTTTGGTATATAATTTTAATTATTATAACTTTCGAAAATTACATCTTAGCCCCTCAAAATCTCGGCATGTTTATTTACTTTCTATATTTGCCATTTAACCACAAAATCTTATAATCTTTACATAATGTCTTATAAACTATAGTTTTAATTTTAATTCTCCATAAATGCTGAATATATATATATAAATTCTTAAATTACCAAACTAACCCAACTAAATCGGTTTTGGTCTAGAACTTTCCATTAATTACATTTTCACCCCAAAACTTTATAATAGTCACTTAATAACTTATAAACTATAGTTTAAATATTTAATTCCTAAAATTTCGAAAGTGAACTTAATGATTCCTTAATTATGAATTCGCCACCTATTAAATACCAAACTTTCATAACAACTTTTATAAATTACATAATAGCCCAAAACTTTATAAAAGGTTATTTTAACTTGTTTTAAATTATCTAAAATTCATAAACTTAATTCCTAACCTTATATTATATCATAATTACACTAAATACACCTTAAGCTCTCGGTTTTCACAATATTTGCACTATACTTTGTAAAAATCACATTTAAGCCACATAACTTAATTAATTAGCCATTTAAGCTCTAATAAGAGATTTTTAACTCACCAAACTTTATAGTATAAGTTTATATACCTAAGTAGGTCATTAAAACCTATTTTTCAATTAGAGTATTCGGCCATAAATATTTGGTGACCATATAGTATATAAAAGTGGATTTACATGTCTAAATAATTATAAATAAATTCATAGGAGTTATATAACTCATGTATAAATTATTGTAATGTCTTATATAAATTCTAAGCTCAAAATAAAGCATTTTTGCCTAAGACTTTCGGCCTAAATTTATTTGTAACATAATGAATTTTGTGACACAAAAATGTGTCTTAAGGTAAATATTTTCTATATATGTTATAGTTTATATTTTTGGCATATAAAACCATATAGTTTCGGTATTAATATACCTAAGAGGTGTACATAATTTTTGTACAATTTTTAGAAGCTTAACAAAGCTTATAATATAAGGATTTACTTAGTAAACTTACTTCTTAACAAAGGTGGTTAAGTGCTTGAACTTCTTCTTGAATCTCCAAGCTTCCTCCTAGGTAAACTTGATGCTCCTCTTCGGTTTTATGCAAGAGGTGAAGGTGTTTAGGAGTTAGATCTTGAATAAAGATCTTAAGTAGATTTGGAAGTAGTTTTATAAGACTTTACCTTAGACTTTGCTCCTTATAATTTCGGCACTCCTAAGGTAGGTGAAGAACAAGTTTTCCCTTCATCAAAATGAAGAAGAAAAGAGACTTAGAAGAGGTAGAACTTGGTTACACATAAAAATGTGCTTTAAGGATTTTCAAGCTTTAAAACCTACCTTGAGATGCTCCTTGGTTTAATGTTGGTTTGGACAATCTCCTTGGAGAACTAAATGAAGCCGAACACACCTTGTATGCTAGAAGAGTTTTGCTTCAAGACTTGCCAAGAAATGCTAGGAATTTACCTTAAAGATGAAGATAGAAGTTAAAACTCCATTAATGGACTTAAGAGCTTCAAAGGAAGAAGTGAAGCTAGAAGAGAGAGGAGGAGCTTACCTAAACCGTGGATGAAGAGGCAAGGAAGAAAGTGAGACCTAGCTCACGTAAATGCAAGGAAAGTGACTTGGAATTGATTTTTGTTTTCTTAATTCTTAATGTCAAATGACTATACTTTTCCTTAGTTTATTCAATGAGTTATTGGCTCAATAAATGCCCTCCTTTCCAGCATTGAAATCGGCCATAATGGAGAACATGGCAAGGGAGCAAAAATAATGCAAACTAAAACAAGGTGAGAAAAGGTAAGGATATTCCTTTGATTTTTCAATGTTATAACTGGTCTTCTTCCTCTCTCTGTATATGGACGATTTTAGGGACTGAATGGAGCATGTTGATCGGCACTAATGAGCTAAGACCAAGCATGTTAGGTCATTGAATTATAAGAATCAAAGAAAAGGAATCTAGATCTACTTTTTGCCTTTTTACATTTTGTTTTCTTCCTAGCTCACATGGCCTTATTCTTCTGCATAATTTCGACAGCTATATGATCAAATGAGACCTACATACTTAGACATTAAGTAATATAACACATGGGATGATGAGTCATCATGTTTTAAGCCTTTTATAAATTTTTAAAGCAAATTTTATACTAGTTTTTGCCCTTAAAATCGGCCCCTATAGAGAGCCTTGTTGACTAGTCACACCAACTTATTTAGAAGGTCATTTAAACCCTTTTTAAGATTACCAATTCGTGGCATGTCAAAAACTACAAGGTAATTGCGTAAAACGCATTTTCGTGACACCCGAAGGTGTGTTTTTGTGCTCTAAGGAAATTTTGGGAAACCAATTGTTATTATGAGTTACAAGTGTTTGTAAACACTTATTATAGTAAATAAACATATACTAAGATGTTACATTGAGTTATATGGGGTTATATCAACCCGTGACATAATTTACGAGCCATCGGGACACTCCCGGGCCAAAAAGGAGCGCTAAGAAATCCTCCTTTGGTTTTTGCTGATTTTGAGAAACCACTTCGTGGGTTCTCTTTAGAATGATAAATAATGATGTTAGGAAGTCTAGGAATTAATTTTATAGGAGTTCGTGCCACCTCGGCACTCCTCCGAACTTTTCGTGCTTTAAGGAGCGGGTGTGAGTACTCCCGAGCATTTTGCGTATTTGACTGAATATAGCTTAGGGAATATATTTGTATATCCTATAATAATTGTATGACCATTTAGTTTGAATATTAGAGGGTCATACAAGGTCATGTTTGACCATATGCTTCTAAGGCGTTTTAGCGTTTATGGTGAAACGACTGTTTTTACGTAACGTTTTCATGCATGGGTTTGCATGCGTACGTGAAATGATTTATATTTGGATTATATCAATGATGGGTTTGCATGCCGTGAAATTTATATTTGGGATTCCAATAAATAATGATTAAATAATATTAGATTTTTGGGTATTTCAATATTAATGCTATGTAACAAAATGTTCAACTATTTAAATATACATTTTGTTTTATATGTAAATTATGTAAATTGCCTAAGATATTCAGTATCATAGAAGGAATATTACATTAAGAAATAAAAATTCACTATTATATAACATAAATGTCAAAGAACAACAAAGTAAACCATTAAATGATGGTACTAATAACTTAGCAAGTCTTCAAAAATATACACTAATCCAAGGAAAATAGTTCATCTTGTTTAAATATAGATTTTTTTAGCTGTTGACATTTTCATTCTTACATTTTTGCATTATAAGTTGATATATATAAAGGTAGAAAGTGATAGAAAAGACAATGGTAGAGATGGAAATTATAGGATTTAAACATGCTTATCATTTTTAAAATAATGAAAAGATCTATCTATTGAGAATAAAATGGAGTAATAACACCCTAAAAAATATAGCATATACTAAATATGGCTCTCTAATTAATTGATAAGAAATTCAGTATATTTTTCAATTAGTAGACAAGCATTTATGGTTAAATTATTAAGGAGTCAAGTGGAAACAATGAAAATAAGTTACTAATATACTGTAAAAATTTGTATTTAAAAAAATCAGAAATACAATCATCAAGGAGATAACCCAAAAAGAATTTTGTAAATGAAATCAACCATGATATGAAAGTCCTTAAACAATCTACTCGGTAAGGTAATTGAAATAAACCAAAAATTAAGGATTTGCATTTATAAGTAAGGCGGTATTTGATTGGAAGTGATTAGATTAGAAACAACATAAAATATAATTGAGTATTTACGTTAATGACGGATAATTGACACCTAATATATTTACTTTACATGATACTTTTTATTATCTAAAATGACATTATTTATTGTCATTCACATGAGTAATCTAACATATATACTTTCAATTTTTTTGTCAAAGGTTGGGGGGCCAAGCCCGCCTAATGTGACATGTAGCTCCGCCACTGGCCCCAGCCAATGGGCAGCTATATGGCCTTCAGCCATTGGGTGGCTATATGGCCTCTAGCCGCTAGCCGGTTATGGTAGTGGTAGCCGTTGGGAGGCTATCCCAGTCCCAGCCTGCTGTCGGCTGCCTCTTCTGTATGAAAAAAGTGAATGCATGAAGTAATTTGATGACTACAAATAGAGTTTCATAAAACTAAACAAATCAATATCATGTTGACTTAATAGAGCACCATTTAACTTCATTTTAAATGAAGAAAACAAATCTATAATTTTCTCATTTTTCACTTTTTGCTCTAGTTTGAAGCTGCAAACCTGATATTGTTCTTCTAATATGTCATTATATTCACGAGTTCCCGCAAATTGACTCAAAAATTGAATGCCAGGCCGCAGCTCAGACTGAGTCAACTCCGTCCCTCTCCCTGCAGCCCGAGTACATGTGCGTCCCTTAGCGGCCGCACTCGTCCTCGGCACCGTCGAGCCTCCAACAGTCCAACAGCCAAAGACCCCAACTAGTACGAGTCAGTAAGGTGTGCTAACGCGGACCACGTCGCACCCTGTCTCCGCCCTGTTCCAGGACTCAACACTTGCCGAACCGTAAGACGGCTCTGATGTGCAATGCCCTTGCACCTTTCGTGGCAGGAGTCATACAATCAGGATGACCCTTAGTTGCCTCGTGCCAGTGGTCACACTAGCACTCGCAACCTAAGGGCGGCATTGAGCACAAAGTGCTCACTACCTCCTGGAGTCAATACCAAGCCATCCTGGGAACATGCAAGCTCACAGGCTTGCCCAGTCCCCTTCAGGCCCGGGCAGGTGCCTTCCACAGCACCCGCTAACTGACCTAAGGGTCAGCACTGAGCACAACATGCTCAGACTATTGGAGTCGCTACCAAGCCACCCTGGCAGCGTGCATGCTAAAAGCACATCCGGTCCTCATTAGGCCCGGACAGATACCCTCCACAGCATCCGCAAAACGGCCCTCACTCGAGTCACAAGCTGACGCAACTCAGCTCGGCCCAAACATCCTCTAGTTGCTTCGTGCCCGTGGTGACACTGGCACTTGCAACCTAAGGGCAGCACTAAGCACAAGGTGCTCGTGCTATTGGAGTCACTACCAAGCCACCCTGGCAGTGTGCATACCCGAAGGTATACCCGGCCCTCACTAGGCCCGGACGGGGGTCCTCCACAACACCCGTTAACTCGGCCCTCGCTCGAGTCACAAGCTGGCGCAACTCAGTTTGCCCTTTGGTTGGTGCCCGTTAAGACTGGTGTTGGGATTTGCTTGTCAATCCCATACTTAATTGGTCTCTTGACCTAGTCCGTAAGAGCCCCTTGGGGTCTCGCTTCCGCGCAAAAATTTCCGGATTAAGGTTGGGCATTACAATTGTGGTATCAGAGCCCACTCTATAGTTCTTGATACTTCATGAGAGTGGCTCGTTGATGTCTTTTGCTTGCCGCCTGACTTAGGCGGGCTGTTGTCGTTGATTCCATTCGGATGGTTAGTTTGGGATGAAGGCTTTGATGGATCCTGTTTGTTTGCCGTTGTGACTTAACTTCGTGGGTTGAGTTGACTCAAGTTAGGCTTGATCAAATACCCTTGCCGTAATGTTCTCATTGGGAAAGGGTTAGGACGAGGCTAAGCTATGAGTTAGCCCGACTTGCGATGGACTTAGTTAGAAAAGATCCTTCGATTGAAGGTTTACTAATCCTTAGTCAAAGACTGCAAATGGGTTCTTGAATGCCTTTAGCAAAGAGTCCCTACTTTTGTAGGTTGACTCATTTGTCTAAGTCGGAAAAGATCCTTCTTCTGAAGGTTGGCTCATCCTGTTCAGTCCGTGATGGGATCGGGATAACTTGCTCGTACGTTGAAGTGTCATGCAAACTCTACGAGAGTGTTTGCCCAATGTGTAGACACCAAAAATTCTCACCCGTTTTATTTTAAAATCAAATTTCAAAAATGAACATTCTTTCAAAAACAAGGCGGTCGTCCCCGTTTTCAACCAAAGGAATTTCATTTTTCCCGATATTTAAACCTCACATCCCTATGGAAGAGGTAGCACGAGCCTTTTATCGTAATCCTTCTTAGCCTGCTTCGTTTTTGTATACGCATTTTATTGCTAAAATATTTCACGGTTTCGTTTTTATCTTGTATTATTTCTCGCGTGGGTATACTGAAAACCGACCCGGCATAACTGGTAAAGCACTCGGCATGCATTCCTTCTGGTCCCGAGTTCGATCCCTGGTAAGGAATGAGTGGCGTTTTATTTGTTTTTCTCTTGTCCTGGCTCGCAACGGGGCTTTTGTTTCACTAGTTACGGTAATATACCGAAAACTGTCACGGCTCAACTGGTAGAGCGCGCGAGCGGGAGGTTGAAGGTGCCAAGTTCGATCCAGAGCGCCTGCAAGTTTTTTTTTATCTCCCTAATTTTCTCCTCCTCTTAAGTCAGCCGGACCGAACTTGGCCCAGTTTGGCTTGTAAGCCCGTTTCGACCTATACCCAAATAATAACACCCATACCCAAGTAAAACCCAGCCCGGAACCATCAAACCTTCCCCTAAAAACCCTAAGCCTCTATTATAAAAACTACCTACAGTAAAGAACGTGGGCATCGGGTTTGGAGAATTCTTTGGCTTCAGTCGTTTTTTGAAATCCCAGTTGATCACTTTCTATCTTCCCCGAGAAACCTTCTCCTCCATCTCCTTCGACCTCGTATACCCACGCCGAAAACCACCATCGCCGCCTTCATCGTCATCACAAAACACCGCCCCAACATCTTCGCCTGCTCTCTTCACCTCCACAAACAACACACAACTCCCCATCTTTCATTGCGACCATCTTTAACTGAACCGAACCGCCCGAAAAAGGAGAAGAGCCCCGTCGAAAGCCCTTGTTCTTTCAGTTCGATCGACAGAGTAAGTGGTTACTACCGTTCCTTTATTCTCTCGAATTTGTAAAACCCCTGACCGGAGACTCGAATGCTCATTTCGGGGATCTCTGGTCTCGAAAGGGTGAAGAATAGCATCTCATTTTTCGCTTCCCTGTTCTCTGTTTTTCGCGGTGTTTCTTTTCGATGGGATTTGCATGGTCTCGTTTCGGATGCCAACTCGGGATTATGAACCTCTGTGGGTTCCCTTTTACACTTCGTTTGGGTAATCATCTAAGTACACTGCCTGGTATGGACCTTGAAGTCCACGAACACGGCAAACTCGGTTGTGAGTTCGATGTTTTGGTTGTACTGAATATCTCCGTCTGATCTTCGATATGCCCGTATCCTTGAGGCTTTGTTGAGTTGAATATTGTTCACTGTCAGCTTCTGTGATGAGGATTCTGCATATTCTCATTTTTTTGGTTGGTGGTTCCGCGATGGACTGGTCCCTTATTCCAGTCATTGGTTCTGAGTTTTTTTCGTGCTACTGTATTTGAGTTGGAAAGGCGGATGAACTGGTCATTTTCCAGTTTCGATCTTGTCCAGTTGTGAAAATCTCCTTATGTTCTGACGCCCCTCTTTTGGAGACGAGTGTTTGGAGGAAACTCGTTGTCATCAGATCTGCCTTCCTTCTCTCTGTTCATCTTTTGGACTAACACTTTGTTCCAGTCTTTGGTGTACCTTTTTTTTGAGATGTCGCAGGAAACTATGTATTGCCCTACGCTCGGTATTGATTCCTAACTCTTGTATTTATCTCACCCTCTTGCGGACATCACTGTCTAGTTTGCATGCTTGCTTTAGATTTCCATGCCTTCTGTTGCGTTACGTTTCTGCTTCTCAAAATATATGCCAAAAGTGTCCGTTCATGTCGATAATGTGGTCATCTGTTGTTGATTAACCTGCTCCTTGAATGCCAAACCATTGAACTTAGCTTCTGAAATTTGTTTTCACCCGTGTAAGTGCATAAAAATCTGATAGAAACCCTTGGGTTTAAGCTTCCATTTCATTTGCCTGTAAGTTAGAGAGGTTTAATAAGAGCAACCCTCAATCTGTTGCATCTTCCGATTAATAGACCAATGTATTGTTGTAAAAAGAAAAAGTGATTCGGAACAGCTTTTGGGTGTTAAATCCATGTTTCTCATTGATTAGCGGATAATTCATTAAAGAACCAAAGCTCTGCTATGTTTGTATGCGGCAGGTTTAGGATGTTCTCTGTGCTGTTATAAAACATGTTCGACTGAGAATCTGAGTTAGGCTTTGCACTAGTTTTAGACTGCTCAATTTTCTTCACATAACCTGGTAGGTCTTATGCGACTCAAAACCGGCCTTTAAAGGAGCATGGAGTAGGAAAGAATTAAAAATTGGCCCGACTGATGTAGGTTTCTGTTTGTTTGCCTGAAATAATAAATGATCTTCTCTGTAGTCAAGTTTCGATTTGTTTTATTATCTGAAACTCATGTGCATAATCTGTTTACGGTTCTTCTACCTTGATCCATGTTCTCGGCCTGCGCTTCATGTATACATGTTTTACCCTTTATTTGTATATGTTTACGGTTTCTGTTTAAATCTTTGTATATGTTAGTCTATTTACTAAGCCCTAGTTACTAGACCTTTAGGACCGAGCCTTAGGATAGAGGGTGAACCCTAAGATTTAGGTGGGCCATGGTCCCACCTAACAAGTTGGGTGATCCCTAAACCCAAACCACACTTTATTAATAATCTTGTAAATAATAATAGTATTTTCAGAATTCATCCTAGTTGATCCATCATTCCTTCCGAATCCTCCAAAGATTAAACCAAGCCCTAAATTGTCTCTCTGATTTTTCATCATTCATTTTTATTCTGACTTTGATTAAACTTTTCAAAACCTTCTCTGATTTCTTCAAGTTGGCCCAATTGCCTTGCTTCGGCCCAAACCCAAAAAGCCCATGGCCCACACTCAGGAAACCCACGACCCAAGTCCAAAAAAAAAGGCCCCAAACCCGATGCCCAAGCCCGAAGCCTTAAGTCCACAAAACTCATGGCCCAACTCCACTATGTCCGGCCCAATTGCCTTGACCCGGCCCAATATCCACCTTGGCCTAAGTTGAATACCCAAAATCCCCTTTGCCCACTTGCCAAACTCACCTAAGCTCGGCCCATTCTAAACCTGGCCCACTACTCTATCCGGCCCACTCCTCCTCAAACCAGGCCCATCACCAAAATCGGCCCAAGTCCACAAGACCGACCCAATATTCAGCCCGGCCCATTACCTGATCCGGCCATCTTCAAAATCAGGCCCGTTACCTAGCGCGGCCCACTACTCAACCCAACCCAAGCTCGGCCCAAAGCCCAAGTCTAAAACCCGAAGCCCAACATGGCCCAAAAAACTCAAATCGGCCCAAACAATCCAATTGGCCCAATCCTAAATCAAGGCCCAAACAAGGCCCATTTGGCCCAAAATCATAAACAATGCCATCAAGCCCACGTGACCCATAAGACCCGTCAGGCCTATCCGATCCAACTTTGACCAATCAAATTTTGACCAACCCAAACGTTGACCAAGACCCAAATTTTGACCAACCCAAACGTTGACCAAGACCCAAACTTTGACCAAGACCCAAATGTTGACTTTGACACAAACGTTGACTTTGACCCAAAGTGTTGACTTTGACCCAACTTTGACCTGACCCGTTTTCCAAGCCCGATTCAATTCAAATTGTAGATTCCATTCAAACATCAAAAATCCAAAAACCTTCCTCGTTACTTTGTTTTAATTCAAAAATCCTTAAAATCTCTTTTCTCAAATTTTTTAAACAATCAATTATTCAAATTTCATCAAGTTTTTCAAAAGAAACCATTTTGTGGAATTTTAAAGGAAAAACTCTTCTCACATCACAGAAAACTCTTCTAAAATACAGAAAGTTCTTCTCACATACACAGAAAGTTTTCTCCTAAAAACATTTCTCAAAATCAGTGTTTCTTTATCGAGAATTCCGAACAACTTCAAAAGTTTTCCAACCCAGTTTTTCGACTCAAAACAAAATCGTTTTTGGGGAACAGGAAATGTCTAACACTTTCAAAACGTTTTCTTCCTAGTTAGACGTCACTTGTCTCCCTTTCCGAATAAAAATCCGAGGCGGGGCACTGGGGTCATAACCTCCCTTGTCGCAGTCTGGATCTCTTTAGGCGGGGCATTAGGGTGACAAACCTCCCCTAATTGCAGTCTAGATTTTTACAAGGCGGGGTGCTAGGGAAGTAACGGCCTTCCTAGTTGCAGCCGGGATTTTAGAATCGTCTAACTCCTTTCCGCTCGATTTCAATGTTTTCGGTTTTTAATGTTTTAAAACCCGGGAGTTAGAGACGTTATTAGGGTTCGACCGAGAACATCTCATTCATGGTGTTTCTCTCTGAATCCTATTTTTCGACATAAATTCATTGCCCCATCTTTCGAGCCTCGGCACTTATTATTAGTTAAGTGTCGTGTTCGAGGGGGTACATAGGGTAATCCCTGGGATTATCCGCCCTTTTGCAACAAAAATGATTTTCGGTTTAAAAATTTAAGAGAGACAATTCTGAATAAACCAATCAAATCCTTCATTAGAGCTTTGACCCATAAACACTTCTCAACCTTTCCTAAGAAAATCGAAGTCACAAGTCTCACTAACATAGGACTCCTTTTCGTAAATACTCCCGAACAACCTTAGTCGTCTTAAACCTGAAACATCTTCAAAAACCGAACACCTGTCAACCAAATATCCTATTCACACTCCATCAACACATTCAACTTCCCAAAAACCTCAAGAACCCGACTATTTCAAAACCCAAACACAAAAACTCCTCAAATCAGCCAAATGATCCAACTACCCCTTGACTCCGCCAAAAATGACCAAATGCCCGTTTACTCCCCAAAACTCCCATCATCCTCTTAATTCCGTGAAGGCCCAAACAATCTCAAATCTCTCAGAACAATAAAACCTCTCACACTCCAACCAAACCAACACCAAGACCAGCCTATTCTTAACTCTTCGGACATTTCCTTTCCTCACTCCTTTTCAATCCTATCCTTTGGCTTTAACTGAATCTCTCCAAAAAGGTTTTGAAAGAAGGCAATCCCGACAATTGGAGACCGAGGTTTCCTCGGGCACCAATCCGAAGTCGTGGTCGTTGCCACTTCTGAGGGGTGTAACCCAGTGCGAACCCACATAGAATCTCTGACATGACCAGATAAGTCCTATCCATAGGCAACAATTTCAGAGTCAATTAACGGTTCTTAGAACCCTTCTCTTCCCTTCCTAGTTCCTTAGGTCAAACTAGGTGGCGACTCTAGTCAATTCCGCCTTATAGAGGCATAAGTCCGCGTGGAGCCCATTGAGAGCGGGTGTAGTGTTCACTAACACTCCCCCTTTATGCTTTCTGGGAAAGACGGACGATAGAGTAGGTATTTGAGGGATGCCAAGAATAACGGGTTTTCACCCTCCACAGAATGGCAGATTCTAGGATCTAGGCTTTTCAGTCAGACCATATTTAGATAGACCCCCCCTCATACCGAAAAATCACCCTCCACAGAATGGCGACTCTGCTGGGGAAAACTTGAGTAAGTTTTTCTCAAACTCAAGGAAGACTGAACTCCATTCAAAATTGTCGGGATTTCCCCACTTCTTTCAAAACCTTCATGAGATTCATTCTCAGCCTCTAGGATTATTCTATTCCACACTATATTCCACACCTAGAGTGTGTAGCTGATGAGGACAGCTAGGATTTGTTAGATCCTCAACAAACATTGCAACAATTGGGTTAATAATTAGCTCACGATTAGAAAGAGACACTTAGGATTGAATGAAGCTAACTTCCCTTTAGGTTAATAAACAACCAATTTGGAATCACTTTCAAGATAAAACTCTTAGCAAATAGGGTGGTGCTGACTTCATCGCTTTTATATTTATGTTATTATTGTGGGGTGCATTGGAAGGGTAGTTTAGGACATGCATTCCTCTGTGTCACCCGATTTATCCACGAGTCACGGAATCCCGACCGGTCCACGGTTGATTTCCCATGAGCTGGGTCATTTATATAAATGGCTAACCCACGGGGCAAGATGGTCATCGACCTACGCCCTGCAGGCTCATGATCCAAAAATACCCTCCATTATCCGAGTCCAAGCCAGCATATAGTGAACCATGAGCCTTCAGTGTCCAGCTGCCTTATCCGGTGTCTAAGACGGGTTTTACGGGTAGTCACCCCCATGTATGCCGCCTGTCTGACCACCCTTCTATCTTACCCTGAAGATTGCATGGGCTCAGTTCTCCATTGCTCCTCTGCACCACGGGTGTCTCTAAAGCCCAATGTCACGCTACACGTCCATAGAGGATCCCGTATTTACCGGATACCCATACATGGCACAACGTAGTCAGTGAATAATTTGGACTTTAGACACACCTGACCGTGCAGATGACGAGAGACCCGTTCCCATGCAATACTTCCCCGAGTTTCCCGAAAAGTGGGGTGTTGTCGGATCATCACTGGCCGTGGCGTATGTTTCCTTATCACTTCGGGTATCCTGACCTTTCGAACTTAAGCACTCCGGACTTTCTTGATAACGTGCCTCGCAAGGGGCATAGCAGAGAAAAACCCCGAGAGATGACAGTGAAGGGACGACGGTTCCCCCGGTGAGACGGGGTCATAATTGACCTGGAAAGTGATTATCCCAACATTAACACTTACAACTCCACATAAAAAACAACCACGATTTACTTTATGCTATACATGTGTGCAAACCGTTTTTTTTAACCGACCAGTTTTAAAACGTTCGGAATTCTCTTTTGCACATAAGGTTGTTTCACGAGCTCGTTTAATTTCAAATCGCACCTGTATTTTACCCATAAATGTTTGGGGTTTAAAACCTGTCACTTCACCTTTGTTGCATTGAAGTTTATTTCCAAAACAGTCTTCAAAAAATCGATTTCGAAAAATCTATTTTCTACAAATGAATTTCAAAAGGGTTTTCAAAAATAGTTTTTTCAAAAATAGTTTTTCAAAAATGTTTTTCGAAAGCAGTTCTTTCACTTTTTTAACTAGTTTCCATTTCCAAAAGCAAAGGCCGTGCTACTAATTGCTGGGTCATCTCCTTAATCCAGACTCATCACATTCTTTCCCTTTATTTTCCTTTCACTACTTTCTTTTGCAGATCTAATCATGTTCAACAGATTGGTACCAGTACCAGGAGAGGAAAAGAAACGCCGAAGGGCCCGAAGAGAATCAGGGGAGGAATCCGCAGCCAGAACGCAAGTCCAGCCCTCCACTTACCAACAAGAGATGAATGAGGAAAAAGATTTTGCCCGAGAACTTCTGGATCGGTGTATAGAAATGAAGGACACATGCAAGCCGCTCTTGATCGGACTAGCATACCTATGCAAGGTCGACATGGTTTATGAAGCTTTATTCGAGTCAGTCAGCTACTGGGACCCAGCAGACCATCTATACCGTTTCTTTCTGCAAGAGCTGATCATACTGCCCGCTGAGATGGATACATTCCTCAAGATAAAGCCACATCAGGAGATGCCAGTTATCCCTATCGATCGAAGTCAAACCCCGAAGTTCGCAGCTAGATTCTTGGAGGTCAACCTGGAGCAGGTTGAAAACTTTGGGCATATGGGTTTGAGCTTACGTGATCTCCTGAACCAGTTCTACAGACCTTATATCTCATGTGAAACCCGAAGACGTATACTGGATCTATGCCTCATGGGCCTCTATCTCTTTAGACAAAGAGGTTTAAGAATGAATCCGCGAGTAATATACTTATTAGAAGCCTTTGAGAAAGGTTGCAGCATCGGAACAGTAGTGGTGGCTGAGATAGTTCGATCCCTAGACCGATGGAAAGAAGAAGGAGCCATAGAGACCTTTTTCGTGGGTAGTCCTTTACTTCTTCAGATATGGTTGTTTGATCACTTATGGGTGCTACCTTGGTCCTCTAAGTATGTGAAAGTCAATATGGACACTTACATGACAGCACGAAAGCGGGAGCTGAAACCAGATGAGGGATGGAGAGTTTTCTTCCGGGATATTACTAGTGATAAACAGATCAAGTGGGTCATCAAGGATTGGGACGTCCAAGGCGGGGCCGTCCAATCAGCGGGTAATAATGGTCTGATCCTCATAGGCCTTGATAGATTCATCACTATCTATCCACAGAGGGGGATGCGGCAATTTGGGCGTGAACAAACCATCCCAGGAGCAAGTATAGAGGGATTCAGAAGCCACCACTATACCGATCCTACAGCCCGATATTACCCAAGCTTACCGCTCTGGGATGAAATGGGCTGTCCTCGATATTGACCCGTATTACATGAGCTTAGGTCCTGAGTACTCAGCATGGTTGGAACGCAGAATTGATAGATGTGATACCCCACGCCTATTCTTTGGAGCATTCGATGATCAAACATGATCCCCGCCTTCCAATCGTTGAAAGCCTACAGCTTCCGGAATTTGATGTCTTGCAGAAGAAGAAAGAGAAAAAGAAACGACAGAGAAAGGAAAAAGAGAACGGCAAAAGAAGGAAAATAAGGAGCTGAAGCGTCAGCAAGCCATGGGTTGACCTTCTAGGTGGATGGATGTGATTAACTATGTATTAGATTTGACTATTCGGATATAGTTATCCCCTCTTTTGAATTTGGATGTAACTCCCTTTCCCCCTTATCATGGAGTTCGGCTATGTAATCAAACTTTGACTATTCGAATGTAGTTTTCCCCTCTTTTGAATTTGGATGTAACTCCCTTTCCCCCTTATCATGGAGTTCGGCTATGTAATCAAACTTTGACTATTCGAATGTAGTCTTCCCCTCTTTTGAATTTGGATGTAACTCCCCTTCCCCCTCATGGTGGAGTTCGGCTATGTAATATTATCTAACATTATGTTTTCCCCTATGAACTCGGATGTAACCCCCATTTTCCCCGATATATGCAATCTCGATTGAGCAATGAAATAGTACGGCGTTTATTCTTGGAAATGGAAATCGGCTTGTGCGCCTTTTCCGTGTTATCATTTTACGAAAGAATTTAATTTTTGGAACACCTTGTTTCACCAACGTCGGGGACGACTTCCTTTTCTGCTTTATCATTTCATGAAAAAGGATTTACATTCATACTGACATCGTCCACGCATTCCATATTCCTTGGTATCGCAGAAACCAACCAGAGCAGAGCAAAGCGTCAGGAGTTCTCTCCCAGTTTTACCAACATTACTCGACTGTGGAAAAGAGATTCCCGGGGAAGGCTGGCCAGTGACACCGCGACTGAAACCTCGTCGGAAACCATGGACCAAAACCTGATCAATCCAACAGCCCCGGAAAACGCCCCAGCCACCTCAGCTATCGAAGCGAGTGCGAGTGCAGTCCTAGGGACTGGTGGCAGTGGCTTGCACCTTCCCGATCCCAGTGTTCTCTACCGTATGCTAGAACAGTCAACAAGGAATGAGAATATGCTGAAACAAGATATTGAGCGACTGCAGGAGCAATTGCGCATAGAAAGGGCAGCCAAAGGAAAGGACCTGTACCTTACCGATGACCCTGACGAAGATTATGTTGAGGACTCCCCACACCCCAACCGATGCTTCAGCAATCAAAACCCTATGTTCAACACCACCATACCACAACCGATCACAGGGAAAGGACGTACTGTCATCCACCCAGTGACCACAACATTTCAAACGGCTGACCTACTCTCAGGAGCACCCATACCACCTCCAATCATGACCACGGTCCCTACAGTACCAACCACCTTCCCCAGACTACCGCCGTTCCCACCCGCTGGAGCCACTATCCAAACAGCCCATCTATATCAGGCCAAACAACCAGAATTCATTCATGTCAACTCACCACACCCTGACCCCATCCAACTCAATCAATACCAGTACACCACCCCGGACATGCTGTCCGTTTTGAGGAAGCAATTCCCCAGACCCAACTGTTGCCACAACCGTCTAGCCAGTTGATTCACGGCTACAACCAGGCCCCACCTGCAGAACACCTTCCTATGGACTTCGGTCAAATGAAAAAGTCCTTGAAGGAAGAATTACTGGCAGAAATGCAGCTCGGGGAGCGAGCGAAGATGCTGGGTTTCCGTCATTTCCGACTGAAGCCAAGTTCCAAATTGCCTGAAAACCTAAAACTGCCAGAAATCTCCAAGTACGCTGGGAAAGGAGATCCTAGGCACCATCTTGCTCAATTCGACAGAGTCATGACTATGCACGGCCTTGACGATGACATGAAGATCATTTGTTTTCCCAGCTATCTGGAAGGAGCTGCTCAGACATGGGTGTCAAGACTAGATTTCTCCGGAAAGAAACTAGAGGATGTTTATCAAGCGTTTGTGGAACAGTACAGTTACAACACCCACCTGGGAATCACTCGTAGAGATCTTGAGACAATGAGACAGAAAAGTGATGAAACTGTTATGGAATTTATCACCCGATGGAGGGAGGTAGCGGTCAGATGATCGACCGTCCCACTGAAGACGAGCAGATCAGAATAATCACCTCATGCCTGGAAAATCCCTATGCAGATCATCTCAAGTCCCTTGGGATTTGTGATTTCAAACACCTAAAAGCTGCTGCTTCGGCTGCCGAAGAGCTAGCACTAGCTGGAAGGTTAAAAGGGTTGAATCTCCCTGGATCGGGACCCAGAACTTCATACTATCAGAACCGTCAGAATCGTGATGGCAACAACAATCATAACAAAAAAACAATAATCACAACAACACCAACAAGGCTGTCCCCACACCTCAGGTGAATCAAGTACAGCCCCGAGTTCTCACCGATTACCCACCTCCCACCTCTCCCCGAGTAGATATTTACCAGGCACAGTCCTCAGGATCAGGCCAGAATTACAGGGCAACACCTCCCCTCGTGATTACCAGACTCGACCCCAACGTCAGTACTCGGCCTTAGGAATGCCCCTGAGCAAAGCATACAAAAAGTTGAGAGAAAATGGTTTTCTCTTGAAGCATCCAAACCCTAAGCCTGGGGTCACCCAACTCGGGTCTGACTTAAACAGCTTCTGCGACTATCACCAGATGAAAGGTCACAATGTAGACAATTGTAGAGCGTTGCGTCATGCAATACAGGATCTGATTGATGCAGGGGAAGTTCAATTCCCTAAGACCACTCCCAACACCCAGAATAACTCAATCCCATCACATCTGAACATGATAAGTCTGGTGAGGGAGAAAGAAAGAGAATCGGACCTGGGAAGGATTGTGAAAATAAATGCCATCGGAAGTTCCTCTGAGCCGGCCACCCAAAGCACGCCCCCACCAATCATGTTGTCACCAGTACTCGATGCATTCCGAATCCCCCGTCCGGCGATTCATTACGACATTCAACCCATGATGGGAGAGTATCTAGCTATGACGCATGAAATGCGAAACACAGTTGAGCGTCTAGTAGGGCAAGGAAGGGTGTCCATAATCACTCTGCTGGTAGTGAGTCGACATATGGAAAAGAATCTCGAGATACTAGTGGGGCTAAACTTTGAAGCCTTGGAGCTGCATAAAACCATGAAGGTGTTGGAGGTGGTGGTAGAAGCATGGTGCCGGCAGAAGATTGTCGGAAGGCGAGGAAGGGAAGTCTCTGAATGCAATGTCATCATGATTACTGATGAAGAAGAAGATCCACCGGCTATAACCCCTGTTAAGGGACCATTTCTGATAGCAAGCGAGAAAAAACAGGATGATGACTTTGAAAATCAGACACTTAACCCGCTCAGGAAGGCATTTCAAGCCCGCTGAGCTCGCAGAAGAGCCAGAAATGCTACAGCAGAGAGTCCACGACCTTACTCTGAATGAGTCAGAGAACAAATTGGTGGGAGAAGAAGAGCTCTTGAGAAAGCTGAAGACAACCAGCATACCCATCACAATTTGGTCCCTGCTGACGATTTCAGAGGAGCACAAAGATGCGGTGGCCCGGCACTTGAGAATGGATAAGAAGCAGCCAACGTCGGTTGAAAACATTATAGCCCACCTGTCCCGGACCCGGACCTCTCCATAACATTCACTGACGACGAGATCCCTCGTCAAGCAGGAAAGGCCCTCTACATAACTGTGAAGGCTGGGGGGTTCCAAGTCCCTAAGACTTTGATTGATGATGGGGCTGAGGTGAATGTCTGCCCGCTCCGCGTAGCCCGTCATGGGACTCAACGACTTCAAGCCGGTAGATATGACGTTGAGCGCCTATGACAACAGCCACAGAAAGGTTTTGGGAACCCTTGTCACTGCCAATCTTGATCGAGGACGTCTCCCTGACCATCGAAGCAATGGTCATAGAGATATCCTCCACCTTCAACCTTCTGTTAGGACGGGAGTTCATCAATCAGATCAAAGGAGTCCCCTCAGTCGTCCACCAGAAGCTAAAATTCAAACACGAGGGGCGAATCGTGGAGGTTTTGGGAGAGGCCAGAGCTGAGTCCCCACTATTTGAGATTAGTACACCGGGGGGTCGAGAGTTAACGCTTGGGGGCTTCACAGTGGCGAGGCCGCATTCACAGGTAAGTCAAACTTCTTCCATCACTCCTCTCTACTTCGACCCTAGTGTCTATAGCCCCGCATCACAACACATGATGTGTCTCGGATGGGCTACAAACAGGGGAGTGGGCTAGGCAAGGAGCTACAGGGCACGTCGGAGCCACTAACCGCGTATATCGGAGGTCGAGGAGCCGGGTTAGGATTTACGGAGTCACCAGGTATGATGTTGACAGATTCACATGTAAGAATTCCCGTAGATTCTTTCTTATCAGTTAACCTTGAACCATGTGTATCTGTGAGTTGTGATAAGCAGAAAGCAGTTCAAGCTCAGGGAAGTCAGGAGACAATGGAGTGGGAGAGCTGGTTGACCACTTTACTTCCCCTCTACTCATGCCTTGAAGACCATGGCGACAAGGGATGCAACCAAGGAATGCCCGAGGATGCAGCGGAGAGCAGTGTCACGACCAAACCAGTCATCAAGGACCCCGCACCCTCGGTAGATGGCCATGGAGCGTGTCTTGTCGTCTATCATAGGAAAGAAGAGCTGATTCCCCGGGAGCCTTACTTAGTTAGCCTAGTTAGCAGTAGCGATGATAACGATAGTGATAGTGACGGTGATAGTTTTAGTGATGGTGGTAGTTACAGTTGTATCAGGAACGTCGACAATGCAAGTAGATTCGGATTAAGGGATGGATCGCCACCACTTATTTTCACTTGTAAAAGTGGTGGCAATTTTCTTACAATCTCTGAGCTGCCAAGCTCGTCGGATATTAATGAAAATTCAGTTCGTTCAGATTTCTCGTCTATTCTGTCTTCTCAACTGTTTGATTCATCGCAAAATCTTGAGGCCGAAGAAGAGGAATACGATGAGGAGAGTATGCCTCCCATCGAACAATATTCCACCCACACCCAGATTGTGGAAGACACGGTAGCAATCAATATCGGAACACCCGATAACCCTAAAACCTTGCAAGTTGGTTTGGGTCTGAGCGAAACGGAAAAACGCGACTTGACTTCCCTGCTAATTGAATATGTCGATGTTTTTGCTTGGAGCTATGCGGACATGCCGGGGATTGACCCCGACATTGTCCAACACCGAATACCGTTGTATCCTAATGCCAAACCTAAGAAACAACGTTTAAGACGAATGAAACCTGAGCACCAATTGAAAGTGAAAGAGGAGGTTGAGAAATTGCTACGTGTCGGCTTTATTCGGGTTGTCAACTACCCCGACTGGTTGGCCAATATTGTAGCCGTCCCAAAGAAAAAACGGAAAGGTGCGAGTATGCATCGATTTTCGGGACTTAAACGAGGCCAGCCCCAAAGACAGCTTTCCCTTACCTCACATTGATATCCTTGTTGACAACACTGCCCAACATGCACTACTGTCATTCATGGACGGATTTTCGGGTTACAACCAGATCCGAATGGCTGTAGAAGATCAGGAAAAAACATCCTTTATTACGCAGTGGGGAACCTTTTGTTACGTGAACATGCCCTTTGGCTTGAAAAATGCCGGAGCCACGTATCAAAGGGCTGCCACTACATTATTGCATGATATGATTCACAAGGAAGTGGAGGTATATGTAGACGACATGATCGTCAAAGCTGCCCAACGGGAGGACCATTGGTAAACCTGAGAAGTTCTTTGATCGATGCGGAAGTACCAAAAGAAGCTAAACCCTGAGAAATGTACATTCGGAGTGACCGGAGGAAAGCTTTTGGGCTTCATGATCACTACCCGAGGAATCGAGGTTGACCCAGAAAAGATAAAGCCATTCAAGAAATGTCTCCTCCGAAGACAGAAAAGGAAATCAGGGGTTTCTTAGGCAGAGTCCAGTACATAGAAGATTCATTATGCAGCTAACTGAGACCTGTGAACCCATCTTCCGTCTGTTGAAGAAAGACATCTAAGGTCTGGAATGAGCAGTGTCAGGAAGCCTTTGAGAAGATAAAAACCTATTTGCAAAATCCGCCGGTTTAGTACCCCCCAGGAGGGTAAGCCAATGATTCTTTACCTGACAGCTCGGGAAACATCCATGGGCGCCATGCTAGCCCAGGAACAAGGATCCCCACCGCGTGAAAGTCGATCTACCATATCAGCAAGAAATGGGTCGATGCAGAAACACGATACTCTGACATCCATAAATTCTGTGCTGCTTTGGTCTGGGCTACGAAGAAGTTGAGGCACTACTTGTTAGGGCAAGAGGTTCATCTGATCGCACGCATGAACCCTATAAAGTACCTTCTGGAAAAACCAATTTGACGGTCGTATCCAGATGGTCCCTATTATTGTCTGAATTCGATATCACTTTCAAAATTCAGAAATCAATCAAAGGAGTGCCATAGCTGAACATCTAGCAGAATACCCTGTAGCATCCGAGTTCTTCGGAAATGACGATTTCCCGGATGAACAAATCATGACATTACGGAAGACTCGTTGGAGGTTGTACTTCGATGGTGCCGTCAACCATAAGGGTAAAGGGGCCGGAATCTTGTTGATCCATCCTGAGGGAGATTTGCTTCCAGCTGCGGTAAAAATCAATTACCCAGTCACCAATAACATGGCGGAATACGAAGCCTGCATCTTGGGACTTGAAATGGCGTTAGAACTGCAAGTGGAGGAGTTGGAGGTCTTTGGCGATTCTAATCTCGTTATTTCGCAAGTCAACCAGACTTGGGAGATCAGAGAAGAGCGATTGATCCCCTACCATGACTACCTTTCGCACCTAATCACCTGCTTTCGAAACGTGACCTTCAAGCACGTGAACCGGAGCCAGAACATCTTTGCCGACTCTTTAGCCTCTTTGGCTTCAGTAGTCCAAGTACCGACCGGTTCACTATACTTCCCCTTGTGGATAACCATGACTAATACACCCTCATTTGAGATTGGAGCCATCGAGACAGGGGAAGTAGAGGATGAGTGGTTTGTGGACATCGAGAATTTCCTCAGAAGAGGAGAATATCCGCCCGAAGCCACTAAGCAGGACCGCATCGCTCTGAGAAGAATGTCAAATCAATATGTGATCTGCGGGACCAGGGTTTACAAGAGAATGCCGAATGGAATTCAACACTTGTGTGTGACCAGAAAAGAGGCTGATAAGATCGTTGAGGATGTCCACGAGGGAATATGCGGGACCCATGCTGGAGGACATTCCCTATCCCGAAAGATCCTCAGACTAGGGTACTACTGGACAACGATGGAAGCCGATTGTCACGAATTCGTGAAAAAGTGCACCAAGTGTCAGACCCATGCTAATTTGCAACACTTGCCTCCCCTACCCTAACAGCCATGGCAGCTCCTTGGCGTTCTCTATATGGGGAATCGACATCCTTGGGGAAATCCACCCCAAAGCTTCAAATGGACACCGCTACATCCTTGTAGCGATAGACTATTTCAGCAAATGGGTAGAGGCACGGTCGTTCGCTAACATCGGATCAAAGCAAGTTGCCCAGTTCATCGAGCGAGATATCATTTGCCGATACGGGGTTCCATCAGAGTTCGTATCAGATAACGGTCCCCAGTTCGACGGAGACACTATCCGGGTCATGGAAAAATACAACATCCGTTACCACAGATCATCTCCATACAGACCTCAGACCAATGGAGCGGTCGAAGCCGCAAACAAAGCCGTAAAGAGTGCACTGTCGAAAATGGTCGAAACGTACAGAGATTGGCCAGAAAAGCTACACTACGCTCTCTGGGTTACCGAACTACTGTCAGAACTGCAACCGGAGCCACTCCGTATTCCTTGGTGTACGGGTCAGAATGTGTTTTGCCAATCGAGCTTGAAATTCCAACTCTTCGGGTCACTAATGAACTGAAGATTGCTGAAAGTGACTGGCTGCAACAGCGCTATGACAGTCTTGCTCTTCTTGATGAAAACGCCTTCAGGCATTATATCACATCCAGGGTTACCAGAAGAGAATGGCTAGAGCGTTCAACAAAAGGGTCAAAGAACGAAACATCCAAGTGGGTGATCTCGTCCTAAAAGAGCTGAGGAAAGATTTACCAGACCCACGAGGGAAGTTCAGACCGAACTGGGTGGGTCCTTATCTGGTCAAAGAAATAACCCCTCATGGTGCTGTATTACTCACAGATTTGGACGGAGAAGAATTTCAAAGCCTTGTCAATCTCGACCGGTTGAAACGATATTATGTCTGAACCGTCATAAAAATCCAAAAAAAAAACACACGCATTCAGTCAAAAATCCAAAAAAAAAAGTGCATCCGCAAAAATGCATCCATAAAAAAAATGCATCCACACAAAAGTTATCATTATCATCTGCATTAGGTTTAGCTTAATTGCATCTGCATTTGCATTCTGCATATCCCTGGTGTCAAGGTGCATCTCAATCTTTAATTCTAGGAAAGTCACATAAGTCGTCAAAGGCCGACGAACTCTTGTATCATTTTCCCGAAGAAGTCTTGAAAGGATCTCTAACCTCCTCCCGTGAGAGTTGAGCGCATGAGAGAAACACAGAGCGTGCAAAACCCAGAGCGCCTGATGCATTTAAATTTCAAAGCACCATGTGAGGATCTCCCTTCACGAAACCAAATATTGATGAGAAAAGCGCGTTACCATTCATGTCAAAATTTGGGAATAGTAGAGGAAACAATTGTCTGTCAATAGGGATGACGAGGCACCTAGGATCGAAGAAAATCTCCACAAGGCCAAAAGCC
Organism: Limonium bicolor; assembly: GCA_023374045.1. NCBI lineage: Eukaryota > Viridiplantae > Streptophyta > Magnoliopsida > Caryophyllales > Plumbaginaceae > Limonium > Limonium bicolor. Next base: position 247,787,225 of record CM041776.1, read on the forward strand.
TTATTAACCCTGAAAACGATCCCTTAGTGAACCCCGCTGAGCCTTTCATTGAGAATCTTTTCGAAAACAGCTCCACGATATACCACCACCCCACATCACACAACCATTCACCCCTGCAAAAGAGGATAAAAGAGCTGGAGCCATGGTTCCTTATCCATCATTTAAAGCATGGAGGAAAGCTCAAAAGAGATACCCAAAGAGGATGAAAACGAGAGAAGCGGAGCACAAAACGCTCAAAATAGCAAGGGGGGGGGGGAAATGAAAGTCTCACACCACTCAATGCCTCACACTTGATAAAGAGATGAGACCAGAAACATCAAACACGAAGAAATGCAAATAGACCACTCAAAGAAAGTAGCAAGTCAAAAATGAGAACACATAATGATCCGCACAAACGCGAAAGGAGTCCAAAATCACTCCATCCATGGCAAAGGTGAAGCATATCCTCCGTTGCACCAAAGTTCCACAATTCTCAAACGAATCCTCCCGTCCCGTGTCATGTGCCCTGCAGCCCCGTTATAACCCATCGAAAGACCTCCGACTTAGAGATGGTAGTTGCTTGATTTGAAAAGTACCAAATTCGAAGCATGAACGGCTACGACACGTCCGATCTCGTCAATGCAATCGTGAACAAACGAGCGTCAAAGAAATCAGGAAGGTAGAGAAGAAACGAGTGTTCATCACCTCGATTAAAGAAAGCCTAACTGACCTTAGAAAGGAAACGGAAAGGTATAAAATCCCGAGAGACTTCTTTCGGGAGATTTTCAAGAAAGAAGCGGCTTAGAAACGACTAATTTGACTTAACTAGAATTTTGGTTGAGCTCGCCTTGACACGACATTCTCGTTGCATACAATCATATCCAATTCCAAAAAAATGCATGTGGAATAGATTTGCATCCATCGGTTCGGACATAATATCTTACAGCACGGAAAGAGAAAAATGAGTATGCTCTTTCAGAAAGGGGAAGCCACAGCACAGAGCCTGTCTCCTCCACCCATCGGCACGACAGCAATTCTCGGAGACCGCACAACCATCAAAACGAAGGATCAGAAGTCTTCGGGCGCTGTTCAAGGAAAATGCCCCGCAAGACACCCCCCTCACCGCCAAACTCCTCACTCGCCAAAATAAACTAACTACGTAAGGTCTGATCTCAACAGGGAGTTGAGTACGTAGGCAACCCTCTCAGGGTGCGACCCCGTCCCAAATAAAACCTCATCCCCTCGAACCACAAGGCCATTGCCATCACTCTATGAAGAACCCGCCTCGATCGAGAGGGTCATCTCAGGGTTAAACCGGAGCCAGCTCAGAGCCCTACCGGAGCCACCCAACCGCACTAGGAGCCATCCGATCATACCGGAGCCCTCAGATCATATCGAACCCGAACCATCAATCATCCCAGAGTCGTTGCTCACAAGGGAGTCACAGATCAAACTGGAGCCATCCGATCATACCGGAGCCCTCAGATCATATCGAACCCGAGCCCGTCAACCATCCCAGAGTCGTTGCTCACAAGGGGGTCACAGGTCAAACCGGAGCCATCTCGAATATTGGAGCCAAGAATCCCACCAAATCCCGAAACTACAGTGCACATCAGGCGAGACTGTCAAAACAGAACCAAAACAAAAGTCCCACACTGACGAAGTCAAAGGCGACATCAGACAACTTCGACCATCACATCCCTCACGAAAACGACCGAAAAGCATCCAACCCGGATCAACCCACAACCAAAGTCATCCTCAAATCGACCCCTCAAAACAACGAGTTTCGTACTTTCAATTGCATTCTAGGCCCGTCATAAGTCCTAGAGCTAGACACCGAGATCTAGTTGAGGCCCGTCATTAGTCCTCATGCATAACCCATATACCGATGTATTCTAGGCCCGTCATTAGTCCGAGCTAGACACCGAGATCTAGTTGAGGCCCGTCATTAGTCCTCATACATTTCGAAGATGCATTCTAGGCCCGTCATAAGTCCTAGAGCTAGACGCCGAGTTCTAGTTGAGGCCCGTCATTAGTCCTCATGCATAACCCATATACCGATTGTATTCTAGGCCCGTCATTAGTCCTAGAGCTAGACACCGAGAGATCTAGTTGAGGCCCGTCATTAGTCCTCATACATTTCGAAGATGCATTCTAGGCCCGTCATGAGTCCTAGAGCTAGACGCCGAGTTCTAGTTGAGGCCCGTCATTAGTCCTCATGCATAACCCATATACCGATTGTATTCTAGGCCCGTCATTAGTCCTAGAGCTAGACACCGAGATCTAGTTGAGGCCCGTCATTAGTCCTCATACATTTCGAAGATGCATTCTAGGCCCGTCATAGTCCTAGAGCTAGACGCCGAGTTCTAGTTGAGGCCCGTCATTAGTCCTCATGCATAACCCATATACCGATTGTATTCTAGGCCCGTCATTAGTCCTAGAGCTAGACACCGAGATCTAGTTGAGGCCCGTCATTAGTCCTCATACATTTCGAAGATGCATTCTAGGCCCGTCATAAGTCCTAGAGCTAGACGCCGAGTTCTAGTTGAGGCCCGTCATTAGTCCTCATGCATAACCCATATACCGATTGTATTCTAGGCCCGTCATTAGTCCTAGAGCTAGACACCGAGATCTAGTTGAGGCCCGTCATTAGTCCTCATACATTTCGAAGATGCATTCTAGGCCCGTCATAAGTCCTAGAGCTAGACGCCGATTCTAGTTGAGGCCCGTCATTAGTCCTCATGCATAACCCTATACCGATTGTATTCTAGGCCCGTCATTAGTCCTAGAGCTAGACACCGAGATCTAGTTGAGGCCCGTCATTAGTCCTCATACATTTCGAAGATGCATTCTAGGCCCGTCATAAGTCCTAGAGCTAGACACCGAGTTCTAGTTGAGGCCCGCCTTTAGTCCTCATGCATAGGTTGATTGATCGTATTCTAGGCCCGTCATTAGTCCTAGAGCTAGACACCGAGATCTAGTTGAGGCCCGTCATTAGTCCTCATACCATCAATCACCGCAATCTGGGGCCCGTCATAAGTCCCCGTGCACCCGCGCCCATAAGAGCAAATCGTAAGCTGTGATGAATTTTTGGCGCCCCGTCAACCTTGATCCAATTCTGCAAGCCTTCTATTGCAGAATTGAATCAAGGGGAGCCATCTGCGTTCGTCGTGAAGGGATCGGGATATAACTTGCTCGTACGTTTGAATCCAGTGTCATGCAAACTTACGAGAGTGTTGGCCCAATGTGTAGACACCAAAAATTTCTCACCGTTTTATTTTAAAATCAAATTTCAAAAATGAACATTCTTTCAAAAACAAGGGTCGTGTCCCGTTTTCAACCAAAGGAATTTCATTTTTCCCGATATAAACCTCACATCCCTATGGAAGAGGTAGCACGAGCCTTTTATCGTAATCCTTCTAGCCTGCTTCGTTTTTGTATACGCATTTTATTGCTAAAATATTCACGGTTTCGTTTTTATCTGTATTATTTCTCGCGTGGGTATACTGAAAACCGACCCGGCATAACTGGTAAAGCACTCGGCATGCATTCCTTCTGGTCCCGAGTTCGATCCCTGGTAAGGAATGAGTGGGTTTTATTTGTTTTTCTCTTGTCCTGGCTCGCAACGGGGCTTTTGTTTCACTAGTTACGGTAATATACCGAAAACTGTCACGGCTCAACTGGTAGAGCGCGCGAGCGGGAGGTTGAAGGTGCCAAGTTCGATCCAGAGCGCCTGCAAGTTTTTTTTATCTCCCTAATTTTCTCCTCCTCTTAAGTCAGCCGGACCGAACTTGGCCCAGTTTGGCTTGTAAGCCCGTTTCGACCTATACCCAAATAATAAACACCCATACCCAAGTAAAACCCAGCCCGGAACCATCAAACTTCCCCTAAAAACCCTAAGCCTCTATTATAAAAACTACCTACAGTAAAGAACGTGGGCATCGGGTTTGGAGAATTCTTTGGCTTCAGTCGTTTTTTGAAATCCCAGTTGATCACTTTCTATCTTCCCCGAGAAACCTTCTCCTCCATCTCCTTCGACCTCGTATACCCACGCCGAAAACAACCATCCCGCCTTCATCGTCATCACAAACACCGCCCCAACATCTTCGCCTGCTCTCTTCACCTCCACAAACAACACACAACTCCCCATCTTTCATTGCGACCATCTTTAACTGAACCGAACCGCCCGAAAAAGGAGAAGAGCCCCGTCGAAAGCCCTTGTTCTTTCAGTCGATCGACAGAGTAAGTGGTTATACCGTTCCTTTATTCTCTTGAATTTTGTAAAACCCCTGACCGGAGACTCGAATGCTCATTTCTGGGATCTCTGGTCTCGAAAGGGTGAAGAATAGCATCTCATTTTTCGCTTCCCTGTTCTCTGTTTTTCGCGGTGTTTCTTTTCGATGGGATTTGCATGGTCTCGTTTCGGATGCCAACTCGGGATTATGAACCTCTGTGGGTTCCCTTTTACACTTCGTTTGGGTAATCATCTAAGTACACTGCCTGGTATGGACCTTGAAGTCCACGAACACGGCAAACTCGGTTGTGAGTTCGATGTTTTGTTGTTGTACTGAATATCTCCGTCTGATCTTCGATATGCCCGTATCCTTGAGGCTTTGTTGAGTTGAATATTGTTCACTGTCAGCTTCTGTGATGAGGATTCTGCATATTCTCATTTTTTGGTTGGTTCCGCGATGGACTGGTCCCTTATTCCAGTCATTGGTTCTGAGTTTTTTTCGTGCTACTGTATTTGAGTTGGAAAGGCGGATGAACTGGTCATTTTCCAGTTTCGATCTTGTCCAGTTGTGAAAATCTCCTTATGTTCTGACGCCCCTCTTTTGGAGACGAGTGTTTGGAGGAAACTCGTTGTCATCAGATCTGCCTTCTTCTCTCTGTTCATCTTTGGACTAACACTTTGTTCCAGTCTTTGGTGTACCTTTTTTTTGAGATGTCGCAGGAAACTATGTATTGCCCTACGCTCGGTATTGATTCCTAACTCTTGTATTTATCTCACCCTCTTGCGGACATCACTGTCTAGTTTGCATGCTTGCTTTAGATTTCCATGCCTTCTGTTGCGTTACGTTTCTGCTTCTCAAAATATATGCCAAAAGTGTCCGTTCATGTCGATAATGTGGTCATCTGTTGTTGATTAACCTGCTCCTTGAATGCCAAACCATTGAACTTAGCTTCTGAAATTTGTTTTCACCCGTGTAAGTGCATAAAAATCTGATAGAAAACCCTTGGGTTTAAGCTTCCATTTCATTTGCCTGTAAGTTAGAGAGGTTTAATAAGAGCAACCCTCAATCTGTTGCATCTTCCGATTAATAGACCAATGTATTGTTGTAAAAAGAAAAAGTGATTCGGAACAGCTTTTGGGTGTTAAATCCATGTTTCTCATTGATTAGCGGATAATTCATTAAAGAACCAAAGCTCTGCTATGTTTGTATGCGGCAGGTTTAGGATGTTCTCTGTGCTGTTATAAAACATGTTCGACTGAGAATCTGAGTTAGGCTTTGCACTAGTTTTAGACTGCTCAATTTTCTTCACATAACCTGGTAGGTCTTATGCGACTCAAAACCGGCCTTTAAAGGAGCATGGAAGGAAAGAATTAAAAATTGGCCGACTGATGTAGGTTCTGTTTGTTTTGCCTGAATGAAAAATAAATGATCTTCTCTGTAGTCAAGTTTCGATTTGTTTTATTATCTGAAACTCATGTGCATAATCTGTTTACGGTTCTTCTACCTTGATCCATGTTCTCGGCCTGCGCTTCATGTATACATGTTTTACCCTTTATTTGTATATGTTTACGGTTTCTGTTTAAAATCTTTGTATATGTTAGTCTATTTACTAAGCCCTAGTTACTAGACCTTTAGGATCGAGCCTTAGGATAGAGGGTGAACCCTAAGATTAGGTGGCCCATGGTCCCACCTAACAAGTTGGGTGATCCCTAACCCAAACCACACTTTATAATAATCTTGTAAATAATAATAGTATTTTCAGAATTCATCCTAGTTGATCCATCATTCCTTCCGAATCCTCCAAAGATTAAACCAAGCCCTAAATTGTCTCTCTGATTTTTCATCATTCATTTTTATTCTGACTTTGATTAAACTTTTCAAAACCTTCTCTGATTTCTTCAAGTTGGCCCAATTGCCTTGCTTCGGCCCAAACCCAAAAAGCCCATGGCCCACACTCAGGAAACCCACGACCCAAGTCCAAAAAAAAGGCCCCAAACCCGATGCCCAAGCCCGAAGCCTTAAGTCCACAAAACTCATGGCCCAACTCCACTATGTCCGGCCCAATTGCCTTGACCCGGCCCAATTCCACCTGGCCTAAGTTGAATACCCAAAATCCCCTTTGCCCACTTGCCAAACTCACCTAAGCTCGGCCCATTCTAAACCTGGCCCACTACTCTATCCGGCCCACTCCTCCTCAAACCAGGCCCATCACCAAAATCGGCCCAAGTCCACAAGACCGACCCAATATTCAGCCCGGCCATTACCTGATCCGGCCATCTTCAAAATCAGGCCGTTACCTAGCGCGGCCCACCACTACTCAACCAACCCAAGCTCGGCCCAAAGCCCAAGTCTAGAACCCGAAGCCCAACATGGCCCAAGTCCAAACTCAAATCGGCCCAAACAATCCAATTGGCCCAATCCTAAATCAAGGCCCAAACAAGGCCCATTTGGCCCAAAATCATAAACAATGCCATCAAGCCCACGTGACCCATAAGACCCGTCAGGCCTATCCGATCAAACTTTGACCAATCAAATTTTGACCAACCCAAACGTTGACCAAGACCCAAATTTTGACCAACCCAAACGTTGACCAAGACCCAAACTTTGACCAAGACCCAAATGTTGACTTTGACACAAACGTTGACTTTGACCCAAAGTGTTGACTTTGACCCAACTTTGACCTGACCCGTTTTCCAAGCCCGATTCAATTCAAATTGTAGATTCCATTCAAAACATCAAAAATCCAAAAACCTTCCTCGTTACTTTGTTTTAATTCAAAAATCCTTAAAATCTCTTTTCTCAAAATTTTTTAAACAATCAATTTATTCAAATTCATCAAGTTTTTCAAAAAAACCATTTTGTGGAATTTTAAAGGAAAAACTCTTCTCACATCACAGAAAACTCTTCTAAAATACAGAAAGTTCTTCTCACATACACAGAAGTTTTCTCCTAAAAACATTTCTCAAAATCAGTGTTCTTTATCGAGAATTCCGAACAACTTCAAAAGTTTTCCAACCCAGTTTTTCGACTCAAAACAAAATCGTTTTTGGGGAACAGGGAAATGTCTAACACTTTCAAAACGTTTTCTTCCTAGTTAGACGTCACTTGTCTCCCTTTCCGAATAAAAATCCGAGGCGGGCACTGGGGTCATAACCTCCCTTGTCGCAGTCTGGATCTCTTTAGGCGGGGCATTAGGGTGACAAACCTCCCCTAATTGCAGCCTAGATTTTTACAAGGCGGGGTGCTAGGGAAGTAACGACCTTCCTAGTTGCAGCCGGGATTTTAGAATCGTCTAACTCCTTTCCGCTCGATTTCAATGTTTTCGGTTTTTAATGTTTTAAAACCCGGGAGTTAGAGACGTTATTAGGGTTCGACCGAGAACATCTCATTCATGGTGTTTCTCTCTGAATCCTATTTTTCGATATAAATTCATTGCCCCATCTTCGAGCCTCGGCACTTATTATTAGTTAAGTGTCGTGTTCGAGGGGGTACATAGGGTAATCCTTGGGATTATCCGCCCTTTTGCAACAAAAATGATTTTCAGTTTTAAAATTTAAAGAGAGACAATTCTGAATAAATCAATCAAATCCTTTCATTAGAGCTTTGACCCATAGGCACTTCTCAACTCTTTCCTAAGCAAACTCGAAGTCACAAGTCTCACTACATAGGACTCCTTATTCGTAAATACTCCCGAACAACCTTAGTCGTCTTAAACCTGAAACATCTTCAAACCCCGAACACCTGTAAACCAAATATCCTCTTTCACACTCCTCAACACATTCAACTTCCCAAACACCTCAAGAACCGACTATTTCAAAACCAAACACAAAACTCCTCAAATCAGCCAAATGATCCACTACCCCTTGACTCCGCCAAAAATGACCGAAATGTCCGTTTACTCCCAAAACTCCCATCATCCTCTTAATTCCGTGAAGGCCCGAAACAATCTCAAATCTCTCAGAACAATTAAAACCTCTCACACTCCAACCAAACCAACACCAAGACCAGCCTATTCTTAACTCTTCGGACATTTCCTTTCCTCACTCCTTTTCAATCCTATCCTTTGGCTTTAACTGAATCTCTCCAAAAAGGTTTTGAAAGAAGGCAATCCCGACAATTGGAGACCGAGGTTTCCTCGGGCACCAATCCGAAGTCGTGGTCGTTGCCACTTCTGAGGGGTGTAACCCAGTGCGAACCCATAATAGAATCTCTGACATGACCAGATAAGTCCTATCCATAGGCAACAATTTCAGAGTCAATTAACGGTTCTTAGAACCCTTCTCTTCCCTTCCTAGTTCCTTAGGTCAAACTAGGTGGCGACTCTAGTCAATTCCGCCTTATAGAGGCATAAGTCCGCGTGGAGCCCATTGAGAGGGGTGTAGTGTTCACTAACACTCCCCCTTTATGCTTTCGGGGAAAGACGGACGATAGAGTAGGTATTTGAGGGCTGCCCTGAATAACGGGTTTTCACCCTCCACAGAATGGCAGATTCTAGGATCTCGGCTTTTCAGTCAGACCATATTTAGATAGACCCCCCTCATACCGAAAAATCACCCTCCACACAATGACAAGGTCAGGTGTGCAGTGTTAGATGTCAAGTTGACTTGAACAAGCGTGGGTTTGAGACCTGTCGCGTGTTCGGAAGAGAAGTTGTCCGTATGACCCAGCGAGTTGGGATGGTAGTCTCTTGTAACATGCCAATCGTGTGTATATTCACACCTAGGTACAACCCTTATGGGCTTACCTTGAGTTCTCCTTTCTTGCCTTCACTTGAAGCTGCAATGAAAGAAGTTTGATCTCATGTTGCTGTAAATGATCTTGTTGGAGCCGACCTGGATTAGGTGCTGCTGCTGTAAACCCAGTCTCGCAGAATGGCTTGTGGCCGTTCAGACCGAAGGCCTAAGCTGAGCCTTGTCCTCTTAGAGGTCAACGATTCAGATCTTGGGCTTGGTCTAGCGGTGTCAAATCGGATGACTATTTGTCGGCTGCTGGGTGAGGCCCAAGCTGCCATAGGAGCATCGCTCCGTTGTTGGGACGTTAGCACGATCCGATGTTCAAACATCTTCGTCTCTTGATCAGTGACGAGTGTTTTGAAGACTAGCAGGTCTTGAAGGACATTGTTGGAACGTTGCTAGAGTCACTTGATGAACCTTTAGACATGCTGGTCAATCTTAGCCTTTCGGTTCATTTATGGATATGAATCATGTTGAGGTTCTAGATGGTCAACAGAGGTTTGGCTAAACGGTTGCAACCAAGGATTGACTGAGCAAAAGTGTTTGACATAGGTTCTTGCCCCTCCATTGCTGGCAAAAGTCAAAACATAGGTGTTTTCGACGTTGCCGGTGAGTCCTCGGACTCCAGGTGTAATCCTGTGTTTGGTAGGTTCAACCATCTTTGGGTGGTTGATGGATGACTTTGTGTTGACCTATTGGCAGTGCGCGTCAAACAACTTGGTTATTGCGGTCCGGACCCGCCACTGAGATGTGGTAATTCGTGTTGAGCTAAAGGTTCACACGGAGATGCGCACAATGTTATGACAGACCGATGGGTTAGCCTAAGATGTAAGATACACTGAATTCTGGTATAAGCTTCAAGAGACCGAATCTGAGGATGAACGTGCCTCTAGAAGAAATTCGGTCCCCTTGATTTGATCATAGCAATTTGAGGTTGTTGGGTTCCTTGAGGGTTGGCTTGTCCAACTGGGTATTCTTGTGGGCGGGTCAAAGGCTGGTAAGCCAAGGACTTGTTCATTTCCATACCCGATCGGTGGTGTTGTCACTTCACCAAGCGAGCCTACTGTGTAGGCAAGCTGCCGGAGTCTGTTGGTGGATTTGACGTTCTAGGACGTCGTGGTTGTTATGGGCTTTTAGGCCGATAACAAGGTCATGTCGCCAACAAAACCTTGCGGATAATCCGTAGACAAGGTGTTTGTGGCAATGACCTAAGTCCCCTGAGCTCCAGGGTTAGTTGGAAAAGGGAACCTAGTAAAGGAGGAGATACCAATAAGTGGTGTTTCTTTTGGAACGGAGCCAACGTTGGCCTTAGATACGTGATGGGGATTCAATTGGTCTTACTATCGGGAAATGAGCATATAAGCTCATGAGGAAGTAGCCTTTTTGCAAACTCCTTTGTGGTAAGGTGCATACGTGGTTCTAAGTAAAATTGGACATTAGCTTGGTTTCCTCCTAGTAAGGAGAGACCTTCTAAACCTTGCGGTGAATTGGATGTGATACGAGATCCGAGGTGCGGAGGAGGATAAATCCCACGAGTCCCAGGAAACTCTTGGAATCCCTCGTAAATTGGACGATTCGTTCCAATTAAGGGTGGACAACCTGTGCTCCTGATAAGGAGGCACATTAGGGGTGCTCTCATAACAACCTTGCCCTTTCTCCTTTGTGTTGAAAGTGGATGCTGTGTCGAAACTTGATTCAAGGGTTGTCATAAGTCCACGACTAGTCTTCGCAGACTTTGACCGCTTGAGCTTAAGATGGCTTCACCAGAATCTAGTGTTGGGGATGTTGTCGCCGTATTAGGTTGAAAAGGGGGCTGATTGGCCCATCTTTCTAGCCGGTCTACTTGTACTATGAGATCCGATTCGCTTGGTCTCGTGGTTTAAGTGTGAAAGCTTTGCTGACCACGGAGACCTTGAGCAGAATGGGTGATGTGATCTAAAGCTCAAACTACCTTTGGCTCAAAATGGGACTTGAGACCCGGTGTTAGCTTCGTGCTACCAAGTGTTGGGTGCACTTGCAAGTTGCCTTGCAGTACCGCGATAGTTACTATATCGCGAAGTTTAGCAGGAAGGGTGCGGTCCCCTTGGGGGCCCCATGCCTGTGGAAAGTCCCAGAGTTTTAGTAGAAGTGTGGCTTCGACCCAGGGGCTCCACTAAGGTGGAACCTAGGGAATCTTGTTATAGTACTTGGATATAGTTGGAGACGCACTTGCGTCCCCGGACCGGTGGGGAAGTTCCTTCTTATGGCTTCGACGTTGCCCTTTGTCTCGTAGTTAGGTGCTTAGCACTGAAACTACTTGGTTCCTTTGAGGTGGTTGTTTCTCGGGCGTAGCCAAAGAGGAAACGACCCATCTGGCGTGCAGACGTTGACCTGTCAGGGTCTTCGTCACTCGTGCAAATTCTGCACAAGAGTAGGCACAGCCAGCTAAGGCTCAGCTTATCAGGGCTGATGTCGCCGATGACGGATAGCGCAGTAAGTGTCGATGCGAATTGAAGGACTAAGGACATTGACATTGAAGAGACTTGGGGAACCTATTACTGCACAACATCGGAATGTTGCCGCGCCACGAATGGAAGGACTCAGGATGTCGCAGCAGCGTGTTCGCTGTTCACTTGGTGTCGTTGTGACGTGAATGGAAGGACTCAGGACATCACAACAAATTGAGCATCAGGGCACCAAGTGGCGATGTGTCGCGAAGAAAATGACACAAAAGGCCACCGACGCTGGGGTGCTCCTTAGATCAGTGACCCATTCAAGTAGAACGTGGAAGAACTCAAAAATGTTTGAGCTTCAGGAAACCCACCGGTTAACGGTTCAAGGCAGTTGCTGTGGTGTTGGTCAAAGACATTGTCTATGGGTTGTTATACCTTCAAAGTAGGGAAACTGTTGGAGCATGATGAAATCTTCTTAGCTGAGCTAAGACTCATTGTTGTGTCTTGCCGGGGACGGCAAGAGCTTCGGTGGGGGAGGTTTGTCATGCCCCTTTTTGGCGAGCTGCTTGGTTACAAGTAGCTCCATGCCAGTTTGCCCTTTGGTTGGTGCCCGTTAAGACTGTGTTGGGATTTGCTTGTCAATCCCAAACTTGATTGTCTCTTTGACCTAGCCCTTAAGTTCCACGGTCCTTGAGACCCCCGAGGACGAAGGTCCGAGGGATGGGCACCAGTTGAAGGGCACGATGCGTTGGTCTTGTCCGAGCTGAGTTGCGCCAGCTTGTGACTCGAGCGAGGGCCGAGTTAGCGGGTGGTGTGGAGGACACCCGTGCCGGGCCTAGTAAGGACGGGTATGCCTTCGAGCATGCACACTGCCAGGGTGGCCTGGTGGTGACTCCAATAGCACGAGCACATTGTGGCGACTCTGCGGGAAAACTTGAGTAAGTTATTCTCCGAAAACTCAAGGAAGACTGAACTCCATTCAAAATTGTCGGGATTTCCCCACTTCTTTCAAAACCTTCATGAGATTCATTCTCAGCCTCTAGGATTATTCTATTCCACACTTATATTCCACACCTAGAGTGTGTAGCTGATGAGGACAGCTAGGATTTGTTAGATCCTCAAAAACATTGCAACAATTGGGTTAATAAAGCTCACGATTAGAAAGAGACACTTAGGATTGAATGAAGCTAACTTCCCTTTAGGTAATAAAACAAACCAATTTGGAATCACTTTCAAGATATAAACTCTTAGCAAATAGGGTGGTGCTGACTTCATTGCTTTTATATTTTGTTATTATTGTGTGGTGCATTGGAAGGGTAGTTTAGGACATGCATTCCTCTGTGTCACCGATTTATCCACGAGTCACGGAATCCCGACCGGTCCACGGTTGATTTCCCATGAGCTGGGTCATTTTATATAAATGGCTAACCCACGGGGCAAGATGGTCATCGACCTACGCCCTGCAGGCTCATGATCCAAAAATACCCTCCATTATCCGAGTCCAAGCCAGCATATAGTGAACCATGAGCCTTCAGTGTCCAGCTGCCTTATCCGGTGTCTAAGACGGGTTTTACGGGTAGTCACCCCCATGTTATGCTGCCTGTCTGACCACCCTTCTATCTTACCCTGAAGATTGCATGGGCTAGTTCTCCATTGCTCCTCTGCACCACGGGTGTCTCTAAAGCCCAATGTCACGCTACACGTCCATAGAGGATCCCGTATTTACCGGATACCCATACATGGCACACGTAGTCAGTGAATAATTTGGACTTTAGACACACCTGACCGTGCAGATGACGAGAGACCCGTTCCCATGCAATACTTCCCCGAGTTTCCCGAAAAGTGGGGTGTTGTCGGATCATCACTGGCCGTGGCGTATGTTTCCTTATCACTTCGGGTATCCTGACCTTTCGAACTTAAGCACTCCGGACTTTCTTGATAACGTGCCTCGCAAGGGGCATAGCAGAGAAAAACCCCGAGAGATGACAGTGAAGGACGACGGTTCCCCCGTGTGAGACGGGGTCATAATTGACCTGGAAAGTGATTATCCCAACATTAACACTTACAAACTCCACATAAAAAACAACCACGATTTACTTATGCTATACATGTGTGAACCGTTTTCTTTTTTAACCGACCAGTTTTTAAAACGTTCGGAATTCTCTTTTGCACATAAGGTTGTTTCAAGAGCTCGTTTAATTTCAAATCGCACCTGTATTTACCCATAAATGTTTGGGGTTTTAAAACCTGTCACTTCACCTCCCCTTTGTTGCATTGAAGTTTTATTTCCAAAACAGTCTTCAAAAAATCGATTTCGAAAAATCTATTTTCTACAAATGAATTTCAAAAAGGTTTTCAAAAATAGTTTTTTTCAAAAATAGTTTTTTCAAAAATGTTTTCGAAAGCAGTTCTTTCAACTTTTTTAACTAGTTTCCATTTCCAAAAGCAAAGGCCGTGCTACTAATTGCTGGGTCATCTCCTTAATCCAGACTCATCACATTCTTTCCCTTTATTTTCCTTTCACTACTTTCTTTTGCAGATCTAATCATGTTCAACAGATTGGTACCAGTACCAGGAGAGGAAAAGAAACGCCGAAGGGCCCGAAGAGAATCAGGGGAGGAATCCGCAGCCAGAACGCAAGTCCAGCCCTCCACTTACCAACAAGAGATGAATGAGGAAAAAGATTTTGCCCGAGAACTTCTGGATCGGTGTATAGAAATGAAGGACACATGCAAGCCGCTCTTGATCGGACTAGCATACCTATGCAAGGTCGACATGGTTTATGAAGCTTTATTCGAGTCAGTCAGCTACTGGGACCCAGCAGACCATCTATACCGTTTCTTTCTGCAAGAGCTGATCATACTGCCGCTGAGATGGATACATTCCTCAAGATAAAGCCACATCAGGAGATGCCAGTTATCCCTATCGATCGAAGTCAAACCCCGAAGTTCGCAGCTAGATTCTTGGAGGTCAACCTGGAGCAGGTTGAAAACTTTGGGCATATGGGTTTGAGCTTACGTGATCTCCTGAACCAGTTCTACAGACCTTATATCTCATGTGAAACCCGAAGACGTATACTGGATCTATGCCTCATGGGCCTCTATCTCTTTAGACAAAGAGGTTAAGAATGAATCCGCGAGTAATATACTTATTAGAAGCCTTTGAGAAAGGTTGCAGCATCGAACAGTAGTGGTGGCTGAGATAGTTCGATCCCTAGACCGATGGAAAGAAGAAGGAGCCATAGAGACCTTTTTCGTGGGTAGTCCTTTACTTCTTCAGATATGGTTGTTTGATCACTTATGGGTGCTACCTTGGTCTCTAAGTATGTGAAAGTCAATATGGACACTTACATGACAGCACGAAAGCGGGAGCTGAAACCAGATGAGGGATGGAGAGTTTTCTTCCGGGATATTACTAGTGATAAACAGATCAAGTGGGTCATCAAGGATTGGGACGTCCAAGGCGGGGCCGTCCAATCAGCGGGTAATAATGGTCTGATCCTCATAGGCCTTGATAGATTCATCACTATCTATCCACAGAGGGGGATGCGGCAATTTGGGCGTGAACAAACCATCCCAGGAGCAAGTATAGAGGGATTCAGAAGCCACCACTATACCGATCCTACAGCCCGATATCTTACCCAAGCTTACCGCTCTGGGATGAAATGGGCTGTCCTCGATATTGACCCGTATTACATGAGCTTAGGTCCTGAGTACTCAGCATGGTTGGAACGCAGAATTGATAGATTGATACCCCACGCCTATTCTTTGGAGCATTCGATGATCAAACATGATCCCCGCCTTCCAATCGTTGAAAGCCTACAGCTTCCGGAATTTGATGTCTTGCAGAAGAAGAAAGAGAAGAAGAAACGACAGAGAAAGGAAAAAGAGAAGCGGCAAAAGAAGGAAAATAAGGAGCTGAAGCGTCAGCAAGCCATGGGTTGACCTTCTAGGTGGATGGATGTGATTAACTATGTATTAGATTTGACTATTCGGATATAGTTATCCCTCTTTTGAATTTGGATGTAACTCCCTTTCCCCCTTATCATGGAGTTCGGCTATGTAATCAAACTTTGACTATTCGAATGTAGTTTTCCCTCTTTTGAATTTGGATGTAACTCCCTTTCCCCCTTATCATGGAGTTCGGCTATGTAATCAAACTTTGACTATTCGAATGTAGTCTTCCCCTCTTTTGAATTTGGATGTAACTCCCCTTCCCCCTCATGGTGGAGTTCGGCTATGTAATATTATCTAACATTATGTTTTCCCCTATGAACTCGGATGTAACCCCCATTTTCCCCGATATATGCAATCTCGATTGAGCAATGAAATAGTACGGCGTTTATTCTTGGAAATGGAAATCGGCTTGTGCGCCTTTTCCGTGTTATCATTTTACGAAAGAATTTAATTTTTGGAACACCTTGTTTCACCAACGTCGGGGACGACTTCCTTTTCTGCTTTATCATTTCATGAAAAAGGATTTACATTCATACTGACATCGTCCACGCATTCCATATTCCTTGGTATCGCAGAAACCAACCAGAGCAGAGCAAAGCGTCAGGAGTTCTCTCCCAGTTTTACCAACATTACTCGACTGTGGAAAAGAGATTCCCGGGGAAGGCTGGCCAGTGACACCGCGACTGAAACCTCGTCGGAAACCATGGACCAAAACCTGATCAATCCAACAGCCCCGGAAAACGCCCCAGCCACCTCAGCTATCGAAGCGAGTGCGAGTGCAGTCCTAGGGACTGGTGGCAGTGGCTTGCACCTTCCCGATCCCAGTGTTCTCTACCGTATGCTAGAACAGTCAACAAGGAATGAGAATATGCTGAAACAAGATATTGAGCGACTGCAGGAGCAATTGCGCATAGAAAGGGCAGCCAAAGGAAAGGACCTGTACCTTACCGATGACCCTGACGAAGATTATGTTGAGGACTCCCCACACCCCAACCGATGCTTCAGCAATCAAAACCCTATGTTCAACACCACCATACCACAACCGATCACAGGGAAAGGACGTACTGTCATCCACCCAGTGACCACAACATTTCAAACGGCTGACCTACTCTCAGGAGCACCCATACCACCTCCAATCATGACCACGGTCCCTACAGTACCAACCACCTTCCCCAGACTACCGCCGTTCCCACCCGCTGGAGCCACTATCCAAACAGCCCATCTATATCAGGCCAAACAACCAGAATTCATTCATGTCAACTCACCACACCCTGACCCCATCCAACTCAATCAATACCAGTACACCACCCCCGGACATGCTGTCCGTTTTGAGGAAGCAATTCCCCAGACCCAACTGTTGCCACAACCGTCTAGCCAGTTGATTCACGGCTACAACCAGGCCCCACCTGCAGAACACCTTCCTATGGACTTCGGTCAAATGAAAAAGTCCTTGAAGGAAGAATTACTGGCAGAAATGCAGCTCGGGGAGCGAGCGAAGATGCTGGGTTTCCGTCATTTCCGACTGAAGCCAAGTTCCAAATTGCCTGAAAACCTAAAACTGCCAGAAATCTCCAAGTACGCTGGGAAAGGAGATCCTAGGCACCATCTTGCTCAATTCGACAGAGTCATGACTATGCACGGCCTTGACGATGACATGAAGATCATTTGTTTTCCCAGCTATCTGGAAGGAGCTGCTCAGACATGGGTGTCAAGACTAGATTTCTCCGGAAAGAAACTAGAGGATGTTTATCAAGCGTTTGTGGAACAGTACAGTTACAACACCCACCTGGGAATCACTCGTAGAGATCTTGAGACAATGAGACAGAAAAGTGATGAAACTGTTATGGAATTTATCACCCGATGGAGGGAGGTAGCCGGTCAGATGATCGACCGTCCCACTGAAGACGAGCAGATCAGAATAATCACCTCATGCCTGGAAAATCCCTATGCAGATCATCTCAAGTCCCTTGGGATTTGTGATTTCAAACACCTAAAAGCTGCTGCTTCGGCTGCCGAAGAGCTAGCACTAGCTGGAAGGTTAAAAGGGTTGAATCTCCCTGGATCGGGACCCAGAACTTCATACTATCAGAACCGTCAGAATCGTGATGGCAACACAATCATAACAACAACAACAATAATCAAACAACAACCAACAAGGCTGTCCCCACACCTCAGGTGAATCAAGTGCAGCCCCGAGTTCTCACCGATTACCCACCTCCCACCTCTCCCCGAGTAGACATTTACCAGGCACAGTCCTCAGGATCAGGCCAGAATTACAGGGCAACACCTCCCCCTCGTGATTACCAGACTCGACCCCAACGTCAGTACTCGGCCTTAGGAATGCCCCTGAGCAAAGCATACAAAAAGTTGAGAGAAAATGGTTTTCTCTTGAAGCATCCAAACCCTAAGCCTGGGGTCACCCAACTCGGGTCTGACTTAAACAGCTTCTGCGACTATCACCAGATGAAAGGTCACAATGTAGACAATTGTAGAGCGTTGCGTCATGCAATACAGGATCTGATTGATGCAGGGGAAGTTCAATTCCCTAAGACCACTCCCAACACCAGAATAACTCAATCCCATCACATCTGAACATGATAAGTCTGGTGAGGGAGAAAGAAAGAGAATCGGACCTGGGAAGGATTGTGAAAATAAATGCCATCGGAAGTTCCTCTGAGCCGGCCACCCAAAGCACGCCCCCACCAATCATGTTGTCACCAGTACTCGATGCATTCCGAATCCCCCGTCCGGCGATTCATTACGACATTCAACCCATGATGGGAGAGTATCTAGCTATGACGCATGAAATGCGAAACACAGTCGAGCGTCTAGTAGGGCAAGGAAGGGTGTCCATAATCACTCTGCTGGTAGTGAGTCGACATATGGAAAAGAATCTCGAGATACTAGTGGGGCTAAACTTTGAAGCCTTGGAGCTGCATAAAACCATGAAGGTGTTGGAGGTGGTAGAAGCATGGTGCCGGCAGAAGATTGTCGGAAGGCGAGGAAGGGAAGTCTCTGAATGCAATGTCATCATGATTACTGATGAAGAAGAAGATCCACCGGCTATAACCCCTGTTAAGGGACCATTTCTGATAGCAAGCGAGAAAAAACAGGATGATGACTTTGAGAAAATCAGACACTTAACCCGCTCAGGAAGGCATTTCAAGCCCGCTGAGCTCGCAGAAGAGCCAGAAATGCTACAGCAGAGAGTCCACGACCTTACTCTGAATGAGTCAGAGAACAAATTGGTGGGAGAAGAAGAGCTCTTGAGAAAGCTGAAGACAACCAGCATACCCATCACAATTTGGTCCCTGCTGACGATTTCAGAGGAGCACAAAGATGCGGTGGCCCGGCACTTGAGAATGGATAAGAAGCAGCCAACGTCGGTTGAAAACATTATAGCCCACCTGTCCCGGACCCCGGACCTCTCCATAACATTCACTGACGACGAGATCCCTCGTCAAGCGGGAAAGGCCCTCTACATAACTGTGAAGGCTGGGGGTTCCAAGTCCCTAAGACTTTGATTGATGATGGGGCTGAGGTGAATGTCTGCCCGCTCCGCGTAGCCCGTCATATGGGACTCAACGACTTCAAGCCGGTAGACATGACGTTGAGCGCCTATGACAACAGCCACAGAAAGGTTTTGGGAACCCTGTCACTGCCAATCCTGATCGAGGACGTCTCCCTGACCATCGAAGCAATGGTCATAGACATATCCTCCACCTTCAACCTTCTGTTAGGACGGGAGTTCATCAATCAGATCAAAGGAGTCCCCTCAGTCGTCCACCAGAAGCTAAAATTCAAACACGAGGGGCGAATCGTGGAGGTTTTGGGAGAGGCCAGAGCTGAGTCCCCACTATTTGAGATTAGTACACCGGGGGGTCGAGAGTTAACGCTTAGGGGCTTCACGGTGGCGAGGCCACATTCACAGGTAAGTCAAACTTCTTCCATCACTCCTCTCTACTTCGACCCTAGTGTCTATAGCCCCGCATCACAACACATGATGTCTCGGATGGGCTACAACAGGGGAGTGGGCTAGGCAAGGAGCTGCAGGGCACGTCGGAGCCACTAACCGCGTATATCGGAGGTCGAGGAGCCGGGTTAGGATTTACGGAGTCACCAGGTATGATGTTGACAGATTCACATGTAAGAATTCCCGTAGATTCTTTCTTATCAGTTAACCTTGAACCATGTGTATCTGTGAGTTGTGATAAGCAGAAAGCAGTTCAAGCTCAGGGAAGTCAGGAGACAATGGAGTGGGAGAGCTGGTTGACCACTTTACTTCCCCTCTACTCATGCCTTGAAGACCATGGCGACAAGGGATGCAACCAAGGAATGCCCGAGGATGCAGCGGAGAGCAGTGTCACGACCAAACCAGTCATCAAGGACCCCGCACCCTCGGTAGATGGCCATGGAGCGTGTCTTGTCGTCTATCATAGGAAAGAAGAGCTGATTCCCCGGGAGCCTTACTTAGTTAGCCTAGTTAGCAGTAGCGATGATAACGATAGTGATAGTGACGGTGATAGTTTTAGTGATGGTGGTAGTTACAGTTGTATCAGGAACGTCGACAATGCAAGTAGATTCGGATTAAGGGATGGATCGCCACCACTTATTTTCACTTGTAAAAGTGGTGGCAATTTTCTTACAATCTCTGAGCTGCCAAGCTCGTCGGATATTAATGAAAATTCAGTTCGTTCAGATTTCTCGTCTATTCTGTCTTCTCAACTGTTTGATTCATCGCAAAATCTTGAGGCCGAAGAAGAGGAATACGATGAGGAGAGTATGCCTCCCATCGAACAATATTCCACCCACACCCAGATTGTGGAAGACACGGTAGCAATCAATATCGGAACACCCGATAACCCTAAAACCTTGCAAGTTGGTTTGGGTCTGAGCGAAACGGAAAAACGCGACTTGACTTCCCTGCTAATTGAATATGTCGATGTTTTTGCTTGGAGCTATGCGGACATGCCGGGGATTGACCCCGACATTGTCCAACACCGAATACCGTTGTATCCTAATGCCAAACCTAAGAAACAACGTTTAAGACGAATGAAACCTGAGCACCAATTGAAAGTGAAAGAGGAGGTTGAGAAATTGCTACGTGTCGGCTTTATTCGGGTTGTCAACTACCCCGACTGGTTGGCCAATATTGTAGCCGTCCCAAAGAAAAACGGAAAGGTGCGAGTATGCATCGATTTTCGGGACTTAAACGAGGCCAGCCCCAAAGACAGCTTTCCCTTACCTCACATTGATATCCTTGTTGACAACACTGCCCAACATGCACTACTGTCATTCATGGACGGATTTTCGGGTTACAACCAGATCCGAATGGCTGTAGAAGATCAGGAAAAAACATCCTTTATTACGCAGTGGGGAACCTTTTGTTACGTGAACATGCCCTTTGGCTTGAAAAATGCCGGAGCCACGTATCAAAGGGCTGCCACTACATTATTGCATGATATGATTCACAAGGAAGTGGAGGTATATGTAGACGACATGATCGTCAAAGCTGCCCAACGGGAGGACCATTTGGTAAACCTGAGAAAGTTCTTTGATCGGATGCGGAAGTACCAAATGAAGCTAAACCCTGAGAAATGTACATTCGGAGTGACCGGAGGAAAGCTTTTGGGCTTCATGATCACTACCCGAGGAATCGAGGTTGACCCAGAAAAGATAAAAGCCATTCAAGAAATGTCTCCTCCGAAGACAGAAAAGGAAATCAGGGGTTTCTTAGGCAGAGTCCAGTACATTAGAAGATTCATTATGCAGCTAACTGAGACCTGTGAACCCATCTTCCGTCTGTTGAAGAAAGACACATCTAAGGTCTGGAATGAGCAGTGTCAGGAAGCCTTTGAGAAGATAAAAACCTATTTGCAAAATCCGCCGGTTTTAGTACCACCCCAGGAGGGTAAGCCAATGATTCTTTACCTGACAGCTCGGGAAACATCCATGGGCGCCATGCTAGCCCAGGAACAAGGATCCCCACCGCGTGAAAGTCGATCTACCATATCAGCAAGAAATGGGTCGATGCAGAAACACGATACTCTGACATCCATAAATTCTGTGCTGCTTTGGTCTGGGCTACGAAGAAGTTGAGGCACTACTTGTTAGGGCAAGAGGTTCATCTGATCGCACGCATGAACCCTATAAAGTACCTTCTGGAAAAACCAATTCTTGACGGTCGCTTATCCAGATGGTCCCTATTATTGTCTGAATTCGATATCACTTTCAAAATTCAGAAATCAATCAAAGGAGGTGCCATAGCTGAACATCTAGCAGAATACCCTGTAGCATCCGAGTTCTTCGGAAATGACGATTTCCCGGATGAACAAATCATGACATTACGGAAGACTCGTTGGAGGTTGTACTTCGATGGTGCCGTCAACCATAAGGGTAAAGGGGCCGGAATCTTGTTGATCCATCCTGAGGGAGATTTGCTTCCAGCTGCGGTAAAAATCAATTACCCAGTCACCAATAACATGGCGGAATACGAAGCCTGCATCTGGGACTTGAAATGGCGTTAGAATGCAAGTGGAGGAGTTGGAGGTCTTTGGCGATTCTAATCTCGTTATTTCGCAAGTCAACCAGACTTGGGAGATCAGAGAAGAGCGATTGATCCCCTACCATGACTACCTTTCGCACCTAATCACCTGCTTTCGAAACGTGACTTCAAGCATGTGAACCGGAGCCAGAACATCTTTGCCGACTCTTTAGCCTCTTTGGCTTCAGTAGTCCAAGTACCGACCGGTTCACTATACTTCCCCTTGTGGATAACCATGACTAATACACCCTCATTTGAGATTGGAGCCATCGAGACAGGGGAAGTAGAGGATGAGTGGTTTGTGGACATCGAGAATTTCCTCAGAAGAGGAGAATATCCGCCCGAAGCCACTAAGCAGGACCGCATCGCTCTGAGAAGAATGTCAAATCAATATGTGATCTGCGGGACCAGGGTTTACAAGAGAATGCCGAATGGAATTCAACACTTGTGTGTGACCAGAAAAGAGGCTGATAAGATCGTTGAGGATGTCCACGAGGGAATATGCGGGACCCATGCTGGAGGACATTCCCTATCCCGAAAGATCCTCAGACTAGGGTACTACTGGACAACGATGGAAGCCGATTGTCACGAATTCGTGAAAAAGTGCACCAAGTGTCAGACCCATGCTAATTTGCAACACTTGCCTCCCCTACCCCTAACAGCCATGGCAGCTCCTTGGCCGTTCTCTATATGGGGAATCGACATCATTGGGGAAATCCACCCCAAAGCTTCAAATGGACACCGCTACATCCTTGTAGCGATAGACTATTTCAGCAAATGGGTAGAGGCACGGTCGTTCGCTAACATCGGATCAAAGCAAGTTGCCCAGTTCATCGAGCGAGATATCATTTGCCGATACGGGGTTCCATCAGAGTTCGTATCAGATAACGGTCCACCAGTCGACGGAGACACTATCCGGTCATGGAAAAATACAACATCCGTTACCAAGATCATCTCCATACAGACCTCAGACCAATGGAGCGGTCGAAGCCGCAACAAAGCCGTAAAGAGTGCACTGTCGAAAATGGTCGAAACGTACAGAGATTGGCCAGAAAAGCTACACTACGCTCTCTGGGGTTACCGAACTACTGTCAGAACTGCAACCGGAGCCACTCCGTATTCCTTGGTGTACGGGTCAGAATATGTGTTTTGCCAATCGAGCTTGAAATTCCAACTCTTCGGGTCACTAATGAACTGAAGATTGCTGAAAGTGACTGGCTGCAACAGCGCTATGTCAGTCTTGCTCTTCTTGATGAAAAACGCCTTCAGGCATTATATCACATCCAGGGTTACCAGAAGAGAATGGCTAGAGCGTTCAACAAAAGGGTCAAAGAACGAAACATCCAAGTGGGTGATCTCGTCCTAAAAGAGCTGAGGAAAGATTTACCAGACCCACGAGGGAAGTTCAGACCGAACTGGGTGGGTCCTTATCTGGTCAAAGAAATAACCCCTCATGGTGCTGTATTACTCACAGATTTGGACGGAGAAGAATTTCAAAGCCTTGTCAATCTCGACCGGTTGAAACGATATTATGTCTGACCGTCATAAAAATCCAAAAAAAAACACACGCATTCAGTCAAAAATCCAAAAAAAAGTGCATCTGCAAAAATGCATCCATAAAAAAAATGCATCCACACAAAAGTTATCATTATCATCTGCATTAGGTTTAGCTTAATTGCATCTGCATTTGCATTCTGCATATCCCTGGTGTCAAGGTGCATCTCAATCTTTAATTCTAGGAAAGTCACATAAGTCGTCAAAGGCCGACGAACTCTTGTATCATTTTCCCCGAAGAAGTCTTGAAAGGATCTCTAACCTCCCGTGAGAGTTGAGCGCATGAGAGAAACACAGAGCGTGCAAAACCCAGAGCGCCTGATGCATTTAAATTTCAAAGCACCATGTGAGGATCTCCCTTCACGAAACCAAATATTGATGAGAAAAGCGCGTTACCATTCATGTCAAAATTTGGGAATAGTAGAGGAAACAATGTCTGTCAATAGGGATGACGAGGCACCTAGGATCGAAGAAAATCTCCACAAGGCCAAAAGCCTTATTAACCCTGAAAACGATCCCTTAGTGAACCCCACTGAGCCTTTCATTGAGAATCTTTTCGAAAACAGCTCCACGATATACCACCCCACATCACACAACCATTCACCCCTGCAAAAGAGGATAAAAGAGCTGGAGCCATGGTTCCTTATCCATCATTTAAAGCATGGAGGAAAGCTCAAAAGAGATACCCAAAGAGGATGAAAACGAGAGAAGCGGAGCACAAAACGCTCAAATAGCAAGGGGGGGGGGGGAATGAAAGTCTCACACCACTCAATGCCTCACACTTGATAAAGAGATGAGACCAGAAACATCAAACACACGAAGAAATGCAAATAGACCACTCAAAGAAAGTAGCAAGTCAAAAATGAGAACACATAATGATCCGCACAAACGCGAAAGGAGTCCAAAATCACTCCATCCATGGCAAAGGTGAAGCATATCCTCCGTTGCACCAAAGTTCCACAATTCTCAAACGAATCCTCCCGTCCCGTGTCATGTGCCCTGCAGCCCCGTTATAACCCATCGAAAGACCTCCGACTTAGAGATGGTAGTTGCTTGATTTGAAAAGTACCAAATTCGAAGCATGAACGGCTACGACACGTCCGATCTCGTCAATGCAATCGTGAACAAACGAGCGTCAAAGAAATCAGGAAGGTAGAGAAGAAACGAGTGTTCATCACCTCGATTAAAGAAAGCCTAACTGACCTTAAGAAAGGAAACGGAAAGGTATAAGAAATCCCGAGAGACTTCTTTCGGGGAGATTTGTCAAGAAAGAAGCGGCTTAGAAACGACTAATTTGACTTAACTAGAATTTTTGGTTGAGCTCGCCTTGACACGACATTCTCGTTGCATACAATCATATCCAATTCCAAAAAAATGCATGTGGAATAGATTTGCATCCATCGGTTCGGACATAATATCTTACAGCACGGAAAGAGAAAAATGAGTATGCTCTTTCAGAAAGGGGAAGCCACAGCACAGAGCCTGTCTCCTCCACCCATCGGCACGACAGCAATTCTCGGAGACCGCACAACCATCAAAACGAAGGATCAGAAGTCTTCGGGCGCTGTTCAAGGAAAATGCCCCGCAAGACCCCCCTCACCGCCAAACTCCTCACTCGCCAAAATACATGAACTACGTAAGGTCTGATCTCAACAGGGAGTTGAGTACGTAGGCAACCCTCTCAGGGTGCGACCCCGTCCCAAATAAAACCCCTCATCCCCTCGAACCACAAGGCCATTGCCATCACTCTATGAAGAAACCCGCCTCGATCGAGAGGGTCATCTCAGGGTTAAACCGGAGCCAGCTCAGAGCCCTACCGGAGCCACCCAACCGCACTAGGAGCCATCCGATCATACCGGAGCCCTCAGATCATATCGAACCCGAACACATCAATCATCCCAGAGTCGTTGCTCACAAGGGAGTCACAGATCAAACTGGAGCCATCCGATCATACCGGAGCCCTCAGATCATATCGAACCCGAGCCCGTCAACCATCCCAGAGTCGTTGCTCACAAGGGGGTCACAGGTCAAACCGGAGCCATCTCGAATATTGGAGCCAAGAATCCCACCAAATCCCGAAACTACAGTGCACATCAGGCGAGACTGTCAAAACAGAACCAAAACAAAAGTCCCACACTGACGAAGTCAAAGGCGACACTATCAGACAACATTCGACCATCACATCCCTCACGAAAACGACCGAAAAGCATCCAAACCCGGATCAACCCACAACCAAAGTCATCCTCAAATCGACCCCTCAAAACAACGAGTTTCGTACTTTCAATTGCATTCTAGGCCCGTCATAAGTCCTAGAGCTAGACACCGAGATCTAGTTGAGGCCCGTCATTAGTCCTCATGCATAACCCATATACCGATTGTATTCTAGGCCCGTCATTAGTCCTAGAGCTAGACACCGAGATCTAGTTGAGGCCCGTCATTAGTCCTCATACATTTCGAAGATGCATTCTAGGCCCGTCATAAGTCCTAGAGCTAGACGCCGAGTTCTAGTTGAGGCCCGTCATTAGTCCTCATGCATAACCCATATACCGATTGTATTCTAGGCCCGTCATTAGTCCTAGAGCTAGACACCGAGATCTAGTTGAGGCCCGTCATTAGTCCTCATACATTTCGAAGATGCATTCTAGGCCCGTCATGAGTCCTAGAGCTAGACGCCGAGTTCTAGTTGAGGCCCGTCATTAGTCCTCATGCATAACCCATATACCGATTGTATTCTAGGCCCGTCATTAGTCCTAGAGCTAGACACCGAGATCTAGTTGAGGCCCGTCATTAGTCCTCATACATTTCGAAGATGCATTCTAGGCCCGTCATGAGTCCTAGAGCTAGATGCCGAGTTCTAGTTGAGGCCCGTCATTAGTCCTCATGCATAACCCATATACCGATTGTATTCTAGGCCCGTCATTAGTCCTAGAGCTAGACACCGAGATCTAGTTGAGGCCCGTCATTAGTCCTCATACATTTCGAAGATGCATTCTAGGCCCGTCATAAGTCCTAGAGCTAGACGCCGAGTTCTAGTTGAGGCCCGTCATTAGTCCTCATGCATAACCCATATACCGATTGTATTCTAGGCCCGTCATTAGTCCTAGAGCTAGACACCGAGATCTAGTTGAGGCCCGTCATTAGTCCTCATACATTTCGAAGATGCATTCTAGGCCCGTCATAAGTCCTAGAGCTAGACGCCGAGTTCTAGTTGAGGCCCGTCATTAGTCCTCATGCATAACCCATATACCGATTGTATTCTAGGCCCGTCATTAGTCCTAGAGCTAGACACCGAGATCTAGTTGAGGCCCGTCATTAGTCCTCATACATTTCGAAGATGCATTCTAGGCCCGTCATAAGTCCTAGAGCTAGACACCGAGTTCTAGTTGAGGCCCGCCTTTAGTCCTCATGCATAGGTTGATTGATCGTATTCTAGGCCCGTCATTAGTCCTAGAGCTAGACACCGAGATCTAGTTGAGGCCCGTCATTAGTCCTCATACCATCAATCACCGCAATCTGGGGCCCGTCATAAGTCCCCGTGCACCCGCGCCCATTAGAGCAAATCGTAAGCTGTGATGAGAATTTTTGGCGCCCCGTCAACCTTGATCCAATTCTGCAAGCCTTCTATTGTAGAATTGAATCAAGGGGAGCCATCTGTAGACACCAAAATTCTCACCCGTTTTATTTTTAAAATCAAATTTCAAAAATGAACATTCTTTCAAAAACAAGGCGGTCGTCCCCGTTTTCAACCAAAGGAATTTCATTTTTCCCGATATTTAAACCTCACATCCCTATGGAAGAGGTAGCACGAGCCTTTTATCGTAATCCTTCTTAGCCTGCTTCATTTTTGTATACGCATTTTATTGCTAAAATATTTCACGGTTTCGTTTTTATCTTGTATTATTTCTCGCGTGGGTATACTGAAAACCGACCCGGCATAACTGGTAAAGCACTCGGCATGCATTCCTTCTGGTCCCGAGTTCGATCCCTGGCAAGGAATGAGTGGCGTTTTATTTGTTTTTCTCTTGTCCTGGCTCGCAACGGGGCTTTTGTTTCACTAGTTACGGTAATATACCGAAAACTGTCACGGCTCAACTGGTAGAGCGCGCGCGCGGGAGGTTGAAGGTGCCAAGTTCAATCCAGAGCGCCTGCAAGTTTTTTTTATCTCCCTAATTTTCTCCTCCTCTTAAGTCAGCCGGACCGAACTTGGCCCAGTTTGGCTTGTAAGCCCGTTTCGACCTATACCCAAATAATAACACCCATACCCAAGTAAAACCCAGCCCGGAACCATCAAACCTTCCCCTAAAACCCTAAGCCTCTATTATAAAAACTACCTACAGTAAAGAACGTGGGCATCGGGTTTGGAGAATTCTTTGGCTTCAGTCGTTTTTTGAAATCCCAGTTGATCACTTTCTATCTTCCCCGAGAAACCTTCTCCTCCATCTCCTTCGACCTCGTATACCCACGCCGAAAACACCATCGCCGCCTTCATCGTCATCACAAAACACCGCCCCAACATCTTCGCCTGCTCTCTTCACCTCCACAAACAACACACAACTCCCCATCTTTCATTGCGACCATCTTTAACTGAACCGAACCGCCCGAAAAAGGAGAAGAGCCCCGTCGAAAGCCCTTGTTCTTTCAGTTCGATCGACAGAGTAAGTGGTTACTACCGTTCCTTTATTCTCTTGAATTTGTAAAACCCCTGACCGGAGACTCGAATGCTCATTTCTGGGATCTCTGGTCTCGAAAGGGTGAAGAATAGCATCTCATTTTTCGCTTCCCTGTTCTCTGTTTTTCGCGGTGTTTCTTTTCGATGGTTTGCATGGTCTCGTTTCGGATGCCAACTCGGGATTATGAACCTCTGTGGGTTCCCTTTTACACTTCGTTTGGGTAATCATCTAAGTACACTGCCTGGTATGGACCTTGAAGTCCACGAACACGGCAAACTCGGTTGTGAGTTCGATGTTTTGGTTGTACTGAATATCTCCGTCTGATCTTCGATATGCCCGTATCCTTGAGGCTTTGTTGAGTTGAATATTGTTCACTGTCAGCTTCTGTGATGAGGATTCTGCATATTCTCATTTTTTTGGTTGGTTCCGCGATGGACTGGTCCCTTATTCCAGTCATTGGTTCTGAGTTTTTTTCGTGCTACTGTATTTGAGTTGGAAAGGCGGATGAACTGGTCATTTTCCAGTTTCGATCTTGTCCAGTTGTGAAAATCTCCTTATGTTCTGACGCCCCTCTTTTGGAGACGAGTGTTTGGAGGAAACTCGTTGTCATCAGATCTGCCTTCCTTCTCTCTGTTCATCTTTTGGACTAACACTTTGTTCCAGTCTTTGGTGTACCTTTTTTTTGAGATGTCGCAGGAAACTATGTATTGCCCTACGCTCGGTATTGATTCCTAACTCTTGTATTTATCTCACCCTCTTGCGGACATCACTGTCTAGTTTGCATGCTGCTTTAGATTTCCATGCCTTCTGTTGCGTTACGTTTCTGCTTCTCAAAATATATGCCAAAAGTGTCCGTTCATGTCGATAATGTGGTCATCTGTTGTTGATTAACCTGCTCCTTGAATGCCAAACCATTGAACTTAGCTTCTGAAATTTGTTTTCACCCGTGTAAGTGCATAAAAATCTGATAGAAACCCTTGGGTTTAAGCTTCCATTTCATTTGCCTGTAAGTTAGAGAGGTTTAATAAGAGCAACCCTCAATCTGTTGCATCTTCCGATTAATAGACCAATGTATTGTTGTAAAAAGAAAAAGTGATTCGGAACAGCTTTTGGGTGTTAAATCCATGTTTCTCATTGATTAGCGGATAATTCATTAAAGAACCAAAGCTCTGCTATGTTTGTATGCGGCAGGTTTAGGATGTTCTCTGTGCTGTTATAAAACATGTTCGACTGAGAATCTGAGTTAGGCTTTGCACTAGTTTTAGACTGCTCAATTTTCTTCACATAACCTGGTAGGTCTTATGCGACTCAAAACCGGCCTTTAAAGGAGCATGGAGTAGGAAAGAATTAAAAATTGGCCCGACTGATGTAGGTTTCTGTTTGTTTTGCCTGAAATAATAAATGATCTTCTCTGTAGTCAAGTTTCGATTTGTTTTATTATCTGAAACTCATGTGCATAATCTGTTTACGGTTCTTCTACCTTGATCCATGTTCTCGGCCTGCGCTTCATGTATACATGTTTTACCCTTTATTTGTATATGTTTACGGTTTCTGTTTAAATCTTTGTATATGTTAGTCTATTTACTAAGCCCTAGTTACTAGACCTTTAGGATCGAGCCTTAGGATAGAGGGTGAACCCTAAGATTTAGGTGGGCCATGGTCCCACCTAACAAGTTGGGTGATCCCTAAACCCAAACCACACTTTATTAATAATCTTGTAAATAATAATAGTATTTTCAGAATTCATCCTAGTTGATCCATCATTCCTTCCGAATCCTCCAAAGATTAAACCAAGCCCTAAATTGTCTCTCTGATTTTTCATCATTCATTTTTATTCTGACTTTGATTAAACTTTTCAAAACCTTCTCTGATTTCTTCAAGTTGGCCCAATTGCCTTGCTTCGGCCCAAACCCAAAACCCATGGCCCACACTCAGGAAACCCACGACCCAAGTCCAAAAAAAAAGGCCCAAACCCGATGCCCAAGCCCGAAGCCTTAAGTCCACAAAACTCATGGCCCAACTCCACTATGTCCGGCCCAATTGCCTTGACCCGGCCCAATTCCACCTTGGCCTAAGTTGAATACCCAAAATCCCCTTTGCCCACTTGCCAAACTCACCTAAGCTCGGCCCATTCTAAACCTGGCCCACTACTCTATCCGGCCCACTCCTCCTCAAACCAGGCCCATCACCAAAATCGGCCCAAGTCCACAAGACCGACCCAATATTCAGCCCGGCCCATTACCTGATCCGGCCATCTTCAAAATCAGGCCCGTTACCTAGCGCGGCCCACTACTCAACCCAACCCAAGCTCGGCCCAAAGCCCAAGTCTAGAACCCGAAGCCCAACATGGCCCAAGTCCAAACTCAAATCGGCCCAAACAATCCAATTGGCCCAATCCTAAATCAAGGCCCAAACAAGGCCCATTTGGCCCAAAATCATAAACAATGCCATCAAGCCCACGTGACCCATAAGACCCGTCAGGCCTATCCGATCAAACTTTGACCAATCAAATTTTGACCAACCCAAACGTTGACCAAGACCCAAATTTTGACCAACCCAAACGTTGACCAAGACCCAAACTTTGACCAAGACCCAAATGTTGACTTTGACACAAACGTTGACTTTGACCCAAAGTGTTGACTTTGACCCAACTTTGACCTGACCCGTTTTCCAAGCCCGATTCAATTCAAATTGTAGATTCCATTCAAACATCAAAAATCCAAAAACCTTCCTCGTTACTTTGTTTTAATTCAAAAATCCTTAAAATCTCTTTTCTCAAAATTTTTTAAACAATCAATTTATTCAAATTTCATCAAGTTTTTCAAAAGAAACCATTTTGTGGAATTTTAAAGGAAAAACTCTTCTCACATCACAGAAAACTCTTCTAAAATACAGAAAGTTCTTCTCACATACACAGAAAGTTTTCTCCTAAAAACATTTCTCAAAATCAGTGTTTCTTTATCGAGAATTCCGAACAACTTCAAAAGTTTTCCAACCCAGTTTTTCGACTCAAAACAAAATCGTTTTTGGGAACAGGAAATGTCTAACACTTTCAAAACGTTTTCTTCCTAGTTAGACGTCACTTGTCTCCCTTTCCGAATAAAAATCCGAGGCAGGGCACTGGGGTCATAACCTCCCTTGTCGCAGTCTGGATCTCTTTAGGCGGGGCATTAGGGTGACAAACCTCCCCTAATTGCAGCCTAGATTTTTACAAGGCGGGGTGCTAGGGAAGTAACGACCTTCCTAGTTGCAGCCGGGATTTTAGAATCGTCTAACTCCTTTCCGCTCGATTTCAATGTTTTCGGTTTTTAATGTTTTAAAACCCGGGAGTTAGAGACGTTATTAGGGTTCGACCGAGAACATCTCATTCATGGTGTTTCTCTCTGAATCCTATTTTTCGATATAAATTCATTGCCCCATCTTTCGAGCCTCGGCACTTATTATTAGTTAAGTGTCGTGTTCGAGGGGGTACATAGGGTAATCCCTTGGGATTATCCGCCCTTTTGCAACACAAAATGATTTTCAGTTTTAAAATTTAAAGAGAGACAATTCTGAATAAATCAATCAAATCCTTTCATTAGAGCTTTGACCCATAGGCACTTCTCAACTCTTTCCTAAGCAAACTCGAAGTCACAAGTCTCACTACATAGGACTCCTTATTCGTAAATACTCCCGAACAACCTTAGTCGTCTTAAACCTGAAACATCTTCAAAACCCGAACACCTGTAAACCAAATATCCTCTTTCACACTCCATCAACACATTCAACTTCCCAAACACCTCAAGAACCCGACTATTTCAAAACCCAAACACAAAACTCCTCAAATCAGCCAAATGATCCAACTACCCCTTGACTCCGCCAAAAATGACCGAAATGTCCGTTTACTCCCCAAAACTCCCATCATCCTCTTAATTCCGTGAAGGCCCGAAACAATCTCAAATCTCTCAGAACAATTAAAACCTCTCACACTCCAACCAAACCAACACCAAGACCAGCCTATTCTTAACTCTTCGGACATTTCCTTTCCTCACTCCTTTTCAATCCTATCCTTTGGCTTTAACTGAATCTCTCCAAAAAGGTTTTGAAAGAAGGCAATCCCGACAATTGGAGACCGAGGTTTCCTCGGGCACCAATCCGAAGTCGTGGTCGTTGCCACTTCTGAGGGGTGTAACCCAGTGCGAACCCATAATAGAATCTCTGACATGACCAGATAAGTCCTATCCATAGGCAACAATTTCAGAGTCAATTAACGGTTCTTAGAACCCTTCTCTTCCCTTCCTAGTTCCTTAGGTCAAACTAGGTGGCGACTCTAGTCAATTCCGCCTTATAGAGGCATAAGTCCGCGTGGAGCCCATTGAGAGCGGGTGTAGTGTTCACTAACACTCCCCCTTTATGCTTTCGGGGAAAGACGGACGATAGAGTAGGTATTTGAGGGCTGCCCTGAATAACGGGTTTTCACCCTCCACAGAATGGCAGATTCTAGGATCTCGGCTTTTCAGTCAGACCATATTTAGATAGACCCCCCTCATACCGAAAAATCACCCTCCACACAATGACAAGGTCAGGTGTGCAGTGTTAGATGTCAAGTTGACTTGAACAAGCGTGGGTTTGAGACCTGTCGCGTGTTCGGAAGAGAAGTTGTCCGTATGACCCAGCGAGTTGGGATGGTAGTCTCTTGTAACATGCCAATCGTGTGTATATTCACACCTAGGTACAACCCTTATGGGCTTACCTTGAGTTCTCCTTTCTTGCCTTCACTTGAAGCTGCAATGAAAGAAGTTTGATCTCATGTTGCTGTAAATGATCTTGTTGGAGCCGACCTGGATTAGGTGCTGGCTGCAAACCCAGTCTCGCAGAATGGCTTGTGGCCGTTCAGACCGAAGGCCTAAGCTGAGCCTTGTCCTCTTAGAGGTCAACGATTCAGATCTTGGGCTTGGTCTAGCGGTGTCAAATCGGATGACTATTTGTCGGCTGCTGGGTGAGGCCCAAGCTGCCATAGGAGCATCGCTCCGTTGTTGGGACGTTAGCACGATCCGATGTTCAAACATCTTCGTCTCTTGATCAGTGACGAGTGTTTTGAAGACTAGCAGGTCTTGAAGGACATTGTTGGAACGTTGCTAGAGTCACTTGATGAACCTTTAGACATGCTGGTCAATCTTAGCCTTTCGGTTCATTTATGGATATGAATCATGTTGAGGTTCTAGATGGTCAACAGAGGTTTGGCTAAACGGTTGCAACCAAGGATTGACTGAGCAAAAGTGTTTGACATAGGTTCTTGCCCCTGCCATTGCTGGCAAAAGTCAAAACATAGGTGTTTTCGACGTTGCCGGTGAGTCCTCGGACTCCAGGTGTAATCCTGTGTTTGGTAGGTTCAACCATCTTTGGGTGGTTGATGGATGACTTTGTGTTGACCTATTGGCAGTGCGCGTCAAACAACTTGGTTATTGCGGTCCGGACCCGCCACTGAGATGTGGTAATTCGTGTTGAGCTAAAGGTTCACACGGAGATGCGCACAATGTTATGACAGACCGATGGGTTAGCCTAAGATGTAAGATACACTGAATTCTGGTATAAGCTTCAAGAGACCGAATCTGAGGATGAACGTGCCTCTAGAAGAGAAATTCGGTCCCCTTGATTTGATCATAGCAATTTGAGGTTGTTGGGTTCCTTGAGGGTTGGCTTGTCCAACTGGGTATTCTTGTGGGCGGGTCAAAGGCTGGTAAGCCAAGGACTTGTTCATTTCCATACCTCGATCGGTGTTGTCACTTCACCAAGCGAGCCTACTGTGTAGGCAAGCTGCCGAGTCTGTTGGTGGATTTGACGTTCTAGGACGTCGTGGTTTGTTATGGGCTTTTAGGCCGATAACAAGGTCATGTCGCCAACAAAACCTTGCGGATAATCCGTAGACAAGGTTGTTGTGGCAATGACCTAAGTCCCCTGAGCTCCAGGGTTAGTTGGAAAAGGGAACCTAGTAAGGAGGAGATACCAATAAGTGGTGTTCTTTTGGAACGGAGCCAACGTTGGCCTTAGATACGTGATGGGGATTCAATTGGTCTTACTATCGGGAAATGAGCATATAAGCTCATGAGGAAGTAGCCTTTTGCAAACTCCTTTGTGGTAAGGTGCATACGTGGTTCTAAGTAAAATTGGACATTAGCTTGGTTTTCCTCCTAGTAAGGAGAGACCTTCTAAACCTTGCGGTGAATTGGATGTGATACGAGATCCGAGGTGCGGAAGGATAAATCCCACGAGTCCCAGGAAACTCTTGGAATCCCTCGTAAATTGGACGATTCGTTCCAATTAAGGGTGGACAACCTGTGCTCCTGATAAGGAGGCACATTAGGGGTGCTCTCATAACAACCTTGCCCTTTCTCCTTTGTGTTGAAAGTGGATGCTGTGTCGAAACTTGATTCAAGGGTTGTCATAAGTCCACGACTAGTCTTCGCAGACTTTGACCGCTTGAGCTTAAGATGGCTTCACCAGAATCTAGTGTTGGGGATGTTGTCGCCGTATTAGGTTGAAAAGGGGGCTGATTGGCCCATCTTTCTAGCCGGTCTACTTGTACTATGAGATCCGATTCGCTTGGTCTCGTGGTTTAAGTGAAAGCTTTGCTGACCACGGAGACCTTGAGCAGAATGGGTGATGTGATCTAAAGCTCAAACTACCTTTGGCTCAAAATGGGACTTGAGACCCGGTGTTAGCTTCGTGCTACCAAGTGTTGGGTGCACTTGCAAGTTGCCTTGCAGTACCGCGATAGTTACTATATCGCGAAGTTTAGCAGGAAGTGGTGCGGTCCCCTTGGGGGCCCCATGCCTGTGGAAAGTCCCAGAGTTTTAGTAGAAGTGTGGCTTCGACCCAGGGGCTCCACTAAGGTGGAACCTAGGGAATCTTGTTATAGTACTTGGATATAGTTGGAGACGCACTTGCGTCCCCGGACCGGTGGGGAAGTTCCTTCTTATGGCTTCGACGTTGCCCTTTGTCTCGTAGTTAGGTGCTTAGCACTGAAACTACTTGGTTCCTTTGAGGTGGTTGTTTCTCGGGCGTAGCCAAAGAGGAAACGACCCATCTGGCGTGCAGACGTTGACCTGTCAGGGTCTTCGTCACTCGTGCAAATTCTGCACAAGAGTAGGCACAGCCAGCTAAGGCTCAGCTTATCAGGGCTGATGTCGCCGATGACGGATAGCGCAGTAAGTGTCGATGCGAATTGAAGGACTAAGGACATTGACATTGAAGAGACTTGGGGAACCTATTACTGCACAACATCGGAATGTTGCCGCGCCACGAATGGAAGGACTCAGGATGTCGCAGCAGCGTGTTCGCTGTTCACTTGGTGTCGTTGTGACGTGAATGGAAGGACTCAGGACATCACAACAAATTGAGCATCAGGGCACCAAGTGGCGATGTGTCGCGAAGAAAATGACACAAAAGGCCACCGACGCTGGGGTGCTCCTTAGATCAGTGACCCATTCAAGTAGAACGTGGAAGAACTCAAAAATGTTTGAGCTTCAGGAAACCCACCGGTTAACGGTTCAAGGCAGTTGCCTGTGTGTGTTGGTCAAAGACATTGTCTATGGGTTGTTATACCTTCAAAGTAGGGAAACTGTTGGAGCATGATGAAATCTTCTTAGCTGAGCTAAGACTCATTGTTGTGTCTTGCCGGGACGGCAAGAGCTTCGGTGGGGGAGGTTTGTCATGCCCCTTTTTGGCGAGCTGCTTGGTTACAAGTAGCTCCATGCCAGTTTGCCCTTTGGTTGGTGCCCGTTAAGACTGGTGTTGGGATTTGCTTGTCAATCCCATACTTGATTGTCTCTTTGACCTAGCCCTTAAGTTCCACGGTCCTTGAGACCCCCGAGGACGAAGGTCCGAGGGATGGGCACCAGTTGAAGGGCACGATGCGTTGGTCTTGTCCGAGCTGAGTTGCGCCAGCTTGTGACTCGAGCGAGGGCCGAGTTAGCGGGTGTTGTGGAGGACACCCGTGCCGGGCCTAGTAAGGACCGGGTATGCCTTCGAGCATGCACACTGCCAGGGTGGCCTGGTGGTGACTCCAATAGCACGAGCACATTGTGCTTAGTGCTGCCCTTAGGTTGCAAGTGCCAGTGTCACCACGGGCACGAAGCAACTAGGGGATGTCTGGGCCGAGCTGAGTTGCGTCAGCTTGTGACTCAAGTGAGGGCCGTGTTTGCGGATGCTGTGGAGGGCATCTGTCCGGGCCTAATGAGGAAAAATCAATGTAGAAGATATATTTCAAAAAAGAAATCTTTGGTCACTCTTATTTTATTAACCTATCATCTATATTTCATTAACCTGTCACTTGTACTTTGTTAATCTATAACTTGAATTTTGTTAACCTAACACTTGTATTTGGTTAACCTATCACTCATATTTTTTTAACTTGTCACTTGTATTTCATTAACTTATGACTTGTATTTTGTTAACTTGTCACTTGCATTTCGTTAACATGCCACTTGTATTTCATTAACCTATCACTTGTATTTCGTTAACTTATCACATGTATTTTGTTAATCTGTCACTTGTATTTGGTTAACCTGTCACTTATATTTTGTTAACCTGGCACTTGTATTTGGTTAACTTGTCACTTGTATTTGGTTAACGTGTCATTTGGAATTTGTAGTTATTGATGGTGAACTTGACTTATTTTGACGGTTTTACAACTGTAGTTGAATTAAGGAGAACATTATTAGCAACTTTAGTAATTGGAAAAAACAAAACTTCAACTACTTCTATTATAAAAAGCAAATACTTGTTGTGTATCTATATGAACTTTTCTATTTTGATGTTTTTGTGATTTAAAAATCATTAAGGTCCATAATCTAGGGTTTATAGTATAAAGATTTGGGTCGTTAATAATATTTTAAACCTGATTCAATTACATCACTCTAAATATAGAACGATATATAAGCCTTAGTTAAGAAATACACTAACACATTTTATAAAGTTACCTTCAGAAATGAAGTGAGTACAAATACAAGAATAACAAAAAATAGATGTGTTATCTGTAGTCACCAAATTGCTTCATGTAGTCACAATCAAATACAAGACTAACAGTGTCAAAGATGGTATTAAGGTTTGAAGTTTCGGTTTATGTCTAATAACCCTAAACTTTATACCCAAACCTTAAAGTGTGACAGGTTAACCATTTACATGCGACCGACTAATCATTTATGATTGACAGGTTAACCATTTACATGCGACAAGTTAACCATTTACATGCGACAGGTCAACCATTTATGATAGACAGATTAACCATTTACATGCGACAGGTTAACCATTTACATGCGACAGGTTAACCATTTATATGTGACAGGTTAACCATTTACATGCGACAGGTTAACCATTTACATGCGATAGGTTAACTATTTATATATGACATGTTAACCATTTACATGCGATAGGTTAACCATTTATGATTCACAGGTTAACCATTTACATACGACAAGTTAACCATTTACATGCGACAGGTTAACGATTTTCATGTTACAGGTTAACGATTTTCAAGAAACATTTACCAGCATTTAAGATTGACAGAAAACAATTCTTCTTTTCAAATTTACATGTTGTCTTTTATATACAACTTAAAATGCATTAGCAAAACACCATAAACTGGCTCTGTTAATTCAACGAATTGGTGAATAACGGGGTAAGATTAGTGCAGACTCGAATGAGGAATCGACTGTGGTTTCACAAATTTTGGGTGAGGAGGAAGTGAGAGCATAAATCGGGAATGAGGAGGAGGAAGTGAGAGCATGAATCGGGAATGAGGAGGAGGAAGTGAGAGCATGAATCGGGACGAGGAGGAAGAAGACGACCTAAAAGTAAATCGTACTTTTTGGCCTGTCAAAGGTAGTCTTTTTTTTATTTCTCAACAAAGCGTTACTAGTTGATGTTTTGTTTTTTCCACCAAAATTAAAGCAGTACACGGTGTTATCTCCAATTCGGCTACGGTGGAGACGAGGCCTGGGAACGGGGCCTAGAGGTGAAATTCAGGCATGTTTGAACATTTCATCCAAGTCTGAGTTGGAGTCTCGCTTCAGCCGGTATTTCCTGGGACAGCCGCCTCGAAGGGACTCAATCTTTCACACATCCTTTTTTTAGCTTTTGGGAAGTCTTTTCTCGTGGTATTTTCTATACCATTATATTCTTCTAATCAGATTTTCAACCATGTGCTTCTTCTGATCTATATTTTTTCTCTTCTTCGACCTCCCTTTTCTTCATTTTTATTTTTCTGAAGTAACTCAATGCCTTTGTTGTCATTTTTCTGTCAACTTGATAAGAAACCCCGTCTTGATACAACAAACATGCAATAATACGCTTTCTGTAGAGCTCCCGAAATTACTTCTTGTTAAGATTCTTATTCATTGCATCTTACAAGCCAACAATCCATGAACACACCTAACAAAGTCTGATAAACTTTTGAAACAAGCAATGTATGTATGTAGGTAAAAAATATAACGTTTGTTATATCATAACCATGATGAATTTTGTTTCAAAAACATGCATGATTATAATAAACAATAGAATATATTTTTATTTTCACTTATGTCTGTAAAAGTATAAAACTTTTAAGAATTCGAGTATAATTAGAACTAAAATTAAAAAAATCTCATAACAAAGGTCATGGTTTGTAAATTATGTTCATTTTTACTTCTTTTCTTACAAAATTTTGAAGTAATTAAAAATACAAATAAATAAATTTGAAGCTACATATCATCTTTTTAATTTTACATTTCTTATTTTATACTCTAAATTTTATGCTTTGATGACTTGTAACTTTTCAGAATTCATAATTAGGAAATACAAAAGGTAATAGAATAGCTTTTAGGATTTATACATATCACCATGGTTAAATTACGGTAACTTTGTATGTTTTGCTTAGCATAACTACGCACTTTAGTTTTCTGTTACAAAATGAATATTTTATTATTTTTTTCTTGTAGTTATTTGATTACTCACACGCGGAATCTACCTATTGCAGCACTGCTGCGTTAGTTGAACTGAGCTGCTTGGTTCAGCGGGGCCCTCACCAATGTGACTAATTAAATGAGGGGAATTCAAGTGGGAAACCGTTTGACACGCCCACGGCCCATCTCTTACTCTACACATTTAGTACGGCAGACATCAGCAGTTACTTGCATCCCCATCGTGGTGGGGATGGTGGGGATTGAATTGAACGAGAAAAAAGCACGCAGACCGGACAAACTCCATAAAGTTGTATGTATGTATGTATGAATATCTTTATCGAAGCGAAGTTACTGCAGAAAGAAAATTAGCAAAAAAACAGATGAGGTTCAATCAAGCTGCAAACAGGCCGGCTCGCATATACCCCTCTGTTTTTCCACGCCCCTCCTTCCAAGAAATGAGTGGATTATTCTAATGATGATGATTTTTGTCTTCATCGTCTAGCAAAACACAACGTGAGAGAGCACCCAAGCTTGGTCAGATGATGATTTTTTTGTCACCAAACCAAAGAGATCATTTCACTTCGTCATTACTTTTTTCACCTTCTTCTGTATGCAAAATAGAGAAAAGAGGGAAGAACCCTTTTCAAGTAGACCGGCCGTACGTCGAGGAGGTATGGGTCCGTCATTCCTTTTCCCTGTTCTTCTCCTGTTGCTGCTTGGTAGTAATGGAGGATTCTTACCAGTCTTCTCTACCACTGATCCCAACGATGGTATGTGATCCTTATATATATATATATCTGTTTTATTTTTTACCTCACCAAGTTATAGATGTCAAATTCATTCTGAATAAGTTTTTGGTTTCAATGATCAGCTGCTGTGCTCAGATCACTGAAGAGTCAATGGGAGAACACGCCCCCAAGCTGGGACGAGTCAGACGATCCATGTGATGGATGGGAAGGAGTCACCTGCAATGAAACCAGTCACTGCATTGTAAATTTGTAATCTCATTACATTTACTCTCTTTTAGATATTCTCTAATACTAAAAGCCTTCCTTCTTCCGCTGTCTCTTCTTTTCAGAGGATTGTCGACCATGGGACTTAAAGGTCAGCTTAGTGGTGATATGGAGAACTATCACAGTTAAAATCCTTGTATGTTTTCTCTCCCTCCTCCACTTTTCTACTCTACCATGGTGGAACTAACCAACCAACTAACTAACTAACTAACACAGTCGAGCAATTATTAAACCCTGATGAAAAATAATGGAGTTCATGCTTCTGGAATTCAAAGTGACTCAAATTTTTTCAAAGTTGCTTTGTCTAACAAGTAGGCTCTAGCTGTGCTGTTGCAGGGACCTTTCTTTCAATCGAGATCTGAAAGGTTCATTGTCTCCAAGTTTGGGAGATCTCAACGACCTCAACACCTTGTAAGTTCACCATATGATTGTTCATCTTTTGGTGGAAAATGATCCTTCTGTTAATTTGAGAAAGAATAACTCTATAATTAATGTTTCTCTTATTAACCCTTTTCTGGTTTAGGATTTTAGCAGGGTGTGGCTTCACTGGTAGCATTCCTCCAGAACTAGGCAAACTGTCACAACTATCTTTCTTGTAAGAAGATAATCTTATAGACCAAATGCTTTTTTCCATTCTACTAATAATATATAGCTTAAGTAAATGAGTAAATTCCTGATTTTTTTTTACCGACTCTTCTCTCTTTCTCAGGGCTCTGAACTCCAACTATTTGACTGGCAAGATACCACCTGCACTTGGCAACCTTTCGAAGCTCTACTGGTTTGATGTTGCAGATAACCAGTTAACCGGACCCATTCCTGTTTCAACTGATACTTCTCCTGGCTTGGACTTACTCCTCCATGCGAAACACTTGTGAGTACTATCATATGAAGTTCATATATCTTGTTCTGTTCCATTTGCAACTTTTCTCAAAGAAAGGCAAATCAAGCTGCAGCTATCAAGTGATTAAGTTTACCATCATCATAATTTGCAGCCATATGAACAAGAACAAGCTGTCAGGAACAATCTCCCCTTATCTGTTCAAACCAGAGATGAAACTTATTCATATGTAAGTAGTCACACCCACTTACATTTTTTACATCTCCTCTGTTTTCTATAGGGAATGATATTTGCATCTTCTATGTAGCTTATTTGATGGGAATCAATTGGAAGGGACCATTCCATCCACATTAGGACTTGTTCAGACTCTTGAAGTTCTGTACGTAAACTGCACCAATTGAATCAAGCGTCTTTGCTGCTCTCCTTTCTTCGTTGTTGTAGTGTCTGAAATTATTATATTCCTATAGGAAACTGGATAGGAATCAGCTAACTGGAGATGTCCCTTCAAACCTCAACAGTCTTACAAATCTCAGAGAGCTGTGGGTATTCCTGGCTCTTTTATATAACTTTGATTATCTTGTCTCCTTTCTTCTTAAACTGACTTCATCATCTCCTTTCAGTAACCTAGGCCGGAATCAGTTGACTGGTTCCCTCCCAGATCTCACCGGATTAGACAATCTGAACTACCTGTGAGCTGGGATTCCTTTTTGCAGATCAAACAGTCCTAGTTCTTATATTTTGGACTAAAAGAATAGGAAATGTAATCTGCTTATTATCTGGTGTGTAGGGACTTGAGCAATAACTCCTTTGATAAATCAGAGACTCCAGAATGGTTCTCAACCTTGGAGTCACTTACTACTCTGTAAGCAAAGCACAAAATTATTCAACCTGACTGATATATGAATATGAAACTATGAAGCTCACTCGTTTACTAAGGTATGATGAATTTGCTTGCAGAATTATCGAAAATGGTTCAATTTATGGCCCTTTGCCTAAAACTCTGTTCAGCTTCACCCACAGCTACAACAAGTGTTAGTTTTTTGGTTTCTTTTGAATTTCTCCAACTTCGTACATATATATCAGTATACAATATAAACACCTGTATGTAGTTTTGGACTGTGATGGAATGAAAACTGATATAGGAGATTGAAGAACAATAAATTCAACGGTACATTAGATATGGGAGATAGTGTTAGCGAGCAGCTGGAACTTGTTGATCTGGAGAACAACGACATTTCCTCTGCAGTACTTGGATCTTCATACAAAAACACATTAATGTAAGAAAAATCATACGTTCTTCAATCTTTCGTGTATTCAGTCAATCTTCAGAAACGTTAACTGTTGTAAGTATTTCTCAAACCCATAACAGACTGATCGGAAACCCAGCCTGCACCACAACTCAACTCTCCCATCTGGACTACTGCGCCACCGCACCTGAACACAAAACCCCATACTCAACAAGCTTAGCTAGCTGCGGTTCCAAGACATGCTCCGACCAAGATCAGAAACTCAGTCCACAGAGCTGTGAGTGCTCTTACCCGTATGAAGGCACGTTCTACTTCGGCGGCCCGTCGTTCCGGGAATTGTCAAATTCGGCCGTCTTCCATTCCCTGGAGATGGATTTGTGGAAGAAACTGGGTCTTACTCCGGGATCTGTTTCGCTTCAGAACCCGTTTTTCAATACGGATGATTATCTTCAAGTCCATTTGGCTCTGTTTCCGTCTCCTATGATTCATTTCAACAGGTCGGAGGTGTTGAAGATTGGGTTTGATCTTAGTAACCAGACCTATAAACCTCCTCCTAGGTTTGGACTTTATTACTTCATCGCTTCTCCCTATGTTTTTCAAGGTATGTGGCTAGTTCATCTCTGCGGCGCTGTTTGTAATCTAAAAAGTTTGAAAGAAATCAGGGGATGAGATGATAACACTAGGATCTTGATTTTTCACTTCAGAAGGGGATGGGA
Source organism: Limonium bicolor (assembly GCA_023374045.1). NCBI lineage: Eukaryota > Viridiplantae > Streptophyta > Magnoliopsida > Caryophyllales > Plumbaginaceae > Limonium > Limonium bicolor. The sequence goes on from CM041776.1 coordinate 247,830,061, forward strand.
ATTCTATGAGCTTGAGATTGATTCTGGGTCTGTCTATCAGTGGTGGTCTCCTCATCATTTTCCTTGTGGGATTTGCGGTTTACGCTGTGTGGCAGAAGAAACGAGCTGAAAAAGCAATTGGACTCAGCAAACCGTTTGGTATGTAGTATGTAGTAGTGTTATAGTGTATCTCCACTTGCTTGTAACTAACTAATCTATGTTGAGCTTGAACAATTAGTGAAGTGATGAATGCATAATTCATGCTTTTGTTTTGCGTTTTATGCCCGCATCTTGGACTTCAGGAGGCAAGGACAGTGATGGTGCTCCACAGTTAAAGGGAGCAAGATGGTTTCCATACGATGAGTTGAAGAAATGTACCAACAACCTTCTCCTCAAGCAACCTCATAGGAGCTGGCGGCTATGGAAAGGTGGTGATCTGACCATTCATGAGATTCACTGAACAAAATTTTATCTGGTGCAAATTTTAGTTAGGAACATCTTGTTTCTTCTGTTCGCAGGTGTACAGAGGGACACTACCGGACGGAAACTTAGTGGCGATCAAGAGGGCACAACAAGGTTCAATGCAAGGTGGGCATGAATTCAAGACTGAGATCGAGTTGCTCTCAAGAGTTCACCACAAGAATCTTGTTGATTTAGTGGGATTTTGCTTTGAGCAAGGTGAACAGATGTTAGTGTATGAGTTCATGCCAAATGGTTCACTTAGAGATAGTCTTTCAGGTAAACCTGATCAGTAATCAATCAGAAAGTGGAACTCTTGTGTTAAGTACTCTGCTTCTTTGCTGCAGTGTAAAAGTGTATATGTTGTGAATGATCTGCAGGGCGATCTGGTATATATCTTGACTGGAAGAGAAGGCTGCGAATTGCGCTTGGATCAGCTAGAGGTTTGACATACCTGCATGATTTAGCCAACCCTTCAATCATTCATGGGGATGTCAAGTCAACCAACATTTTGGTGGATGAAAACTTGAATGCCAAGGTTTCTGATTTTGGTTTGTCAAAGCTGGTATCTGATGCTGGGAACACACACATTTCAACTCAAGTCAAAGGGACTCTGGTGAGGGCATGCATCTCTTGCGGCTTGACTTGACTAACATGGATCCACCAATTTCAGCTGCAAAAATAAAGATTTATTACAAATTGTTTGCAGGGTTATCTTGATCCTGAATACTACGTATCCCACCAATTAACAGAAAAGAGCGACGTCTACAGCTTCGGAGTTGTAATGCTTGAACTCCTCACCTCGAAACAGCCATTAGAGAAGGGCAAGTACGTTGTACGGGAAGTGAAAGCCAACTTGGACAGAAACGATCATCAGTTTTGCGGGTTAAGGTCGATGCTTGACCCGGTTATCATAACCGGGTCGACATCTATCAACCTGCCGGGATTCGGCAGATACGTTGAGCTAGCACTGAAGTGCGTGGAGGAATTGGCCTCAGACAGACCGGCAATGAGCGAGGTTGTTAAGGTCATAGAGATTATATTGCTAAACGATGGCATTGGGACGAACTCGACCGCCTCTGCATCGTCATCGATTAATGATTTTGGAGGTGTCAAGGGGGGTAACAAGAGATCACACCCTTATAGTAACAAGGATGATCAAGAAGGATTGCAACCGCAGCTGAGGAAGGATGATAGTAGTGAGAGTGGTGATGCCTTTGACTATAGTGGTGGTTATTCAGTATCTGCTGAAGTAGAACCCTAGTAGAGTGTCTTATGTTCGATGTTTTTCTATTTTATCTTTTGATTTATTTGTAGTAAGAAAGTTTGGTGACGGACATACTATTTCCGTCTCAGACCGAACAAATCTGCACCGTACAACGGTTACTGAATCTTTCTAAATATGTGTAATTGGTCTGTTCCTGTTTTAAGAATATAGATTCTATTATGGTCGTCATTTGTCCCTGAATGTTCTGGACAAATTTTTAACCATCTGATTAGTGAAATAGAACATCAAAGGTCAAGATAATATCACATTTAAAAATTTTTATTTGTCAGTTACAAACTCATTTGATATGGTGTTACTTGGTAGTTGCTATTTTTTCTCCCATCATATAATTATAAAAACTCAGAAAAAAATCACGATTATCTTGATTCTCTTCCCTCACGCCATTTTGCTACGCTCAAGAAAGTAGCCGTCTGCGCCTCTTTCATTCTGTTCTTGCGCCTTCACCTTGCGGAGGAAAATCATTGGAATTAGAATTGCATCGCGCATCTTAGAATCATTGGAATTAGAATTGCATCGCGCATCTTAGAATCATTGGAATTGGAATTGCATCGCGCACCAGATTAAGATGGGGTTGAAAACAGTTTATTCCGAAATTGGTAATATAATCAAACTTATTTTTAGTCCCAGTATTTCTAGACTCTATAAGCGTGGAGTAATTTTTTAGAGCGGTGACGATGTTCTCCTTTATTCAAGCAATAGTATTCTTCTTCTCACACGTATCTGAATAAATCTTTACAAATTGTTGTATAAATGTCAGTGTACCATGTACAGATACCAGTGTACCATTTTACAGATACCAGTGTACCATTTTACAGATACCAGTGTATCATTGTACAGATACCAGTGTACCATTGTACAAATACAAGTATACCATGTACAGATACCAGTGTACCATTGTACATATACTACCAGTGTACCATTGTACAGATACTACCAGTTACCATTGTACAGATACCAGTGTACCATGTACAGATACCAGTGTACCATTTTACAGATACCAGTGTACCATTGTACAGATACCAGTGTATCATTGTACAGATACCAGTGTACCATTGTACAAATACAAGTATACCATGTACAGATACCAGTGTACCATTGTACATATACTACCAGTGTACCATTGTACAGATACTACCAGTTACCATTGTACAGATACCAGTGTACCATTGTACAGATACCAGTGTACCATTGTACGTACCACTGTGTACCAGTATACCACTGTACAGAGACCAGTATACCACTGTACAAAACCAGTATACCATTGTACAGATACCAGTATACCATTGTACAGATACCAGTATATCATTGTACAGATACCAGTATACCATTGTACAGATACCAGTATACCATTGTACAGATACCAGTATACCATTGTACAGATACCACTGAACCATGGTACAAGTAAAAACATATTATCTTGTTAAGCTAAAGATTTTTTCATATTCTAGTAAATCATAAATTAGAGTTATATTAAATATACAAAATATGTAAAAAGAGCAAAAGAGCAAAAATAACTTTTTTTTTAAACAAACATAGAGTTTAAAAAAATGGAGAGAAGTTATAAAAATCACAACGCCTCAAGTAAGCTAAAAATTAAAAAATAAATTATTAATTTAAAAATAAAAATAATATTAATTAAAAAAAATAATTTGACAATAATAAGTGACTAATAAATATGACCGTAACATCCAAAGATTTAGTAATTATATCGGGTAGTTTAAAAAATTACGGAACAAAGGAATAAAATATATGTAATTTAAATAAATATACACTATTTATGGTAATTAATAAATAAAATATAAAAAGATAAATTTAAATATGATTGTAATTTGAAATTTAAATTTGTTGAAAGTTACGAATAAAAATAGACACAATTATCTTTTATTAATTAATTAAACACTACAAAAATATAGGAAAAACCCATCATCCAGTGTACGGTTGTATTTATACCGGTGTACGGTTGTATAAAATACCAGTGTAAGGTTGTATAAATACCACCGTACGGTTGTATAAATACCAGTGTATGGTTGTATAAATACTAGTACCGTTGTAAATGATACCAGTAGTGTTGTATAAATACCAGTGTACTGTTGTATAAATACCAGTACCGTTGTAGATGATACCAGTGTACTGTTGTATAAATACCAGTACCGTTGTAGATGATACCAGTGTACTGTTGTATAAATACCAGTGTATCGTATAAATACCAGTGTACTGTTGTATAAATACTAGGGTGCGGTTGTATAAATACCATCATGGCGTAATGTATAAATACCAGTGTGCGATTGTATAAATACTAGTATCGTTGTAGACGATACCAGTGTACGATTGTAGACGATACCAATGTACGATTGTAGACGATACTAGAGTACGGTTGTATAAATACCAGTGTACGGTTGTATAAATATCAGTGTGTGGTTGTATAAATACCAGTATATACCAATGCACTGTCATACTAATGCGAATACATTGTCAACAACTATCACTAAATATAATACAAAATAAAAAGATGAAAAGGAGTAGAGTTTTTTTCCATTTATTAGTGTCCATTGATAAGAATTTTAAAAATTGAATGGGAAGTTACAAAATAATAGTGTCCATTAATTAGCGTCCAGTAATGCAGTACAACGTTGAAAATGAAGGATGGATTTGAAAAACAATCGTGACGTAATGCAGAACAGAGGAACGTGAGAATTTACAGTTGTTATTTGTTATCTTAAAAAAGAAAAAGAAAAAGCCCACAATATCGGTAACCACCACTACTAACAGTTTCTTTCTTTTAATAATTCATTATAATCTACACCTTCCATTCAAATGTCCCTTAATCCAATGATTATAATTTAGTCCAGGAAGCTCCAGGGAATGCTATCAAGCCCAGGAGCGAATCCAAAGCCCTGTTTTAACACTATTTGTCGAAAGAATTGTATAGCCTATTCAAAAAAGTTATTTATAAAATCAGGCTACTTATTTTACTTCTTTTTCCAGCACAGATTATACAATAGCAATAGGACTTTTATTTTTTAATACTTTCTGTTTTGTCTTTTTCTGCATCCGTACTATATTTTCATTTTTAATCTTTTTTTACCTTATTTAAATAATATACTTGTTTATAATTATTATAGCATAAATCATAAATTTTTTACTTTTTATATGACTCTATGGACATATATATAAAACTATTATATATATATTTACTCTAATAATCTTTGTTGTTTACATGTATATGCAAAAAATAATTTAGTATACATCATCAATATAAACTATTATATAATATATTTTACGTATTCATTTAACCTATGTTTTTAGGTATCCACGAGAACTTATGAACGTTTCCACCAATGATTAGAAACATGTACACAACATTTTATAATCGTTTTCATCACTATTTTAAAAGGATGACACTAATTGTTATATATCTTTTCCTTTGACCGTTCTTATTGAATCATAATGTATAAAAGAATATTTTCCTAGCATTTATTAGTTTATAGAGCTTGACTAATTGATAATCCTGAAGATTACAAATATTTAGAAACGATAAACTAAGTTGTTGGAGTCAATTTTACGTATTCATTTAAAATTAGTTTTTACGTATCCACGTGAACTTATAAACGTTTCCACAAATGATTAAAAACATGTACACAACCTTTTATAATCGTTTTCATCACTATTTTAAAAGGATGACACTAATTGTTATATATCTTTTCCTTTGACCGTTCTTATTGAATCATAGTGTATAAAGAATATTTTCCTAGCATTTATTAGTTTATAGAACTTGACTAATTGATATATAACCCGAAGATTATAAATATTTAGAAATGATAAACTGAGTTGTTGGAGTCAATTTTACGTATTCATTTAACCTTAGTTTTTACGTATCCACGAGAACTTATAAACGTTTCCTCAGATGATTAAAAACATGTACACAACCTTTTATAATCGTTTCCATCACTATTTTAAAAGGATGACACTAATTGTTATAAATCTTTTCCTTTGACCGTTCTTATTGCACCATAGTGTATAAATAATATTTCCCAGCATTTATTAGTTTATGTAGCTTGACTAATTGATAAACCCGAAGATTATAAATTTTAGAAACGATAAACTGAGTTGTAGGAGCCAATTTTACGTATCCACGAGAACTTATAAACGTTTTCACGGATGATTAAAAACATGTACAAAACCTTTTATAATCGTTTCCATCACTATTTTAAAAGGATGACACTAATTGTTATACATATTTCCTTTGACCGTTCTTATTGAATTATAATGGTGGCCATCGGGTCCGGTTCTACCCGGAACCGTTCTACCCGAACCGATTGGAACCGGAACCGGCCGGGAACCGGTGGGAATCGGAACCGGAACCGAACCGCCTCAGCCGGTTCCGAATACGAATACATGTTTTGAGATTCGGCCCGAACCGGAACCGGAACCGCCAGGAACCGCCTGGAACCGTCGTCGGATTCAGAACCGGAACGCCCCGGAACCGGTTGAAGTACCGTTGGGTTTTTAAAATGTACCTCTTAGTAGTTGTACTCTTTTCCTTATTATGGTTTCCCAATGGTTTTTACTAATAAGGTTTTAATGAGGCAGTGAATCATATAATAAAATTCTCTTTGTTCCTATTTTTTGTAAATTCAATAAAAATTCCTAAGTCTTTGTTTCTTACACATTTAAATTATAAACTTGAAGAATAATCTATCTAGAGTAAGTGGATGAAAAGAGCAACGTGTGCACTCAAACGGATCTCAAATCGGAGCTAAAACGAAGCAACTGGAGCCGATCGAATCTTTCCCGAACCGGTCGGAACCGATCAGACCGAAACCGGAACCGGCTGGAACCCGTAACCGGTTTTTCGACCGAATCCGAAGCGAATCCAGATTTCAGAACCGGACCGGAACCGTAACCGAACCGCCCAAACCGGTTCCGAATACGAATACACATTTTCTATAACCGGAACCGGTGGAACCGGAACTGGAACCGGTGGAACCGGACCCGTGGCCACCATTATTGAATTATAGTGTATAAAGAATATTTTTCTAGCATTTATTAGTTTATAAAGCTTGACTAATTGATAAACCAAAAGATTATAAATATTTAGAAACAATAAACTGAGTTTTTGGAGTCAGTTTTACGTATTCATTTAACCTTAATTTTATGTATCCACGATAACTTACAAACGTTTCCACCGATGATTGGAAACATGTAAACAATCTTCTATAATTGTGTTCATCACTATTTTATAAAAGATGGCACTAACTATTATATATTTTTTCCTTTCATTGTTCTTTTCAATCATAGTGCATTAGAATATTTTCTTAGCATTTATTAGTTATAGAGCTTAACTGAATGAGAAACCTAAAGGTTTGGAAATGATAAACCGAGTTGTTGGATTCGAATTTACGTATTCGTTAATCTTGGTTTTTACGTACACTTATCAATGTTTCCACTAATGATTAGAAATATGTACACAACCTTCTATAATAGTTTTCATCAGTCCTATTTTAAATGTAAGGTGTTTTAGAGATGAGTCTTGACTATTTTCAGTCTAAATTCATCTCTAAAACAACTTATACAAAAGATGACAATAATTGTTATATGTCTTTTTCATTGACCGATCTTATCAAATAATAGTATATAAGAATATTTCCTTAACATTTATGAGTTTACATAGCTTGACTGATTCATAAACCTGAAGACTTTAATTAAAAGTTTGGAAACAATAAATAGAGTTGTTGGAGTCATTTTTACGCATTCTTTAACCTTGACTTTTACGTAACGATAGTGAAATGCACACAACCTTCATCATCTCCATCACTATTTTAAAAAAGATGATACTAACTGTTTTATTTTTTTTATTTGACTCTTTTTATCGAGTTATTGTGTATACGAATCATGGTGTATACTCATTTTTGCATATATATAAAAAAAACAATTCACATCACTTTTTTAATTTAGAAAAAATATAAATAATAATAATAATCTATTCTTTTGATTTAAAAAATATTATTTAGTAAATTAAGACATGTATTTTGAATTAATATATGCTATATTATCTACATATATAAACAAAAATATTATAACACTAGAAAAACTATTGTACAATAACCATAGATATCTAGATATAGTTATATAATATTTTTGTATAATTCATAAATTATTCTATAATGATTATAACTATTATCTTTGTAAAATAATATAAACATGTAAAGTACCTTATCTTTCTGTTTGCTGTATGAAAAAAATGAAAATACAAATACAAAAAATGTCGATGATTATTTTCTCTACTGTAAAAACAAAAGAAAATGAAAAAGAAAAAAAGTAATAAAGATAAAAAACATTTGTCGATGATTGTCTTTCACCACCGTACAAACAGAAGGAAAAAAAAAGTAAAGTTTCCGTTTGGACGGAGAATGGCCGTCCGTCATCAAATCCACTCCGCTTCCTCAATGAATGAGAACTTGTTCTCACTCAGACACCGTTTGGATTCAACAGGGAAATGGGAAAGGGAATGGGAATGGGAAAACAAGGAGAATGGGAAAGGATATGGGAAAACATGTATGTTGTTTGGTTATGTATGGGAATATATAGAATTACTGTTTAGTTTTGAAATAAAATTAATGTGTTTGTTTTATTCAATTATTTATGTAAAAATTCATGGAATGCAACTAAAAAATTATTAATTTATAAAATACCACAATTTTTTCAAAAGTATTTTTGATAATGCAAAAAATAATTTTAATTCATCAGATACCACTAAAATACCCTAAATTTTTAATAAACATATTTCATATTATACCATGTTAATATTTTTAATTCACAAAAGATCACATTACTTTTTATGTTATTTTTATTTAAATTTGTAGCTTCTATTATACAATTATATGTATATGTTAATAAGTAGTAGAATAAATAGCTGTATCATTTGTTTAAAACATATTGCAAAAATCAAATGCACTTCACTAAAAATAAATAAACATTATATTAAACTCAAGATATCATTTGAGAAAAATGGTACTTATATATAAATTTTCAAAAACTGAAGATTAGGATTTGAATTTTAATATACTATATGTAGTGAAAACGCATAATATATATATATATATAAAAATTTCAATCGATCGAGTTGTCTCCCGTTCCCGTACCTTTCATGCGGGAATGAAAATCAACCTAACCCGGGGGAATGAATTCCCTTACATATTGTATTCCCAGCTTTAACAAACGCAGGAAAGGGAGCAGAATACTTTATTTTTTTCCCTTCCCCGCTATTTCCCCTCAAACCAAACATTGCCTCAATTCCAAAGATAAGGAAAAGTAAAAGGGGGATTGGGAAGAAGTATTTGCATAGTGATTTTGTAAGTTCATTTTTTGTGGTTGATGTCCAATTAATGTTAATGATTATTGTTGGACATGCTAATTAAGTGTGTGACAATATAATCTTGTTAAATGATGGTAGCCTTGGCGTTCATAATATGAGAATCTCATCTAGGGTGGCAAAACAGGTTCACGGGTCATGTCAGGCTAAACCCAAATCTGACCTGTTTATTAAACGGATTAACTCGACTCCACCCAATTAATTAATCGTGTCTAAATATTAAAATCCAAACCTAACCCATTTAATATTAAATGGATTGACCTTACCCAACTCAATTAATTAATGGTGTCTAAATATGAAATTCAAACCTGTATATATTAAACTCAAACCTAACTCGCATAACCCATTTAATTATATATAAGAAAATAATTTGCCTAATTAACACAATTTTTTGTAATTCTATGATATTATTGACTTTACTTGATAAAAGTTTTGATTTTTAATATTTGTATATCCTATTAATATTAAAATTTCATAAAAAAATTTAATCTATAATTTATAAATATATATTTATTTAATATAAAATACTTAATCGGGTTAGCGGGTTACACATACTATCCCAAACCCAATACGGTTATTAAATGGTTGTGTCCTGGTTGACCTGTTTATTTAATCATGTCAAATTATAAAACCTAATCCCGTAAACTTCATGTCGGGTTCGTGTAGACCAAATGGGTCGTGTTGAAATTGCCACCCCGATCTTGACACAACGACAAAGTTATCAAATTTAACATGGAACTTTGACACATTTTCCATGGTGTCTAAAATATTTCCTGGTCATATACTCCCCTAAAACTTTTATGGAAAATTATATCCCCATCCATGACGTTTGGTGAAATTACACATCCCACGCATGAGGTTTCAAAAATTACTTTGCCCACCCATGTGGTCTCCGTTATTTTACATCCAACAACTTTTCTAATATTTGATCAACTTAAAAGATGGTTAAATGTTATCCAAAATTGATGAAACTTTACATGGATATGATCTAACGTGAAATCCAAATTGTTTTAAGCTCATATGTGATCTGTGGGACCCAATGAAACATGTAACATGTGAACATATTTTCATTGGGTCCCACAGGTCATATATGACCTTAAAAAGACTTTGGATTTGACATTGAACAAAAATATAATACCTTGGCATCATCCATCTAAATTTTTATCAATTTTGGACAACATTTAAGCCTCGTTTAAGTTGATTAAATATTAAAAAAGTTTCCAGATATAAAATAGAGGAAACCATATGGGTAGACAAAGTAATTTTTGAAACCTTGTGGGTGGGGTGTAATTTCGCCAAACGTACGAAGGCTCTCCTTCCCTCTTCTTACTTCTCTGTAATCCACCACTACCCTAACTTTCTTTCCCTCTTCCGTCCTCCCACCTCTCTCCCCGTCGCTAGCAAGAGACAGTGACACCCTTATTTTACGTTCCCCAGGTTCGAGCTTGAGGAAGATGACCTTTGAGAAGACAACACACCTACTTCATGGTCCTCGGGCTAACGTACTAGGCTGAACAAGGAGCAAGAAGAAGGAGAAAGAGTATGATGACAACGAATGTGGACTTCGAGCTTGATGAATGTGACATAATAGATGATGATGGTGGCGTCAGCAATGCCTAGCCAAAGGCTTCACTTAAAGCTCAGTTCTTTCTTTACTGGTAGCTCTTAGTCGCGGTTAGGTAATGAAGCTAAGTGAAAGGAATGTGGTTTTAGGAAAATAGGTGACGCTAATCGTGGTCCTCATCTCAATGATTGAAGTTTTCTCTCTTGACTCCGATGGTGGAAATGTCTATCAAAGATGTGAGTGCATTAAAATTTTCTCATATTTCTAATCTTCGCTGATTTGTATCCACTTGTCCCCTTCTATCTTTGGATTAATTGCTACATCTACTCACATTTTTAAAATCGAATATCAAGAAACCTGGTAGAGTTTATGTTCTATGTGACTTATTAACTTCTTTTTGGTGTTGGAGTTTCTCCCTTAGCTATTGAAGTTAATTTGGACTATAATTGTCAGTGGAGTGGACAAAGAAGTGGGAGAGGATGACCTCCGAGATGTGTTTGATGAATATGGGGAAATCAAGAATTGGAATTCGGCCTCTGATTGAGGTATTGGTTTTGTCAAGGTGAGACAACACTCAATATCCTTGCTATCTGCCTCTTTCTTGTAGTGGGACATTGCCCGATACATCGAGGAGAATATCATTCTCAAGCAAGAAGCTTCCAGTCTAAGAATACACATAACCATTAACTCTGGTTGTCAATAGTGGCAACATGCACAATAGAGGTTCGGAAATGTTGGCATTAATTTTTCAAAATAATATCCATTAGTCTTATTTTCTTTTCCTTTTTGCAAAGATTAACTAATTACTCCACAATATATGCAAACACTATTTAGTCATATTAATCTTGATCATTGCATTATATTGAAATTGAAACTCATATACACATCAAAGACACTAATCTAGAAGGAAATTATCCGCTCTTTGTCACAATTATGTTTTAAATGGCATCCTCAACAACATTTGGATGGTAATACCATCTTTACTAGTAGTATGTAGGACTTCTTTCAAGCTGAGTACAAGTAATTTTGTATTTTGGCTGCTTGGATATTTGTCAGCTAATGGTGTGAAGTCATCACAGGGCTTTAGTAGGTTTTGCCCCATTTTTCATTAATTGCCAAGATGTTAGTTTTTAGGATGGATTGAGTAAGCTTGTATTTCATGACAATGATGAATTATGTTCCCTGATTGCTTTCGTATGGGTTTGTATGTACTTCTTCTTTCGACAAAGAGGAAGCAAAGCTGGAAATGTGAAGTGTTATCATCAGGTTTAGCAAAACTAAACTTCATATTATTCTCTCCGTGAAGATTCTGTTTTGTCTGTAAATAGTAGTGCTGACTGAACCATGAATAAGTTAAAGGGTATACAAAAACATAGGAAAACACAATGACTTAACAAGCGTATCAAAACCATATATTCTCATGTTTTGTTACATGGGAAAACGGAGAAGTACATGTTTTTTTTTACCTGTTTGTACTTGATATCTAAAACATGACACTTTCATGATTTAGTTTTTGTAATACTCCGTATTTTTCGTTTTCAGATTTTATAACATTTCGGTTTATGTATTGCTTATGTTATGTGGTGCTTGTTCGGTTGAGGGGACGTCGGAGTCATTAAATTAAAAGACGAGGGCAAGGAGGACAATTCCCTCTCTTTAATTATGGTATGCCCTTTTTAATTAATTAGCTGGGCATTTCTTGTTTCCAATCACGATCAGTTCTCAAGTCCCGCTCTCTTTCTCTCTGACAGTTTTTGAGCGCCGCTCTTCTCCCTTCTCTTGTGTGTTTGGCTGGGGAATCTGGTGCTGGTGCTTTGACCTCTTGCTCTTTTTCTTTTCTTTCTACTGCTGTGGTGGTATTGTGCTGCCTCTGCAGAATCAGGTTGGTCTGGTTGTGAATTTACTAGTGTTTGGTCTCAGTTTTTGGTGGAACGTTTCTGATTTTGAGATGTCTGATGGTTGCTGAATTCAGCGATTGTGTTGTTGCTATTCGGGACTGCTGCGTTGTTGGGATCGTTCACTACTGCAGATTGGTGAAGGCTTCTCTGCGATTCGATGTAAGTGGGGGATGGAATCGGGGTAGTTTACTCACCCCCGGGCCTGTTTTCTGTTTTCTTCTAGCGTTTCTGTTCTGATCTGAAATTGTGTTGTAATTGTGTTTTTTCACATCGGTTTTGCGTTGTTAATCGTTTGGCTAAACCCCCGAGGGTACTGATTTACAATTCTGCGGATTTTGGGTGGGTTTGTGATGGTTTTTGTGATTTTCTGCGCGTCTGTTCTTTCTGGAATTCGACAGTTTTGCGTTGTCCGAACTTCTGTCCGAACATGCAAGTTCGGACAGTTCATCGGGCGCGTTTTGATTTTTGAGATTTTGAAGTGTCCGAAACATCGGTCCCCCCCGACGCGAGGACGAATTTTCGTGTGAGTTTCGACATCTGTCCGAACTTGCAAGGTCGGACGCAAGTTCAGACACGATGAAGGTTTTGGTTTCTGACTTTCGACTTACGTCCGAACTTTGAAGATCGGACGTAAGTTCGGACTTTGACGTTTTCGCGGCCTCTGTTTCTCGGCCTCTGTCCGAACTTGCAAGGTCGGACGCTAGTTCGGACAAGCCACTGTTTTGGGCATAACTTCTCCGTTTTAGCTCCGTTTTGAGTTCCGTTTGCGGGGTTGGATTCCCCTACTTGTGTACAAGCTTCTTATGCTGTTTATATGCATTTCCATGCACTTAAGAGCTGTTTTGTGAGCTTTTGGTTTTGGACCTAGTTACTTTGCTTCTGAGCCTTGATAGTCGGGTCGGCTGTCCCGTAGCATGCTGTGCAGGAATCCCTTCTGAATACGTTTCCTTAGGGCTCCCTTAGGAAATCATTGACCGACGGGTCTGTTTAGCTGTCTCTCTCTACGGCTTCTGTTGTGGGATCTTCGATCCATAGGACCTTATGTGAGTCCTTCTGTTGTGTTAGCTTGTTTCTAGTGTCCCACTCTTCCGTATTTGTTTCTGGAAGTCCGACTATGGTTTGAAGTGACATTCTACTCTGCTTCTGTTTTGTGTTTCTGTTCTGTCTGTTTATAATGATTCCGTCTTCTTCTCTGCTTATAAATTATTCTTCTACTTCTGTTTTGAGTGGGCTTCCTTGAGGAAGTCTTCTGCTTGCTGGGCTGTTTATCTCACCCCTTACTTTGTTGCAGATTGAGCTCGTGGGATCTTCTCTTCTTGTCCTCTTCTGGAGCTTCGTTTATTTTATGTTTCTTTAGACTTTGTTGGCTTTGCGCGTTGGACGCTTTAGAGCTTGTGTAGCCTTCGGGCCTTTCCTTGTATTTGACTTATAAGTATTTAGATCTTGTAAACTCTTTCGGTATTTATACAAGTTCGTTATCTGGTTTTGGGGATTGTTTTGCTTAGAGCCTTGCGACGTTAGGTAGTAGACTCGCGGCGTGTAACGGCCCTAACTCCTAGGCCAGTTTTGGGGTCGTTACATTTAGTGGTATCAGAGCCAGGTTGCTCGTTCTTTGGTGTTTGTGGGGTTTGTCTGCGTACGTGGGTGTCTGAAAGGTCTGCTGTTTGATGCTTGATGGTTTCTGATTAATCTTGGTGTTTGTATCTCCAGTATGCCTCCCCGACGTTCAGGACGTGGTGCAGCTTCAGGCGATGCTCCCCAGGGGGACATTGCAGAGATTATGCAGCAGGTGGTGACCCAGGTGTTGTAGACCGTAGGGACCACTGCTGGCCAGGCGGTAGGAGCCGGTAACGTAGGGGGCAGCAATGTGAAGGCGCTTCAGGAGTTCCTGAAGCTGAAGCCGCCTTCTTTCGATGCTAGTGGTGACCCACAGGAGGCGAGCCACTGGATTTCTGCCATAGAGGATTTGCTGAGGGTCATGGGATGTGAGGAGGATCAGAAGGTTGGATTCGCCACATTCATGTTCCAGTCTGAGACGAAAGAGTGGTGGAAGTCGGTTGAAGGGAAGTACCCCCTACCCATGGACTTGGGAGCAGTTTAGGGGCTGTTTCAATCAGCAGTTCTATCCCGATGTCTTCAAGGATCAGAAGATAGTTGAGTATGGGAGGCTTCGTCAGACGAAGGAGATGTCTGTGGATGATTATGTGCGAAAGTTCATTTCTCTTTCGAAGTTTGTGCCTAAGCCGGATGATAACCGGAAGGTGAGGAAGTTTGAGGCTGGTCTGAGGGGTGACATTCGAGCGGCTGTGGCGCCCTTTCGCCACAAGACATTCAGAGACGTGGCGGATGTGGCCTTGGTGGTGGAGTCTGAGCTGCAGGCTAGGCAGCGTTATGAGAAGAAGGACCAGAGGCCCGATAAGGGCAAGGAGCAGAAGAGGAAGGCCCATGTGGAGGAGCATGTGAGGCGAGACCAGACTTCTTCCCAGAAGAAGTCCAGAGGAGACCGGGGATCTTTGTCATCTGCATCGCCTACTGTGGCGAAGTGTGCTAAGTGTGATCGCTTTCATCCTGGGCGTGAGTGCTACAGGAAGTTCGGGGCGTGCTTCAGTGTGGTTCACTGGATCATCGCATTGCCCAGTGTCCACAGGCTAGAGGTGGAGGTGGCAGTGGAGGTTCTGGTTCTGAGGTCGAGGTGCTGGTTCAGGGTCCGGGCAGAAGGCTGATCAGATGAAGCCCCAGACCCAGGCACGTGTGTATGCTCTAGCTGGTGAGCGAGACCATGGCTCAGACAGAGTAGTGTCAGGTATTCTCCAGATCTCTTCTCAGCCAGTATTCTGTTTGTTTGATTCAGGAGCTACCCACTCCTTTGTGTCTGCTGATTTAGTGGGTAGTCTCGGGTTTGTCTGCTGTGCCATGTGATGTTGATCTGTGCATTTCTAGCCCGTTGAGTGGTGTGCCTGCATGTGTGCTTGACTCTGCGTGTAAGTCTGTTCCAGTAGTGGTCATGGATAGGAATTTGCCTGCTGATTTGATCCCTATGCGTATGTCTTGTTTCGATGTGATTTTGGGCATGGATTGGCTAGCAGAGCACCATGCCCATATAGATTGTGCAGCTAGGAGGGTTGTGTTTGATAGACCGGGTGAGACCCGTTTTGCTTTTGTGGGGAACTCCCTTCCTTGTGCTCCTGTGTTGGTGTCTGCTATGCAGGCAGTCCGTTCCTTGAGGAAGGGCTGCCAGGGTTTTCTCTGCTTTGTACCTGAGGTTAGGGAGGGATCCTGGTTGGAGGATATCCCCATCGTGCGTGAGTTTCCTGAGGTGTTCCAGGATGATGTGCCAGGGCTACCACCTGATCGTGAGGTGGAGTTTGCGATTGAGTTAGCGCCAGGGACTCAGCCTATCTCTAAGGCTCCCTATCGCATGAGTCCGGCGGAGCTGAAGGTGCAGCTGCAGGATCTTCTGGATAAGGGCTTTATTCGCCCTAGTGTGTCTCCATGGGGAGCACCTGTGTTGTTTGTGAAGAAGAAGGACGGCTCCTTCAGATTGTGTATTGATTATAGGGAATTGAACAAGGTTACCATCAAGAACCGGTACCCGCTTCCCCGCATTGATGACCTCTTCGACCAGTTAACGGGAGCGACGGTCTTCTCGAAGATCGACTTGCGTTCTGGATATCATCAGCTGAAGATTAAGGCCGAGGATGTGCCTAAGTCTGCTTTTAGGACCCGATATGGGCATTATGAGTTCTTGGTCATGCCTTTTGGTTTGACCAATGCCCCGTCGGTTCTTCATGGATATGATGAACAGAGTTTTTAAGCCTTTCTTGGATTCTTTCGTAGTTGTTTTTATAGACGATATCTTGGTGTACTCCAAGAGTGCTGAGGAGCATGAGGAGCATCTGAGGGTGGTGCTGCAGACGTTGAAGGAGAAGGAGTTGTATGCCAAGTTGAAGAAGTGTGAGTTCTGGTTGGATAGAGTGGTGTTCCTTGGTCACGTGGTTTCGAAGAATGGCATATCAGTGGACCCAGAGAAGATTAAGGCGGTCATGGAGTGGGCGAAGCCCACTAGTGTGTCTGAGGTGCGCAGTTTTCTGGGATTGGCTGGGTATTACAGGAAGTTTGTGGAGGGCTTTTCTAAGATCGTATCCCCCTTGACTCGTCTTCTTAGGAAGGATGTCAAGTTCGATTGGAGTGAGGCGTGTCAGGAGAGTTTCCAAGAGCTGAAGGAGAGGTTGACTTCGACTCCGATTTTGACATTGCCTTCTGGGACAGATGGCTTTGAGGTGTTCTGTGACGCTTCCCACAGAGGGCTGGGATGTGTTCTGATGCAGCAGGGGAAGGTGGTAGCATATGGGTCACGACAGTTGAAGCCGTACGAGAAGAATTATCCTACCCATGATTTGGAGTTAGCTGCTGTGGGTCTTCACCTTGAAGATCTGGCGGCACTATCTGTATGGGGTGACGTGTAAGGTCTACACGGATAACAAGAGTCTCAAATATCTGTTCACGCAGAAGGAATTGAATTTGAGACAGCGGCGTTGGTTGGAGCTTCTGCACGACTACGACTTGGAGATCCTCTACCATCCAGGTAGAACGAATGTTGTAGCTGACGCGTTGAGCCGTAGGGGTGCTCCTGGGCTTGCTTGTTCTCTGTCAGGGGTTCAGAGGTCTACTATTGAGCTTCAGCGCATGGGGATTTGGTTGTCAGGTCCGATAGTGCTGGGATGATTGCTTCTATTCAGGTCCAGTCTACCTTGATTGAGCGGATTAGAGAAGGTCAGAAGGCCGATGCTGAGTTGTGTAAGATCCGGGAGAAGTTGGCAGATGACCAGGAGTCGGAGTTTTCTCTGTGTCCAGCGACGACTGTCTACGCTTTAGAGGTAGAGTTTGTGTGCCTAGTGGAGGCGATCTTAGGCAGGAGATTATGCAGGAGGCTCATGGAGCTCCTTATTCTGTACACTCAGAGGGGTGAAGATGTACCGGGACCCCAGAGAGTCCTTCTGGTGGGCGAATATGAAGAGGGAGATTTCTGATTTTGTGGCTCGTTGTGAAACCTGTCAGCAGGTGAAGGCTGAGCATCATGACCTGCGGGTCTTCTGCAGCCTCTTCCCGTTCCTGAATGGAAGTGGGAGAGCGTTGGTATGGACTTTATTGTGGGGCTTCCTAGGACATCTTCTGGGGTATAATGCGCTGTGGGTGATTGTGGATCGGCTGACGAAGTCAGCCCATTTCTTACCGGTGAGGAAGACTTTCAGCCTTGAGCGCCTGACTCGGCTGTATGTAGATGAGATTGTGAGGCTGCATGGTGTGCCGGCGACGATCGTTTTGGACAGAGATCCGAGATTTGTATCTCGCTTCTGGCGTAGCCTGCATAATGCTTTAGGGACGAATTTGGCTTTCAGTTCGGCTTATCATCCTCAGACCGATGGGCAGACGGAGAGGACGAACCAGATTTTGGAGGATATGTTGAGGGCGTGTGTGCTTGACTTTGGAGGCAGCTGGGATCAGCATGTGACATTGATAGAGTTTGCCTACAATAATAGCTTCCAATCGAGTATTGGGATGGCCCCATTTGAGGCATTGTATGGTAGGCGCTGTAGATCTCCTATTTGTTGGGATTCTGCGAGAGAGGACTATTGTGGGCCCTGAGTTGGTGCAGGGAGCTGTGGACAAGTCAAGACTATCAGGGAGCGTCTGTTGGTTGCCCAGAGCCGGCAGAAGAGTTATGCAGATCAGAGGCGCCGTCCGCTCGAGTTTCAGGTTGGGGACCACGTGTATCTGAAGATTTCTCCAGTTCTGAAATACCCCGACCTTAAATATGGCGATTAAATTATCCAAATAGGTATTTAAGAGCCTAATAATGGTTAAGAAGTATTTGTAAGGGAAAATAAATCCAAAAGAAATAAAGAAACACTTTAAAAGTGAAAAACGCTAAATAAGTGTTAAATAACCATAGGAGGTATGAGACCTCGGTTAGCGTGTTGTAAGGATTGTAAGGCTTAATTGAGTCTAAATAAATATTAGGGAACAACTCCCGAAGAAAACGGATCCTTAAAACGGATTAAAACCACTAACGAACCTTAAAGCACGTTTTTTTCGAGGTAACCGGGAAAACGTGTCTTTAAGCGGGTCAAATAGACTCGTAACAATTTTGGTCAACTAAATAATCATTAATAAATATTAGTGAAGCTTTGGGACCAATAAAATCAATAACCGGGAGATTAGTAAAAACTGTCACAAACGGGAAGTTGTGGGGTAGAAGTATAAATAACCAAGAGTTATGTGTCCACTTTTAAAATAAAAAAAAATTGAAGTTGTGTGTGTGTGTATGCCAGCCGATGGGCTCCCCCTCTCACTCTCACACACTCTATTAACTCCTCCTTATTTACAAACCTACAAAACTAATAAAGTAAAAACACTCACTACTTTATTCTACTCTCACATACTCTCTCTCCTACCTATTCTCTCATTTCCCTCACGTGAAGCAGCAGCCCTCACCCTCTCTTTTTCTTCATCTTCTACCTCCCTCACGATTTCAATGGAGAAAGAGCAAACACCCACAAACTCTAACTTCTCTCCTTTGTAACTCCCTCAATACTCTTCCAAAATTATAAAAACACCACCACCATTGTACTCCTCTCCTCAAGAGCTACATTTTCATCCTTCCAAAATCCAAAAACAAGCATTTTCGATTTTGAGGGTATACCCCATTTGGAGTTTCAAGACCACCATTAGAGCCACCTTGGTCTCCTTGTTCTTTTGAGGTAAAAATCTCTTTTAAACTCCATCGTTTTTCTAGCCTTGTGGGCAAAACGAAAATGTGAACTAAAGCCTTGTTTACTCCTTGTGTGTATAGCCGATTTTGGCATTTTGGTGGTGAGAGAAATCTTGTTCTTGAGCTATCCCAACAGCTCTTGTGCTCTTGGAAGGTAATAAATTTTCCAAACCCTAAAACCTAGATTGAAACTTGATTAATGTTCAAGTTAGTTTTAGTATGAGAATGGTGTATTGAAATGTATATGAATGGTTGTAGTGCTAGTGGATTGAGATTACAAACCGATAGAGAGAGAGAAGGAAGAAGAAAGAAGAAGAAAGGAAATCTAGAGAAGAACAAGGTAAGAATGCTCACCCTTGTGTAAGCCTTGTATATGTAACGTAACAGATTTTAAGGAATGGAAATGTGTATTGTAAAATGGTAATGTATTAGTAATGTAATGTGTAAGAGAATATAAGTATTTTGAAGCTTTAAAAGATGTGTAAACCTTATTGAAAACAGATTGGGACTTAGTGTTTGAGTGCAGGGTTTTTTATGAGTGTTTTAGTATTGGTATGGTATATGGGAGCTTGTATGTTTTGGTTGTTGTAAACAGGTGAATTGATTATTGGTGTGAGTGTAGACAATGTGGTGAGTGTATAACAATACAAGGGAGACTATGGCAAAATTTACCTAGGAATGGAACACTTAGTGTGTTAGAAACTAGGTGACTAAGGTGTGTATGTGTAACAGATTTTGATTAAGGAAAATAGAGGGTAAGTTGAGAGAGATGAGTAATGTATTCTAAATGCATTAGGAATGTTAGAAATGTCGATAGAAGAGGGAGATATAGAAGAGGAGTGTAAATGACAAAATCTGTAGCAAAAAGTATCTAAGTGCATTGTGGAAACTAGGAGGAATGAGTGTGTACAAGATTTGGTGAATGGAGAGTTGGACTTGGGTATAGATATTGTAGTTGCTTGGAAATGAATTGGAATGGTAGGATGACATTAGGAGAGGGAACTATGCATGGAGGAAATAAGAACCCAAAATCTGTAGCAAAAACTACTTGGAGAAACTATTGTAAGTGTTGAAAGGAGGTAAGGAATTGTGTAAGTTGTTTGATGGATCTAGTAATGGATTTGGTGAATGAACTAAGGAGTATTAGGAGGTTTAATTAGTGTTATAACATGTGGGATTAAGTGTAGGAACAATGGGGAAGTAATGGGTGAAGAGAGGACTGAAAACAGAAATTAAATGCAAATACTGGGCTGGACCGGACTTCGACCGGACTGCAAGTCCGGTCGAGCTGAAAATTTTCCCGTCAGGATGCTACTGGAATCGACTTCTTGCGACCGACTTGCAGTCCGTCGGACCAGAAAAATTTCCCGATGAAACCTACTGGAATGGACCGGACTTGCGACCGGACATGCAAGTCCGGTCGGCCAGAAAATTCCGTAACCCGAGCTACTGGAATGGACCGGACTTGCGACCGGACATGCAAGTCCGGTCGGCCAGAAAAATTTCCGTAACCTGAGCCACTGGAATGGACCGGACTTGCAAGGTCGGTCGCAAGTCCGGACAAAAAAAAATAAAAAATAAAAATAAAATAAAATAAATATTTTTTTTAATAATAATGATATATATATATATATATATATATATATATATATATATGTATATATATATGTAATGTGTACCACATATACATGTAAGATGTAAGATGTGTTAAGTAAGAAAGTAAAACTAAGTATAAAATTGTAAACTAAGGTAAAGAAGAGGTAATAAGTAATGTAGTATAGTAAGGACATAAGTAAGAAGAATTAATTGTAATAATCGTTTGTATTGTCTTTTGTTAGTTTGTATTTCAGTATACATTGAATTGAACTTGGGATACAGGATACACCACGGTGAAAGGTATGATTTCTTCATGCCCTGTATCCTAATCTGGTTACCCCGATTTGTGTGCTTATTTGACCACCTAATAAGATAAATGCACGAACCGGATTACATTGCACTTACTTGTGCTTGTTCACATTGTTCTTGATATTTGTCTTGAACAATAGTTTGTATAATTCATGAACATATGGATGATGATGATGTGTATTGTATTTTGTAGTGTACTTGTATGTTGCACTGTATTTCGTATGGAAGTGTATATGAACTTCGTACCGTACTATTGTGGCTTGAATGTTGACTTGTGCTAATTCCTAACTATCTAACTCCTAACTTAAGTGAGTAAATTGGAATGAGTACAAGTCCGATATAGCTTCGGCCACGCGTGAGGATGAGGAGACACAAGAGGTTGGATCCGATTCCTGGTTCGTAAGCTGGTCCACGGCCCAAATCCCTTAAGTGGGTAGCATCCTGGATTAGTGAACCAAGTAAATCCCGGTGGTGGGACGGAGTAGTCCCCGGGCCGGAGGTCCCGACGACTTAACATGAGTAAGAGTAAAAGAAAGTAAGTATGTATGAGTATGAGAATGAGTATGTATGTGTATGTATGGAGTAAATGAGTAAAAGAGTAATCTCCACCCGATTAACCCGGGTGGACCAATATGGGCTAACAGGTTATTGGATTGTGTATGAATTGCGTATGTATTGTATATTGTATTGGGTACCACGGAATTCAGAAAGGTAAGTATGTATCGTTGGGCTATGTGGATTACTATGTATGAACTGAAGTGTATGCATTGAAGTGTATGTATGTATTCTTTGCGTAGAGTATCGTAGTATATGTATGAAAGCATGTATGCATGTATGTATGAATAAAATGAACCGCATGTATTCGACCAAGTGGTCGGCGTACCCTCACTAGTACGCGGGGTATGCGGTTATCATGCTCGGCGAAAGCTGACCCCTTCGGGGGACATTTTTTAGTGTGCAGGTACCCGAAGCGAATGTGGTCAAGGCACGAGACCGGCGACTACATTGGATAGTAGTAGCAGAATGTAGAGGTGTATTAACTAGCACACCCCTTGTATTTAGAAAGTAAAGTAGTAGCGAGGAATGGGTAGTAAGTAGCCTCTTAGTGAGTATGTATGAACTTGAAGAGGTATTATACTTGTATAAGGAACCTAGTAAACTCGGTATGTAGATTATATTGTATGGTACTTGGAGTATTGTATTGAATGCAGATTGTAGTAGTAATTGGTAAGTGGAGAATGTATTGTAGATTTGTAGTACTCGGGATTCCGGTCCATCAGACCGATGCTGTATGTAGAATCAGTAGCCTGGTTAGTCACGTGGGTGACTAACGGCATTGTATCACCCATTGTATGTAAGTGTATATCCGCTGCGAGTATCTGATGAGTAAGGAGATTGGACGTTAATGACTGTATTAATAGTAGGGGTGTTACAAAAAGTGGTATCAGAGCGAAGTATCGCTCTGATGACTGGAAATACCGAGCTTAGGAATACCGAGTTAGGAATTAGAAACTTAGGGCTAAGGGCTGAGTGTTAGCATTAGAGATATGCTAGTTAGGAACAACCGGTGAGTACCGGATACCTACAATACCAGTCCCGCCCGCCGCAAACCCCACTGTATAACTTGGGAAAGGACGCCAGAGAGAAGGAAAGTCCTCTCATACTCGGGGAAACCCGATCTGGCAGTTGTGAAGCAATCACACAGTAAACAAGAACCGACATGTAGTAGATTCCAAGAACTGGAAGTCCCGGAGATAGTCCCCGGTTGAACCACAACACCCGCACTTAATAGCGGCAGAATGAGCACTCCAACCACGAGGAGGCTGCAACTTACAACAACATGGGGCGACATGCTTAGTAGTCGCGAAACCTAGCTAGTCAACCAACAGCAGGAAAGAAGCACTAACCGTGCAACAGAATGAAAAAAGTTAGTAATAACGGAACCCGAGACACAAGTCTACGGATAATAACACTTCTAATCCCACCACCATTACTAGCTACCGTCTATACTAATAGTCGGACATAGTGGAGCTCTACTCCAAAACTACGACTACGACGCCATTACAATACCGGTTGCCCCCCTACCTAGCTCAACAAACTACACAACCATGAAATGTAATCCAATAGGCTACAAGAGTATGTGCTTGCCTAAACAAGACTCAGTGACCGCCACAGATGTTGTGAACGCAGCCACAAGGAGCGACGACCACTAACACCTAGAACGGGAACCTCCAAGGAGTGGAGGAGTACCCAGGTCTACGACAGCCATGTCTAGACCACCTAGAAGCTACCTAAAGGAGCGAGTTAACCAATTGGAAGATCAATAAGATCAAAGGAATCGTCGACAATAACAAACACAAATGGAAACCCTACCAGATTAGTATAAGATTACCCAAAAACCACCCCAGTACCACGCACTTGCCACGGCAAGTGCAGTAAAGACAGAGATATGTAAAGGAACACTAATCACACAGTCACAAGGTAATGTACGTGTGACTGTAACGAAACAAATCCAGGATCACACATCCTAACAACCAGACGTATGGAACCTTGGAAAGGCCTAACGGCCCGACCACGGTATTTAGAACATACCAGTCAGCGAGAGGCTAGACTTGGTCAAGACCTCAAACATGGCTATGCCATGAGAGATTTCTTTTAACACACCGAACCATTGTTCTTAAAACCCAAAAATTTCCTTCAAAACCACCTTCTTTTTAAAACCTTGAATTTTAAAACCGAACCAACATGATTATGGTGAGTATCATAGAATGATACAAGAGGAGTTGGCAACAGAATACTTCACCTAGGCGTGTGACGAACACTACGAGTGTACCCGTTACGGGATGTGGGACAACCGCACTCCAAAGGAGCTTGCGGGCCCGACATATAGTTGGGTAAGTGGCAACGTATCAACATGGTACCCCACGTATGTGCACATGTAGTGTACGACATACGGGAAGTAGTCGACTCCGTTCTATCTACGGACCATCAGTAAGTTCAAACCAGAACAGCTGGACACCTCAGACGACCGAGTATCAAGGAACTCAGAGAATCCATCTGAAGATGTGGAATGAAGACTGGGAAGTGCAAAACGCACAGACTAGTAAATACAGACATTGGACATGTCTCGAGGACACCAAACAAATACCTGACAGCTGGATGGAATGCCCAGCCTAAACACATGAAGGCGAATGCCTAATGTGAACCTAACATGCTCAACAAACGGGACAGAATTCCCAAGAGCAACCCCAAGATTACCACAAGTATACTCCATCATTGAAGGGGGATATCAAACCTAGTCCTAAGCACTAGAAGCAAGTGTAAACAGTCTACCCAGAACGGGAGACGTTACAACCCAAAAAGGGAAAACTCAAACGCAACACCACAAGAAGACACGGTGGACAACATGTCATCAACATTAGCCGGATGTAACGGCATGCTTCAACAGCACTCAGGAGCAATCCTTGAAGGGTATCTACGTTGCAACAGTCGAACAACAGCGACATGATAAAAGCACGAAAGTTAGAACAAACACTCGGCTAGGACCCGAAGGATTTCACTTAACAGAAATGCCCTAAGATACTGAGAGACACTTATTAATACCATTTGCCTAAGAGGGTCTCCTATGAACGGAAGCGTGATGCCACGACTTACCATGGAGCCCAATAATATCTCCAACCTATGACGGTATACATGGAGTGGAAACACGTATAAGCAGCTTGCAAAGAGCATAGCTTGCAGCAATATGGCTCTAAAGCCATGAACCTGATGCACCTTGTAACCTTAAACGGTTGCAAAACCGGCACCAATTGTTAACAAGACTTACAAAAGATATTGCCTCATACGACAAGAAATCAACAACTGGACCATAAATCCAACCCAACAATCCTGAGTGGCTTGTAGTAATGGCCACCTCAGTGTCACTGTCACTAGAGCACCAGTCTAGTATACAGTTGACGGAGTTAAATACCCCTCATGCCTGCTGTAGCAGATGTACACAGAGGCATAAGAATCATGATAATGCCAACATTGGCCTAGCCCACACTTGGACACCACGAGAAACCGAAGGGAAGGTACCCCTCGTCAACTGAAGACCACCAAGGTGGTGAAGATGTGAATCCTTAGAAAGGTCTCCATCTATTATAACAGTAAAGCCTACGCATATAGAATTGCGGCCAAGAGGCGATGGAATCAGTGAAATGAGATTCCAACCATTACGACCTAAGGGAATAAGTACTCCTCATGCACCCAAGCATGAGGTGAACCATTACATAAATACTCAATATAATAACCTTGTCATGAGACCTATGAGTGGAGACAACCCCTCAACAAGAACTTTCATTATCAATGACAGAGTAAACTACACAGCTAGAGCCTATCATTAGTGCCCAGCACTGGAAAGACAGTAATTGTCAAAACAATCAATGCGAATACACATTGAAAACCATGAATGACCAGCGCTCAAGAGAGCTTGTAACCCGATAAATTACTTCATCCGTTATCAACCAAGATACTTGGTAAATTATATCATAAATGATGATAAAATGTGAGGTAAGCTAACCTACACATGAAACCTAAATTGAAATAAAACATCCCCACAATGGGAAGATAATAATATTGCGGTATGCTACGACAACCGTCATACACGAACAGGGGAAACCCTAGTGTACACACCATAAGGAAATGGTGCCAATGACAATGGCAATGAGTAAAGAGAAACTATCACAGTAACAGAAACAGTAAAGACAATGTTGTACAGTGAGTAAGAACACGGTGCGCAACAAGCGACCGCTATGAGGGAGTAGCTAAGCAATAAACACGGAATATAAGTATGAGATGACACACAGAAATATTCTTCCCTATCACATAAGTGACTTACTGTCAAGCGTTTACGCCTCTGCACTCTGTATGACTGAGTGTTTTGGTATTGCACTTGTGCAGCTAATGATCTAATGGGATGGCTAGGGATATGGAGGATGTAAACCGTAGTAAACCTTTCTTTCACCAACAAACATGGCACTAGCTAGTTCAGCAAACTTAGCAACAAACCGTGCGGCCTAAGGCCAAAGAAGCACGAAGAGTGTACAATACACTAACAATCACAAAGTGTGAATTCCAATGGAATGAGGAGTGAAAAGAGACGTAAGAAAGTCACTAGGACCGACGCATAGAGATGCAAGGTCATACAAGTAAAGAACACTTGTACTGAACCAGGGAAACTGGTACAATTCAGAAGCTAGTGACACCAGAGGAAGCACTACAACTAAGTAGTGACTTAACCTCGCCCGACAATAAGTCGGAGGAGCTTAACGAATAATCGTCGAAGCACGAATAGCATGTGCAGAAGATTACCAGAGAGCTGGTTATAAACCTTAAACTCATTGAGTTCAAACACGGTAAAAGAATACCGCATTTGTTTAATAAACCTTATGCCCATAATAGACGGATAAAAGGTGATGCATAGTACATTAAGGATAGCACGAAGGGTAAATAACCCGAGTTATCAGGGTCGCGCAGCAGAAGCTAGTGGGCCCCAGCTAGTAAGTATAGCAAAATGGCTATTAATGCCTTGAAGCCTAGTAGGCTAGAACCGAATTAATGACGAGTTAAATAAACTCATATAGAAATCTTGGTGCAAAGACTAAACCATTGGCATGGTTAAGACCCTTTGACCAGAGCGTACTCTATAGTATACCGCAGTGAAGCTAAACGCTTCAGTTTGCCCAGACTGATTAAACCAAATTTAATAATAATAAAATATGGTAGATTACGTGGGCGTAATCCCTTTTAAGGGGGGTAGAGCGAAAACCGCTTAATGCAAGTTTTATAAATAAAACACATAAAACTATAATGTGCATATCACAAATGAGAAATTATTCGATGAGTGGTACTTACGTTATAAACATACGTATTCATTCATATTGAATTGTGGTAACTAAGCATTAGACATGCAAATACCATAGGGTGAATATACCCATCTTGTAGCACCAGTGTAAGAGTATTGGTAAAGAAGAGTAATGAGTAGTGGACGGAGCTCCACAAGTATTGTAACCTTTGAAGAAGTAGTACGAAATGAATGAGGATAGTAGATGAATGAAGTTTATGAGTAGTGGAATCGTAAGTAAAATATTTGAAACAATTGAAGACAACTAAATCTTAGAAATGAAGTATTCCTTAGTTAGAATATAGGATATGATGGTGAGTAATGGACGGAAGTAGTGAAGGTTGAGGAAATGAGCATTAGGATTGAACCATGTAGTAAAGCATTTGGGAAATAGAGTGAGGACGATTGATGGACTGATTCCATCCTTTGGAGATGTATGAATGACTAGGAAGAGTAAAAAGATAAAACATGGAAATGATTGAATTATTTGCTTGTTTGAAACTGATGTGGGAAGTCGAACTTGATCCTGATCAGATCAAGGGAAACCGAAACAAATTGGGGTGGAAAGATAGTTCAACACTGATGCTGATCACATCAGGGTCGAATGATTCTTGAAGCTTCCCTTAAGTGGTCACAAGAATCACACATAGGATAGAAGTAATGAATATAAACTGGAACTTGGAGCTGGATGTTTTAGGAAAATTTTAATTGGTAGTGGTGAAAGAATTTCCCTAGTATGGAGAATGAGGATCTACTAGAAATAGGTACCGGAGAAGATAGTAAGGTAGCATGTGGTATTATTCCAAGGGCAGCGGGACGTAGAGGAGTCCCGCGTCTAGATGACCTGAGTGCCTGCGGGATTGTAATGTGTATTGCGTTGCTTTGGGGATAGCTTTGCACTGTATGTACGTATAAATGTGGTAATGAGGAACCGGATGGTAAGTAGTAATATGGATTGGAATAGGTATTGTACATTGGTATGGTATGGGAAGGAGAAACCTTGAGTAACGAGTCTGGGAATTGTAAGGAGGAGGAATGTATGGCTTTGGTATTAGGCAAGTATAAATGAGTAAGTACAGTAATCCCATAACCTCGAACAACTTTGAGGACAAAGTTCTTAAGGGGGGTAGATTGAAATACCCCGACCTTAAATATGGCGATTAAATTATCCAAATAGGTATTTAAGAGCCTAATAATGGTTAAGAAGTATTTGTAAGGGAAAATAAATCCAAAAGAAATAAAGAAACACTTTAAAAGTGAAAAATGCTAAATAAGCGTTAAATAACCATAGGAGGTATGAGACCTCGGTTAGCGTGTTATAAGGATTGTAAAGGCTTAATTGAGTCTAAATAAATATTAGGGAACAACTCCCGAAGAAAACGGATCCTTAAAACGGATTAAAACCACTAACGAACCTTAAAGCACGTTTTTTCGAGGTAACCGGGAAAACGTGTCTTTAAGCGGGTCAAATAGACTCGTAACAATTTTGGTCAACTAAATAATCATTAATAAATATTAGTGAAGCTTTGGGACCAATAAAATCAATAAACCGGGAGATTAGTAAAAACTGTCACAAACGGGAAGTTGTGGGGTAGAAGTATAAATAACCAAGAGTTATGTGTCCACTTTAAAATAAAAAAAAATTGAAGTTGTGTGTGTGTGTATGCCAGCCGATGGGCTCCCTCTCCCCTCACTCTCACACACTCTATTAACTCCTCCTTATTTACAAACCTACAAAACTAATAAAGTAAAAACACTCACTACTTTATTCTACTCTCACATACTCTCTCCTACCTATTCTCTCATTTCCCTCACGTGAAGCAGCAGCCCTCACCCTCTCTTTTTCTTCATCTTCTACCTCCCTCACGATTTCAATGGAGAAAAGAGCAAACACCCACAAACTCTAACTTCTCTCCTTTGTAACTCCCTCAATACTCTTCCAAAATTATAAAAAACACCACCATTGTACTCCTCTCCTCAAGAGCTACATTTTCATCCTTCCAAAATCCAAAAACAAGCATTTTCGATTTTGAGGGTATACCCCATTTGGAGTTTCAAGACCACCATTAGAGCCACCTTGGTCTCCTTGTTCTTTTGAGGTAAAAATCTCTTTTAAACTCCATCGTTTTTCTAGCCTTGTGGGCAAAACGAAAATGTGAACTAAAGCCTTGTTTACTCCTTGTGTGTATAGCCGATTTTGGCATTTTGGTGGTGAGAGAAATCTTGTTCTTGAGCTATCCCAAACAGCTCTTGTGCTCTTGGAAGGTAATAAATTTTCCAAACCCTAAAACCTAGATTGAAACTTGATTAATGTTCAAGGTTAGTTTTAGTATGAGAATGGTGTATTGAAATGTATATGAATGGTTGTAGTGCTAGTGGATTGAGATTACAAAACCGGTAGAGAGAGAGAAGGAAGAAGAAAGAAGAAGAAAGGAAATCTAGAGAAGAACAAGGTAAGAATGCTCACCCTTGTGTAAGCCTTGTATATGTAACGTAACAGATTTTAAGGAATGGAAATGTGTATTGTAAAATGGTAATGTATTAGTAATGTAATGTGTAAGAGAATATAAGTATTTTGAAGCTTTAAAAGATGTGTAAACCTTATTGAAAACAGATTGGGACTTAGTGTTTGAGTGCAGGGTTTTTATGAGTGTTTTAGTATTGGTATGGTATATGGGAGCTTGTATGTTTTGGTTGTTGTAAACAGGTGAATTGATTATTGGTGTGAGTGTAGACAATGTGGTGAGTGTATAACAATACAAGGGAGACTATGGCAAAATTTACCTAGGAATGGAACACTTAGTGTGTTAGAAACTAGGTGACTAAGGTGTGTATGTGTAACAGATTTTGATTAAGGAAAATAGAGGGTAAGTTGAGAGAGATGAGTAATGTATTCTAAATGCATTAGGAATGTTAGAAATGTCGATAGAAGAGGGAGATATAGAAGAGGAGTGTAAATGACAAAATCTGTAGCAAAAAGTATCTAAGTGCATTGTGGAAACTAGGAGGAATGAGTGTACAAGATTTGGTGAAATGGAGAGTTGGACTTGGGTATAGATATTGTAGTTGCTTGGAAATGAATTGGAATGGTAGGATGACATTAGGAGAGGGAACTATGCATGGAGGAAATAAGAACCCAAAATCTGTAGCAAAAACTACTTGGAGAAACTATTGTAAGTGTTGAAAGGAGGTAAGGAATTGTGTAAGTTGTTTGATGGATCTAGTAATGGATTTGGTGAATGAACTAAGGAGTATTAGGAGGTTTAATTAGTGTTATAACATGTGGGATTAAGTGTAGGAACAATGGGGAAGTAATGGGTGAAAGAGAGGACTGAAAACAGAAATTAAAATGCAAATACTGGGCTGGACCGGACTTGCGACCGGACTTGCAAGTCCGGTCGAGCTGAAAATTTTCCCGTCAGGATGCTACTGGAATCGACCGGACTTGCGACCGGACTTGCAAGTCCGGTCGGACCAGAAAAATTTCCCGATGAAACCTACTGGAATGGACCGGACTTGCGACCGGACATGCAAGTCCGGTCGGCCAGAAAAATTTCCGTAACCCGAGCTACTGGAATGGACCGGACTTGCGACCAGACATGCAAGTCCGGTCGGCCAGAAAAATTTCCGTAACCTGAGCCACTGGAATGGACCGGACTTGCAAGGTCGGTCGCAAGTCCGGTCCTGACAAAAAAAATAAAAATAAAAAATAAAATAAAATAAAATATTTTTTTTAAATAATAATGATATATATATATATATATATATATATATATATATATATATATATATGTATATGTATATATATATGTATGTATATCCACATATACATGTACATGTAAGAAAGTAAACCTAAGTTAAGTAAGAAAGTAAAACTTAAGGTAAGGAAAAGTAAATAAGTAATGTGTAAGTATAAGAAGTGTGAGGACATAGTAAGTACGAACTAAGTAATAATAGTTAGATTAATCGTTTGAATGTATGTATATCATAGGATTTGAATTGTGAATACCGGAGGAACATTGGGATACAAGTACAACGGTGAAAGGTATGATTTCTTCATGCCCTGTATCCTAATCTGGTTACCCCGATTTGTGTGCTTATTTGACCACCTAATAAGATAAATGCACGAACCGGATTACATTGCACTTACTTGTGCTTGTTCACATTGTTCTTGATATTTGTCTTGAACAATAGTTTGTATAATTCATGAAACATATGGATGATGATGATGTGTATTGTATTTTGTAGTGTACTTGTATGTTGCACTGTATTTCGTATGGAAGTGTATATGAACTTCGTACCGTACTATTGTGGCTTGAATGTTGACTTGTGCTAATTCCTAACTATCTAACTCCTAACTTAAGTGAGTAAATTGGAATGAGTACAAGTCCGATATAGCTTCGGCCACGCGTGAGGATGAGGAGACACAAGAGGTTGGATCCGATTCCTGGTTCGTAAGCTGGTCCACGGCCCAAATCCCTTAAGTGGGTAGCATCCTGGATTAGTGAACCAAGTAAATCCCGGTGGTGGGACGGAGTAGTCCCCGGGCCGGAGGTCCCGACGACTTAACATGAGTAAGAGTAAAAGAAAGTAAGTATGTATGAGTATGAGAATGAGTATGTATGTGTATGTATGGAGTAAATGAGTAAAAGAGTAATCTCCACCCGATTAACCCGGGTGGACCAATATGGGCTAACAGGTTATTGGATTGTGTATGAATTGCGTATGTATTGTATATTGTATTGGGTACCACGGAATTCAGAAAGGTAAGTATGTATCGTTGGGCTATGTGGATTACTATGTATGAACTGAAGTGTATGCATTGAAGTGTATGTATGTATTCTTTGCGTAGAGTATCGTAGTATATGTATGAAAGCATGTATGCATGTATGTATGAATAAAATGAACCGCATGTATTCGACCAAGTGGTCGGCGTACCCTCACTAGTACGCGGGGTATGCGGTTATCATGCTCGGCGAAAGCTGACCCCTTCGGGGGACATTTTTTAGTGTGCAGGTACCCGAAGCGAATGTGGTCAAGGCACGAGACCGGCGACTACATTGGATAGTAGTAGCAGAATGTAGAGGTGTATTAACTAGCACACCCCTTGTATTTAGAAAGTAAAGTAGTAGCGAGGAATGGGTAGTAAGTAGCCTCTTAGTGAGTATGTATGAACTTGAAGAGGTATTATACTTGTATAAGGAACCTAGTAAACTCGGTATGTAGATTATATTGTATGGTACTTGGAGTATTGTATTGAATGCAGATTGTAGTAGTAATTGGTAAGTGGAGAATGTATTG
Source organism: Limonium bicolor (assembly GCA_023374045.1). Taxonomy (NCBI): domain Eukaryota; kingdom Viridiplantae; phylum Streptophyta; class Magnoliopsida; order Caryophyllales; family Plumbaginaceae; genus Limonium; species Limonium bicolor. Next base: position 247,862,483 of record CM041776.1, read on the forward strand.
TAGATTTGTAGTACTCGGGATTCCGGTCCATCAGACCGATGCTGTATGTAGAATCAGTAGCCTGGTTAGTCACGTGGGTGACTAACGGCATTGTATCACCCATTGTATGTAAGTGTATATCCGCTGCGAGTATCTGATGAGTAAGGAGATTGGACGTTAATGACTGTATTAATAGTAGGGGTGTTACAAGTTCGTGGGGTTGTTCGTTTTGGTAAGCGAGGCAAGCTGAGCCCTCGGTTCGTAGGTCCTTTTGAGGTGCTTGAAAAGATTGGGCCGGTGGCTTACAGGTTGGCATTGCCACCAGCTCTAGCAGGAGTGCATGATGTGTTCCATGTGTCGATGCTCAGGAAGTATCTGCATGATCCTTCGCATGTGATTGACTATGGTCAGCTTCGACTCCGAGAGGATTTCACATATGAGGCAGTCCCGGTTCGTATTTTAGCACGGGATGTTCGTCGGCTTCGAAGCAAGACCCTGCCCATGGTCAAGGTGCAGTGGTCGGAGCAGTCTGAGCACGAGGCGACGTGGGAACTCGAGGAGGAGTTGCGTGCCAAGTTCCCTTCCCTTTTTGAGCAGCGAGGTATGTTGAATTTCGAGGACGAAATTCCTTTTAAGGGGGGAGTGATGTAATACTCCGTATTTTTCGTTTTCAGATTTTATAACATTTCGGTTTATGTATTGCTTCTGTTATGTGGTGCTTGTTCAGTTGAGGGGACGTCGGAGTCATTAAATTAAAGACGAGGGCAAGGAGGACAATTCCCTCTCTTTAATTATGGTAAGCCCTTTTTAATTAATTAGCTGGGCAGTTTCTTGTTTCCAATCATGATCAGTTCTCAAGTCCCGCTCTCTTTCTCTCGACAGTTTTTGAGCGCCTCTCTTCTCCCTTCTCTTGTGTTTGGCTGCGGAATCGGGTGCTGGTGCGGTGACCTCTTGCTCGTTTCTTTTACTGCTGTGGTGTGGATTGTGCTCCTCTGCAGAATCAGGTTGGTCTGGTTGTGAATTTACTAGTGTTTGGTCTCAGTTTTGGGTGGAACGTTTCTGATTTTGAGATGTCTGATGGTTGCTGAATTCAGCGATTGTGTTGCTATTCGGGACTGCTGCGTTGTTGGGATCGTTCGCTACTGCAGATTGGTGAAGGCTTCTCTGCGATTCGATGTAAGTGGGGGATGGAATCGGGGTAGTTTACTCACCCCCGGGGACTGTTTTATTCTAGTGTATCTGATCTGAAATTGTGTTGTAATTGTGTGTTTTCACATCGGTTTTGCGTTGTTAATCGTTTGGCTAAACCCCCGAGGGTACTGATTTACAATTCTGCGGATTTTGGGTGAGTTTGTGATGGTTTTTGTGATTTTCTGCGCGTCTGTTCTTTCTGGAATTCGACAGTTTTGCGCTGTCCGAACTTCTGTCCGAACATGCAAGTTCGGACAGTTCATCAGGCGCGTTTTGATTTTCGAGATTTTGAAGTGTCCGAACATCGGTCCGAACTTACACGCGAGGACAAATTTTCGTGTGAGTTTCGACATCTGTCCGAACTTGCAAGGTCGGACGCAAGTTCGGACACGATGAAGGTTTTGGTTTCTGACTTTCGACTTACGTCCGAACTTCGAAGGTCGACGTAAGTTCGGACTTCGACGTTTTCGCGGCCTCTGTCCGAACTTGCAAGGTCGGACGCTAGTTCGGACAAGCCACTGTTTTGGGCATAACTTCTCCGTTTTAGCTCCGTTTTGAGTTCCGTTTGCGGGGTTGGATTCCCCTACTTGTGTACAAGCTTCTTATGCTGTTTATATGCATTTCCATGCACTTAAGAGCTGTTTTGTGAGCTTTTGGTTTTGGGACCTAGTTACTTTGCTTCTGAGCCTTGGATAGTCGGGTCGGGCTGTCCCGTAGCATGCTGCGTAGGAATCCCTTCTGAATACATTCCTTAGGGTCTCCCTTAGGAAATCATTGACCGACGGGTCTGTTTAGCTGTCTCTACGGCTTCTGTTGTGGGATCTTCAGATCCATAGGACCTTATGTGAGTCCTTCTGTTGTGTTAGCTTGTTTCTAGTGTCCCACTCTTCCGTATTTGTTTCTGGAAGTCCGACTATGGTTTGAAGTGACGTTCTACTCTGCTTCTGTTTTGTGTTTCCGTTCTGTCTGTTTATAATGATTCCGCCTTCTTCTCTGCTTATAAATTATTCTTCTACTTCTGTTTGAGTGGGCTTCCTTGAGGAAGTCTTCTGCTTGCTGGGCTGTTTAGCTCACCCCTTTACTTTGTTGCAGATTGAGCTCGTGGGATCTTCTCTTCTTGTCCTCTTCTGGAGCTTCGTTTATTTTATGTTTCTTTAGACTTTGTTGGCTTTGCGCGTTGGACGCTTTAGAGCTTGTGTAGCCTTTGGGCCTTTCCTTGTATTTGACTTATAAGTATTTAGATCTTGTAAACTCTTTCGGTATTTATACAAGTTCGTTATCTGGTTTGGGGATTGTTTTGCTTAGAGCCTTGCGACGTTAGGTAGTAGACTCGCGGCGTGTAATGACCCTAACTCCTAGGCCGGTTTTGGGGTCGTTACAGTTTTTTTTTTAAAATTCACAATATGCCACTAAAATGTTTCATAATTCACAATATACCCCCTTTTTTTGAAACTTGTCCCTAATATGCCAAAAAATGTTTTGAAATTCACGAATGCCACGATTTGGTCACAAACGTCAATTGTGCCCTGAAAATGACCATATTAGCCCTGACAATTTTTAGAATTTTTTTTGATTTCTTTTAAAGTTAGTGGTTTTTATAATGATTATTTTTTTTACATTTTTTAAAAAAGTTTACAATATACTCCTATTTTTTTACAAAAAAGTTCACATTATACCCCTATTTTCCTTTTAAGCTGTTGTAACAGTTATTTTGTTGTTCGAAAGGAAAGCCATACTACAACTGTTGGGCTTGTAGTTTCTTTCAATGGTGGGTAGCGGTGATACATGATCGATACTATCCTCATCCTAAAGTAAGACACTTGTAAAGTGTCACACAAGAACACTTCAGTTGGAAGGGCATACTACAACTGATAGGTGTGTTGTTTCATTGAAAGTGTGTCTTACATTGATGAGAGTTGTATCGATGCTGCATCACCCGTGCCCACCATTGAAAGAAACCACAAGCTCAACAGTTGTAGCAAGACTTTCCGTTTGAACAGAAAAATAGTTGTTACAACAGCTTAAAAGGAAATTAGGGGCATATTGTGAACTTTTTTAACAGGGGCATATTATCAATCTTTTGTAAAAATAGGGGTATTTTGTAAACTTTTTGTAAAAACAAGGGTAGATTGTGAACTTTTAAAAAAAATTCCAAAACATTGTCGTTAACCACTTACTTTAAAAAAATTTAAAAATATATAATTTTAGGGACAATATGGTCATTTTCCAGGGCACAATTAACGTCTGTTACAGAATCGTGGTTTTTTGTGAATTTCAAAACATTTTCGTGACATATGAGGGAAAAGTTAAAAAAATGTGTATATCGTGAATTATGAAACATTTCAGTGACATATTATGAATTTTGCCCTTTTTTGTTAACAGTAGTGGCTGTTTAATTACTTCTATTTGATTTATTCTTGCTGATTTTGAAAGTTATTTGTTTAGGGTTTTCATATCTTAGTGTTTGAAGTAGAACAATCAGAAAATGCACAAGATGCAGAGTTTCTATCAAGTGAAGGATTGCTACCTGTTTTCTCAAGGCGACTTCTTCTTTTAGGGTCCGTTCTGGATGTAGATGTAAGATAGTAGGACCCACGAGATGAAATTTTCAGGAAGAAACGCTACCTTCACTAGCGTTTGATCAAATTGTAGAATTCATCTCCAGGGTTAGATTAATGGGGCCCACAATTAATAATCTACTGATATAATTAATCTACCAGAGAGAGGGAAATGAGAACGGGGCCTTAATGAACCCCTCGGGTTGTACTTTCTATTTTGTTTTTCAAAGAGTTCTATAAGTATAAGTAGATTTGCTATTTTTTTTTTGATAAGTGGCGCTGCAAAGACAGCTAAGTTGATGCAATACATCATAAGGCAAGTAGAATTGCTATCTATTTTCTGTCTTGTAAGTTTGAATGGTAAGTTGGGAGGAATTAAAGAGGAGCTTGAAAAACAAACATTTGAAGTGTGAGGTATGTCTATTTAATGCATAAAATGCCTTTATTTTCTTGTTAGGCACATGCCAGTTGATTTATGTGGAAGATTGGGAACTTGACGTGCTAAAATGGAGGTCTATGTCTTCAGTTGTAAGTTCCTTTTTGTTTGAAGTATAATGTTATACTTGGGACTGTATATTCTTTTGCTAAAGGATTGACTATGTTTTTCTTGTTTTTGGTAAACTATTGAAGTTTCATTGACTCTTGGTTGTTTAAAGACAAAACAATAATGATCCAGGATCATCTGCTGAGTGCCATCATAGAAGATTCTATATGCTTTTGTGAGAATCTGATTAGTTTTAATGGATTTAAATTGATGTAAGTTCGTTTTCCTTCTTTTATGTCTACATTGTCACTCTCGGCTACTTAAAAACACTATGATTAGTATTTCTTTTGATATCTTGAAGTGCTATCATTCAGCCTTGGGGTGAGCACCATGAATATATTCTAGTAGAAGTTATAAGAAGAAAAAAAATACCCCCTAAGGAGATGGCTACTGCAACTTCTTATTTACATCTTGAGTGTGTTGTGCATCAGAGTGTTGTTTGCTGTCATCTTCCAGGCGTGCATCATTTTGCATAATATTTGGTGTGATTTCAATTTATGCTCTATTTTTTCATATTAATATTAGTTTCAGTTGACATTAGATCTTTGGTTTCTTTTTTCTTTGAAAACAACATGTCAATCATGAAAATCAAACAAGATAGATGAAAAGAGGACAATTAGAATGTTTGTTCTTAAATTCAAATGCTGGATTTGAGTTTGTAATGCTTGTTTGTATTGCTGCTATATATGGTATGTTGGAACTAAATATTGCAATTGAATTTTTAGAAAATAATATTAAAAGTTTTGACGCAACAATTTCTCAATTCAACGTAAAAGTGATGTTGAGTAAACTATAAATCTACGAGAGTGTTGCGTTGGAATTACCCAGAGTTTGCGTCAAGATGTAATCAATATATTTTGATGGCCAGCTAGACGGCGTTATTCGCAGGCGTGGATTGCTTTTTTTTACGTGACTGTTGCGTCGGGAACAACTTTTCATCGTGTCAAAATCAGGCTCCTCTCTTGTAGTGTGAAATTGGATATCACATGTTTAATTCCTGTTAAGAGGATTGGTTATTCACCACATGTGAATAGTTCACAGGTTCACACCCCTTCTACATATTGTATATTAGGATTGTATTTTAAGAGAAGAAATAGGATAATACATAGTTGTAAATCAGTATACATCATCTTTTTTGGTGAACATTGATTTTATATCTATTTAAATATTTAAGATTAATATTTTTATTTAATCAGTAAAGTGTGAAATTTCTAACTCCAAAGTTTTTTGCTAAGACTACTTGGTTAGCGATGCTCAAAAATATTTTGCTCATTATCTGTGTTATACCCAAAATTTTGACCCCCTGGTTAAGGTCTACGAGGTTTGGTGGTGTGAGGGATATTTCAATCAAGTAGTGAGAGATTCCGGCCCGATTGGCGTGTTCCATGGCATGGGGAGCAGCTTCGTCATTGTCAGGGGCGTTTTCATAATTGTTAAGGCTCCTAAGACCTCCTATAAGCTTTCTCTCTCCTCCAAAGGATGCCTAAATCAGCTTGAAATGCTTTGATATTTTAACCCATGATAGAGGATGGCATTTTAAGCATAATGGCGTTGGAATTTTGATTTTTCGAATTTCCAATAATTTTCTAGCAATTTCTGACTGAATCTGACGGGAAATTCAATTTAAAAATATTCCAACATTTAAAAAATTCGGTTCCACCTCAGAAAATTCATAATCTCCATCCTTGACATGTGGTTAAAATTTCACAGCAAAATTCCTTTGGGAAGTCTTTTAATTAAAATACCAAAAAATCTTACTTTTACTAGATTTTCTTTATCTTTAAGAAAGTCTATATATAGGGGATAGGTTTTTGGATAAAATCAGAATCTCATAACCTCAAGAACCCTAGACTCTCAAAGAAGGCAGCCGTCTCTCTCTCTCCACGTTTTTGAACTCCAGAGCCACAATCAAACACCGAAATCTCACCAAAATCAACACCAAAACATATTTTTCAACTCCCACAACATCATCAATCATCAAACATCAACCAAACCACCTCCAAAACGTGAAGAACAGCAAGAACAACCAACAACCAGAAGCTTGGTTCAAAAACCTTTCGGGTCTGCCATCAACGGAGCACTCGACGAATCGCGGTGTGAAGAATCGTTGTGAATCCGAAGGTAAAACAGGTAGAAACTCCACTTCCCTAATTCTCTACGGTGTTATCTGTCTTGCCTCAAAATTTGGGCTCAAACTAACCCTTCTACGCTTCTGTATTGCTGTTTGTTTAAGCTTCTGTCCAATAACTTGTTTACCAAGTTTCGTGCTTAATTCGAATTCAAATTGAAAACTTTCAATCACTAACGTCTTGTACATCTTTCAGGCTACACACCCATAAAATTTGAGCCAAAAACACTTTCGGGAACAGCCTCAAAGCCGCCGTCCGAGGGCGGTCCGCACCCACGGACGTCATGTCGGGGTCCCGGACTCCCTGTCCGTAAGCCCGGACGCCCACGGACGGCGGCGGGATTTTAAAAATTCAAAATTTAGATTTTCTAATAATGTCCGGGCCCACGGACATCCTGTCCGTGGCCCTGGACTTCGCAATTTTTTGTTTTCCTTTAATTTCGACTCTTCTGTATAACTAGGTTAACTGGGGTCCGTGATCTCGGACATGGGGTCCGTGGCTACGGACGTAAGCAAAATTCGACCTAATTCTGCCTCTGAAACCCTAGTTTAGGTAGCTTTTAATTTCACTTTAATTTTCTGTCAAAAAATGCTAAAAACACAAAAAAACAGAAGCTCGCGCACTTAGGTTAAAACGACTCGTAATAAGCCGTAAATAAACCAAGAAGAGGAAAAACGACCTAGGAAGGGTAATGAAAGTAATTGAACCCTAAATAAGTCGAATACCAAGCCCCCGAACCCGAACTCTACCTTTCCTGATTTACTCTAGGTCAAAATTAGGTGGCGACTCATAATAGGTTCCAGTGAGCTAGCTTAGGTTTTAATAATTATTGTTATATGACATAGTTATTAATCTTAGGTTATAAGTGGACCTAAAACCCGATTAGATCCTAATCAAATTTAATCAACATAGGATAGGGTTTAAAATCGAGGCTCACAGACTGACGACTCTGCTGGGGACAAAATTCTTAATTTTAACTTGTTTAATCTTAAGAAAGAGGGCTTAACTCGAATTGTTGTTTATTTATGGCTTTATTACTTTGTTTATTTTACTTTTGTGCGCGCTTTAATTTTGCACCCTTGCATCATATGAGTGCGAGGGACCATGCAAACCAATTTTACCCCGGGACCCGCTTGAGGGTCCCCTGTCAGGGACTCACACTTTTAGGTGATGTGAATAAGTGGGGGAAAAGAGGAGTGTGTCATCTAACCACACCCCCTTAATACCTGGGCTTTAGCCCCAAGCATTTTCCTGGCAGTACCCTTACCTAGCCCATTGTTTGGTCAGTCAAAGACCCGACCGTAGACGCACACCTTTAGGTGATGTGAAAAAGTGGGGTAGCCCAAAGAGAATAGCGTGCAAGCCCAATTCCTTTGTGGTGACCTGGGCCAGCGCCCCAAGCACCTCTCTGGATTGATCCATACCCATTAATCAAGGTCGTCGGGTGAGGGCATTTTGAATTTGTGTGGAACCTTGTTTGCTCTTGTGATTGGCCCATGACCAGGCTTAGAACGGATAGGGAATTACCCCCACAGTTGGCCCAACCCAGTTTGAAGTCCCAGTTGTTTGTGGCCCATAAGCAAGGTTGAGTGCTGATTGATACCCTGTGTGTGTTTTCTTTTCTTGGTAAAAACAGGAAAAAGTCCATGGCCCACTGCTTCGAATTCAACAAGTCCTGTGATAGAACTATGAAAGACGTGTTCAACTGGTCAAAAAAGGTCAATAAGTTGTCTATCCTCCACACTCTGGCACATTTATCCCAGACACGATTGCACGAAGATTTCTTGAGAGCGGCTATTAACCATTGGGATCCGGTTGAACATATTTTCAAGTTTGGAGATAACGAGCTAACTTTACTGCCTGAGGAATTTGATGCACTTCTAGGGGCCAATACCCTAGCTAGCCCAGTAGTACCGAACTTGACACCCTCACCGGTCGAGGCTCATTCCCATTTGCTTGGGCTAAGTCCGACCCAGTTGCTAGGAATGGTCGGGCCCGAGGGATTGCCGGTGGAAACCCTTTCGGACTTCATTACCTCTGAGATCTCCCTGGAGCACAAGAGGAATTTTCTCGATCGCGTTGCTGGCAATCTACCTCTTCAGAACCCCGTACATGGCCATACACCGAAAAGTCTTCCCTTTGCTTCTACAGGTTCGGGCTGGTTTCGCTTTGGGACCATTGATAGTTGCACAAATTATTCAGAGTCTGGATTCATGGCCCAAGTCAAAGGATACCCCCTACTTCTTCGAAGGAAGCATTCATCTTCTGCAAGTTTGGCTTTTCGAGCGTCTCAAGTTGTTTCCGGAGTACAACCAAACGTTCACGGTTCAGCACCTCCCTAGAAGACGCACCCCCGAGGAACCGGTTAACGGATGGCCAGCTTTCTTGAACTCTATTCAGCAGGGACATCAGGTCCGATGGACAGTCTCGACTTGGAAAATTGAAGGGGTTCGAATGTGTGGAGGTTATTACGGAGGGATCTCGTTACCTGGTTTTGAGAACTTTCATGTCATTCATCCGTGGCGTTCCAGCCGTCAGATCGGGCAAGCCCAAAACCGTCCCAAGGGTTTTTTGTATGAAGCGCCAAGGAAAGTATACGATCACGAGGCTCTTCATGCGATCATGATGGATCGACTCGAAGGGGAAGTTCAAGTGGTGAAGCCCCTAGCGTTTGAAGACTTGGAGCTCTCAGCAAGTTATCGGAAATGGCTATACGGTCGAAAGGAGGAGGTGGATGCATTCAAACGAAGAAAGGAGGGGGTAGCCGAGCCAAGAGTTTTCAAGAGGAAGCTTGCGTTTTAGACACTTAATCCTAGGCATCTTCTGTTTTCTTAGAACTCTATAAATTGTTCTTCTTTAATTTCGAGATGAATAAAGAGAATACTTTGTTTGTTTGGTTTCTTTTAATCATTCAATTTTCGAATAAGAGGAAAAAAAATGGGCGTCCGTGACCCCGGACGCGACGTCCGTGCCCCGGACGTTGACTCGGACGCGTCCGTTTGACCACCAAACGACACCGTTTCGATTAGTGGATTATTCACCCGATTCAAATCGGGATTCTTCCCCAAATTCACCATTTTCATTCCAGCAATCCCCATTTCCAAAACCCTAACTTCTCTCCTCCATATCTCACTCGTTTCTTGACCAAATCACTCCATTCCACCGCCATTTTGCTCACAAAACATCCCTCTTTCATTCTGAGCATTTCCATACCAAGATCTCCCTGTTTCGAGCACTTACAAGGGCGAAAACTCGCGTCCGAAGTCCAGTCCGAGGCAGACCTTCGAGGGCCAGATTTGCGTAGCTCTTAACTTCCAATCAGAAATCTTCTTCCACCATTGCATTTGGGTAAATTTTCTCTACATTTTGACTACTCATTTGTCTATTTTGGTTAATAACGAAGAAAAACGAAATTTGGAGCTAGGAAGAAGACGACAATGGTGGTTCTCGGGTCAAATTTTCGAAGTTTTATTTTTTATGTTTAAATGGACAACTAGCTTTAAAAGGACATTTTAAAACGTGAAAAGTTCGTTTGGAAGGCCGAAACCGCTTGTAATGGCCGAGGGTCGCCCGTTTTAGTTTAGTGCGTTTTAAGTGCGAAATGAGGTTCCTTGCGTTTCTAGCTTGTGGAATGTTTAAAGTTTGCATGAATGATAGATCCTAGGAATGATTATATGGTGTGGAGTGCATTTGAGAGCATGGGATTCATGAAAAATCTAGGGGAAACTCTGTCAAAATTCCTGCAGAATTATATGTCTTTTGTCTCGTTGAATCCACAGGCATACCATGGAGGGTCGTAGGAGTTCCCGTGGGGTAGTTGGGGCTGGGGCATCAGGCTCTCAGCCACGTCGCAGGCGCCACAGAGAGACATCCCCTACCTATGACCATACCCGTTTTAGAGGAGCTCACCAGGAGTGATGGTTTTATGAGAATCAGGATATTTCCATCCAGCAGGAGCGTCTCTTCAGCGACGAGGTGATCGCCACCTTGATCTCGATCACCTGCTTCAGCACCTTCACTGGGTGGGGTTGCTTACTTGCCCGAAGAGCTACGTTAGGGAGTTAGTCATAGAGTTCTATGCTAACTTGGACCAAGACGATACTGGGGCTGTGGTATCCTATGTACGTGGTCAGCTTATTACTGTGGGCCTAGATGATTTTGTGCGTTTTTTACGGCTTGCATCCTAGTGACCCTGAGCACAGGGGACTAGAGACGATTGCAGCCTTGGAGAGCGAGGCACGCCAGTTCTATCTGCAGCACTCTACTCTGTCGGAGCATGTTCGTTCTTCCACGAGGGATCAGCCAAGGAAGCAGGTGATCCTCCCCTCCGCTTTACCTACTGCTCTTGACAGGGTGTTATTGGAGGTCTTGTCCCGTAACGTGCTACCGAAAGTGCGTAATGACGTCTCCGCTCGCTACTGCTTCCTTATGAGGTACATTCAGCATCCACCTGACTCAGAGGAGGGCTTGATCCCGTTGTCGGTTTTGATGAGAGACCACCTGATGGTAGCAGCCCGGGCCGGTCGCCATGCCTTAGTTTACCCGAGTTTCATCCAGTGGCTATGCGAGTGCGCACAGGTCCCGATGGGGGATGACGATTGGGAGCCTCTATATCCTACCTACACCATGGAGATGCTGAGGTCCCTTGGCTATTCAGCCGATCAGGGTTGGGCCTTCCCACAGCAGGCCAGAGTTTTTCTTAGAGACCAGTCCAGCCCAGGCAGAGGCAGCAGGCGCCGGAGCCCGAGGACATCCCGCACCACGAGGACCCGTCAGGAGGATACACCTACCAGGGTGAGGGGTCGAGCTACATGGGCACCGAGTACCCTACACCACTCTCCTCCTACTATGCCCTACCGCCTCCACCACCACAGCCGGCTACGCTTGAGAGCTTACAGAGGGATATCAGATCTCTTCACATTACTCAGGGGCGTATGGAGCGTAGGCAGATACGCATGGAGGGCCGTATGGACGATTTCATGACTCATATGTACTCGGCCTTTCCACGTCCACCCCTCCACAACTGTAGTTTTTGGACTTCATATTTTCTCTATGTATTTTATGATTAGGATGCTGTCTTTTCTTTTAGCTGCATTGCCTGACATGAGCTCTCTTTCGATGTTTTTGTGCTTTGACATTTGCTGCATGTTTCGTTTAGTGTTACTCGAAAGATCACTTGCATGTAGAAAATCATTGTCCGTTATTACAAGTTAGGTATGCATCTTTGTTGTCAAAACAAGGTCAAAGAAAAATCATCTCATCATTTCACCCACCCTCATCATAACCCTCATATGTGTCTCACTAATCCGCTTTCTCAACATTTCACCAAATACATAAGCCAAAAATTTGTTGTTACAAAATCACCCTTCACCTCTTCACAGGAATATCTCATCACCATTACACGCACAGCCATCATCCATAAATAGCTTGGGTATCCAAAAGGTTTGTTGAGTAAACCCCACAGCAATACTGGGGGCAATCTGAGTTAAGGAACGATAACGTTTGTTTATTTTGTGCAAGCAAGTCTCTGAGTGAACGCTTCGTGAGAGTGTCTTGAGCGGTAAAACCAAGAGCAAACGAGCGTGTCATTTTTACACGACTCCAGAGAGGCTACATTCAATGGTGAGGTAAACGGCATGACTCCAACCGAAGGAGATAATTTGTAAATTTACGCTTGAACCAGCGAAAAGTAACAAAGAACAGATACACAACTATTAGGGATGACGAAGCACCTAGGTATAGCACCACACAGCCAAAAAGCTTGTGAACCCTAGCATTACACCCTAGGCACCCCCGCTGAGCTTTTCATATATGACCTCTTTTACAACACTACAAGCTCCACAAATAAGCCAGCCAGTGATGAATAACCGACCGGTGACCAAAGGAAGCAAGGAGCCCGACTTCCGAACAACAACTTCACAAGTCCAAAGAAGCAAAATTGCTACCAGCATGACGAAACGATCCGCAAATGGTCCCAAAGTGACACAGGATCCAAACGAGCTAACATCAAAAAACAGCTCTCAAAGTTCAAAACCGGGAAACACAAGAACCCCGAAGGAAAGGAGATTCAAGGAAGGCAAACTTGAAAAGCCTCAAAGAAATCCAAAATCGGAAAAAAGAAAGAAGATGCAAGGAACAATCCAGAAGTTCCAAGCCCCAAGTTCATAAGCGAAGTCATCATGAAGTAGCCAAACGACTTCAAGGCAAAGAAGACAAGTCCGAGAGACGGTGCAAGTTGCAGCTTTGGTCATCCTTAAAGCTCCACATATCCTAAACATTCCTCCATTATCCTGTTGTCATTCATCACACCCCATGGCCACGTTATAAGCTCAAAAGACTTCCGACTTAGTAGTTGTGTATCCAATCGAGTGAAAGTAACAGGTTGAACACGTAAATCTAACAAATGTCAAATTCAATGGTTGAGAAGTTGTGACCGTAAGTGAGAAACGAGTGCAAACACCAAACACGTCGAGTGTAGGTTAAGAAGCACCACATCAAAACATAAGCCTTGACCATGTGAGGACGAGACTTGTTCGCACGTTTAGCCAAAGAAAATACTGGGGGCAATTGATCGTTCCGATCGATCGCCATAAGCTTGACTCAGATTGCCTTAAGAAAGAATACTGGGGGCAATTGTTGGTTCCAACAATTGCAACAACAACACCGATTGAGGCCCAAAGGGCAAAACCCAAAGGTTCAACCATTCTCACATCCACAGGCCGTCCTAAGCCCTAGCTCACATCCAAACATCACAGGCCCGTCCTAAGCCCTTCCTCCACATCAAATTCCCACAGGCCCGTCTTAAAGCCCTACCTTCACACCCAAACATCATGTAGGCCCATCTTTGAGCCTACCATCTTCAGATTTGACATAAACCCTATCTTTCTACATCCATTTAGACCCATCATACATTTTACTCACTTTCACTTAGAACAACCTTTAGGCTCGTCATAAGACTTAGATCCAACCTTTAGGCTCGTAGTAAGACCTAGTCGCATTCATGTAGGCTCGTAGTAAGACCTAGTCACATTCATGTAGGCTCGTAGTAAGACCTAGTCGCATTCATGTAGGCTCGTAGTAAGACCTAGTTGCATCCCTATAGGCTCGTCATAAGACCCAGAACCATCTTTAGGCTCGTCATAAGACCTATAACCATCTTTAGGCTCGTCATAAGACCTAGATCCATCCTTTAGGCTCGTCATAAGACCTAGATCCATCCTTTAGGCTCGTCATAAGACCTAGTTGCATTCCCTTAGGCTTGTAGTAAGACCTAGCGTTACCCTTTAGCTTACCCACTCTCATCAAACACATTGCATTCATGTCATTCATATAGGCTCGTCATAAGACCTAGTTGCATTATCCAGACGCGTCACAAGACCCGGCGACAGAAAGTTGGCGAGGTGATGGCAATAAATCCTCCTTTTGCGATGTCAACTTGTTTTTGGGATCAACGAATGGTGGGCAAAGGCAATAAGTCCCCAGGGTTTTTTACCAGGAGTTATCCCTGCACACCGGCTTGGGGGGCGATGGCATTAAGTCCACATTGGGTCCAGCCAGGAGCATTGGCACGGGTTTCGGTCCCCAGAAGCATCCGAGCATCATCAACTTCATCAACATCATCAATATCATCAGAATTACCATCAGCATCAGCATCATTAGCATCCTTAGCATTTCAGCATTCTTGCATTTGCATACCATCCAGTTTTCACATCCTAGGTAGTCAATGCCTTAGAAACGCTTGACATTGCATCATTTTATTACAGGTAGTCAGCGCCTTAGAACAGCTCGACAATGCTTTGTAGCTTAGGTAGTCAGCGCCTTAGAACAGCTCGACAATGTTTTGTGGCTTAGGTAGTCAGCGCCTCCGAATAGCTGGACGTAGTCAACCCGGTTTCGCACAAACATGGAGGATTCTGTGGAGTCCAAAATTTTGGGGCTTCACTCAAGCATCAACCAGACTTTTCACATCCGTTACAAAGTCCAGTTGACGGGGGGCAATATGTTATACCCAAAATTTTGACCCCCTGGTTAAGGTCTACGAGGTTTTTGTGTTGTGAGGGATATTTCAATCAAGTAGTGAGAGATTCCGGCCCGATTGGCGTGTTCCATGGCATGGGAAGCAGCTTCGCCATTGTCAGGGCCATTTTCGTAATTGTTAAGGCTCCTAAGACCTCCTATAAGCTTTCTCTCTCCTCCAAAGGATGCCCAAATCAGCTTGAAATGCTTTGATATTTTAACCCATGATAGAAGATGGCATTTTAAGCATAATGGCGTTGGAATTTTGATTTTTTGAATTTCCAATAATTTTCTAGCAATTTCTGACTGAATCTGACGGGAAATTCAATTTAAAAATATTCCAACATTTAAAAAATTCGGTTCCACCTCAGAAAATTCATAATCTCCATCCTTGACATGTGGTTAAAATTTCACAGCAAAATTTCTTTGGGAAGTCTTTTAATTAAAATACCAAAAAATCTTACTTTTACTAGATTTTCTTTATCTTTAAGAAAGTCTATATAAGGGGATAGGTTTTTGGATAAAATCAGAATCTCATAACCTCAAGAACCCTAGACTCTCAAAGAAGGCAGCCGTCTCTCTCTCTCTCCACGTTTTTGAACTCCAGAGCCACAATCAAACACCGAAATCTCACCAAAATCACCACCAAAACATATTTTTCAACTCCCACAACATCATCAATCATCAAACATCAACCAAACCACCTCCAAAACGTGAAGAACAGCAAGAACAACCAACAACCAGAAGCTTGGTTCGAAAACCTTTCGGGTCTGCCATCAACGGAGCACTCGACGAATCCCGGTGTGAAGAATCGTTGTGAATCCGAAGGTAAAACAGGTAGAAACTCCACTTCCCTAATTCTATACGGTGTTATCTGTCTTGCCTCAAAATTTGGGCTCAAACTAACCCTTCTACGCTTCTGTATTGCTGTTTGTTTAAGCTTCTGTCCAATAACTTGTTTACCAAGTTTCGTGCTTAATTTGAATTCAAATTGAAAACTTTCAATCACTAACGTCTTGTACATCTTTCAGGCTACACACCCATAAAATTTAAGCCAAAAACACTTTCGGGAACAGCCTCAAAGCCACCGCCCGAGGGCGGTCCGCACCCACGGACGTCAAGTCCGGGGTCCCGGACTCCCTGTCCGTAAGCCCGGACGCCCACAGACGGCGGCGGGATTTTAAAAAATTCAAAATTTAGATTTTCCAATAATGTCCGGGCCCACGGACATCCTGTCCGTGGCCCCGGACTTCGCAATTTTTTGTTTTCCTTTAATTTCGACTCTTCTGTATAACTAGGTTAACTGGGGTCCGTGATCTCGGACATGGGGTCCGTGGCTACGGACGTAAGCAAAATTCGACCTAATTCTTCCTCCGAAACCCTAGTTTAGGTAGCTTTTAATTTCACTTTAATTTTCTGTCAAAAAATGCTAAAAACACAAAAAAACAGAAGCTCGCGCACTTAGGTTAAAACGACTCGTAATAAGCCGTAAATAAACCAAGAAGAGGAAAAACGACCTAGGAAGGGTAATGAAAGTAATTGAACCCTAAATAAGTCGAATACCAAGCCCCCGAACCCGAACTCTACCTTTCCTGATTTACTGTAGGTTAAAATTAGGTGGCGACTCATAATAGGTTCCAGTGAGCTAGCTTAGGTTTTAATAATTATTGTTATATGACATAGTTATTAATCTTAGGTTATAAGTGGACCTAAAACCCGATTAGATCCTAATCAACTTTAATCAACATAGGATAGGGTTTAAAATCGAGGCTCACAATCTGTTGATTAAAAGGTATGTATAGGAGGCTATTCCTTAGTTGGATAACTCTAAACTCCAAGAAATGATGGTTTTAGTGTAATGTTCAACTCTAGTAGACACTTTATTGGATATGTACATGGCCGGATGCAGAGGAGGCCTAGGGGGCTTTTAAAGAATGATAATGTCAAAATTTTTTTAGGATGTTAGATTAATTCTTCAACATTTTGCTTCTTTTTCCCACATACGAGGCTTTCTTGAAGTTATTTTTCATCTAGCTTATGTGTCTTAAAAGTAGCCAGACAACTAGTTTGGGAGAAAAACTCTTCATTTCATGTTGTTCTCTCCAAAGACCTATGAACTCTAAGGGGGCTTTTGTTTTGAGAAGGGGAATATAATGGAATCAGGAAAAGGGAATTGTAATGCCCCCATCCCACATTGGGATATGAGTAGTTATATGAGTGGTTTATAAGGTTACATATGGGTTGAATGCAACAACAAGGCCTTCCACTTTAAGCCTAAGTGAGGAAAAGGGCTTAAAGTGGCTAGTTTTCAAGCTAGGATGGCTTGGGAGCTAGGTTTTTGGACAATTACTCATATGAGGTGTTACAAATGGTATTAGCGTAACTCATGACTGTGTCAGACTGGGATACCCGAAACCTACCGAGGAGGTCCATCAGACTTGGATGTTAGGCTTGCAATGAGGACGTCGTGTTCTTTGAGTAGGGGAGTATGTAATGCCTCCATCCCACATTGGGATATGAGTAGTAATATGAGCGGTTTATAAGGTTACATATGGGCTGGCACGGGTAGTGTACTGGGGAAAGGGAATCCCATTCCCTAGGAGAGGGTGAAGAATCAAATTAGAGGATTTTAGGGTAATCCTATTCCCTTTCCCTTTCCTGAAAATAGGAAAAACTGAAACAGAACCATTCCGATTCCCTTTCTTGATTACCCCAAAACAAACACCCCCTAAGATTAAATCACGTTGCGTAAATCTAACTACATGTCATGATATAGTCCCCAATTCTATTTAAGATGTGGCCCTAGACAGAGGCTGGGGGTGAGTTCCGGACATCAGGAGTGGACATTATTGGGCAAAAAGAAAATTTTATTGGGCCTTGTAGGATCGGACAGCTGACTCAAACCAACCCAAGGTGTTAATCTATTAGATGGTTTGACTCAATTGAACTTTGTATGCGAGAACACTTAAGACGTAAAAACACTTAGTCGAATTAGTTGAGCTAAGTGTGCGGAAGCGATTGCTCATGGTAGCAAAGTAAGATGGGCTTAGTGGGGTTAAACGGATTAACACTGGAAAGCTAGAGGGACTCTGTGGAACTCAGCAAGATACACAAAATAAGCTATTTTTTTCTGGCCAAAATAAAATAACTTACAATGCCCACTCAGTAGAAGAGATCTATTTTGTGGTTTTTCACTCACTCACCAAATACAATCTCTGAACAGTTCAATGGTAAATGTAGTGAAACTAGGATCATCCTAGCAAGAGTCTATCTAGATGCACTAACTAACTTGGTACGAATTCTCTCTCTGAATTACAAAGACATCTCTCTCTCTGATCTCTAAAATGTTTCTCACTAAAAACGCACAAGTAAGCTAACTATTACATGCCTATTTATATTGGTTCTATGGGCAACGACTTGAAAGAGTCAATTTCGAAATTGTCGGAACTAACTTAGTGGAAGCGTCTTCAGGCAACGTGCGCCAGACTTGGGCCACAAATTTCGGACTCGACTGGGGCGGTATTAAGATCGTTGGAGCGTTGGCGTGTTGACTGAATTGCTCCTTAATATTCACAACGGCTTGAGGGAGTCTGTGATGCTTCTTTAGTTGCGCAGACTCTCTCGTAGCTTGACAAGGAGCTCATTCTTTGTGTTTTGTCGAAGACGAGTGACTCCTTCAGGTGATTGCCTATCTCTGCAACACTTTTATGTCTCAACAGTTTCCCCCTTGTTGCTGATGATAGCAAACCTCCGTGAATCCCGATTGAGTCCATCCTGAAAAGATAGAAACACAAAAAACTAGGGGAACCGACCCTGTCGAAGTTCCCCCTCAATAGCAGCATAAAAAGATAAAGTCCAGAGACTCCATTGTGGTTCCCCCTTAATCGTTGAGAGACCCTAGGTAGATAATAGCATAACAGATAGTAAGTAGGTAGTAATAAGCATAATCAAGCCGGTAGATAATCATGTACCCACAAAGTCCAGCAGCAAGAATTCAAAAGAAGTCCAAAAACATAACAGAGTTGCCTGTACACCAGACGGGATTCACCGCTTCCTCCTTTTGCTTTTATCAGATGGAAGCCCTATCAGTCACACAGAGTCAGTCACAATATTCACGAACAAACCAAAAACAGTGTTTAGTACTTAAAAACAACCTAAGTTCTAACACCACACACACACACCAACAGGTTAGGGGTCGGGGATGGGGTTAATCACCGCTTGAAGGTCAAAAAGCGTGTCCTGCATTTCCGTCACAGCCGTCTCAATTCCACTGAGTCTCTTCAGCATTCTAGAGTTGCTCTGGGTTAGCTCTGCCGCTTGTGTAAGAAGTCGCTCAACCTTCTCCAGAAGTTGAAGGAGGCTGTCTTTTGGGAAGTTGAAGGACCAGCCGTCGTCGGAGTTGATGGTGGAGGCAACAGCTTGGATTTGTTAATTGAAGTGAGCAGGTTCAAATATCGGAGGTTGATGGTGTCTGCTTCCTCGATGGAATCTGACGTGGATTTCGTCAGAGGTACCTGAAAGAATTTGAAGATCCGAGGGAGCCAGAACACGTAACCTAGGGAGTGCTTGGGAGTATCGACAGACTGGGCCAAGTGATGTAGAATTAAGTGGGCCAAATTGAGAGGGTGACGGTTGAGAATGCAGTACATAATGGCTTGATCCAGACAGTTGACCATTTGATTACCTTCTTTTCTTGGAACAATGTTTTTGATGACAAGGATATGGAGAAGTTGGTGGAGTATCGAAAGATCACCACTTGGTATTGGGGAGCCCACTTTTCTTTTGGAAGAGAAAAAACGGTAAATTTTGTTGTGTGGGACTCCGGGGATTTCAGGAAGAATGCCTTTTTCATAGAATTGTAAACCTTTATGAGGGACTCCTAGAACTTCAGATAGTTTTGCAAGATCAAATAAGATGGCAGTGGAGTTTACGAAGGACTGTGCCACACCATTTCGAATGATAAGGTTTTGGTAAAAGTCAATACCACTCGCAGACTTCAAAAAATAAATGTGTCCACCCCTGAATTTCTAACATTTTAACCATATCTCCTAGATTTGTAGACAGTGCCCAAGAGAAATCAAGAAATTTACCCTTAACAAAGTTACGATCCACAACAGGATCAGAGAGCATGTAGCGCTGTGTGAAAGGGTCTATCTTGGCAATGCGGTGTTGTGGCTTGGGAGGCTTCTGGGTCCTTGTAGAAGTGGCGCTGGTGGAGGTGTCATGACTGTGTGCTGGCAACTCTTGGACCGGGGATGACTCACCAGAAGCAGAGGAGACTGGTTGGGCTTTGATAGATGATCGTAGAACACGTTTGGCTATTGGTTTGGTTGTTGTTGCCTTTCTTTTTCTGGTTTTAGGTTTTGGAGATGGTGGAGGAGTTGGGGTTGCATATTTTTCATGGGATTGTTGGGGGGGGGTGGGGTGTTGGAGATTTTTTGGGTTGAGGTTGTGGTGGTTGATGGTTAGGTTCGTCGGGTTTAGGGTTTGGCTGTTGAGGAGGCGAGGACGGTGGTTTGGTTGGGGGATGGATGACTTGGATTGGGGTTATATCTTCGACGTCAGTTTCAAGAACTTCAGTCCTGGCGGCAGATGGAGGCGTGGGTGGAATGCGGTGGTGTGGCAGATTTTGTGGGAGAGGGGATGGTGGTGGTTTTTGTGGGCAAATGAGTGGTGGTGGTGTCTGTGGGTGCATTAGGGGTGGCCATGGACTGAAGGTAGGCTTTGAGGTGAAGCGGGTCTTGGAAAATGTCAGCTGGGATATTGACGCCTTTGAAGTTAATGCCCGCCATTTTTTTGAGTGGAGTGAGAAGAGGAAAACGTGGGTGGAAGCGGTTTAGTAGTGAGGAGGGCTAGTTATAGGCTGATGAGGTTGGGGTTGATGGAAGATGCAGGGGTTTTCTATTGCATGTGTCAGATGACACAAATCGGGTGCGTGAGATTAAGGGCGAGAATTGCCCGGGACGGGTGTGGATTGATGATGTGTGTGTAACGATAGAAACATAGAGTCGATCAAGTGTAACACAGTTCACATATTCGTTCACAAACAAGGACAGACTTAGTGAGACTTAAGAACATACCTGTCGATGACTGTGTTAGGAGGAAGGAGATGCGACCATCTAGGTAGACGGAGTCAATCCAATTGCAGATAAAAGTGCTTTAAATCTTGCTGTAGACAGAGGTTTAGTGAAGATATCTGCAAGTTGATCTTCTGTGGGGATAAAGTCAAGCTGAATTAACTTTTTCTCCATATAGTCCTTTAAGAAAGGGAACCGAATTTGGATATGTTTGGTTCTGGAGTGTTGGACTGGGTTTTCTGAAATTTTGATTGTGCTTTTGTTATCACAGAAGATTAGAATTTATTCTTGGGTAACATGATAGTCTAGGAGTTGTTGTTTCATCCAAAGAAGTTGGGAGCAACAGGCTGCAGCAGAGACATACTCTGCCTCAGCTGTGGAGAGTGCAACAGAGTTTTGTTTTTTGGAGGACCATGAAACTAGTCGCAGTCCTAGGAATTGTGCATTGCCTGAAGTACTCTTTCGATCTTGGAGTGAACCAGCCCAATCGGAGTCACTATAACTAGATAAAGTAAAAGTAGGAGATTGAGGATACCATAGATAGAGTGTACTTGTACCTTTGAGGTATCGAAAGATACGTTTGTCTGCTTTAAGGTGAGACTGCTTTTGTGCTGCCTGAAAGCGAGCACAAAGACAGACTACATGGAGAATATCGGGATGACTGGCAGTCAAATAGAGGAGGGACCCTATCATTCCTCTATACTCTGTGGCATTGACACCAACTCCATCGTCATCAAGATGAAGTTTAGCGGATGTGCAGCTGGGGGTTGACATGCTCTTGACATTCGTGAGATTGTACTTATCAAGGAGTTCCTTGATGTACTTTTGTTGATGGATTTTGATCCCGTCCTTTTCCTGTTGAACTTGAAGTCCTAAGAAGAACTTTAACTCACCTAACTCATTCATGGAGAACTCTTTCTTCATAAGATTAGCAAAATGTTCACAATGGGTGGTACTGGTAGAACCGTAGATAATATCATCAACATAAATCTGTACTAGAAGTAAATCATGAGATGAGTGAAGAATGAACAATGTTTTGTCTACGTTACCACTAGTGAAACCATTTTGCAAGAGATATGTAGAGAGTCTTTCATACCATGCTCGCGGAGCCTATTTAAGTCCATAAAGGGCTTTACAAAGTTTATAGACGTAGTCGGGATGGACAGAGTCTGTGAAACCTGGTGGCTGCTCGACATAGACTTCCCTATCAAAGTAGCCCTGAAGGAAGGCCGTCTTGACGTCCATTTGATATAATGTAAAACCTTTGAATGCAGCAAATGCAATTAACATGCGAATAGCTTCAAGACGTGCAACTAGAGCAAAGGTTTCATCATAGTCAGTCCCTTCTTCTTGATTGTAGCCTTGAACAACCAAACGGGCTTTATTCCTGAAGACTTGCCCTGCATCATCATGTTTATTACGAAAGACCCAACGAGTTCCAATGGTTCGTTGATGCGTGGGTCGATGGACTAATTCCCAGACAACATGTCTTTGTAGAGAATTAAGTTCCTCCAGCATAGCAGTGACCCAATCACTATCTAAAAGAGCTTCTTTTTATATTCCGTGGTTCAGTGCTGTAGAGAAAGGCACCAAAGGCACATAGGTTTTGCATAGCTTGAAAGCGTGTTTGAACACCTGAATGAGGGTCTGAAATAATATTTTCAGGAAGGTGAGCTGATTTTTATTGGAACTGTCGATGTGGAGCAGGAGGGGGAGTTTTTTTGTCGGTGGAGTCAAAGTCCAAATTTTGAGGATAGAGTGTTAGAGTTATTGTCAGTGTTAGTGGAATCTGAGGTATGGCTTTTCTTTCATGGGGAGTCTTTAAGTAGAATAGACTGAGAATCTTGGATTCTGTTTGTGGGTACGGTGATGAAGTGTGGGTCAGTGAGAAAGTTGTCTAGAGCAAAGTCAAGTTGATTAGAAGATGAGCCAACATTGCGAGACTCATCGAACTTGACGTGGGGGCTTTCTTCTAAACATTGAGTTCTCAGATTGATAACACGATAGACTTTGCTTTTAGAAGAGTAACCAAGAAATATGCCTTCATCACTCTTGGGAGAGAACTTACCCAAGTTGTCCTTACCATTATTATGTATATAGCACTTACATCCGAAACGCCTGAGATGAATAAGATTTGGTTTGCGTTGACGGAGGAGTTCGTAAGGAGTCTTGTGGAGAAAAGGGTGGATCAAGGCACGATTTAGTACATAGCATACTGTGTTAATGGCCTCTACCCAGTATGATGGTGCTAGTTGACTGTCAATAAGCATGATATGTTGCAGATGAAACTTGATGATCGACTCCGTTATCCTTGCAAAACTCGTCAAACGACTTGTTGCATAATTCAGTGCCCTGGTCTGTTCTTAGGGTTTTTAACGTGAATTAATATTTATTGATGAGCACTTTATGGAGTTTGGCAAACTCCGTAAAGGTTTCATCCTTAGCAGACAGAAAGATAACCCAAGTCCATCTAGAATAATCATCAACTATGACCAGAATATACCTCTTGCCACTTCTACTTTGAGTACGCATGGGTCCGACAAGATCCATGTGGAGCAATTCCAACAGAGAGCTAGTAGAGAGAGATAACTTACTCTTGAAGGACGGCCGAGTGTGTTTACCTTTTATACACGCTTCACATACGGAGTCTGTGTCGAAATTTGTATCGGGTAAACCAATCACCAAGTCCTTACTCTTGAGCTTATTCAGCAACCGGTGATATGCGTGACCAAGTCTGTTGTACCACAGCAGTGAATTGTTGGAATGCGCATTGAGACATACTTGGTCATTTAGATTGATTGAGTTTAAGCACATTTTATAGAGATTTCATTCTCTGCGTCCAATAGCTTTTAAAGAACCTGTACGCTCATAAAAAACCTTACAATCTGAAGATGAGAAAAGTACCAAATTGAATCTGTCACAAATTTGAGAAATACTTTACAGACTGTGTTGAAGTCCAGTGACCAGATGGACCCCATCAACTTTAAATCTATAGGGGTTACCTACAGAACCAACTCTCATGATTTCACCTTGTTTGTTGTTTCCAAAAGTAACCTTACCTCCATTGTAGGATGAAAGCGAATTGAATTGATTTGGATCTCCAGTCATATGACGAGAGCATCCACTATCTAGGTACCAGCAGTCTTCATTCGCCTTCTCCTACAAACACAAGATCATTTGTTAGTCTTGAGAACCCAGATGTACTTGGGTTCCCTTTTTGAACCAGATTTTTTCAACTCTTCTCTAGATTCAAGAATTAGTCTGACTCATTTGAGATTAAACGAAAGATCTTTATTCAATTTATCACAAGCACTATCCCTATGTCCAAGACTCTCGTAGTAATCGCAAATCTTAGTGGGAGGAAGGTTAACATATTTTTGTTGTTCTTTCCACCAAGAATCAAAATTTTCTTTTTGTTGTTGGCGCCTGGGTTTGTTGTTGGATTTGGACATATTTTTTGGGATGTCAAATTTACCTTTATGCCACTGGGGCTTGGATTGAGTGGTTCCAACTCCAGACCGCAGATTGACAATCTCTTCAGAGAGTTGTTCTACTTTCTTTTGAAGATCATCACGGTCTCAACTAACTTCCTTGATTTTGGAGTTAGCCCACTCAGGTGATTCGGAGGGAGTGACTTGTTTGATGAAATGGACAGGTTTGAGAGAGATTGCATACTCTTTTTCTTTCAGCTTTTGAGTGAGGTGTTTGACAGAAGATTTTAAAGAGATGACTTTGGATTCTGAAGCATTTAACTCATTTTGAAGAGAACAACATTTATCGGTAAAGATAGTGAGATCACGCTTGAGAGAGTCAATCAGAGTGAGTGACTCTTCTTGCTCACTTTGGTTGGATTGACTAAGACTTTTGGTGTCATCGAGTTCCTTTTGAAGGGAATCAACACGGCGCCATGAGTCTTGTAAGTCTTACCTAAGTGAGCAAGAGATAGTCTTGAGTTCCTCAGCTTCATCTCTTAAGGCATACATGAGACCCTTTGAGATCTCGAGTTCCTCAGTTAACTCAGAAATTTTGTTGGTGAGACTAGCTTTAAGGGAGTTAGTCTTAGAGACAATTTTAGCAATTAAAGTCATAAAGCCCATAGGAGATATACGATAAAGGTCTGTCTCAAGATGAGAGCGGGTTACCTCATTGTCGGGGATCATGGACTCAGTTGGATCATGTGCCATGAGACATACTAGACCGTTTGATTCTGTGTCTTGATCGTCGGAGTCTGAGTCATCCCAACCGACGGTTGCCATCAGTGACCTCCCTTTAGATTTTCCATACTGGTTTTTGAGTAATAAACAGTCCTTCTTGAAATGGCCACGTTTATTGTAGTTAAAACAGGTGACAGAGTTAAGACTTGTTTGGAAGTGTTTAAGAACGATCGATTCTGTCGATTTGGTTGGTTACGCATGAATTTTCGGAAGTTCTTTACTATAAAGACAAAGTCTTCCATAGTCTCGGTGCTAACTAAGATTTTAGTAGGTAATATATACACATTTATGTACAAGAGATTAAACTAAAACATAGGAAAAAGAATCAAGAATGTGCCGGGTATCTCTTACCCGACACTAAGCACGACACAATTAAAACTGAAAGAAAACCTACTCAATCTAATACGGGTAGCAAACAAAAACCCGGTCAAAAGTAGCAGGGAAGCAAATTAAGACCAAGTAAGTCGAACCCTAGGGACTTGTATAGAAAATTAGTCCTAGCCTAGGTAATTACTAAGAGGGGGGAAAAGGTGTATAAGTATTTGTAAAACTAACTAAACTAACTATTCACAATGAACTAACCTCGATTAGGGTCAATTAACACTGTAAGAACTCATATGATCACGGATCAAAAGTGGCAAGTCTCGAAAAGGATTCTCTTTCTCGTAAAATGTATATGCCGGGTGTTGTGCAGGACATCGGATACCCGGCGTATTCAAGAACTTTGAATGTGCCGGACATCTTTCATCCGGCATCGTACATTTCGTAAATAACATTTCCAGTTTCAAGCATGACAACAAGAACTCACTACCCTTATTCGCATCATGCATAAATAATGCCGTGAATACGAACAGAACAATGGGGAAAAAAGAGAAACAATCCTAAACCTTAGCATTTGTTGCCTACTTCTCAAGGCAACAATATTAAAGATTACCAAAATCATAACCTATTCCACTCTTGCTGTTGAAAGCCTTAAATTGAACTTTGAGATGATAGAACAAGAGAAAACCCTTATTCTATTTGTAAGGAGATTAAAACTCGGGTTACGAAACTTGAGAATTCCATTAATGATCAAAGAGTGTTTACAATGCAATCATCTAATCAAGGCAGCCAAAGAGTCTACCAAACCAACTAGAACATTGAGAGAAGATACAAGGAGGATCAAGAGTACAACTTGATGAGAATTCCCTTGAACTCGATAATGTCTTCTTTCTTCAGGTTGGATTCGCAGCACTTCCTTGGCAGCAGTTCGTCGAGATTTTTGAGAGATTTCGAATGTAAAGTAATGCTAGAAGTGTCCTCTCCAAGTGCAGACTCACGCCCTTTTATAGACTTCAAAAATCTTCAGATGCCGGGTCCCATGCCGGATCGAAGTAATCCGGCATGTGAATAAAACACGTGCTCTTCAGTAACGGTCGAAACCGCCTTGGTGCGAAAAGTCACTTGTGCCAGATAGATTATATCCGGCACCATAACCGGCATCGAATGTTTGAATAACGGTGAATAACCGACAATCTTTGGCGAATAGGAGCGTCGTTTGCTTATGCCGGATAAGGGTACCCGACACCATATTCGGCCTGATCCCTTTCCTGATACGTACTTATGCCGGGCAGAAATAACCCGGCTCCACATCCGGTATCGGTTGATTTTGATGTAGAACTTGCTCCTTGCACGGAAAACACTCAAGGTATTAGTCTGAACATATAAAATGACTTTTGATGCAAATTAATGTAAATACTACCTATTATAACCTTATTTTAACTAATAATACCATAAATCTAGCTTATAAAATATGATAAGTCTACGGCTTATCAAGGCCCTACACTTACCTTTTGCTAGTCCTCGAGCAAAATTAAATCAGGAAAGAGTAACTACTTGTGCACAAAACAAATAAACTCTAGAATGGCAATGAGATATTTCTTTCCTAACTACTTGACTCTTACTTATAAGCATCACTTAGTCTTTCTCATTCTATCAATAATATACAAGTGGGTAAAAGTAAAACATTCAATCTCAAAAACGGAACAATGACTCATGGGCTATTTTGTATAAGGGATTTTTGTATCTCTCCTTCTTCCGGTTTCCAACATTCAGCTCTATTTTTCAAGAGTTTCTGAATGTGGCCAAGACTCTCATCAATGGTTTTTTTTATATATTGTTCAGCCCTATTTTCCAAGGGTTTTTGAATCTAACCATGATTGTTTTTTCATTTAAAGAACGGGGAATTTAGGAGAAAAACAAAAGGAAAAACTCTCAATTCTTGTTTTTATTTTGAGGCAATCTTGCAACCTCATAATGCTTCATATATATATATTTTTTTGGAAGAGGTTTTCTTCTCTCTTTTTTTTTCTTCTTTTTTTTTCCGAAGCTTTTTCCTTCGTCTTTTTTCATCACCCTTTTCTAAGATATTCACCCATAAGAATTGAACTATTTTGAAAAGGAAAGAAAGATATATTACCCAAAAGTAGATCAAAGACAAAAGTAGAAGTAAGGTCATATACTCATGTTGAACAGAAGGAATCATGAAGTGAGAAAATAATATCTAAAGGTCATTAGAAAGCTTACCTCTTGAGAGAACAAATATTTAGCCTTCCCTAATGTCAACTTTAATCATAGACATACAAAAAGCTGAGTAGAAGGTTAATAAACTTAAAACTTATTATATTGGATAAACTAGACATGCTATATGTAAATAAATCTTTTTTTTTATTTAAAAACTAATAAAATCATTTTTTTCAAAAGGGGGGTCCCCATGCCCTACACTAGGTAGGAACACGGTCCCCAGTGTTCGAAAGGAATAAGTAGACAAGAAACTGAAGCAATTTGAAAGAACAATATATACTCCCCATAATGGCAGATGGTAGAATGCCCTAGACTTGTGATGAGCCAATGATTGGAGTTGTTCACAGCAGAATTCAATAATAATAAGATCAGCTGAAATAAAAAACTCATAAAGTGCCAAGCTTCCATAATACAAGGAGAGTAGTTAAGCATTAAGCATACATGATAAATATAAAAGAAATAACATAAAGAAAGAAAATGAAGGTAAGGAAAACTAGAAAGAGAGAGAAAGAACTAGATAGCTACCGCTGGCGTGGATGAAGGTGGTGGTGGTGGGGACGAGTCAGAAGGAGCCTCTGAGGAGTCTGAAAGGCTGGAGGAGCTAGGGGTAGGGGACCCTGCTTCTTCGCCTCCTTGCGGGCTTTCCTCTTCTTCCTATCCCTCTTGAGAATACTCTTGAAAAATGTCTTCACCGAACACTCCATCGTCTTCTTTAGCGTCTTCCTATCCTCAGCCCGGGAACGGTCAAGTCTGTCAATTGCAAGCAGAAAGCGGTCATCTACTCGCCTCTCATGCTCCTCCTGTCGCTGGGTGACCTGCTCCTGAAATACCTGCTGACCTACGGCCATCTCCTGCTGGCGCTGCTCCACTGTCTCAACTCAACTGGTAACCTCAGAACGATACCCCTCATAGCTGGCCCGGAAGGCCTCATAATCAGTCCAGGTATCCTGCTAAGATTGTCGGTATACATCGAAGGACTGCCGCTGCTGATCAAGGGTTTGCTGAAAATGATCCATCCTCTCATAAAGGGGACCCAAGTCAGGAGCGGGGGCAGAAGGCTGAGGAGCGGAGGAGGTAGGAAGGGGTAGCATCAACTGGGGCTCAGATCCCTCATAGCTCGGATAGTCCTGAGCAGTGGCATTGGCCCTAGGCCTCTGCGCTGAAGGAACATACCGGTACTCTCCTGGGGCAGACTCACGAATTCACCATCGCCTAATGAGTGCGAGGTCAATGAGGGAGGACTCCTGGTGATACTGTAGACCTCGTGGAATCTGATCCTCCCTTAGAGTCTGAGTGATATGGTGATGAAGTAGCATCGGGAAGATAGGGCGCTGAGTATCTCGATGAAGAATCGCCCTAACCAACTGAGCAAACATCAGCCGGTGCACTGGAAATCGAGCTGCAACATCACTCGGTGGTGGCCCACGAAGATACTCAAGAAGGGCATAATCCATGTCATTGAGCTCGTCATGCTTACAGGGCCTAATGTTATGTCTAATAATTTCCATGGCCACTCTAAGCTGCAAGTCCGTGATGAAGGTGATAGGGATCACAGGGCGAGACTTAGTATGGGCCCGATTCATATATCGAGTCCGTGATCCAAACTGAGCAGTAATAGCAGCATGGGCAGTGGTTAGATACTGCCTAGTGAATGAGCTCTGCCTCTGGTCATACTCTATGCCTAAGGCATCCGCTATGCTACGAGGCGAAATCAAAATACGTGTACAAGAAACATAAGAATGGATCTGTACCTCGGAGACTTGGGGCGGCCCAAGGAACTCAGCATTAGCGTAAAACTCACGTACTAGGTCGACGTAAAAGTGCCTCTGACCAATCTCTAGTAATCCTAGCCAGCCATGCCTCTAAAATGGGGAGATGATCTGAGGTAACGGGCTCACTGTCTGGTCAATTCGCCACTCTTGCACCCACTTGCCCTTTTGCTTGGATTGATTGTAGTAGCGGGCGGCCTCTGTGTTAACAAACCCATCTGGATCGAACTGCGGGTCCTCTTGGATACGAGAAGGTAGGGGCTGAGGAATCCCGAAATCGTCTAGCTCTGGTGCTTAGGATGTCGAACCTGGCCCACTCTGAGCTGTAGGAGAAGGGCGCTTCTTCTTCCGCCCCGTCGTAGATTTCCGTGGAGGCTGAGCACTACTGGAGGCTGGCTCCTTACCTGCCCGTCTAGTAGAACGTTGAGGTGGCTCTGGTGGAGCAGGAACAACCTCATCCTCCTCTGGAGGTGCCTCTCCCAGAGCTGCGCCCAACTCCTCAAAGAAGGTATCCTCGTCTGAATCAAGGGTCTGAGAAGTAATGGTTTTTCGCCGAGGCATCTGCAGGTAAAGAAAGGAAAATCGAATACCACACACAACAGATTACCAAATGTTACAGATATAGCAATTGGGTTTGTTTTGAATAACCTGGAGTTATACCATGATTCTCCTAATTATATGTCGAACTGATTAATTTTCAACAAAACATTGTCCTAGGCATTAATTCAGAAGACTAGGATCCCAATAGGCATAGAAAAATTAATCAGATAATCATGCCGGGCGGAATGCTGGACAAAATCCACCCGGCGCATGCAAACAACTGAATGCCGGATGGGATGCCGGACTGAATCCATCCGGCACATTCAAACTTCGAACCCAAAAATTTGCAGAAACACACAGAATCGCACCAGACCACATAAATCAACTGCATAAGGTTCCGACATCCCTAATTTACTATACTAAGCCATGAATCTGAAAAAAAAAACGACATATTGAACTAAACAACAGTAAAAATCGAATTCGAATTACTTAGTTTAAAGGAACTTGTTTCTTTTTTTCGTTTTCTGGAGTTGAATCTGGGCAACTGAGCTTGATGTTGCTGGGCGACGATTGGAGTGGTTCAGCTTGTGGAAATCTCTTTGGAGCTTAGGGCGGCGACTGTTGTAGAGGGGGTGCGGTGCTGGGCGCATTTGTGGTAGGGTAAAAATGGGTCTGTAACCCAAACTTACCCGAGGTTATTTTTTTTTCAGAGACGCGAGATGCCGGGTGGTATGCCGGGTTAGTTCTACCCGGCATAATGAATTTCACAAGGCCGGATGTGTTTTACTGGGCGCGCTGTGGCGTAACTCCTCGAGTTCAGAGAGCTGGAAATTTCTTTTGATGCTAGCAGCCTTCATATCAAAATTGAGAGACTTTAATGCCCAATAAGCTTTGTGTTCAAGCTCTACTGGTACATGACATGCTTTTCCAAACACCAGACGGAAAGGAGTGGTCCCAATAGGAGTTTTGAAGGCAGTCCTATAGGCCCACAAAGCATCGTCGAGCTTTTGTGACCAATCTCACCGAGATGAACCGACTGTTTTCTGTAAAATCCATTTTAACTCTCGGTTGGAGACCTCGGCCTGTCCATTGCTTTGTGGATGATAAGGAAGTGCTACTTTGTGATGAACTCCATATTTATGTAGTAGGGCATCAAATTGGCGATTGCAGAAATGGGAACCACCATCAGAAATGATTGCCCGGGGCACCCCGAATCTGGTAAAAATATTTTTCTTTAAAAACTTCAGGACTGTTTTGGCGTCTGCAGAAGAACATGAGATCGCTTCTACCCACTTTGAAACATAATCCACAGCGACTAATATGTACTGATGGCCTTGGGATGGAGGGAATGGACCCATGAAATCGATACCCCAAACATCAAGCAACTCTACTTCCAGGATGTTGTTCAAGGGCATCTCGTGTCGTCTGGAGATGTTTCCCATCCGTTGGCAACTGTCACACTGTGAGACAAATTTGCGAGCGTCTTTATGTAGTGTAGGCCAAAACAAACCTGACTCTAGAATTTTCGCAGCTGTCCGTGAGGAACCATGATGTCCTCCAGCCTCTTTAGAGTGACACATGTAGAGAACTGAAGTAACCTCATTTTCAGGGATACACCTCCGGATGACCCCATCAGCACATACTTTGAAAAGGTAAGGGTCATCCCAGAAGAAGTGCTTGATCTGGGAGAGGAATCACTTCTTTTGTTGAAAAGAGATTCCATGAGGAACTACTCCAGAGGCTAAGTAGTTGGCGATGTCAGCATACCATGGTTCCTCATTGCTTACTGTCAGTGCAGAAAATAACTCAACCCAATTGGAAAAAGTTCTCTTCTCAACGATGTCTTCTATTTGTTGGATGCTGAACACTGTCTCGTCTGGGAAATATTCTTGAATAGGAACTCCATCATAAGGTCTCGTAATGCGGGACAAGTGATCAGCAACTCCATTATGGCATCCTTTCTTATCTACCACTAAAACGTCAAATTCTTGCAGTAGGAGAATTCAACGCAACAATCTTGGCTTAGTGTCTGCCTTGGTGAACAGGTACTTTAGAGCGGAGTGATCAGTGTGTACTATAACTTCACTCCCCTAGAGATAAGAACGAAACTAATTGAGGGCGAAGACAACAACAAGAAGCTCTTTTTCTGTAGTTGTGTAATTCTTTTGGGCATCTACAAGAGTCTTAATTGCATAAGTTATAATCCTTAGTACCTTATCCTTCTTTTGACACAGTGCAGCCCCCACAGCGTAGTCACTTGCGTCACACATGATCTCAAAGGGGAGAGACCAATCAGGGGCAACGACCACAGGGGCTGAGACAAGCTTCTCTTATATGATCTCGAAAGCCTCAAGACATTCCTCTGTAAAGTTGAATCTTGTATCCTTGGCCAACAGATCACTTAACGGTTTCGCAATCTTTGAAAAATCAGCAATAAACCTTCGATAGAAGCCAGCATGACCCAGAAATGCCCTCACTTCTTTAACTGAGGTAGGAGGAGGGAGCTTTTTGATGACCTCGACCTTGGCCTGGTCTACTTCGATACCTTCTTTAGAAACTCGATGCCCCAAAACAATGCCTTCCTTTACCATAAAGTGGCATTTTTCCCAACTCAGCACCAGGTTGGTTTCTTCACACCTGGCTAAGATTAGATCTAGTTGCTGCAAACATTCATCAAAGTTAGGGCCATATACACTGAAATCATCCATGAATACTTCGATAAAATCAGCGAAAATTGCCTGTATGCAACGTTGGAAAGTAGCAGGTGCATTGTAGAGTCCAAAAGGCATTCGGGTATATGCAAAGGTACCGTAAGAGCAGGTGAAGGTGGTCTTCTCCTGGTCCTCAGGTGCAATTGGGATCTGAAAATAGCCTGAATACCTGTCTAGAAAACAATAAAATTCTTGACCTGCCAACCTTTCCAACATTTGATCTATAAAGGGCAAAGGGAAGTGATCCTTCCGTGTGGCGGAATTTAATTCCCTATAATCAATGCACATGCGCCATCCCGTAGTTTTTCTTTGGGGGATCAACTCCCCTTTTTCATTCGGAACTGCTTCGATACCACCCTTCTTGGGTACCACCTGGACAGGACTTACCCAAGGGCTGTCAGAAATGGGGTATATGATACTAGCATCCAATAATTTTTGGACCTCATTTTTGACAACTTCTTTTAGGTTGGGATTCAACCTCCTTTGAGCTTGCCTAATTGGTTTATGATTATCCTCCATACATATACGGTGGGTGCAAAAACTAGGATCAATACCCTTTAAACTGCCAGACACAACCTATCGCTCTCTTTATGCTTTCCTAGGACTTCTAACAGTTTAACTTCTTGCTCAGGAGAAAGAAGCGAGGGGAATGATTACAGGAAGAGAATTTGTACCTGAAACGGAAGGCGTACTTTAGATTAGAAGGGAGTTCCTTCAATTTACTCAGGTGGTTGCTCGATGGAGGGTACAGATTTTGAGGCGGGCCTTCAAGCCTCTCCAATGGTGGGTGATAACTTTTCTTTTTACCCATGTCGAGTTGCTCAACGATTGCATTGATCTCTTTCTGTGGAGATTCTTCGATAGATGAAACCAGCAATTGCTCCAAGGCCTCTAACTCATGAAGTTCGACCAAGGGGACAGATAAAGTCTCTTCATCATTTATGAATTCGTCCGTGCCGTCATCTGTTAGTAGACCAACACAACAAATGGTGTGAGCAGAAACACTTTTTCTTACCATCTGTGCCATGTTAAATTCTATTTTCTCGTCCTCGAATCAGAAGGTAACCTTCCCATCATAAACATCAATGACTGCCCTGGCAGTACTTAAGAATGGCCGCCCTAGGATCAGTGAGACCTCCGTATCCTCAATAATATCCAAGACTACGAAGTCGGCAGGGAAGATGAATTTGTCAACTCCCACCACCAGATTTTCTACCATTCCCATTGGCTTGATGGAGGATCTATCTGCCAATTGGAGGGAGAAGGAAACGGGCTTCAGTTGACTGCCACGGATCCTTGTGAAGATAGAGTAAGGCATGATATAAATGCTTGCGCCAAGGTCACATAACCTATGGCCACAATCGACATTTCCAATACAACAAGGCACTATTGGCAATCCTGGGTCCTTCTGTTTGGGTGGCATTGCTCTCAACAGTGCCGCCGAGCATTATTCTGTTAGTGCAAATGTCTTCACGTCTTCCATTTGTCTCTTGTTGCTCATTAGTTCCTTGAGGAACTTAGCATATATAGGCATCTGTTTTAGAGCATCTATTAGAGGAATGTCAATAGTTAAGCGTTGAAAAATTCCTAAGAATTTCTTGAATTACTCATCCATATGTTTCTTTTTGAGCCTATTTGGAAATGGTAATTTTCCTTTTGCTGGATAAGTGGAAACAGTAGAAGGAAATTTAGAGGTAGAGGGCAAAGAGATAGGAGCCTGTGTCTCCTGTGAGGGCATAGAAGGAATTGCCTTCTCTACATCATCAGATGCTACTTGTTTTTCTTTTCCTTGATCTTGACCCACCTCCCTTCCACTTACGAAGAATAACGGCGCCGCATCTTGGCTCCCTAGGATAACTGATTTCGCCTGCTCTCTTGGATTTATTTGTGTTTGGGAGGGAAATTGGCCCTGAGGCCTAGGTTGGGTGAAGATTTGTTGCAGTTGAGTTTGCAGGGACTTCTGGTCCTTGCGCAATGTAGAGATTTTTTCTTGTGTATCTCTGGATTTATTCATGAGGGCCTTCATCATGTCCCTCATCTCGGCCATCTCTGCTTTGAGTTGGATGGGAGTTGAGGTGATTGATGAGAAAGGCACTCTGTTATAGGGAGGTTGGGGAATTGCCTCTGGCCTCTTGAAAGCCGGAATGTTTCTGAAAGTTTTGGTGGTGGGTTGGGTACCTCTTTGCCAAGGTTGCCGTGTACCCTTGATTGTTGGCGACGTAGTTCACCTCCTCAGATGCCTTAAGTTCTTGTAACTCAGGACACCGCTCAAAGTCATGTGACCCTCCACACTGTGTACAAGACACGTCAGAAGGTGGTAAAGAAAACACGGGAGTGCGAGTTACCTGAGTGGTTGGTCTTGCATGGCCATATTGGCCTGCTGAGGGAGAGAACTCATAGCCAGTTGCTCATAACTTTTGTAGAGCACTTACCTTTGTAGATTGTTGGGCATTGCTCTCTAGCAATGCTCGTGACTCTTCATCAATTTTTCAAATTTGTTATCACTGTCTCCAATGTGATACAGACCTGGAGTATTACCTCGTGTTCCTCCTGTAGCCCAATCACGGATTTCATCGCAAAGGGACTCAATACCGTCCAGAAATTGTTCCCCTAGTTTCTTGAGGATGTCGGCGCCAAGGGAGGACAACACCATTGTTTTGTACTGGTTCACGAGTCCTTTATAGAACAACTGAGAGAGTTTCTCCTTCGTGAGACCATGATGGGGACACTTCAGAAGTAACCCCTTAAATCTATCCCAAGCTTCACAAATATTCTCTGATCCTGGTTGCTTGAAGTTGTAGATTTCAGCGATAATTTCCAAAGTGCGACTTGGCAGTAGGAATTTGTCGTAGAACTTCGTCACCATGTCGTCCCATGTAGAGATGGTGTTTGGTGTTAGGCTGTGATACCATTTGCTGGCGCTCCCCGTAAGGCTGTGTGGGAAGAGCGAGAGGCGAGCATATTGCAGAACTGTGTTAGTAGCGGTGAGACTATTGACATGCTGTAGGAATTTTGTCACGTGGAGCAGTGCCTCATCAGGGTTGGAACCATCGAACATTCCCAATTCTTTGACACAACGGATTTGATGATATGGCTTGAGGAATTTGAGGAAGATTGATGGCCAGCTTCTGGCCTTGGTTTGAGGGCCGATTGATGTTGCGTACTGTTGCCATCTTGCTTGAAGTACTTGGATCTTCTTGTATGTAAAATGGGTTCTTCTTTTGTCTTAAGGTTCGAAGCAGTGTTCTTTCGATTTCTGGATCGTAAGGCGTTACTTCGTGATAAGCCGCAGACTTATCATATTTTATGCACTAGATTTAGTATTATATTTATCTAAATAAAGTTATATTTATGTTATTTATGCCCATTATGTGTTAAAGTATAATTTGTACAATCTTATGTTTTTATGAGTTTTCTGTGCAAGGAAGGATTTTCTAGGCAAAA
Organism: Limonium bicolor; assembly: GCA_023374045.1. Classification (NCBI taxonomy): domain Eukaryota; kingdom Viridiplantae; phylum Streptophyta; class Magnoliopsida; order Caryophyllales; family Plumbaginaceae; genus Limonium; species Limonium bicolor. The sequence continues at coordinate 247,898,217 of CM041776.1, forward strand.
AGTTAATTGAAGCCGGACTCCAAGCCGGGTAGATTCTACACGGCATAAGCACAGAACAGAAAAGAGGCATTGCCGGACATAATGCCGGGTATATGCTATCCGGCATAAGTGAAGAGTCGCCACGGTTGACCAGACGATGGCCGTTATTGACCGTTGGAGATTTATCTACTGCCGGGTGTGATGCCGGGTAAATCCTGCCCGGCATAAGCACTGTTTCGCACGGAATTGACGGTTTCGACCGTTAACAGTTGGGCGCATTTAACACGTGTGCCGGCTATTCGGGACCCGGCACGACGCCCGGCAAGAGTCACTTTGATGCCTATAAATAGGCCGAGGAAGGCTACAATTCAAGACACTTCAACACCATATTATACTCCATTCATTACTCCACTTCCGCCCACATTCCAAGTGTTGGTGTCCAAGGCATTTCTACGGATCCATCCACGAGAAGAAGAGAAGATCTTGTCAGGGTTGAGGCTATAACCAATCTCCTTCTCCCTTATGTATTTCTTCTTTATTTGAGTGGATGGTGAAGTAGAAATCCTTGTTAGTTCTTGGTTAGGGATGAATTCCTTCTTGTAAACACTATGATTATCTCAATATAATTTCAAGCGTTCATTAAGATATTGGTTCTTATTGCAAGGGAATTAGTTGATCCCTCATTCCCTTTGTGCAAATTCTACTTGAGGAAGAAAAGCCCAAGAGTAGGATAGGTTAGACAAATCTTAGTGGTCTTTGATGTTTTCATCTATGATTTAGGGTTAGCATAAAAGATTACGAATTAACCCATCTTCCCCCATTACCTTGTTCATTTCGTGGCATGACATATGCTCGATTTGCTAATGGGTAGTGAGTTTCTTGTTGTCAGACCCGAAGCAGGAAAGTGGCATTTACAACTTGAACATGCCGGGTGTAATGCCGGGTCTCCTGTGTCCGGCACATCCAACGTCTTTGAATGTGTCGTGCATCTGGTGTCCGGCAGTATGTCCGGCGTCTTCAAGTTGTTTGGTTAAGTTCGAGTTTTGAGGTTCATTGCGTGATCATATTATTGCTTGGTTGATGTAATCCCGAATCTAGGACAAATTATTATTTAGTTAGGATTTTAGTTAATTAATTGTCACTTACATTTCCCCCCTTTGTTATAGAATAGGTTATTACCGGATTAGGACTAATTTTCTATAAGTCCCTTGGGTACGATACTCTCGGTCGTAATATATTTACACTATACTCCGACCGGGTTTTATTTTGCTACCCGTAGTAGAGTTGTAGGATTAGTTATTATTTTATTCATTTTGTATATAGTTTATCCTAACAATTTCTCTGTTAGCAAATTGGCGCCGTTGCCGGGGACTTGGAATTAGTCCAAGTCCTAAATTCGGTAAAACGCCCTATTCTTTATTCTTTGATTCTTTGATTCTTTGATTCTTTAATTTATTTTCGCCCTTAGTTTTGCAGACTTGAATGTGCCGTGCTTGGTGCCGGGCGTCCGTCACCCGGCAAACTCTGAGGAAGTCTGATGCCGGATACGTTTTACCCGGCACTGCGTCCGGCATGTTCAAAGTTTTCAAAATTTATTACAGTATGGAGTTCTTGGCAATTTAAAGTTGTTCTTGCTACTCCCATTCGTTATTTCCCTCTTCTAGTAGTCCCTATATCACGATTCTTTAATTTAGATTTCGAGTTTTGAACTTGCCGTGTATTATGCCGGGTTTTCTACACACGGCATTTCGGAGGAAGTCCTATGCCGGACGAATCGCACCCGGCACGGCATCCGGCATGTTCAAATTCTCTCACTATTATTGTCGTAAATAAGTAGGGACAGTTAGTAATGATCCTCTACAATCCCTTATTTACTCTTACATTTATTTTTTTCCTTACTTTTTCTTTTAAATAAGTTATGTTCGATTTTTGGTCACGCCGGGTAGCGTGCCGGGTTGTACACACCCGGCATTAGTGGAGGAAGTCCACTGCCGGGTAAGAACCACCCGGCACTCTGTCCGGCATAACAAAAAATTTGTTCATTGTGTATTTCATAATTCTAATTATATCATTATATTATTTCTTTTATTATTACGAATATTATAACGTTTTCTCTTACTCCTCCTGAAGTTAACCAAGTGAATGCTTCTTCGGTCAACGAGTACTCCTGACAATTTAGCCAACTTTGATCCGGAGATCGAGAGAACCCTGCTTCAAACTTTAAGGCAACAACGAACCCTACAAGAAGCAGATCCTACACCAATGGCAGCACCTACCGTCCGTAACATAAACCGGCCTTCAACCAAGGCCAAAAGCCCGCAATCGACCTCCCTCTCCTTCCACAAAACGAATACGATGAATGGCAAAAACTTAAGCCATATCATCAAATACGGTGCATCAAGGAATTGGGTATGTTCGATGGTACAAACCCGGACGATGCTTTGCTTCACATCACCAAATTCTTGCAACACACAAATAGCCTAACCTCCACAAACAATGTCCTCCAATATGCCAGACTATCCCTCTTCCCCCATAGCCTTACGGGGAACGCCAGCAAATGGTACCACAGTCTATCCCCTAGTACCATCACCACTTGGGAGGACATGGCAACCAAGTTTTATGATAAGTTCATGCCTCCAAGTCGCACCCTGGAGATGATCGCCGACATTTACAACTTCAGACAACCTAGCTCGGAGAACATCTGTGAGACTGGGACAGATTCAAGGGGTTGCAACGCACATGTCCTCACCACGGCCTCACCAAGGAACAACTATCTCAGTTGTTTTACAAGGGATTGGTCAATCAATGCAAGACCATGATCCTATCCTCCCTTGGTGCAGACATATTGAAGAAACCTGGAGATCAATTCCTTAGTGGGGTTGAATCTCTTTGTGAAGAGATAAGAGAATGGGCCACCGGTGGCACCAGGGGTAGTACCGCTGGTTTATATCAAGTCGGAGGGGGCGATGCTAAATTTGACAAACTTATGCAAAGTCATGAGCAGTTATTGGAGAGTAACGCCCAGACGTCAACGAAGGTTAGCGCTTTACAGAAAGTGGTGGAGCAAATAGCAATGAACAAACTTCCTCAACAAGCGAACGTGGTTAGTGCACGACCACACGCTTCGAGCCCTGACATTCCAGACTTTCAGAATGTTGAGGAAGTCAATTATGTGAGTAACCAAGGGTATCGGCAGCCATGGCAACAGGGGAACCAACCCCCTCAACACTTCAGAGTCAAGCCGGCTACCAGGGAGGTCCAAGGCAATTCAGACCATCCCATCCTACATCATCATCAGAGGCTGAAATGGCAGAACTTCGTGACATGATGTCAGCCCTGATGAACAAGACCCAGGATACTCAAAATGAGATCTCGACCATTCGCAAAGAGCACAAATCATTGCAGTTGCAGTTACAGCAACTTCTGACGCAACCAAGACAGCAAGGTCAACTCCCGTCCCAAACACAAACAATCCACGGGAGCATGCGAATTCGGTCACCATTCTACCAAGGATCTCAGATAACGCCAAGTAGCCTAAAAGGCTAAGTGTAGGGCGGGTCCTCCTCACACCTTCAATGTCAACAGGGGAGCCTTTCTTACATTTAATTTCTTTTTTTATATATGATTTGTTTTCGTCAATATTTTCAGCCTAGTTATTTTAGTTTCTTAAAAAAAAAAAAAAAAAAGTTTTCCAAATTTAAAATTTATAGTTCCTTTCGAACACTGGGGACAGTGTTCCTGCCAAGTGTAGGGCAGGGACCCCCCTTAAAAAAATAAGTTTTATAATATGCATAAGTTTTGCGTTTTATTCAATGTTTTACTAAGCTTTTTGCATGTTTTTGATCGAGATAAATTAGGAATGACTAAAAGCTTGTTCTCTCAAGAGGTAAGCTCTCTAATGATTTTTAGATTCTGTTTTTAACTTTTTGATTCTCTTATTAACATGAGTACATGATCTTTCTCCTAACTCTTTCCTTATATACTTCTGGGTGTTATTCTTTTCTTTCAAAATCGTGAAAAACCTTTTGGGTGAAAATTTAAAAAGGGTTTTTGTGCAAAAGAAAGAGAAGAAGAAAAAAGAAAAAGAAAAAAATCTTCTTCCAAAGGAAAAGCAATATATTCCTTGAGGTTGCAAAAGTGCCTCAGAATAAAAGCAAGAAACGAGAGTTTTTTTTTATTTTTCTCCAAATTCCCCGTTCTTCAATGCAAAAAAATCATGGTTGATTCAGAAACCCTTGCAAAATAGGGCTGATAATAAAAACCATTGATGAGAGTCTTGGCCACATTCAGAAACTCTTGAAAAATAGAGCTGAATGATGGAAACCGGAAAAAGGAGAGATACAACAATCCCTTATGCAAAATAGCCCAAAAGCTTTTGATCGGTTTTGAAAAATTCTTTGTTTTATACCCATTAGTATGTTTTGATAGAATAAGGTAGATTAAGTGATACTTATGAATTAGAGTCATAGAGTTGAGAATATTTATCTACATTTCATTCTAAAGTTTATCTGTTTTGTGCATAAGTAATTAGTCTTTTCTAATCTTGTTTTGCTCGAGGACTAGCAAAAGGTAAGTGTAGGGCCTTGATAAGCCGCAGACTTATCATATTTTATGCACTAGATTTAGTATTATATTTATCTAAATAAAGTTATATTTATGTTATTTATGCCCATTATGTGTTAAAGTATAATATTTGTACAATCTTATGTTTTTATGAGTTTTCTGTGCAAGGAAGGATTTTCTAGGCAAAAAGTTAATTGAAGCCGGACTCCAAGCCGGGTAGATTCTACACGGCATAAGCACAGAACAGAAAAGAGGCATTGCCGGACATAATGCCGGGTATATGCTATCCGGCATAAGTGAAGAGTCGCCACGGTTGACCAGACGATGGCCGTTATTGACCGTTGGAGATTTATCTACTGCCGGGTGTGATGCCGGGTAAATCCTGCCCGGCATAAGCACTGTTTCGCACGGAATTGACGGTTTCGACCGTTAACAGTTGGGCGCATTTAACACGTGTGCCGGCTATTCGGGACCCGGCACGACGCCCGGCAAGAGTCACTTTGATGCCTATAAATAGGCCGAGGAAGGCTACAATTCAAACACTTCAACACCATATTATACTCCATTCATTACTCCACTTCCGCCCACATTCCAAGTGTTGGTGTCCAAGGCATTTCTACGGATCCATCCACGAGAAGAAGAGAAGATCTTGTCAGGGTTGAGGCTATAACCAATCTCCTTCTCCCTTATGTATTTCTTCTTTATTTGAGTGGATGGTGAAGTAGAAATCCTTGTTAGTTCTTGGTTAGGGATGAATTCCTTCTTGTAAACACTATGATTATCTCAATATAATTTCAAGCGTTCATTAAGATATTGGTTCTTATTGCAAGGGAATTAGTTGATCCCTCATTCCCTTTGTGCAAATTCTACTTGAGGAAGAAAAGCCCAAGAGTAGGATAGGTTAGACAAATCTTAGTGGTCTTTGATGTTTTCATCTATGATTTAGGGTTAGCATAAAAGATTACGAATTAACCCATCTTCCCCCATTACCTTGTTCATTTCGTGGCATGACATATGCTCGATTTGCTAATGGGTAGTGAGTTTCTTGTTGTCAGACCCGAAGCAGGAAAGTGGCATTTACAACTTGAACATGCCGGGTGTAATGCCGGGTCTCCTGTGTCCGGCACATCCAACGTCTTTGAATGTGTCGTGCATCTGGTGTCCGGCAGTATGTCCGGCGTCTTCAAGTTGTTTGGTTAAGTTCGAGTTTTGAGGTTCATTGCGTGATCATATTATTGCTTGGTTGATGTAATCCCGAATCTAGGACAAATTATTATTTAGTTAGGATTTTAGTTAATTAATTGTCACTTACATTTCCCCCCTTTGTTATAGAATAGGTTATTACCGGATTAGGACTAATTTTCTATAAGTCCCTTGGGTACGATACTCTCGGTCGTAATATATTTACACTATACTCCGACCGGGTTTTATTTTGCTACCCGTAGTAGAGTTGTAGGATTAGTTATTATTTTATTCATTTTGTATATAGTTTATCCTAACAATTTCTTTGTTAGCACTTCGTCAGAAAGATTGTGTGACCGAAGAAGCATTCACTAAAAGAGGGCAAGTACCTAAGAGATGACAAAAAGGAATTTGTTTTAATGTAATATGAAAAAGAATTGTATTAATAAATGCTTTTATTTAAGAGATAATATTGTCATTACATAAAACATATAAAAGAACTACAATACAATATTTAAAAGATACTAAAATATAACTAGTAGATAGCCCTAAACCTAGTACGCCTAACTCTACTAGCGAAAATCGCATATGAGGGGGGCCTTTGGTGAACCCTAATGGTGAAGATACCCATATGAGGGAATCTTCGCCTAAGTTCATCCACGGGCAGGACCCTCATGCGAGCTGTGGTCCTAAGGCGGTGGTAGGCAAGGGTGGGTCTCAATTTCTTCCTCTTAATAAAGATTTCTACCCCTGTACGGGGGTAGAGCTCATTGACTACATATATACAGAAAATGGAAAAGGTTGGACTCCCCACTTTGTAACTTTGCCATCCAAATGTTTCTAGGCATCCTGAGTACAAAGTTAGACAAAGGGTGAGACATTTATAAGAGCAAGGAATTCGTATAAAAGAAAAAGGAAAAGAAAAAAAATGATAAGTTAAACGCGCCGGATGGAATGCCGGATAAAATGTGTCCGGCTTCAGACTTCCTCTGTTTGTGCCGGAACACGGCACCCGGCATCCTACACGGCATGTTTGAAATTATACAATGAAACAAAACATAATCACAGATGGCGGGAACTATATTAACCAAAATACAGAACAAATCAAAAATTTGTAGAGAAATACAAAATAAAATCATCAGACAAAGAATACACATAGTAGTGAAATAACGAATATGCCGGACATATTGCCGGAAGTATTCTACCCGGCGCGGACTTCCTCCGAATATGCCGGGTTTAGATTGCCCGGCATTACATCCGGCACATTCAATGAACCAGAAATTAATGAAAAATCAGCGAACACAGAATAGGCTATTACCAATTTTAGGACTTGGACTAATTCCAAGTCCCCGGCAACGGCGCCATTTTGCTAACTAAGATTTTAGTAGGTAATATATACACATTTAAGTGCAAGAGATTAAACAGAAACATAGGAAAAGAATCAAGAATGTGCCGGGTATCTGTTACCCGACACTAAGCACGGCACAATTAAAACTGAAAGAAAACCTACTTAATCTAATACGGGTAGCAAACAAAAACCCGGTCAAAAGTAGCAGGGAAGCAAATTAAGACCAAGTAAGTTGAACCCTAGGGACTTGTATAGAAAATTAGTCCTAGCCTAGGTAATTACTAAGTAAAGAGGGGGGAAAAGGTGTATAAGTATTTCTAAAACTAACTAAACTAACTATTCACAATGAACTAACCTCGATTAGGGTCAATTAACAATGTAAGAACTCATATGATCACGGATCAAAAGTGGCAAGTCTCGAAAAGGATTCTCTTTCTCGCAAAATGTATATGCCAGGTGTTGTGCCGGACATCGGATACCCGGCGTATTCAAGAACTTTGAATGTGTCGGACATCTTTCATCCGGCATTGCGTCCGGCATCGTACATTTCGTAAATAACATTTCCAGTTTCAAGCATGACGACAAGAACTCACTACCCTTATTCGCATCGTGCATAAATAATGCCGCGAATACGAACAAACAATGGGGAAAAAAGAGAAACAATCCTAAACCTTAGCATTTGTTGCCTACTTCTCAAGGCAACAATATTAAAGATTACCAAAATCATAACCTATTCTACTCTTGCTGTTGAAAGCCTTAAATAGAACTTTGAGATGATAGAACAAGAGAAAACCCTTATTCTATTTGTAAGGAGATTAAAACTCGGGTTACGAAACTTGAGAATTCCATTAATGATCAAAGAGTGTTTACAATGCAATCATCTAATCAAGGCAGCCAAAGAGTCTACCAAACCAACCAGAACATTGAGAGAAGATACAAGGAGGATCAAGAGTACAACTTGATGAGAATTCCCTTGAACTCGATAATGTCTTCTTTCTTCAGGTTGGATTCGCAGCACTTCCTTGGCAGCAGTTCGTCGATATTTTTTTGATAGATTTCGAATGTAAAGTAATGCTAGAAGTGTCCTCTCCAAGTGCAGACTCACGCCCTTTTATAGACTTCAAAAATCTTCAGATGCCGGGTCCCATGCCGGATCGAAGTAATCTGGCATGTGAATAAAACACGTGCTCTTCAGTAACGGTCGAAACCGCCTTGGTGCGAAAAGTCACTTGTGCCGGATAGATTATATCTGGCACCATAACCGGCATCGAATGTTTGAATAACGGTGAATAACCGACAATCTTTGGCGAATAGGCGCGTCGTTTGCTTATGCCGGATAAAGGGTACCCGACACCATATTCGGCCTGATCCCTTTCCTGATACGTACTTATGCCGGGCAGAAATAACCCGGCTCCACATCCGGCATCAGTTGGTTTTGATGTAGAACTTGCTCCTTGCATGGAAAACACTCAAGGTATTAGTCTGAACATATAAAATGACTTTTGATGCAAATTAATGTAAATACTACCTGTTATAACCTTATTTTAACTAATAATACCATAAATCTAGCTTTAAAATATGATAAGTCTACGGCTTATCACTCGGCCTCACTTTCTTCAACAATAATATCCACTAACTCGGCCTTAGCTTGTCTGATTTGAGTATCAGTGACATAGGCTCCTTCTTGACTGTACTGAGTTGATTTAACCTGCAAGGCTTGGTCATTCAAAGTTGTAGTTTTACCGGACGAAGAAGAAGATGTATTACCACACTTCTTTCGAACGTTCTTCTTGTACTTATCTACAGATTGTAGATAAGAGCCTAAGTCTTGGCAGCTCCATTTGGATAAGTCCTTGCATGCTTTGGTGGAGAATACCGTCTCTGCCCACTCTTCTCTAAGACTGTCAAGCACCTTGTGCAAGACACTCTCTCTATCCGGTAAGATGTTAACTTCCTGTATAGTAGTTGTTAGTAAATAGAAACGATCAAGTACTTCTTCCAGAGACTCACCGGGTTTTTGCAGAAAATTCTCATAGTCCATTTGAAATTCTTGAGCTTTGCATTTCTTGAGTTCAGTGACTCCTTCGTGGGTAGCTTGAAGGAGAGTCCATATCTCGTTTGCAGACTTACAGTGATTGACTCTTCTTTGTTATAGAATGGACAGGCAAGTGTAGATTGCACGGGATGCTTGTCGATTTAGCTCATATCTTTTGCGATCTGCAGCAGTCCATGTGGATCGATCTGGATTGACTATGAGATCTCCTCCGGTGACTATCTCCCAAAGTTTAGAGTTGACTAACTCAATGTGTTGTTCGATCTCATTTTTCCAATGATCATAGTTTGTGGAGGTGAGTCTAGGTTGCTCGAAGTGCATTTTGTTGTTTTGATTGCCGAAGAGGTCTGCCATAGCTAGTTGATTGACTATCAGCCTAAGCAAGGCTCTGATACCACGTGTAAGATCGGACGGCTGACTCAAACCAACCCAAGGTGTTAATCTATGAGATGGTTTGACTCAATTGAACTTTGTATGCGAGAACACTTAAGACATAACACACTTAGTCGAATTAGTTGAGCTAAGTGTGCGGAAGCGATTGCTTAAGGTAGCAAAGTAAGATGGGCTTAGCGGGGTTAAACGGATTCACTTGAAAGATGGAGGGACTCTGTGGAATTCAGCAAGATTCACAAAATAAGCTATTTTATTTTCTGGCCAAAATAAAATAACTTACAATGCCCACTCAGTAGAAGAGATCTACTTCGTGGTTTTTCACTCCCTCACCCAATACAATCTCTGAACAGTTCGAAGGTAAATGTAGTGAAACTAGGATCTTCCTAGCAAGAGTCTATCTAGATGCACTAACTAACTTAGTATGAATTCTCTCTCTGAATTACAAAGGCATCTCTCTCTCTCTCTCTCTAATCTCTAAAATGTTTCTCATTAAAAACGCACAAGTAAGCTAACTATTACATGCCTATTTATATTGGTTCTAAGGGCAACGACTCGAAAGAGTCAATTCTGAAATTGTCGGAACTGACTTAGTGGAAATGTCTTCAGGTAACGTGCGCCAGACCTGGGCCGTAAACTCCGGACTCGACTAGGGTGGTATTAAGATCGTTGGAGCATTGGCGTGTTGACTGAATTGCTCCTTATTATTCACAATGGCTTGAAGGAGTCTGTGATGCTTCTTGAGTTGCACAGACTCTCTCGTAGCTTGACAAGGAGCTCGTTCTTTGTGTTTTGTCGAAGGCGAGTGACTCCTTCAGGTGATTGCCTATCTCTGCAACACTTTTATGTCTCAACAGGTCTGGGTAAACAAACCCGGACCAACCTATGAGCGCCCTGATAAGTGGTGAAAATATGCATTTATTAGGTTTATATTCACCTGTATTTTACTTGGATTATAACCTATTTACACCACATTATAGAGTATTTAGTAATTATTAGTGAACTTACGCACTTTTGGATATAATTTAGGTAAAAGATCATTGGAGCACAAATGAATGATGAAAATGAGCTTTTTGGATGCTTATACAAGACTTGGGGATCCGTGCCATGAGAGTCGAGACCAAGACGAGACCAAACGAGAGAAAATGGGCATTCTGATGAATCTTTAAGCATGTCTGGGTTTGTGTCCGGGTTTACAAACCCAGACCAATCCATCGCTGAAGCTACTGCCCTCTTTTCGACATGGTCCGTGTTTGTGTCCGGGTTTATAAAGCCAGACCAATCCTTCGCTAAAGCTACTGGGAAGATTTTGACATGGTCCCGGTTTGTGTCCGAGTTTACAAACCCGGACCACACTCTCACCCAACTCTCTGCCAATATTTCGACAGGGTCTGGGTTTGTGTCTGGGTTTACAAACCCGGACCACACATACAGAGGCACCCCAGACTCTTTAAAACGTAGATTTTGGAAAATTAAAATTCATTCTTTGATTCCCGTACTTCAGCCCCATTCGAGAGCAGACAGAGGCAACAAACAGAAATGATAGAAGATGAGAAAAAGAGAAGAGAAGAAGAAGAGAAGAAAGGGGAAGAGCCACCTCATTCAAAGCTCAACCACTCTCATTAATGGCTATTTCTCTCCTCTCTCTCTCTCTCTCTCTCTTTTGTAGTCTCAATGCTTGAGTCGACCCATTTTGTGCTTTGGATGGGGGTTTGACCCTAAATCCCCAAACATGCTTGTAATACCTAATTAGCTTATTATAGTTGTTTTATCTCTTTAATTTATCGAATGTGGTAGATTGATCCACTATGTGCATTTATGGTTTCTCTTAATTCAATAATTTTATGGATTAAGGATTTGGCTAAGAGAGAAATAAACCCTAGAATTTGCCCTCTTTAATTAGTTAGTATTTTCTATTGCTATTGCTAAGATTAGTGTTTAATGCTAATTGGTGATTTAAACTTAACCTAATTGAAGGATTTATTGAGCTGATTAAGGGCTAGCTTTATCTAGGATTTTAGTGAAGCTACTAATTTAATCTTTATAGACAACTAGAGCAAATTAGGATTATAACTAAGTTTGGGGAGTATTTGGGTGATTCCACCTTTCTAACAGCACATTCCCATCCAACCAATCAACACATCATTTTAATTTGACTGTTCTTGTAATTTTCTTTGAATCAAAATACCAAGCTTGCCTTTGGCTAAACCCCCCTTTAATTTAATTGCTTTTATTAACTAGATACCGGAACTTAGGAGATTAGTCTCTCAATTTCCTAGCGGAACGACACTTTTATATACTACTACGACCGGGTACACTTGCCCTTATATGAAACTTGCATAGTTTATAATTTTCACATCACGCCCTTACTGTTATTCCATGGGTATGGTCTGAGGATGTGTCCAGGGTACACAAACCCAGACCAAAGACGAGAGGACGTGGTCATGCCATGTAGTGTGGTCCGGGTCTATAGGTTCGGACAAAAGCTTGTTCACACAAAAAATCAACGAATCACACGAGATTAAAAGCAAAAATTATGGAAAGAGGAAGGTATCTTCAAAAACACGGTATGGGACAACAAAATACAGAGGAAAAGAAGGGGAAAGAGAAAGAAGAGGAAGAGGAAGATGAAGGAGAAGGAGCCCACCTCCATCAAAGCTTCCCCAACCACCTATGGCTATCTCTCACACTTTTATTCCCATTTACTTTCTAATGTTTGAGTAGTCTTATTTTGTACCTTAGGATGGGGCTTGACTCTAGATCCCCAAGCATGCTTGTAATACCCATCACTCAATATAGTTGTTTCTCTCTCGAATGCTTATTTAATTTTATTGATCACTTGTAACATTGACGATGATTCCTAGCAACATATGGTTTTGAGTTAGGAATTATGAAACCATAGGCTTTACTATCTTAATTGGTGAACTTTACGACCATCGTTAGGAACTTGAAAGTAATGCTATTTAGTGACTTGATCTCTGCTTGATTAGGGGGTGAGATAAGTTAGGTAAGATTTGACTTAACCATGGTGTAGAGAGTCATTATATTCATTTTAATAGGCAACTAGAGTGAAGTGGGATTAAGAGTAAGTTTGGGTGTTTTTAGGTGAACACAACCATCCTATGGAGCATTTTCATCCATTCCACTAAAACACCATATTAGTTTCCCTATCTCCTTTTCTTATTGCATTTAATTGAACAACCAAGCTTGCCTCCGGTTAAACCCCAATTTATCGTCTTTACTTCACTAAGTACCGATACTGGGAAGATAGTACCAATTTTCTTGTGGATACACCACTTGTTGTACTACACTGTTTGGGTGCACTAGCCCATAGTTTTCATATATTATACCATTATTATAGTATTTTTTGCACAACAAGTGATTATGCATGGTCCAACTCTATTAATTATAATTTCTAAAATAATTTGAGAGGATTTTATGTAGATTGTATAAAAAAAGAAGTATTTTGTTATCTCAGATTGTCATAAAAATCTACTAGTAGAATTACTAAGCTAGTGGCCAAGAAATACCTAGAGGCCTATATATTGGATCCTAGGTGCGGGGCTCATTCACGTTTTGCCTTTTTCTTCCACACAAAAGACTACTTCTAAGTTATTTATCACTCTCTTATATACATCAAATTTTTTCAAAAAGCTAGTATAAGAAGGGATCTTTACTCTTCACTAAATGTTATTGCTCTTCAAAGGTCTTCAAAACAATCAGGTTTGATCCATTGGAGTAAATTTACCAATAAGGTGTGATATAGTCTCCAACCTAAATTTGTAGAACTTCAGTGGATGACACACTTCCTAGGCTTGGTTTTATTTTCTCTCTTAAAATTTAATTTTTGACAAACTACCTCTGAATGGAAACTCCCAATTAATGAGCAAAAGTGATATAACTAGTTGTTATTTTAAAAGGTGCTTCAAGGTAGACATTGTGTTCACCATATTTACTTATGCATGATTTTTTGGTTGATTTCTAGAAGTTTGGTTGGGGTTATAGTGAAATGATTCGTTATTATAGGATTAAGCTATTTTATTGGAAATAATGGAAGAATTTTACTAGTAATCTAGAGCTTGATTATAGTCCCAAGGCTAATATTTTGATAAGTAAAATAATTTTTTATGGGTGATGCGGTGGTTTTGTTACTTTGTTTTGTGCAGTCCCTCAGTTACATTGCTTTGTCAGGCCCCAGTTGAGCCGCATTGGTTAAGTACCAGAAGGGATGACATGTGAAAAGCTGTTATCTTTCGCTATTGGGCAACGCTTTCCTGATAGTAGACATTTTTAGAAGATAAAATGGAGGTTTCCTTTGGAAAGTGGCACCCTGCTTATTAACTTGCTTTAAGTGTGATAGACTAAGGCACCCTATCCCAAGAGATTGTATCATGTATGAGCCCATTGAAATATGTAGGATCTCATATGCGACTGAAAGGGAGAGGAAATACAAGTGAGTGGCGTAAGACTTCTCATTCATTTCTAAAACGAAAGGATGGCCATCAACTAATAAGTGTCTTACCGTACAACCTAAGGGGATGACTATAGATATCCTTCAATCTTTAGTTTAGAAGCCCAACTCTTTTTTTTTCTCTTGTAGCTCACTTATGCATATACGCACTCTACATAGTAAAAGAATCTTTAGGAATCTCTTACCCTATGGACTAGGCCACACTTCAAGCTGAACCACCTAATATGCATGTCATTTATCTTTTGTTTCTATATCAAGCATTCGTTAAAAATATCAAAGCCTTTATGTCTCAAGCGCCTTTGTCTTTTGTTTCTATATCAAACTTCACATACCGAGGAGCTAGACGACTCTTAACAAGTCTAACCTGTTCCATTCAACAGGGCCCCCAAAATTAGGGGCCCCAAATTTTGTGGCCTTATTTTGTAAAAAATATATAGTTAATTTTTGAAAAGGAAAAAATTGTACAATCAAATAAATAACTGGTTGGTTGAATTTAATAATATTAAAATCCTTAAAAGCCATAAAATAAATAATGTTGTTGGTAAAACTGTTTGTATTCCTTTACTATCGGTTTTTCTTTTCTTTTAAAAGAAAAAAAAATACAAAGCTATTCATCTTCCTTCTTTTTATATGTACTCACTAGGTACCTGCTCAACTATCTTCTATTCTATTATTAATATTTTTTCTCTGCTAGTCGGCCGACGGGCGATGTTAGCGAATGAGAATGATCTTTTGGAGCATTTAACATATGATAACCTTATTAATGATTTTAGTGCAAAAACTGCTAGAAGAATGACTATTTTTGAGTGATTAGTCGATAATAAATACACTTCTTGTGTTTTGTCTGTGTTGTCATTTTTGACATTTTATCATATTACGTAATTTGATATAAAATTATATTGTGACACAATTAATTTTTATTATATATTTTATATTAAAATTTACCTTATATTAGACACCCTGAATCACCAAACCGCCCCTGCGAAGGAGGTGTATGGAATGTGATACAATTATGATTTTGTTCATATGATCTTGTGTGTCTCCATTCCTATCCCATTACTCGACATCTTAATCATCTCTGGTTTACGGTAAGCAATGCACTAGTAGAAAAAAGGCTTATTTCGGCGGTTCCAATGGGCCTATTTCGGCGGTTGTGAACCGCCGAAATGAGCACCGCCGAAATAGGTGTACCTATCTCGGCGGTTCTTAGAGCACAACCGCCGAGATAGACTCATGGTCAATCTCAGCATCGGTCAATCCCATGGGTCTATCTCGGCGGTTGTTCTCTAAGAACCGACGAGATAGGCATATTTTTGTATCTATTTCGGCGGTTCTAAACTAGAACCGCCGAAATAGACCTTTTTTTTTGTTTTTTTCCATCCCAGCTTATATATATAATATATTCACCGCATTTGGTTCAATGAGACCTGTAATAAAGCTTCATCCACACAGGGAGCTCCAGCACACATTTAAAAAGTTATAAAAGCTCCCAATTAATACCAACGACGCACCACAATTTGAGAGTTAACAAAACCAATGCAATTACACTTAATTACACACTTTCATTACAAATAAAAAACCACA
This sequence comes from Limonium bicolor, assembly GCA_023374045.1. Classification (NCBI taxonomy): domain Eukaryota; kingdom Viridiplantae; phylum Streptophyta; class Magnoliopsida; order Caryophyllales; family Plumbaginaceae; genus Limonium; species Limonium bicolor. The sequence continues at coordinate 247,913,787 of CM041776.1, forward strand.
TTACAATTCAAATCTACCATTACACCATCCACAAGTGTACAGAGTTACAATTACATACTCGAAAAAGTTCACAAAACATCTTCATGATCATCAATTCATTAAACTTGTGCAGACGAACTCCGACCATTCCTCAAGCATCTCAACAATTTGAGCATCATCATACTGACCACCTTTGAACACTTCTTCGTAAGCCTTGAAAAAAATGAACATTAATCTAAAACGTACAAGTCTAACAACATGTAAAGAGCATAACTGAAACTTTCAAAGAATGTTACCTTGTCTAACGAGTGCTCTGGTAAAAGGTTCACCGCTCCTACTATGTCACTCATGAATCTCATGACATAGTATCCACATTCTGAACCCCCAGGCTGCACCGGACACTATACAAACACACATATTGACAGTTATAAACAAGTTTAAACATTATCACACAAATTTATCAATTAATAGAGTACCTTGACAGTGTTCCAAGGGATGTTACTCTTCATTGTTTTATTCTGGAGAGATAATGCAGCTCTCATGGAACTATCATCAATATATTAGTTTTAAGCATCAGTAGCAAGTTATGAAACAGTTAATGTTAAGTAAAATAATTGTTGTTTACGATAACAAACTAATTACCCCAGTATTGCGGTGGAGATCTTCGGTCTCTTGGCACCCTTACCAAGTGAGTCAAATTGCAAGATTCGTGGGTGCTTCCATCACCAGCACAAGCAATGACCAATGTCGACTGTCCACAAATTACACAATGTGTTGAAATCATTAACAACTAACACAAACTATATGTTTTAGATAATACTAAGGAAAAGTCAAATATCATACCCTGAATGATATGGCAGCATAATAAATGACTTGTTAGAACATTCAAGAGGGCATTCGTCATATATTGCATAAGGCCTTCGGATCACTTGTCATCTGGACTTCACTGCACATAGCAGGACACAGGAATCCAATCTGTGATCTTCATAGACATTGATCGCCTTATCATGCACCCACCTATGAGGCAATATCATTAGTCATTAACTTTTTATTCAAACATCTAATTCATCACCAATCAATGAATTCAAAATATAAAAGGTAGAAGTCACTCACATGGCGGCCGACTTGATAATCGACACATTCAACCAATCCCTCCTGAAGCACTCCTCGAAGTCGGACATAACATCCCAAATCGATGTATATCTTCTCCTTGAACTATATAGTGAAATATCCGCTCGGGATCTTCCACAGAGGGAATCACAATCAGTGGTAGACAACAACGAGAATGCAGAATCTGCATATTAGTCGACAAGCCGGCCAATATTCTTTCTCCACCAAAGGTCTAAGCAAATTTGTGGATGCCTTTGATTGCACAGGTGGCAATTCTTTTTCCTTTTCCCTTATCAGTCTTCGGTGGCTCATATCCTATGATATTCTAATTAAGTATATGGATGCAAGGTGGTACACCAATAGTTTTATAGCAACGGTTAAGAGTAATACCTGCCCAGGGAGTCTGACCAATCGTGCAGGCCACTGCACTGTCGCAGTTTGTGCGAACGCAAGGTAGGTCTTTGTGGGATCGGCACCGGTAAACACGTCACATGCTCTGCAACAAATTCGTCCAGAAGCACTCGTGCATGGTAATGTCGGAGTGGTTCACCGTGCACAATATCACTTGGAAGAGGGAAAAGTTTTCCCCATGCCACCATGACCTCTTCTACTCCAATTTGTAAAAACAGATGGCACTCAGTGGGTGCCTGAGTGTTATGTGGAACTTGTTTAGATAAAAATTGAGAATTCCTCTATGATGATATTAGTGATCAAGTGAAAAATCTTCGTCATGTACTCAATTGAAATGTAAGTCTAACCTTAGAGATGCATAGGGAAACGGCTCACCAGTGGACACTACTTCTCACTACCGGTGCACTCTGATGCTGAATGGGTGACTGAACTGGTGGTCGAGAAACCTCTTGGCTGCATGCTGTGTCTGAATCCTTGATATAGCCTGAGCGATCCTCTCGTCGACGCTGATAATCCTCTGCTCCATCTCAGCCATCTCTCTCAGGTGCTCCTCGTAGCTAATCGACTTCCCTGATTCTGGACCCGGGTACGCCAAATGCCTGGCGGATACCAACGTGCCCACCAAACCCAATGGCACGACCTGGATGATCCTTCTTACCAAGAGCGCGTGTAAGGATCATCATTCCTCTGTGAGGTCCAGGTGCCCTGGGTGAGCTGAGAGCTTAATTCACCCTAATACAACACACAAATACAGTTATTAGTTTAACATAAGTTCATATACAAATGAAATGAACAGTTTGACTAAAATGAAATGATATCATCTTACCATTTGAGCAATAACTGCTCTCGTGGCTCATCGTATTGAGGATTTTCGGGAGTAGAGTTCTTCGGAATGTGGCTTAACTCCCACACTTTCATTCTTCTGCCACTGGCATCCAATGAGCCATCCGTGGGCAGATATCCCTTTTGCTCCCATTCTGGTACCCTTTGAGCAATACTTTTTCCACCTAAGTGGTGAGGGTACAGATTCTTCTTAGCATTTGCTTGTTGTTTGCACGGAGAGCCTGCATAAATTAATGGGATCATGTTAGTGAAATTGAACACAAAAACATAAGAAATTAAGATTAATTTATGTATGTATGACAATAAAGTGCACCTGGAACTCCGGTGTGTGACGTGTCAAAAATTGTACCATTGCTCTTCGTTATGCCCTCGTAAACCTCCCATGGTGGTCTCTCACACCGCCACCATGATCTGGATCATCTGGATCTTCTGGATAGGCATCTTGTAGATGAACTTGTCAGCCAACTTATTCTTGTGGTCCCGGAACTGTTTCGACATCGCTGATAGCACATCCTTTTTAAGTGCGGGATCCACGGAGAAACGAGACTACGTACATGATCATTCAGTTAGTAAAGTAAACATAAATGTTCTATTATTTCACAAAAGATCATAGTAATAATGTAGAGATTTACCTGAGACGCTGAAACATAGTATCCTTCAATGATTGAGGCACTTGCTTCCAGGTGTGGTTTATGTTCAATATGACTTCACCAAATGGCTACCGTAAGCGGTGAAGTCATTCTTCCAATTTCCATGGGTTGGTTGAATGATTGAAGTCCACCGGTTTTGTAGGAGGGCCCTTGTAGCCTTCAGCCCACGTGTTGCACCTCTTCTTTGCTTCTTCGCCTCTGGTGGACAACTGACTCTCTTCGGTCTGCTGTGAAGGGCCAGCCTCAGTCTCGTGTACTGCTACCTGGTCCTTCTTCTTCTTTCCTCCTCTTGTGACCCGCTTACTTGGTCTATTCTGTGGCTCAGGTTCTCCAGTCAAGAGAAACCGTCCAATGGGGTCATCCATAGGGTGATCATCCACTGCAAAAAAAAATCATCATAGCATCATCATTATATAAATTAACATAAATACTATGATGCATAACAATAACAGTTAAGATGACACACATACATTCTACTAACAACATTACCTGACACAAAAACATAAATCATTTCATATTTTCTACCCAACACCCTCATCATGGTCTGATCGTGCGTAGAGCAAATCGTTTTCGGTATCATCAATCGAATCCGGTAATCCAGTAGGAAACAAGGATGTTTCCTCTACAGTCCTTTCATCGTTATCCTCATTTTCATTTTCGATTACAAGGCCTTCTTCCTGGAAGAACAACAGACCATCTGCAGTCTTTCGGATCCTCAACATACCACACTTGTTCGCAATCCTTTCCCAGAACAAATGATCATCATTAACCGTGTAACCGTGAAAGATCAACCATGGTAAGCCCTCCATCATTTTGGTACCCGCATCGGTTGTCCACCCACTTGCACCGGAACATTAGAAAGGAATCAATGTCATAGTCTAGTTCCCAGATGTCCTCGATGACACCATAATACTAACTAGAGTTACTAACTGGTTGAGATCGGTTACCGCTGTGGTACTCAGTGGCAGCAGCTTCAATTTTTACCCCACTATTCTGGTTTATCGATTTGGCATCTTGGCGTGCAGTGTAGTATGTATACCCACTAATATCATACCCCTCAAAAGATGTAATATTAGTTTCAGGTCCGATTGCCAAACATCTGATCTCTTCGCTTACAGCTTCTGGATCTGATGATGCTATTGTCAACACATGATCTTTGAACCATTGGATAAAAACTCGGTTTTGTTCTTTGTCAGCCAAATGTGGTTTTCAAAATTTTGATGCCTTAACTCAACCATATGGGTTTCCAAATAAGGTTCAACAACCTCAAGATGTTGTAAGACAAACAAATGTGCTTGATGAATAAGTAGGCGAAACTTGCACGATCTTTCTACCAATACACCTTTACCCTTAAACCTGCCATATGTCGTGGTTTTGGGATACCAATAGACTCTGCCTCACTCAAATAATCGGTCACAAATCCGTGACTTCCTCAGTCACTGTTGCTTCAACAATGCTCCCCTCTGGTCGATACCTATTCTTCATTCTACTTTTCAGAATACCCATGTACCGTTCAAAAGGGTACATGTACCGTAAGTATACCGGACCACACTGTATCTCTCGAACGATGTGCACAATTAGATGCACCATTATATCAAAGAAAGATGGTGGGAAATACATCTCAAGTTGACATAATGTGACAACAATTTCACGTTGTAGATCATCTAGAGAGGTTACGTCAATTGCCTTGGAGCAACAGCGTTGAAAAAGAACATAACCGAGTTAAAGCATTTCTGACATCAGATGGCAATATCCCTCGAATTGCGACCGGAAGAAGATGTAACATCAGTACATGATAATCGTGAGATTTCATGCCTAAAAGTTTTAAATCCTTCATCGATACAATGTTCTTCCAGTTTGAAGAGTACCCAGACGGTACTTTTACCGAGTGCAGACATTTGCAGAAACTAATCTTTTCAGCCTTTGAGAGCGTGTAGCATGCAGGAGGTAGGTATATTCGTTTCCCATTCTCTTGTGGGTGTAACTCCTTTCGTATACCCATGGTTTGCATGTCCTTTCTGATTTCAATCCGTCTTTTGTTTTGCCGGGTATATTGAGTAAAGTCCCACTCACTGCCTCACCAATGTTCTTCACAATGTGCATGATGTCTAAGCAGTGTCCTCACAGAAGATGACGCCAATAAGGTAGTCCCAAAAGATAGAACACTTTTTCCAAATGTTTTTCGCCGGTTTTGATGTGTTTCCAAATACATTTGCAATGTCCTTAACCTTTTCGTACACTTCCTCAGAGCTCAAGGTAACGGGCCACACGAGTTTCGGCTTGACCATTGAACAACTTTCTCTTCGTTACTCGATAAGGGTGATCTTCGGGGAGAAGACGTCGATGACACATATAAACATTCTTCCCACAATGTTTTAAACGGTCCGAACAAGTGTCTTCCTCGCATATGGGACATGCAAATGTTCCTTTAACCGTGTAACCGGACAAGTTCCCATACGCAGGGAAGTCATTGACGGTACAGAACAACAAAGCCTTGAGCGTGAAATTCTCTCTTGCATAAGCATCATATACCACGGTCCCCTCATTCACAATAGCTTCAGATCGTCGATCAGAGGGGCAAGGTACACATCAATGCTATTACCTGGCTGCTTGGGACCAGATATCAGGAGAGATAACATGATGTACTTTTGTTTCATACACAACCATGAGGGCAAATTGTAGATCACTAGCAGAACAGGCCATGTACTGTGTTGACTACTCAATGTGCCGTACGGGTTCATTCCATCAGTACATAACCCAAGCCTCAGATTCCTATCTTCATGTCCGAAATGTTCTTTGTACCGTCTATTGATGTTTCTCCACTAAGGCCCATCTGCTGGATGTCTTAGTTTCTCATCATTCTTTCTACCCTCCGCATGCCATCGTAAGTTCTTTGCATCTTTCGGATTCGCAAACAACCGTTTGAATCTGGGTATAATCGGCAAATACCAAAGTAGTTTTGCTGGAGGGTTTTTTTCTGAACGGAGGAGTACTCACCATCTTTATGCTTATACCGGGACAACGAACATTTCGGGCAATTGTCCAGATGTTCGTATTCACCCCTGTACAACACACAGTTGTTTGGACACGCGTGAATTTTTTGTACTCTACTCCCATTGGACACACCCATTTCTTTGCCTCATACGTGGTGGTAGGGAGACCGTTCTCATCCGGTAGCATATCATGAATCAGCTCGAGGAATGCCGTGAAACCTTTGTCACTCAATCCATATCTTCCTTCAGGTTGAACAAATTCAATATAGCTGTCAATTTCGTGTACTTAGTGCAAGTAGGATACAACGCCGTTTTGGATGCGTCCAACAACCTTTGATACTCATCCGGCCGGTCGACAAAATTATCCTCAACGTTATCAAGCATCTCGTCATTTGTCATCATGATAAGTCGACTCACTGTCAACATTGACTCCGGAAGCGCTTGGGAGTTCTGACTCGTTAGTAGTATCGAATGTCTGCTCGGTTCTTGAGTTACACCGATCGTGACTGTAGGAAGCTGAAGCATTATCTTCAACAGGTTCTCCATGAAAAGTCCATTTTGTATAATGTGGCATGAAACCACGGTCTTCATGGAATTGTACGACGTTGATGCTTGAATAATTCTACCACACCACAATCAACACAAGGACATGGAATTTTCTCCGCCTTGTCCTGTCCTTGTGTTGCACTGCAGCTTTGCAAAACTCTTTCAGCATTTTCAAAATGTTCCCCTCTCACCATACATCCAGTCACGCTCCATACTATATGTGCAACAGATCCATGTGAGTTAGAGCCTTTGTAAACTAATGTTTATAGAATGGTCTGTATTAAGTTGCACATGTTTATTTCTTAATGGAGCATGACTGGGATGATTGTCAAGTAGTCTAGCCTAACTCTAAGGTTGCAAACAAAAATAAACTAGCATTTTAAATTTAAAATTGTTGCACTTCTAAAACAGAAACCGGTGTTTAAAACAATATTACGAATACTTTTTCTACAAAAAATTCGGCATGACCTTTGCATAATTGTACACATCCCGTGCTTATTATTCAGCACTCACCAAAGTCATCACAACCACAAACATTCCAACAATGGCAGCAACCAACAATTAAAATAAATCAATTCTTTACTAGCTAACTGAAAACCAATTGCAAATTCAGATCATCAAACCAACATTTCAATTCTCCACTGTATAAGTTCAAACCGGTTTAGAGATTAAAACAGAATCTAGAGTTAAAATATGTACTTGTTTTTTTAAGGATTTATGGAGAGGGGAGACTGGTGCCTGAGAGGTAGGCTTCTGTGCGAGAGATGCAGCAATACCACTTCTGATATGTCTCTGCAAGGGAGCACAAAAAATAAATTAAAAAGAAATGCATCAACAAATAGGAATGAAGCTAAATTATGTACTAGCACTTATATTTAAATACATAATTGCATTTATTAAACAAAAAATAAGGTTTAGTTACTTACTTGTGCACAGAGGAGGAAAGTGCAACAGTAATGGAAGAAGGTGGGCCTGATAAAAAAAATTTAGATATTGTTAGACATATACACATACATCAAACAATATTAATTACGAAGAGATTTTAAAAAAAAATCGGCATGACTTTTGCATAATTTTACCTATCCCATGCTTATTATTAAGCATTCACCAACCATTCATCAACACAAATTTCCATCACAAATCAAACTAATACCAAATGTATCCATCAAATCAAATTTTAAATCATTTGTGGAAATCAAATACAAAGTAAAAAAAAGACACACCATGCTTATTATTAAGCATTCACCAATCATTCAACACAAAAATTTCTATCATAAACCAAACTAATATATACCAAATTTATTCATTAAACCAAATTCCAATAATTTGTGGAAATCAAATACAAAGTACAAAAGAGAAAAATGATAAGTTAGATTATATTACCGGTTCGTAAATGAATTGTTCTCCGCTCCGCTTTCAATCTACCATGAAATGGTTAAGAAGCTTCTTAAGTATTTATCTATAGAGACACAAATACATATAGACACAAGAGAAACTCTAGTTGTGTTTTTCCCTTATAGCAGTTAGGTTGCAAATTTACAGTGAGTGAAGAGAATGAAGAGAATGAAGAGTTAAGTTATAAAAAATTTACCGGTTCCTAAATCAATTTTTTTCAGCCCCTCTTCTCAATCGGGCGTGTGAGACGCGTGTAGCAGTACCAATCTCTACAGAGGCAACGCAGACGCAAAATAAATATGAATTGAGGGCGCAAAACTATATTGCTTACAATGTTTATAATTAGCTTATAATTATAGCACAAATAATGCTCAAACATTGTTCCACCCCATATATAAGCATAATAAATCTAGCCCAAATAAGCTAACCTAACTATACTTAAAGAAGGGCCAAAACAGCAAAACAAATCACTCGGACATTTCGTCAAACACTTGTGTGCATACATAAATTATAGTTTAACAACCAAATCTTGCAAAGATTTCACACACACAATAAATATCAGCATCCACAATCACGTGACAACAATCTATCAATTTTAACAACACATTAACAATTATTTAAACAAAACCGAAACGAAAAATTTGGGGTTTATATTCATCGTATGCGCCTCTGTTGCTGGGCGGGAGGAGGGCGGCGACGACCACCAACGCGACAACAACTGACGGCGCGACGTCCGGTGAAGGCGTAGAGAGGAGGGCGGGCGACGGCAGTGCGGTGGTGGTGGCGTCGGGGTTTAGAAATCGCCGCGGAGAACCGAGAGAGAAGAGGGGTTTAGGTTTAGCAAATCGTAATTGCGTCGGGGCGGGTTGGGGGGCTAATTAAAACGAACTATTTCGGTGGTTCTTTGTTAGGAACCGCCGAAATAGACCCCCTGTAATAATAAAAAAAATAAAAAGACCTATTTCGGCGGTTCCTAACAAAGAACCGCCGAAATAGATGATTAAATTAAAAAAAAGAAAAATAGAAAAACCTATTTCGGCGGTTTCGTGTAAGGAACCGCCGAAATAGGTCTCTTTTATTTTTTTAATTATTAAATAGAGCCTATTTCAGCGGTTCCTATCTAGGAACCGCCGAAATAGGTGCCTTCTTTTCAGACCGCATACATCTCGGGCCCCTATTTCGGCGGTTTTATCTACAACCGCCGAAATAGGGGCGCCAAAATAGACGTTTTTTGTACTAGTGATGTCTCCTTTAAAGGAACAAGGAAACATATCTTTTTTTTTTATTAAATTGAGATCTCCATATAACTGGGCAAAAACAAAGAACATACAAACATATAGCCAAGATGAGAGAGCTAACACCCTCTCATCCTACTAGGTCCAAATCTAACTTACATGCCGTAATGATATTTGGGGGAACATTATCCCCTAACCAGAACATAGTACTATCTACCTGGGGATTAGCCATATTACATAATAATTTAACCTGATAATTGTCGTATAAGGTAATGCTTCCACTTATAATGCTAGATAGCCGAGACAACAAGAGTCTAACTCTACTAATCTCATCCCAACTATCATTGTCCCCTCTATTTTCTCCCAAATTGAGAACATCTTTGAAATATTTTTCTACTGAATCAAAGCAAATGTTATGGCTACTCACTGAGATAGCAAGCTCAATGGCAATTCTGTTTGCTTTGATATCAGCATAGTCCACCTTGGAAGTGCTAGAGATTCTACGGTTGAAAGCAGCTACGAGAATGCCGAGATCATTACGACTCATACCTGCTATAACCTGATCACCATAACGACTGATGTGCGTACCTGTGCATATATTGGTGAATCCGCTGGGGAGAGAGACCAATGAATCCGAGTAAAGAGAGGAGAAGAGATCTTTATCACCTGGATATACGCTTCAGTAAAGGAACCATTTCCCTTGACCTCCTTCCACCATGAAAGCTCTAGATTATGTTTGACTTTGTTCCTCGCAACATAAATAATCCAGAGGTTGTTGGCGATGTGAGAGAGTTTCTTAGCATTCCAAAACTTGGTCCTTTGAAAGAACCAATCAAGAAGGCCTTCATCATTCATAGGGACTTCATTAATATCACTCAGACCCTTCCATGTTTCACTCACTGCACAAAAATGGAAGAAACAATGGGCTAGATTATCCTTAACCCCACAAAAAAAGCATTTGGAAGTTCCACCAATCCGCCTCGCCAGGTTATCTTGACAAGGGATGATGTTGCCTAGGAATTTCCAGAGGTTCAGATTAGCTCTAGGGCTACAAATGGTAGAGATGGTCTTCTTACAAACTCTGCTGATATAATAGGACTAATTTGAAGTACTCTCCAGGATAACATCATTCACTAAGAGATTATAAGCAGATTTGACCGAGAACTTTTTGTCTTTGGTGAGAGTCAAGATCCAACTATTACTATCAACATTGACTTAAGTATGAGGAAGGCTAGCCCCTGAAACCAGCTGCTGCCTGGTATCATCTCTGAGGAGATTCAGCACCGAAGAGATAGACTTCCATATAGGGATGCCTTTCTTTGCTGGTTGACAATATCTAATACTTTTATTTGGATAATAGAGATGGTTCATAACTTGAGCTACCAGAGTACCCGAATCCGTCCGTAATCTCCAAAGTTGTTTAACAAGAAGAGCTTTGTTGAATTCCTCAACTTCTCTGAACCCTAAACCGCCCTGATCAACTCTATCACTCAATTTAGACCATTTGATCCAATGGAGTGATATTTTATCAGCTTTGCCACTCCACCAAAAGGAAGAGAAGGCTGAATTAAGCTTAGCTATGATACCTTTGGGAGGGCAAACAAAAACATAGTATAGTTGGGTATAGATTGGAGGACACTAGAAACCATGATGTATCCAGCTGCCTGAGCCATAGGTTTGGTCCAACTCGAGATCCGTTTGTGAACAGAATCTAAAAGATAGGTGAAAAGATCATATTTCCTTCTTCCTATTTTAAGAGGAAGACCGAGATAATTTATGAAGCATGAAACCTCATGGCATTGAGCATGGTGGCTGGATTCTCTTTGATGGACGGGGATAATTTTTTGCTGAACACAAGTTCCGATTTGAGATGATATATTTTGTGCCCAGAAGCTTGGAGGAATTTGGTGAGGATGTGATTTAGATGAGAGATGTTTGTGGGGATAGCCTTGCCAAATAGGAGGATTGATGCACTGATTATTGATCTATCTTTTGAGTGCTTTAAACCCTTGTTTTCCATATCTTTTACTTAGATTTATGCATTTACCTTCTTGTTTTCATGTTATTTTGGCTTAGGACGTTATTAGGAAGGAGTTTAGAGCTTTTGGAACAAAAAGAGGAAAATTTACACATGTCCGGATATGTGTTCGGATGGGCATACACGGACACAGAAGCGGACAGCTCCAGATCGAATTCGCCTTTAACCCTGTCCTAATATGCGGACAGAAACGCGGACAGTCCCTTTTGTTCCATGTCCGTATGCGGACGCCCATGCGGACATGTACACAGATCTCACCAGGACTTTCACGTCCGCACGCGGACACCAACACGGACAGGAGTAGATCTCACCAGGACATTCACGTCCGCATGCGGACAGAAATGCGGACACGTATAAATCTCGTCAGGACACCCTTGTCCTTATGCGGACTCAAACGCGGACGCCACACATAAACGAAAAATAAAAATGCATCACGCTGATAATTATGCTTTCGGCGCAATTATCAGCCGAAGCGGTGGTTTAGCCCATGCTCCGAGTAAATTAAGACGATGTCCATGCTCAATCAATCTTCTACCCAACTCACCACTAAGCAATGTTTTACTTCTAAGCCTATTTAAACCCTCCTCCAGCTTCCATTTCAATTCGCACCAGACACTCCTGTCTACACATCTCATCATCCTCCTCCATCTTTCATTCCATCTATTCTCTGGTCACTTACACAATAGCTCTCCCGTACTCCATCTCCATACACATACATATATTCAAACACAAACACACATCGCTACACCTACGTTTTCACTCCGATTTCTCCACACAAAAATCATCCACATTACTTCGCACACACGCCACACAAAATCTCACGTCCGGATTTGCGTCCGGATTTGTGTCCGACCCACCCCATCCGGACGTCTCACAAACATTTCTAGAAACTCCATTTTCACTCATTTCCATCAAGTTCACTCCATTGTCTCCAATTCCAACCTCCAAACCAGCATAGCGCAAGGACAAAGGGCGGAGCAAGCAAGAGGATCTTCGTAACAGATGATTTCTCCTAACTCTCTCTTATTTATGCTTTCAATTGTTATGTCTAGCTAAGAGGATTTACTCTAGGGGAAGGGATGTTGTAATTAGTTAAAATCTGCATTATTTTACTGCTTAATTGAGACTATTTGGATTGTTCAGGTTAATGTTTTTAAGTGCTTTTAATAAACGTCATGAATTTATATAATCCTTCGAATCGTGTTATGATCAGATAAGGTGAATAGCATTAACGGTCCTATTAACCTGTTGCCTGTGGTAATTATAATCGGATAGATTATATTAGCAGGTAGGTGCTTTAGTTCGGTCCAAACCAGACTAGTAATTCTGTGCGATAAAACCATCTAGATATACCCATTAATTCTCGATTAGAACTACGCGCCCTGTCTAGATGAGCTATCTGGAATTAGGACTTAATACAGAATAGATATTTAAGAATTACAAGCCGATCCAAGTCTCCGTTTAAGTATTAGATTATGCAGAACCTAGCTAGTGAAACTTCTCCTTGAACCTAGAGTACCGTTCATACTCCCTATCTATCGCTTTAATTTATCTGCTATTTATTTTCTTGTCTATTATTGATCCCAAAACCAAAACAACCCCTCTTTAGTTACCCATTGCCTAAGGCTAGACTTATTTACCTCAAGTCCCGTGGATTGATACCTGGTTGCTTCTTAATTACTATACTACTGTGACCGGGATTTTTGCAACCCGACGGTCTATTGATTTGTTATCTTCTAGGAATATTTCTTAGCTTTTAATACGTCAATTTAACCGTTTGCAAAATGGCGTCGTTGCCGGGGACTTGACTTTGTCTAGTCCCTAGCCTTGGTTAATTCGTTACTCTATTACAATACCCTGTTTATTATTATTTGTTTCGTAATTTATTCTGTCTATTATTTATGTTTAAGGTTTAATTTATTTTTTGTGCCATTTTATACAAATGTTTTTCATTACTATCATTTAATTTCAGTTTATAATTTTTCTGTCATCTAAATTTTCAAAGTACTATAAGTTCATTTATTTCGTCAATTTTATTTTTAGTATTCCCTTGTTTACTTTAGTTCTAAATTCAACACATTTTGTTCCTCTCTCTTTTGCTGTTATAAGTACCTAGTGGATGCTCAGAACGTGTTCATCTGGTCCACCGGATACAGACTTCGACCCAGAAATCGAGAGAGTTTTCCTCCAAGCTCTGAGAGCAAGAAGGCAGCTCGATTTCAACATGGCAGCAAACCATGACCAGCTTGGAGGAGGTCCAGTCGCCCAATACACGTTGGGGAGAATAAACAGACCACCCGCCACACCAAGAAGAGGCCCAGTGGTTCTACCAGACCTAACTACAGAACTAGTGGCCGATTGGCAAAAGGTAAAACCCTCTCATCAATCCAATGCTGTTCGAAATCACCCTGCAGGAACATTTTCAGGTGCCGACCCAGCTGATGCACTAGACCACGTATTTCGATTCCTAGTGCACTTGGATTCGCTTGGCTTATCACAAGGCCTGGAGGAATATGCCAGACTGAGTCTATTCCAGCACAGCCTATCAGGAGAAGCTTCGAAATGGTTCCATCGACTACCACCTGGCATCATTACCACCTAGGAGCAGATGACGGATAAATTCTATGAGAAATACATCCCCATCTCTAGGACACGACAGATGATCGCTGATCTGACGGCATTCAGACAGCTGGGTAGTGAGACTATATGCGAGGCGTGGGACCGATTCAAAGAACTACTCCGCCAGTGCCCTCATCACGGTCAGAATATCACCTCACTGGCTCAAGGATTCTTCCAAGGGCTAAAAGATGAAAACAGAGGCGATGTGAGAGCTGCCTTAGGAGGGAACCTACTAGCAAAAAGCGGGGAAGATTTCATGGCAACAATGGAATCCTACTGTGAGGAGCTTCGCCAATGGAGCAACAATGGGGAAGAGTATTCTCAATAGGTCACAGTTCTACCCGAGCTCCGGACTCGATGATGGAACAGATAGCCGCCGAGCAAGCGCAGCTGAAAACCACAATGGGAAGTATGGCAAAAATGCTCGAACAGCTCACCATGGGGCCAACCCCTAGGCAAACTGCCAAGAAGATCTCTACAAGTGCCAATGAAGTCTGCTGCTCTCAGTGTGGGGATACACATGAATATGAGGACTGCCCACTGGTAGCCGAGATGAAGCAAACTGAGGAGGCCAATGTCATAGGACAATTCAACAACAGACAACCCTGGGTGCAGAATCAGCACCAAAACCTCAGGTACGGAAATCCGAACAACGCGCTGAACTCACATCAGATGCAGCCTCAGAGGACAAACCAGGGAGGACCACCCGGCTTTGCTAGGCCTCAGTATAATCAATTCAGGCCACAGTAGTCTCAAGCTCAGCAACCATCATTGAGCTCAAACAATGCCAATCTGAAGAAGATGGTGGATAAGTTGATGGCCTCTCAGGAACAGCAAACTGTAATCAATCAGAGTCTGGCAGCTAGTCAACAAAAATTAGAGAATGCCATGGTAGAGATGCAGGGAACGATGAGCCAGTTGACTCAGTTCCTCTTACAGCAGAGACCTTCTGGATCACTGCCTTCCCAACCAGAAACTAATCCCATAGAGCAGTTGAAGGCAATGTCGGTCTCAGAAGCAGTAGTAATTGAGGACTGCGAAGATTTTGGAGAGGTAGCAGTAGTTACCCTAAGGAGTGGAAAGAACTTAATCAATGACAAAGTGGCAGGGAACCATACTGATGAGGAGACCGAGCCCCTTTCTAATACCGTCGGTGCACCATCAGGGCATCCTGCCCCTCTTGAGGTAGTACATGAGGAGACCCAGGCTCCTATTCCCTCCTCCTCTCATTCAACTGCTATTAAAAATATGAAAGGAAAAACATCTGCAAAAGAACTTCCTTTTGCAAACCGTCTCAAAAAGCGAGAGCTCGATGAGCAATTTGGAAAATTTTTAGATGTCTTTCGTAAGCTGACTATCAATATTCCTCTTATTGATGCGATCAAACAAATGCCAAACTATGCCAAATTTGTGAAGGATTTGATTTCAAATAAGCGGAAGTATAAGGAGAAGGACACCATTCAGCTGACCGAGACCTGTTCAGCAGCGATCCTACAGAAGCTGCCTCCAAAGCGTGGTGATCCAGGTCAGCCCATTATTCCTTGCTCAATTGGAGATATAGATTGTGGATACGGTCTCTGCGATCTAGGAGCAAGCATCAACCTGATGCCATACACTATGTTCAAGAAGCTTCATGCAGGTAAGCTCGTTCCAATTCATTTCAAACTCCAATTAGCTGATAGATCGTCAATCACACCCAGAGGTATGGTAGAGAATGTGGTTGTTGGTGTGGGCAAGTTTTTCTTCCCAGCTGATTTTGTGATCCTCGACATGGATGAGGATGTTGAGGTACCTCTAATTCTTGGTAGACCTTTCCTTAGAACTGCAAAGACTGTTATAGATGTTGATAAAGGAAAGATTACCTTGAAATTTCATGACGAAGAATTAAGTTTTGATATTAATAAGATGATGCGGAAAAATACTTCTTCTCATGCTGTTTTCTCTGTTGATTTAATTGAGGATTTTTATGATCTTGAGGATGACTACATCCATAGTAGTACTGATGTTTCTAACTCTTTGTTTGAGTGTTCTGACTTGTTAGAGTAGGTATTGAGTCTATCCATTGAGGATGACAAAGAAAGCTTTGAGATGGCCTCAGTCGTCCAGCAGCTCAACCAAGGGAGGTCCTATTTTCGCTCCTCCACTCCTCCAGTAGAAAAGTTGGATCGACCCATCTAAAGACCCATCCCTTCAATAGAGAAGCCTCCTACCCTTGAACTCAAATCTCTCCCTTCCCACCTTAAATATATTTTCTTGGCAAAAGGTAGCACCCTGCCGGTTATTATCTCTGCATCTTTGTCTTTTTCGCAGGAAACTAGACTTCTGGAGGTGTTCAAGAGGCATAAAGTTGCCATGGGGTGGTCAGTTGCTGATATCAATGGGATCAATCCGGGTTTCTGCACTCACCGGATCTATATGAAGGATAATTATGAGGCAGCCCCAGAGAAGATTAAATCCCAATCTGAAGGAGGTGGTCAAAACTGAAGTGTTGAAGCTTCTTGATGCAGGTATTATCTACCCGATATCTGACAGCCAGTGAGTGTCTCCAGTCCAGGTTGTCCCAAAGAAAGGAGGGATCGTGGCAGTTCCCAATGAGAAAGGGGAGATGGTTCCCCAGAGGCAAATGACCTGATGGAGAATGTGTATCGACTACCACCGCCTCAATAATGCCACAAGGAAGGACTATTTATCGCTCCCATTCATCGATCAAATGCTGGAGCAGTTGGCTGGTCAAGAGTTTTACTGCTTCCTCGATGGCTATAGTGGCTACTTCCAGATCCCTATTGCTCCAGAGGATCAAGAGAAGACAACCTTTACCTGTCCATATGGGACATTCGCATATAGGAGGATGCCTTTTGGCCTCTGTAATGCTCCAGCGACGTTCCAGAGATGTATGATGGCCATCTTCAATGACTTCATTGAGAAGAGCATTGAAGTTTTTATGGACGACTTTTCAGTCTATGGGCAGAGTTTCGAGGTGTGCCTGGAGCAGTTGGATAAGATATTGAGGAGATGTGAGGAGACGAACCTTGTGCTGAACTGGGAGAAGTGTCATTTTATGGTACGGGAAGGTATTGTACTGGGTCACAAGGTTTTTAAGGAGGGCATCCAGGTCGATAAAGCCAAGGTGGAGGTGATAGAGAAGCTTCCCCCACCGACTACAATGAAGGATGTCAGATCGTTCCTTGGTCATGTAGGGTTCTACAGGAGATTCATTCAGGACTTCTCAAAGATTGCTAAGCCCCTGTCAGACCTGTTTCAGAAAGATGTCAAGTTCCAATTCACAGAGGAGTGCTTGACAGTGTTATACCCAAAATTTCAACCCCCCCGGAGTAGTCTCTAAGGCATACGTGTTAGAAAGGGCAAAGTGGTCAAAATGCACCAATGCAGGATTTTCCAAGGACATTCTCGGGATTTTCTATTTTTCATATGACTTGTTCATTATCTCCAAACACTTCCAAATATCATGGTCATTATGAAAGGTATTTCATGATTCTCTGATAATATTTATTCTGGAAATTTAGCTTTTAATTCATATTATAAGCTAATTTCTTTAATAATCAACACATGAAATAGCCTCAAAATAGAAATTAAAAGGTTTCCAAAATTAAAATAAAATTGTCACATGGTTACCATGACTACATACAGTCATAAACCTGAAATTATTTTATTGGGAACCTTATCCCAAAATTTAAAAGAGAAATTCAATCATTTTTGCAATTTTCTCTCTCCTCTGGAAAATACCGAAATAAAAACAAAATATCACGAAATTTTAACACAAGATAGAGGATGATTTTTAGAGACTAATGCCGTTGGAATTTCGTTATTTCGACTTTCCAATAATTAGTTATGAATTATGGGAGATTCCATATTGTGCGATTTTTATCTAATAGGTTATTTATCGAAATAACCTGATTCCAACTCTCAAAATTCCTAAAATTCGTTCTTTATCTTTGGTTAAAATTTCAGAATTTTTATCGTCCTGCAACATATTCTAAAAAATCAGATTCCCTTAGAGCACAAAATCAGCGTTTTAGATAAAGATCTTGCTCTATCAATTTGACCATGCTCTTTCTATAAAAGGACCTCCCAAAAACGAATTAGGGCAGAAGAGGACACTTCCAAAGTCAGAAAACACAGCCACAAACTTTCTCCCCACGTTTTAACACTTCCAAGCCTCAAATCAATACCGAAACACTGCAGAAATCACCCCGAAATCACCAAAAACTCATCCTTTCTTCTCCTATTGAAACTCCAAGCACCAAAAACACACAAAACCACCACAAAAACAGAAGAGAAACGTCCTTAACAGCATAAAGAAGAAGGAGTCAGAAGCACAATTCGAAGTCAATCCAAAACCGGCATCAACGAAGCACCAAAAGATCCCCGTTGTGAAGAGTCTCATTAAATCCGAAGGTAAAACAGGTTGAAGTCTTGTTTTTCTGACTTTGTTCAACTTTAACTACTCTGTGTTAAAATTTGGAATCGAATTGACTTTTTATCGCTTCTGAATTAGCGTTTGTTTTCGCTTCTGCCCAATAACTTGTTTGCTAAGTTTCGTGCTTAATTCGAATTCAAATTGAAAACTTTCAATCACTAACGTCTTGTACATCTTTCAGGCTGCACACCCATAAAATTTGAGCCAAAAACACCTTCGGGAACAGCCTCAACGCCGCCGTCCGAGGGCTGTCCGCACCCACGGACGTCATGTCCGGGGTCCCGGACTCCCAGTCCGTAAGCCCGGACGCCCACGGACGGCGGCGGGATTTTTAAATTTTAAAAATTTAGGTTTTCTAATAATGTCCGGCCCACGGACAGCCTGTCCGTGGCCCCGGACTTTACAATTTTCTGTTTTCTGTTTAATTCGACTTTTATTTTTATATAGGTTAACTGGGGTCCGTGGTTTCGGACATTAGGTCCGTGGCTACGGACGGAAACAAAATTTGACCTAATTCTGCCTCCGAAACCCTAGTTTAGGAATCTTTAATTTTACTTTAATTTTCTGTCAAAAAATGCTAAAAAACACAAAAAAACAGAAGCTCGCGCACTTAGGTTAAAACGACTCGTAATAAGCCGTAAATAAACCAAGTAGAGGAAAAACGACCTAGGAAGGGTAATGAAAGTAATTGAACCCTAAATAAGTCGAATATCAAGCCCCCGAACCCGAACTCTCCTTTCCTAATTTAATCTAGGTCAAAATTAGGTGGCGACTCATAATAGGTTCCAGTGAGCTAGCTTAGGTTTTAATAATTATTGTTATATGACATAGTTATTAATCTTAGGTTATAAGTGGACCTAAAACCCGTTTAGATCCTAATCAACTTTAATCAACATAGGATAGGGTTTAAAATCGAGGCTCACAGACTGGCGACTCTGCTGGGGATAAATTCTTAATTTTAACTTGTTTAATTTTAAGAAAGAGGGCTTAACTCGAAAAATTGTTTATTTATGGCTTTATTACTTTGTTTGTTTACTTTCGTGCGCACTTTAAATTTTTGCACCCTTGCATCATATGAGAGCGAGGGTCCACACAAACCAGTTTCACCCCGGGACCCATCTAGGGTCCCCTGTCAGGGACTCACACCTTTTAGGTGATGTGAATAAGCGGGGGAAAAGAGGAGGATGTCGTCTAACCACATCCCCTTAATACCTGGGCTTTAGCCCCAAGCGTTTTTCTGGCAGTGTCCTTACCTAGCCTATTGTTTGGTCAGTCAAAGACCCGACCGTAGACGCACACCTTCAGGTGATGTGAAAAAGTGGGGAAGCCCAAAGAGAATAGCGTGCAAGCCCTATTCCTTTGTGGTGACCTGGGCCCAAGCCCCAAGCACCTCTCCGGATCGATCCATACCCAAATTGATTTAACCGTCAAGTGAGGACATGTTGAATTTGTGTGGGCCCTGTTTGCCTGTATGATCGGCCCACTACCCAGTCTAGAGATTGATAGGAACTTTTCCTACATCAACTCAGCCCAACCCGATATCGCGGCTTTATTGTTTGCGGCCCAAAGGCCCTGCTTGATTTGAATGTGTGAGTTATTTGTTCGGGCTTCGGCCCAAAAGTTTAGATTTAGGTGATTTATCTTTCAGCCCAATTTTAATTATCAATTTAGTTCTAGGCCCATGAAAAGCAAATCCACCTAAAGCAGTTCATGAAGATCCATCAGGCCTTTCCATTTCAAGGTTCATTCTAGTCTAGGAAGACTTTTCACTTGGGCTTTGACCCAAGATCCTAGAAACAAGTATCATCTTTTAGGCCCAATCAGAATTACTTGGCCCAAATTCCAATTCACGTCAAGAACATGGTTTAGAAATCATTTTGACCCATGTGCTTTACCTCTAGCCCAAACACATTCTGGCCCAAGCGCCCATTTCTCAAAATATTCTGGCCCAAGAGCCACATTCTTCAAACATTTCTAGGCGCCTCCCTTCCAACTCATTTCGGGCCTCAGTGCTTACCCACAATCTTCAAAACATTCCAGCTCATGTGCTTTTCTTGCAGCCCAAACAAGTTTTAACCTACATCTTCTTCACGGTCCAGAATTTTAGCTCAATCCACTTCTGTTTTCCAACAGATAAGCCCGAGTCCCAAGTATGGCAGAGGGAGGAAACCCAGTCAGCATGGAGGCCCAGTTTGTAGCCTTAGAGCAGAGGTACAGAGCCGCCTTTGATGCCATGGAGGCTAAGTATGTCACCATCATCGAAGAGCTGAAAAGCAAAATCAATTCCCTTGAGGTTGGTCATCAGGAAAACATTTCAGGAAAGATTGCTGACTCTGGGAACGAGCATGACCACATCGAAGTTAACTCCATTGGGGCCCACGGTGCGCAAGGATTCGTAGGGAAGCCGCCCCAGATCACCAGCTAACTGCAGAACTCAAGAAGGCTCTGAAAAGGATCGAGCGCATGGAAAAGGCTAGCAAGCCGGCTGGTTTTGATTACTCCTCTATGGCATCGTACCCCGAGGTTGATCTCCCCTCAAAGTTGAAGTTGCCCACACTTGCTCTATACAAGGGTTCCTCAGACCCGCAGGTCCATCTGGCGATGTTCGATAGGGAGATGTCCATCCTCAGGTTGAATGACATGCAAAAGGCCAAGGTCTTTGCCCGTTACCTCGATGAAACACCTCAACGTTGGTATTTGACTCAGAGGATGAACACTAAAACCTATGAGGAGGTTTGTGAGGCTTTCTTGCACCATTTCGAGTATGCTAAGAATCTCGAAGTCACCAGGTCCGACCTTGCCAGCACTCGGCAGAGAGACAGTGAATCAATGTCCGACTTCATCAAACGGTGGAGGATGAAGGCCGCTGCTATGCCTACAAAAATGGATGAGCAAGAACAGATTCGAATGATTGTGGACAATATGCAGAGACAATACAACAACGAGCTGAGTTGCACATACTTCCCTAATTTCGACATGCTGATGGGACAGGTAAGAATCATGGAAGAAAAGATTCACAAAGGCGAGCTGAAGCTGGAACAACCCAAAGCCCAGGGTGTGAGTATCGAGACCTTTAAGTCAGGACCGGCCAAAGCAGCTCAAGTTTCATACCAAGGTGAGCACCATACAAAAACCCAGTGCTGTAAAGCAGAACATCAAGGCCTCACCCCGATCCAAGAGGTTCTCTGCACCGAGACAGTTTACCGACATTGGCCGGCCTCTCAGTCAAGCACTCGTGAAGCTACAAGAGCTAGACCTACTACAGCCTCTCACACCTAGCCCTGGGATCACCCAAGCCGGGGAACATCTCCATCAGTTCTGCCAGTTTCATCAACTACCAGGACACAGTACTGACGACTGCAGAGCATTGAAGCACAAGATTGAGGACCTTATCGAGCAAGGACTCCAGTTTGTCGAGTAGGCTAGTGTCTAGTTGCATTTTGCTTTCTTAATTTTTCTTTTCTATTTTGTAAGGGGTTTATGATATTTCCATTTTAATGAGGCTTAGATGTTCGAATTTCAGTCTCTTGTCTTTTCGATTTACAATCTCAAGAAAATGAAAAAAAATGTTTGTTCATTTTGCACCTTCAACCAAATCATCTTTCAAAACTAATGTTCATTTTCTGGCAATTGAATAAAATGATTTGTCTTTTTGTTTCCAAAAGGATGAACATGTCCAACCAAATGCCACAGCTCACCCCTAAGCATCCAAACAAACCACATACAAATTGTTGTCATAAACCCTGGACTAATACTGGGGGCAATCTGAGTTTAAAGACCAACCACGATTATTTCTTTTGTTTAATTGTGTGAACAAGTCTCAGAGTGAGAATTCATGAGAGTGACTTGAGCGGAAAAACCATGAGTGAACGAGCGTGTCATTTTTACACGACTCCGGTGAGACCACATTCAAAGGTGAGGTAAACGGTATAACTCTGACCGAAGGAGATAATTTGTAAATTTACGTTTAGACCTGTGGAAAGTAATAAAGAACGGATATACAACTATCAGGAATGACGAAGCACCTAGGTACAGCACCACATAGCCAAAAGCTTGTAAACCCTGTCATTAAACCCTAGGCACCCCTTGAGCCTTTCATATATCCCTTTTCGATATTATGAACTCCACAAAATAACCCAGCCAATGATGAATGTCCGACCCGGTGACCAAAGGAGGCGAGGAGCCCGACTCTCAGATAACATTCTCATCAGTCCAAAGAAGCAATGCCGCTATCAGCATGACGAAGCGATCCGCAAATGGTCCCAGAGTGACACAGGATCAAAAGAGCTCACATCAAAACAGCTCTCGAAGCCCAAAACCGGGAAACACAAGAACCCCGAAGGCAAAGCCAAGAAAGGATAAAACAAAAGGCAAACCCGAAGTGCCTCGAAGAAATCCAAATGACGAAAAGAGAAATGGTGTAAAGGACAACTTCAAGAGTCCAGGTCCAGAAGCTCGAAAACAACGTCAACATGAAGCAGCCAGACGACTTCAAGACAAGGAAGATGAATCCGAGAGAAGACGCAAGTTGCAGCTTTGGTCACCCATTTAAGCTCCACATACCTCAAATATCCCTCCATGATCCCGTCGTCTTTCATCACACCCTATGGCCACGTTATAAGCCTCAAAGACTTCCGACTTGGTAGTTGTGTATCCAATCACGTGAAAGTAACAGATCGAATGCGTAAATTCATCAAATATCAAATTCAATGGTCTAGAAGTTGTGACCGTAAGTGAGAAACGAGTGTAAACACCAAACACGTCGAGTGTAGGTTAGGAAGCACCAAATCAGAACATAAGCCTTGACCCTGTGAGGACGAGACTCGTTCCCACGTTTGATCAAAGAAAATACTGGGGGCAATCGATCGGAATGATCGATTGCCATGAACTCTAGCTCAGATTGTCTTAAGGGAAAAATACTGGGGGCAATTGTTGGTTCCAACAATTGCTATGACAACACCAATTGGAACCCAAAGCTCAAACATCACCACCATCATCCCACCACAGGCACACATAAGCCCTTACCACCACATCAAGCACCTCAGGCCCACACAAGCCCTTACCTTCACTTCATACACCACACTGGCCCACATAAGCCCTTACCTCCACACCTCCACTACACAGGCCCGCACAAGCCCTTACCTGCACATCAAACACCACAGGCCCACATAAGCCCTTACCTTCACATCATACACCATACCCCACCGGCGGCATGTTCATCTCGTAGGAGATAAATTACAAGTCCGAAGTCTATAGTTAGGAAATGATAATTCACTTTCCTTTTCACTAAACAGAATCTTCTTCAAACACTGCCACGTTTGGCACCTCTTTCAACAATTTCTTGTCTTGAACAACTTTCCTCTAACCACTTCGGTTTCATAAACCTCATCATGGCCACATTTGGCACACTTTCTAGCAATATCTTGCTTTGGACAATTTTTGATCCTTAACATTGCGATGTTTGGCACATTTTCCAACGATTTCTTGTTTTGGACAAGTTTCCTACATACACTTTGATTGTATTTTGACATGCACATCATCTTTGCCACGTTTGGCACTTTCATAATCAACTTTCATCATGATCATTTGCATAAAGTTTACCTTGCATCCATCCGTACGAAACTCCTCATCATAGACCAGAGATACAGATTCTCACCCCGAAGATACAGATTCTTCAGAGATACAGATTCTCGCCCCGAAGATACAGATTCTTCAGAGATACAGATTCTCGCCCCGAAGATACAGATTCTTCAGAGATACAGATTCTCAGCCGAAGATACAGATTCTTCAGAGATGCAGATTCTCACCAGATCAGAGATACAGATTCTCACCCCAAAGATACAGATTCTTCAGAGATACAGATTCTCAGCCGAAGATACAGATTCTTCAAAGATACAGATTCTCAGCCGAAGATACAGATTCTTCAGAGATACAGATTCTCACCCGATCAGAGATACAGATTCTCAGCCGAAGATACAGATTCTTCAAAGATACAGATTCTTAGCCGAAGATACAGATTCTCACCCGTAGATTCAGATACAGATTCTCACCACGAAGATGCAGATTCTTTACAGATACAAATTCTCACCTGAGTAGAAGAACTCACCCTCAAGCTCGTCATAAGTCTTACCCACTTCCTTAGCACCTGTCACGTTTGGCACTCTCAGTCCTTAACCTTTTGCACACACTTCGGAATAGGTTCCGGTCCCTAGATGCACCTAGGTCATACAATTCATCATCACATTAAGCACATTTCACTCATTATAGGTAGTCAGCGCCTTAGAATAGCTTGACATCATTTTCATCGTTTAGGTAGTCAACGCCTTAGAATCGCTTGACATTACTTCATCTTATAGGTAGTCAACGCCTTAGAATCGCTTGACATCTTCTCATTCTCACTCATAGGTAGTCAGCGCCTTAGAATAGCTCGACACAATTGCATATAGGGCCTTTTAAGATCCAAAATTTTGGGGTATCACTCAGGCATCAACTAGTCTTTTCATCTTCATTACAAAGCCTAGTTGATGGGGGGCAATCTGTTATACCCAAAATTTCAACCCCCCCGGAGTAGTCTCTAAGGCATACGTGTTAGAAAGGGCAAAGTGGTCAAAATGCACCAATGCAGGATTTTCCAAGGACATTCTCGGGATTTTCTATTTTTCATATGACTTGTTCATTATCTCCAAACACTTCCAAATATCATGGTCATTATGAAAGGTATTTCATGATTCTCTGATAATATTTATTCTGGAAATTTAGCTTTTAATTCATATTATAAGCTAATTTCTTTAATAATCAACACATGAAATAGCCTCAAAATAGAAATTAAAAGGTTTCCAAAATTAAAATAAAATTGTCACATGGTTACCATGACTACATACAGTCATAAACCTGAAATTATTTTATTGGGAACCTTATCCCAAAATTTAAAAGAGAAATTCAATCATTTTTGCAATTTTCTCTCTCCTCTGGAAAATACCGAAATAAAAACAAAATATCACGCAAGTTTAACACAAGATAGAGGATGATTTTTAGAGACTAATGCCGTTGGAATTTCGTTATTTCGACTTTCCAATAATTAGTTATGAATTATGGGAGATTCCATATTGTGCGATTTTTATCTAGTAGGTTATTTATCGAAATAACCTGATTCCAACTCTCAAAATTCCTAAATTCGTTCTTTATCTTGGTTAAAATTTCAGAATTTTTGTCGTCCTGCAACATATTCTAAAAAATCAGATTCCCTTAGAGCACAAAATCAGCGTTTTAGATAAAGATCTTGCTCTATCAATTTGACCATGCTCTTTCTATAAAAGGACCTCCCAAAAACGAATTAGGGCAGAAGAGGACACTTCCAAAGTCAGAAAACACAGCCACAAACTTTCTCCCCACGTTTTAACACTTCCAAGCCTCAAATCAATACCGAAACACTGCAGAAATCACCCCGAAATCACCAAAAACTCATCCTTTCTTCTCCTATTGAAACTCCAAGCACCAAAAACACACAAAACCACCACAAAAACAGAAGATAAACGTCCTTAACAGCATAAAGAAGAAGGAGTCAGAAGCATAATTCGAAGTCAATCCAAAACCGGCATCAACGAAGCACCAAAAGATCCCCGTTGTGAAGAGTCTCATTAAATCTGAAGGTAAAACAGGTTGAAGTCTTGTTTTTCTGACTTTGTTCAACTTTAACTACTCTGTGTTAAAATTTGGAATCGAGTTGACTTTTTATCGCTTCTGAATTAGCGTTTGTTTTTGCTTCTACCCAATAACTTGTTTGCTAAGTTTCGTGCTTAATTCGAATTCAAATTGAAAACTTTCAATCACTAACGTCTTGTACATCTTTCAGGCTGCACACCCATAAAATTTGAGCCAAAAACACCTTCGGGAACAGCCTCAACGCCGCCGTCCGAGGGCTGTCCGCACCCACGGACGTCATGTCCGGGGTCCCGGACTCCCAGTCCGTAAGACCGGACGCCCACGGACGGCGGCGGGATTTTTAAATTTTAAAAATTTAGGTTTTCTAATAATGTCCAGGCCCACGGACAGCCTGTCCATGGCCCCGGACTTTACAATTTTCTGTTTTCTGTTTAATTCGACTTTTATTTTATATAGGTTAACTGGGGTCCGTGGTTTCGGACATTAGGTCCGTGGCTACGGACGGAAACAAAATTTGACCTAATTCTTCCTCCAAAACCCTAGTTTAGGAATCTTTAATTTTACTTTAATTTTCTGTCAAAAAATGCTAAAAAACACAAAAAACAGAAGCTCGCGCACTTAGGTTAAAACGACTCGTAATAAGCCGTAAATAAACCAAGTAGAGGAAAAACGACCTAGGAAGGGTAATGAAAGTAATTGAACCCTAAATAAGTCGAATATCAAGCCCCCGAACCCGAACTCTCCTTTCCTAATTTAATCTAGGTCAAAATTAGGTGGCGACTCATAATAGGTTCCAGTGAGCTAGCTTAGGTTTTAATAATTATTGTTATATGACATAGTTATTAATCTTAGGTTATAAGTGGACCTAAAACCCGTTTAGATCCTAATCAACTTTAATCAACATAGGATAGGGTTTAAAATCGAGGCTCACAGACAGCCTTTCAGACCATCAAAGATAAGCTCTGCTCAGCTCCAATTGTGGTCCCACCAGATTGGTCAGAACCGTTTGAGATCATGACGGATGCGAGCGACTATGCTGTTGGCGCCGCATTATGTCAGAAGAAGGATAAGATGCTAAGAGTAATCACCTATGCTAGCAAGACCTTAATAGACGCGTAGAAAAATTATACTAGTACAAAGAAGGAGTTGCTAGCTGTGGTGTTCGCTCTGGATAAGTTTCGACCATATCTGCTAGGAAGCAAGGTGATTGTCCACACTGATCATACGGCCCTCAAGTATCTTTTCCAGAAAAATGAATCGAAGCCTAGACTTCTTGTAACACCCCAACCGCTAATCCTTTCTTACTCCTCTAATCATGCTCATAATTACCAGATTCGCAGCGGAATACTTACTTACTTCCGGCGGGTGATACAATGCCGTTAACCATCCAAGATCAACAAGGCTACACTACTTACCATCTCGGTCTGACGATCAGAATTAACTGCATACATACTACTTACTTTACAATACCAAATACTTAGATTACAATTGATTACCGAGCATACCGAATTATATGACTTACGATCCAATGTTACTTCCCAAAAATGGAGAGTTTATACATCCTCTCCTTACTATCCAATCAAGATTCATTATCCCAAAAAGGGTGTACCACATGGTACACCGGCTATTCAAAATGGCCTAGCCGTGTACAACTCGGTACACTATTCCGATCCTACTACTACATCCAAAATGAATCACATGTTGTCCTTACTCTATCTCCACGCCTCGCGGGTACCTGTGGAGTAAAAACATTCCCCCGAGGGGGTCAGCTTACGCTGAATATGATAACCGCATACCCCGCGTACTAGCGAGGGTACGCCAACTATTTGGTCGTATACATGCGGTTCGTTTCATTCATTCATACATACATGCTCCATACAATACAATCCAGTAAAATACCATGCTTTCCATACAAAGGGCATACATACATACAATACATACAAGGAAGACAATTCAAATCAACCGTTCATACTTACCCATACTCACCGCATCACGGAGATACAATTATCCAATACATACAAAGGTCTTGTTAGCCTTATTACACACCCGGGTTAATCGGGTGTTCAATACTTTTTACTCCGGGTCAATGACTTACAATAGTCAAGACCAATACACATACAATACTTACTACTTACATACTTTACTTCCAGTTAAGTCGGTATGACCTCCGGGCAGGGAGTACTACCTCCCACCACCGGGCTTTAAGATGGCACACTAATCCAGGATGCTACCCATACAGGGGAATTGGTCCAAGGAAAAGATCATAGCCAGGATTCGGTTCCAACCTCTTGTGGTTCCTTATCCTCACGCGTGGCCGAAACTATATCGGGCTTCTACTCATTCCATTTTACTCATTACTCATGTTAGGAGTTAGGTTGTTAGGAATTAGTAGAAGTCCATTCTTACTTCCATACATACATACAATACACAAATACTCATACTTACACATACACTTCATTTCCATTCATTCATTTCATGAATTATACAAACTAAATGTTCAAGAGCAATAAACAGGAACAATATAGTTCAAACACAATTATGTGCAATATAAATCCGATTCATGCATTTATCTTGTTGGTGATCACATAAGCACACAAATCGGGGTAACCAAGTTAGGATACAGGGCATGAAGAAATCATACCGTTCACCGTCGAATACGTACTACCGGTTCCTTTGGAGATCAACTATTTGATTCCTATACATACATGAAGTAGTATGATCAATGATCTATTATTGATCTAACTTACTCCTTCATTGTTACTTTCAATGTATACTTGCTACTTTATTACTTTCCTACTTGGTTATAAAACCATTCTTTCCTTTACTACTTCTTACACTTGTTTCCTTACTCATTTACTTACTTTCTTACCATTACTACTTCATTAATGGTGCTACTATATATATATATATGCATATATGTGTGTAGGCATATATATATGTATACATGATAACTATAATCATATAATTAAAACATTTTTTTTGTCAGGACCGGACTTGCGACCTACCTTGCAAGTCCGGTCCATTCCAGTAGCTCAGGTTACGGAAATTCTTCTGGCCGACCGGACTTGCAAGTCCGGTCGCAAGTCCGGTCCATTCCAGAAGGTTTCATCGGGGAATTTTTCTGGTCCGACCGGACTTGCAAGTCCGGTCGATTCCAGTAGCTTTCTGACGGGAAAATTTTCTGCTCGACCGGACTTGCAAGTCCGGTCGCAAGTCCGGTCGATTCCAGAAGCTTTCCCGTCTTGTAAATCTGGGCTCGACCGACCTTGCAAGTCCGGTCGCAGGTCCGGTCGGCCCCAGTACTTCAGTTTAAAAATCTGTTTTCAATTGCATTCTTTACCCATTGCTTCCCCAATCTTTACCAATACTTCCCCACATGATCTAGCACTAGTTAAGTACTCTAAATCACCTTAGTTCATCCCCCAAACTTACTACACAATACTTACACTCACTTACACAATTTTCCAACATCTCATCTCAACACTTACATTGCTTTTCTTCACACTATTGCTACAGATTTTAGTTTCTTCCATTATGCTACAGATTTTCATCTCAACTCTTGCATTCCAATACTCCTTCAACTAATGCTATACCTAGCATCCAAAATGCATTACCTTACACTCTAGTTTCATTCCCTCAACATACTTCTTTCAAAATCTGTTACAAACTACAAAACTCTCCATTTAAACTCTCCACTATTTCCTCTTCTTAAACCCTTAAGTCCTCATCTTTCTACACAAATTTGGGCATAGTCTCCCCTACATTTTTAACATTCTCCACACACTATTTCAGCTCACAATTTCACATTCTCCCAACCTGTTACACAACACTTCATATACACAATTCAACACTACTACAACAATATAAATTCCTGCACACACACATTCACTACCCAATGTTTTCCCAAGTTTAAACATCATTTAAAACTTCCAAAAACTGTTACATTCTCCTCTCCAATACACTACTACATTACTACTACTCATTACTCAATTACATTACTCATTTTACTTACTCAAAACTGTTACAATGCAATACACACTAACCCAAGGTAAGAGCATTACCTTGACTTGCTAGTTTCTTTCTTTCCTTTTTTCTTCTCTTCCTCTTTCTTTCTCCTTGTTCTCGGTTTCAATGAGGTTCACACACCAAGTGCTACAACCCATACCAATACACAATACCAATTTAGCATCCATTTTATACTAACCCTAGAATTTAAGTTTTAGGGTTTAGAAGAGAGTGTTACCTTCCAATGAGTAGATGAAGTTCTTGACTAGTGAAAGAACAAGATTTCTAGCCCAACAAAAGAGCCAAAATCGGCTGGAACAAAGAAGGCCAAGAGTTCAAAAACCGAAAATTCTTAAAATGCTAATGAGAGCTAGAAACAATGGATTTTCGAACTTCTTTTTACCTCAAGATGATAAGGAGGTGAAGGTGCTTCTAATGGTGGCTTCAAATCTCCAAATGGTGAATACCCTCAAAAACGAAAATAGAGCTTTTGAGTTTTTGAAAGGATGAGAATCTTCTCCTTTGCAAGGGGATTCTAGTGGTGTAATTTTTATTGCATTTGGAGGAGGTTTGGGTACTCAAAGAGAGGAGAGAAGGTGAGGTTTTTGAGAGTTTCTTCAATTCTCCATGTTTGTCGCTGGAGCAAGAAGGAGGTTCAGAAAATAGAGAAAGAGAGGGAGATGGCCACGTGAGAGGAAGAGGGAAGTGAGGAGAGAGAGAAATTTTTTTGCTTTTATTTACTTTGTCTTCTTGTGAGTTACAAGACAATAAAGAGAGTGAGAGTGGGGGAGGGGAAATCGGCCCACACCCACACACACAACAGATTTTTAACTTTTATTTACACAAGTGGACACACTAAGTTTCTTTATTTGCATTCTCACCCCACAACTTACCGGTTGTTACAGTTTTCACTAACCGGTACCCGTTTTCCGGAATTTTCTCGTTTAATTAATTTTATTGGTTCTAAAGCTTGACTAATATTAATTAGTGGCTATTTAGTTTACCAAAATTGTTACGAGTCTATTTAACCCGCTTAAAGTCACGTTTTCCCGGTTTCCTCGAAAAACGTGCTTTAAGGTTCGTTTATGCTTTTAACCCATTTTAAAGGTCTGTTTTCTTCGGGATTTGTTCCCTCGTAATTATTTAAGTGTAATTAAGCCTTTAAAAATATAATTAGCCTAATTAATCGCTGTTTTTAATTACGGGGTATTTCACTTCTGAGGTGGATCTTGCTTCTCCAAGAATTTAATTTGGAAGTTGTGGATAAAAAGGGGAAGCAGAATGGAGTTACTGATCACCTGTCTAGGCTTGACATTCCTGATGATGGAATCCCAATCAACGAGTTCTTTCCTAATGAGACGGTGTTCATGATTGGAAAGGTAAAAGAACCATGGTATGCGGATTTGGCGAACTTTCTTGCTTCTGGGTTGATTCCTCACGATTACAGCTACAACCAGAAGAAGAAATTCTTATCAGAAGCCCGCCACTATATCTGGGAGGATCCCTATCTGTTTAGGATTTGTGTTGATGGTTTGATAAGATGATGCCTTCCAGACGAGGAGATCCAGAGCGTAATAGAATTCTGTCATGCTAGAGAGGCGGGTGGCCATCATGGTTTTACAAGAACAACTGCGAAAATATTAGAGTGTGGATTCTTTTGGCCCACTCTACATAAGGATGTCCACCATTTCTATTCCCATTGTGACCCTGTCAGAGGATAGGAAACATCTCTAAAAGGCATGAGATGCCTCAGCAAGGTATTCTTGAGGTGGAGCTTTTTGATGTTTGGGGCATAGATTTCATGGGCCCCTTCCCTTCATCCCATGGAAACCAATATATTCTAGTAGTTGTGGATTATGTCTCGAAGTGGGTTGAAGCTATTCCCTGCCACACTGCTGATGCTAAGACAGTGGTAAAATTTCTAAAGAAGCACGTATTCACCAGATCCGGGGTACCCAGGGCGATCATCAGTGATGGTGTCTCTCACTTCTACAACCGAGCCTTCGACTCCTTGATGACTATATATGGGGTGACCCACAAGGTGGCATTACCTTACCACCCCCAAACTAATGGTCGGGCAGAAGTGACCAATCCGGAGCTTAAATGGATCTTGCAGAAGACTGTTAGTGCATCAAGGAAGGATTGGTCAGTCAAGCTGGATGACGCTCTGTGGGCATATCAGACTGCTTTTAAGACTCCTATAGGGATGTCTCCGTTCAAGCTTGTGTATGGGAAAGCATGTCATCTTCCAGTGGAATTAGAGCATAAAGCTTATTGGGCATTGAAGGCCCTGAATTTTGATCTACACACTACTGGAGAGAAAAGGAAATTTCAGTTGTCTGAACTCGAAGACCTAAGAGAACAAGCTTATGACAGTTCTAGAATTTATAAGGAGCGCACAAAGAGAATCCATGATCAAATGATATAGAAGAGAGAATTTAAAGTAGGGGATCTGGTGTTGCTCTACAATTCCAGGCTGCGCCTTTTTCCTGGCAAGTTGAAATCCCATTGGGCAGGTCCATTTAAAGTTGTGGGGATCACTACCTATGGAGCATACGAGCTAGAAAACAAGTCAGGAGAGGTATTCAAAGCGAATGGTGCTCGACTGAAGAAGTACCTAGGCGCTACCTTTTCTCAGCCTCCTGCACCAGGTGTATCCTTGATTGAAAGTGCATATTCCATTACTTCTGCTTCTGCTATCTGTACTACAGCACCTCCTCCAAAATCATCAAAGAAGCCACACTCGCAATGGTATTTCGGACTGAAGAAAGCTATTGCTAGCTGCTATGGCGGCCCTCCTTGATACTATCTGCGAAGTCTAGCCAGAGACTCTAACTCCGGGCAGCTTGGTGGGAGGTAACCCACCGGTTTGTATCTCTTTTCGCTTTCTTGGTTTAGTTATTTATTTTACTCTTTTGTTCTTATTTGGTGATGTGTTAAAGATGTTGTGCATATTGCAAGAGCCTTGGCTCTTACTTTATACTAATGGTTTTATCTTTTTCCACTTGAGTTCTTATGGCCTTGCAGATTCAAAAATTCTCAATTAGCTAAATTGGTGCTTGGCTGAACTCAAGTGTGGGGGAATCATGGAGCATTACTCCTTAAAAGATCAGGGAGCAATTCTTACACCCTCACTCTTGACTTTCTGTATTTTGAGTGCTTAATTTGATATTGTCTGATTTACTGCTTATCTGTGTTTAATTAGTTAGCCTTTATCAAGTCTTCTGTGATATTTTTGATGATTTAAAATTTTGAATTTTAAATTACTTTATATATAAAAAAAGAGATTTCCAACGTGTCTGGATTGGCGTCCGAGCAGCACCACCCGGACACGTTATAAAGTACCCATGTCCGCATAACAGACGCTAATGCGGACAGCATCTATACACAGCCTCTCTATTTTCAGTCATGTCCGTATGCGGACCCTTACACGGACATAGCCAACATCCATGTCCGTCAACGGACTCACGCTTGGACGCTTGCAAAATATTCATGTCCGTAAAACGGACTCCCACGCGGACGCATGCAACTCAGTCACGTCCGTATACGGACGTCTACACGGATGAGTGAAAAATCCCGCTCTCTTCTCCTTTCCTTCCCTTTCTTCTTCTTTTCTTCATTACGAACTACGTCTTCTCTCATCTTCAACCTTGAACCCAGAACCGACAAATTTCTTCCTCACCTTCCATCACCACAACAACCACCGGCGACTACCGCACCCCTAGCCGACGCCGCCGCACATCTCCACCTCGCCACAGCCGCACCAAGCCCAGCTGCTACCACCGCAATCCACCCAACAAACGTCGCAGGTTTTTTTTCAGGAAAATTTTTCCCGTTTTTGACTTTAGACGAAATTGCTCACTTAGATGGTAGTTCAAATCGGATTGGTTGGTTAATTGCAAGTTAGGCATAAGTAATGTGCGAGATTTGTGGTAGTTCTGTGCAATTTGTGTGAATTGGGCGATTCTGTTCGCTAATTTTGAATTAGGGTTCTTGCTCTGTCCGGACTTACATCCGCGCCAGCCCACCCAGACACATGTCCGGACATGTTGAATTTTTGCAAAAATTTTTGAAAATTGTTTATGGCTTTGCACCTTAATGTGTGTTGTTAGTTCAGCTGAGTATTATGATTGTTAAGCCATAAATTTCCGTGCTCGTAAGCGATAAAGAACTTTTGAGAATACGACTTGCTATGGGCTCGTTTTTTGTCAGTTTGTGTGTTCTTTTGCCTTTCAACATTGCAACCTTTATTATTGCACGTTAATTTCCTATTTGACAACTATAAATAGATGCCTCGTACTAGAGGAGGTGGGATCACACGCTCAGGGCCCTCTTCGCGAGCCTCGCGCCCAGATGATACATCAGATGCTCCCCCTCCACCGCCCTCTCCACTACGTGAGGATGGGTTTATCTCCGCCGCCGCCCGTGCCTGGTACGACCAGGGCGGGAAATTCGTCATGGAGAGGCGCATCACATCAGAGGTGATCAATGCCACAAAGATACAACCTATCTTTGAGAGATTCGGGATCGCCACAGTACTGAGGATGGGCGAGGGCCTTTTCTCTCCTGACCTAGTCCAGGAGTTCTACACGAACGCCCAGGCGCACGATACGCTGAATGTCATCACTTCTTACGTGCGCCACCACCCGGTTGAGATCACTCCCACCTCATTCAGTACCGTTTTTCTGCTTCCGGATAACGAGGAAGCCCATGTAGATATGGGTGAGGAGCTGCTGAGGACCACTAGGACTAGATGGGTCCAGGAGATTGGTCAAACGTCTCGACATAGGGGAGAGGAGAGTAAGGGTGTCATCCCCTACACCAGCCTCCAATCGCTCAAGCAGAGGCTGGTAGCAGAGATCCTCAGTCATCAGATCCGGCCTCATGCTAGAAATGATGTTACTGACGAGAACTGTGTGCTGATCGACTACCTCCTAGCACCGCCTCCCCCTCCACAGCGACAGATCTCCGTCCCGTACATCATGTTCCGTCAGCTGCACAAGGTGATCACATACCTGAGATCAAAGAAGAAGAAGATCACGCCCATCTTTCCCTTCTTCATCCACCACCACCTCGTCTGTGTGCTACCTGACGACGTATTCACCGGGGTCGATGTGTGAGAGGGTGAGAGCCCAATCTCTTTCCAGACTGTGAAGAGGTGGGGCTTCATGTGCTTAACGGATGGGAGTTGGGTACGCGGCAGCTCTGGCCTGGGGGTTACTGCTTCGTCCTCGACTTCGGGCTCTGCACCGGCGACCACTACTACCATGCAACCACCGGTTCCTCCGGTCATGAGCATTCCACCTCAGCTGCAGACCACGATGGATACCATCCTACAGCAGCAGCAGGTCGGTGCCATCCAGCAGAGACAGGAGCAGATGGCAGGGCTTATTGACGAGCTGCGCCAGACACAGGATCGGATTACCCAGCGCATAGAGCGCAGCGACGAGGTTCAGAGTGCGACAGCTCTACTCATCCAGAGACTCATGGACCGCATGGATCACAAACCACCCCCGGGACCATCACAGTGATCATCTATTTTTTTTTGTTTTTATTTCAGTTGTTATTTATTTTAGTTTGCACTCTTTTGATGTTTTTACCTTTATTTTATTTTATTTTAAAGGGTAAACGGTGTCGTAAACCGTCCGAACTAACTTGCAGTTGTTTTAATGTTAAAACTTCTAATCTATTTTCCTCTAATGATATGTTGTGCAGCCTCTTCTATTTTTCACTCACTCAACACTTATGCACTCGAGGGGAGGTATAGCACGACAAATAAACCTCAACTGCACACGAACTTACGATTTGCTGGAACATTGGGGAGTACTCTTTTTACATTTTGTTCTCTCTACTTGCTTACCAATGTTCTACGTTATAATGCATGCTTACTTGGGGTTCGATTTCCACGCAATGGGGACATTGCTCTTCTCAAGTGTGGGGGGAAATTAAGAGTAGAAAAATCAATCTGAATGTGCAAGTTGGGTTTAAATGTCACACTTGTCTTTATTTGTCTACTTGCTTTCGAGAAAAATCACTTCTTCAAACAGATTTAGAAATCAAGGCATGTTGACTACCTCAAGAATCCTTCTGCTTTAGGGTGTTTGTATATCTAATTTTATTCAAAATTAATCTATTTTCACTAAAAATTGATGGATTAGTTGATTATGGAAACTGAATTAGTTTAGCTTGGGACTCTTGGAAATGATTTGAAAGTTTGGAATGAAAAGGATAAGTCAAGGTACTCCGCTGATCAAACAAAAATTTTCCGAACAAAAGCAGGCCTCGTCTATCCGGTTATTAAGTCTTAAGGGTGCCTTAACACCTATCTACCTAAGGTCTCGGTATCTAGGATAGTTGGCCCAACACCGTTACATGGATAGAGAGAAAAGTCTGGGTTACGGAATAACTCTACAATTCGCAATAATTCGATTATTTTATATATATCTCTTGAAAAAGAATGTTCTTGCTTGCAAAAAATTGATTGCAGTTTAAATTTTGATCATGAGTACGTGGTGTTGAAAGGTATTACGGAATAAGGCATTGCTTCACACCCCTTGACATCCAAAGGTTAGAGGAATGGAATATTGGAAGATCCCAAGTTAATCTACTTCCAGATTTTGTATTCTGACTTCTCCATGCTTTTAAAAATCCTTCTTTTTCATTGACTGCGAAAACCTACATCCAGAAGCAGAATTATTCTTTTGATTGTCATCATTTCTTGCTTTCTGTCTGCATCTGTTTAACCCTGAGTTTCAATGCTACAGTCTGGAAGATAGTTTTATTCTCTATTTTGCTTGAGGACAAGCAAAAGATAAGTGTGGAGGAATTTGATGCACTGATTATTGATCTATCTTTTAAGTGCTTTAAACCCTTGTTTTCCATATCTTTTACTTAGATTTATGCATTTACCTTCTTGTTTTCATGTTATTTTGGCTTAGGACGTGATTAGGAAGGAGTTTAGAGCTTTTGGAACAGAAAGAGGAAAATTTACACATGTCCGGATATGTGTCCGGATGGGCAGACATGGACACAGAAGCGGACAACTCCAGATCGAATTCGCCTTTAACCCTGTCCTAATACGCGGACAGAAACGCGGACAGTCCCTTTTGTTCCATGTCCGTATGCGGACGCCCATGCGGACGTGTACACAGATCTCACCAAGACGTTCTCGTCCTCACGCGGACACCAACGCGGATAGGAGTAGATCTCACCAGGACATTCACGTCCACATGCGGACAGAAATGCGGACACGTATAAATCTCGTCAGGACACCCCTGTCCGTATGCGGACTCAAACGCGGACGTCACACAGAAACGAAAAATAAAAATGCATCACGCTGATAATTATGCTTTCGACGCAATTATCAGCTGAAGTGGCGGTTTAGCCCATGCTCTGAGTAAATTAAGACGATCTCCATGCTCAATCAATCTCCTACCCAACTCACCACTAAGCAATGTTTTACTTCTAAGCCTATTTAAACCCTCCTCCAGCTTCCATTTCAATTCGCACCAGACACTCCTGTCTACACATCTCATCATCCTCCTCCATCTTTCATTCCATCTATTCTCTGGTCACTTACACAATAGCTCTCCCGTACTCCATCTCCACACACATCCATATATTCAAACACAAACACACATCGCTAACCTACGTTTTCACTCCGATTTCTCCACACAAAAATCACACACATTACTTCGCTCACACGCCACACAAAATCTCACATCCGGATTTGCGTCCGGATTTGTGTCCGATCCACCCCATCCGGACGTCTCACAAACATTTCCAGAAACTCCATTTTCGCTTCATTTCCATCAAGTTCACTCCATTGTCGCCAATTCCAACCTCCAAACCAGCATAGCGCAAAGACAAAGGGCGGAGCAAGCAAGAGGATCTTCGTAACAGATGATTTCTCCTAACTCTCTCTTATTTATGCTTTTAATTGCTATGTCTAGCTAAGAGGATTTACTCTAGGGGAAGGGATGTTGTAATTAGTTAAACTCTGCATTATTTTACTGCTTAATTGAGACTATTTGGATTGTCCAGGTTAATGTTTTTAAGTGCTTTTAATAAATGTCATGAATTTATTATAAGCCTTCGAATCGTGTTATGATCAGATAAGGTGATTAGCATTGACAGTCCTATTAACCTATTGCATGTGGTAATTCTAATCGGATAGATTATATTAGCAGTTAGGTGCTTTAGTTCGGTCCAAACCAGACTAGTAATTTTGTGCGATAAAACCATCTAGATATACCCGTTAATTCTAGATTAGAACTACGCGTCCTGTATAGATGAGCTATCAGGAATTAGGACTTAATACAGAATAGATATTTGAGAATTACAAGCCGATCCAAGTCTCCGTTTAAGTATTAGAATATGCAGAACCTGCTAGTGAAACAACTCCCTGAATCTAGAGTACCGTTCATACTCCCTATCTATCGCTTTAATTTAGCTGCTATTTATTTTCTTGTCTATTATTGATCCTAAAACCAAAACAACCCCTCTTTAGTTACCCATTGCCTAAGGCTAGAATTATTTACCTCAAGTCCCGTGGATTGATACCTGATTGCTTCTTAATTACTATACTACTGTGACCGGGATTTTTGCAACCCGACGGTCTGTTGATTTGTTATCTTCTAGGAATATTTCTTAGCTTTTAATACATCAATTTAACCGTTTGCAAGGATATCATCCGCAAAAGCTAAGTGGGATATGGATGGGCAGTGGGGAGAGAGCCTAATCCCATGATAGTCCCCCCTAATATCAGAATTATTAAGGAGGCTGGAAAGGGCTTCCCAAGCCAGGATAAATAGGAAGGGGGAAAGAGGATCCCCTTGTCTAATACCCCTAGACTGAGAGAAAGAAGTACCTGGTTTGTCGTTGATGAGGATGGAGCATTTAACTGATCGGACACAGTTCATGACAGGAATGATCCAATTCGGGGGAAAGCCCATGGAGGAAAGCACCTCTTGATGGAAGGACCACTCTAATCTATCACAGGCCTTGCTAAGATCCAATTTGAGCGCAAAGAAACCATTTTTGACTACTTTATTCTTCTCTAGGAAATGCTAAAGTTTAACCGCTAAGAATGATATTACTAGTGATTAGTCTTCCTTTCACAAAGCCTGATTGATTGTGGTAAATAAGATGAGGGAGGATATGCTGAATCATGTTAGCCAGGGTCTTAGAGGCGATCTTGTACTCAAAATTGCACAGGGAAATAAGTCTGAATTATTCAATCTTTGTAGCTCCCGCCATCTTGGGAATAAGAGTAATAAAGTAATCATTTAAAGTGTCCGGGAGAGGGAGACCTCTAAGGATAGGCATAACTGCGTCGATAACCTGGTTGCCAATAATGTGCCAATTGGTGATGTAGAACTTGCCGTTGAAACCATCCGGACCTGGGGCTTTGTTGAAGCCTAATTGCTTAACAACCAAGATAAACTCATCTTTGGAATAAGGTCTAGCAAGCTCAGTAACGTAATTGGTATTTAGTCGACCCTCCACCGCCAATATGAAATCCCTATCAGTATGAGGATGAAAAGAGGAGAACAAAGATTGGAAATACTCCTTTGCTATGGATTCGATACTATGCCAAGAATAATTCATGATTTGCCCTGGGCCCATAAGGCCAAATATCTCTTTAGATCTTTTAATAGAGGAGGCCCTAGCATG
This sequence comes from Limonium bicolor, assembly GCA_023374045.1. NCBI lineage: Eukaryota > Viridiplantae > Streptophyta > Magnoliopsida > Caryophyllales > Plumbaginaceae > Limonium > Limonium bicolor. Next base: position 247,953,386 of record CM041776.1, read on the forward strand.
AAAGAAGCCCGTGTTCTTGTCTTCTTTTTTGATCCACTTATCTCTCGATCTTTGTTTCCACCATATTTCTTCGCGGAAAGGTATCAACTAAATTTCCAGAAATAATCTCTTTCTATTGTTAATAGCTCCGAGCGAGCTATCACTAATGGGAATAAACCCAAGTTATTTTTTCTTATTGTTAATCTTTCATTTGATTTTGGAGATTGACCGACCCTTCCACTCACTCATCTTTTTGGCACTCTGACTCAAGCTAGTAGTAATATCAGGATTATGAGCACTCCACACATTAGTCACTATCTCTGCACAATTCGCATCCAAGCACCACCCATTTTCAAATATCTGAAGACTTTTGCCGGAATTTTATGGTTACCAAAGAGACGAATGAACATCGGAGAATGATCTGATGCTTCCCAAGGCAGATGCTCCACTGAGATATTTGGAAAGATATTCAATCCCGACAAAGAGCAGAAAACTCTATCTAGTCTACTATGAGAGTGAAATTCACATTCCCGACAATTAGTATAGGTAGAACTTTCTTCAAAGAAGCCAATATCATGAAGATCACACTTGGCAATAACATCTCTAAAAGGGGACATATGAACCTCTTGCCTAATTCTGCCTCCTATTTTCTCAGAGGCATACAAGATCTGGCTGAAATCTCTGGCTATCACCCAGGGCAAGTGCACTTGCTTGCTAAGCAGAAGAAGAAGTTTCCAGGACAAATGCTTAAGAGACCAGTTGGACCACCCATAAAAGCATGTGAAAACAAATTGGAGATCTCCCGAGACATAGATAACAGCTCAAATGTGCTACCTGGACTGGGATAATAGCGAACACCCTATAGAACTCTTCCACATTAGACAGAGTCCCCCACTCTTACCTCTATTAGCTACCGCTAGCCCTTGGTAATGAGAGAATTTATCGAAAAAATTCTCCATATCTATCAAAGACTTATGGGTTTCACTGAAGAAGATGATATCCGGATTGAGTTTTATGATCAAGCTTTTAACCCAATGAACGGCCATGGGACTCCTCAAACCCCTACAATTAAGAGATAGACAACTCATCGGGAAGTAGCTCACTGAGGCAACCAAAGAAGCTGCCAATGAATACCGAAAAACCAAACCTCCACACGCCCACCAGAAGAACAACCTCACAAAAACGAGCAAACATGGACCTACAACTGATCTGAATGGAAACAACATAGACCCGTCTGCCACAAAAATTGATCAAAAGCAGAACCTACACTCGAACACTGGCCCTATCGATCTCCACCCTATAGAATGAAACCAAAGAGAACAACACAGCACATCACAGACACCAATTGGACACTAAGACAGACCGGAACCGACCGCTTGGAGCCCCGGAGGGACCAACCGACGAAACCTAAACTATCGACTCCCCACTCCAGCTGAAAAAACAACGGGAGCGAAACAGATCATAGGAGAGGATCTAAACCCTGGCTGTATACCAAAACTGGGGAGAAAATCTGAAGAATCAAAGCCACTTTGCAGCACCCACGCGAGAGAACTAGGGAGCGAGAAAACAAATTGCGCCTACAGAGATGGTCGAGGTAGCAAATAACCATTAGAAGACCAGAGACTGGGCACAAAAGGAACCCCACGAATTGCCTGCACTCAAGGAAACCAGAGCAGACCAGGACTGGGCGGGACTCTCCTTCACTGCCCTGGAGAACAACAGCTCTCAGATGCCTCAAAACAACTCTAAAAAGATCGAAGAAGCTCGAACTCTGGAATTCGCCACCAACTGTGAGGATATACGGATGGCTAATCGAATTAGAGAAATCTCACTAAGAAGATCTAGACATCACTACTGGAAAGGGGATAAAATGGCAAGAGGCCAATCTCACTGATAAACAAATGAGAAAATAAGAGAACGATAGAAATCGTCCCTTAAATCTCCTCCCTCTGGAGAGTGATGAACAGTAACTGTTTCTTTCTAGTCATAGGACCTCATTGTTGATAATAGGAAACATATCGGTTTAGTGTTTCTCTTGTATATTCAAGTTTAGTTCAAGCAATGTAACACCCCGACCGGTAATCACACCATTAACTCCTAACCCTTCTCCATTATCAATACACAAGCAGCAGAAATTCTACTACAACCGGGGGTGAAACAATGCCGTTAGTCACCCACGTGACTAAGAAGGCCAAATCCAAACAAACAATACAACACAATATCAGTTTGATGGGTCTTTATACCGAGCATACTACACCAATATTACATTCCAATTCCTTATTCAAATCTCATCTCAAATACAAATACAACTTCAACTCTTTAATACACAAATACAATATCCATTCCATACTATACCGAGTATCTACAATTCCCAAGTCTATCCATGACCTTTCGGTCTTACAAATTCACAATACATAATTACAATTCCTTGAACAACTACCCATATCAATAACAACCCTGTCCTACTCTCGAACGGTTGACGACTTCGTTGTACCTAGAAAATAAAAACGATGCCCCTAGGGGCTCAGCAAAATTGCTGCATATGACTTCCACATACCCCGCGTACTAGCGAGGGTACGCCGACTATTTGGTTGAGAGCATGCGGTTCATTTTAATTCAAACAACATGCAAGGCAACAATACATTACATATGTATATTGGCACAAACAAGTTCCACATTGAACACAACACTAACACACACATCGGGAGGTTAGTTTAATATATTATGTACTTAGGCTCGAGGGTTTCTACCTCACTATGCCTTACTCAATTGCTCATAGTCTCACCCACTCTCTTGGGAACTCTTACTCAAAATCTCAACAAGTTCTATAATGATCAACTCAATTCTCCACTCATCTCAAATTCTCAAGTTACTCAAGTCACAACTCCATTCTCAATACTCACATACTCAATACTCAAAGGGATATGTTAAGTCATTACTCATGACCTCCGGGCAGGGTCATACACAAGACCCACCACCGGGCTTACAAATACAAAAGGGGCTATGCATTTAGCTCCTCAAGTCCACCACTGTCCAGTTCTCTACAGGACTACTCAAATTCCTAAACTCCTCTCTCGGAGTCATTTCACAATCTCATGGATTAGCCTAGAGGTATCTCTCTTGATAACATCTATTAGCTTAGGGAATTCTCAATGTCTAATATTCTAAGATTTAAGGTCTTACCCTACTTATTGAATACTCTCATGTTCGTGACATTGTTCATATTAGTCGATTCCTCTCATTGGAGTTCGACTATATTTCTAAGGGGTTTGGTTATCCCTTACCATGCTTTACTTTACTCAAGGTTCGTAATTCGAACCATTATCGATCCTCTAGATAGAGGTTACTCATATACTTCCACTATTAATTATTGTGTGGATTAAATCAATTCGGTTCTCTGACCGTTATCGAGAGGTTACTACTCCCGTATACTTTCTCACGCTCTAGTGAGTTCATTGGTTTATGTTATCGTGTATTGGTTCGATAGTTGTAGTGCGTTTCCACATTTTTATTGATTCTCAACTTGACTCTTTCTACGAGTCTCTACTCAAACAAGACTCAACTATGAGTCGCACTACCATACACAATCACAATCAAACAATTCATTTACAAACACTCATTTCATGAATTATACAAACCTTAATCTTAAAATACCATTCAACCACAACAATACATTACAAGCCCGAGAGGGTACAAACAATCCGATTCGTGCACTTATCTTGTTAGGTGATCACACAATCAAACAAGCACACAAATCGGGTAACCCTGTTAGGATACAGAGCATGAGGAAATCATACCTTTCACCGTTGTACTTGAAACCGACTTTCCTTCGGTGTTCACAATTCAAGTCCTATAACATACATGGAGTTGTTTGGTTAATGACTTATTATTGATTTGACTCTTTATTCCTTTACCTTTCCCTATGTATACTTATTAGTCCTTACAAGTCATAAGTGGTGATGAAACTCATTTCATACTTTAAGTTTATTTTCTACTCATGTGCATGTTCTCTTATTACTCTTACCCAACAATGGTGTACTTCTATATATATGTGTGTGTGTGTGTGTGTATGCACACATATATATATATATATATGATTACTATAATAATTTTTTTTTTGACCCGACTGACCCACCCTGGGTCGGTCCCTTGGGTCGGTCGGGTGCAGAGACATCGATTTCAGAAAATTCCAGTCCGACCGACCCAGCCAGGGTCAGTCCCTTGGGTTGGTCGGATGCAAAAGCATCCCGACTAAAAATTTCAACTCGACCGACCCATGCAGGGTCGGTCCCCTGGGTCGGTCGAATGCAGAAGCTTCCGAAACTGCAGATTTCAGGCCGACCGACTCTGCTAAGGTCGGTCCTAGGGTCGGTCCAGCCCAGTACTTATTTTAATTACTCATTGTGAACTCCAAATTCACCTCAATTTGCACCCAATCTTTCCTAATCATTTCCACAAGTTTCCTACGTGCTTAAACACCTTAAAACACTCTTAATCATGCTCTAACCTCCTCAAATCATTACTCAAATTCTTTACTCAAATCCTTGCTCAATTTCTACAAACTTCAATACTCATTTTTGTGTTTTGCACACTTACGCATTTCTAAACTATCTCTTGGCATCTTACACTTTGGTCTCCCTCATTTTGACCATCCCAAATCCTTCCTAGGCAATTGCATTATCTATACCCAAGTCCGTCCTCTATTTCCAATATTATAAGCACTAACTCTTTTCTTGAAATTCTAAGTTTCTATCATCAATTATGCTACAGATTTTTGCATCTCTTTAATCCATTCTCGACCTACCATTTCAAGGTCACTAATCAACTCTACTCAACCCAACTAAACACTTAAGTTTCTCCCATAAACAAAGTCACCTAAAACACTTATTTCCTATCGGAATTTTGCCATAATCTTCCCATAAACCTTGCGTATCCACATTCCTCAATTTTCACCATTTCAAATCCTAATCTAGCCACACCCTCACAAGGGTCCTACCAGCACTCAATAACTCCATCAAAATTATCCAAACAACGATATAGCTCCAACTTCAAAAGCAATGGCACTTAGGCCCTTAAATCAACCCAAGTTCACAAATCTCTCTAAAATCAAAGACACACATTCTCCCACACAGATTTCAATTCATAACTTGGGTTCATTAATTTATTTACCCATCCCAATCCTAAAGCAATTAAAACAAGTTTCAAGGTAGATTTCTTACCTTAAATATTTCCAAGTCTCTTTTCAATTTTTCCTCTTCCTCTTCTTCTTCTCCAATTCGGTCAAATGGGCAATGGAGCTGCCAAACTCCATTCCCAACATTCAAGAGGCACAAAATGAATATAATCAAACCTCTAACCCTTAGAAAAATTCTAATTCAAAGAAAGAGCTTAAACACCACAAGTTAGGGTTTACCTTTGGAGTGTTCAAGAGGGGTTTTCACCCATGAATCAAAGGGAGAGTCCCACCACCATTGGAGGGTTTTAATGAAGCTCAAAAACAAGGAGAAAACAAGATATCAAAATGGGGAAAATCGGCTACACCCAGAGATGGAGGGAAAATGAGTTTTTCTCGGAGATTTTTACCTTGTTTGAAAGGGGAGACTCCAAGCTACACATTGATGCCATTTTCTCTTCAAATGGGGAAAACCCATGGAGATGAAGTTCCTCATTTTCAGATTTTGAAAAGAGTGGAAGATAGAGAATGATGAGAGGAGTTCAAATATGTAATTTATTTTTGATTTGGAGCTTTATCAAAGCTTGGGCATGGAAGAGAATGAAGAGAAGCCATGGAAGGAGGGGAAGAACTTCAAAAATGGCAGCAACCAGAGAGAGAGAGAGAGGATAAATCGGCAAGGAATAGAGAAAGAGAGGAAAGAGAAGAGGGAAAAGCAAGAAATGGAGGAGAGAAAGGGAAAAGGTAGTTTAGTACCTATTTGTTTTTTTTCTTTTTTTCTTTTCTTTCTTTCTTTTATTTCTAGCTTATTAGTGTGTGTGAGGGGGCTGTTTACTAGCTAAAAACCGGCCCTATATATATGTACAAGCTGGAGCGTTTTTCGTCTTTTACAGAAAATGCTCGTTTATTTACCCGGTTTTAGCACTATTCACTAACCTGGCCTGTTTTCCGGAATTTTCTCGTTTCTTTAATTTTAATGGCTATTAAGCTCCCATTAATGTTTATTTATAGTTATTTAATGAACTATAATTTTTACGGGTTCGTTTGACCACTTAAAATCACGTTTCCGGGTTTTCTCGAAAAACGTGCGCTAAAGCTTTATTAGCATTTTAACTCATTATTTGGATCCGTTTTCTTCGGGGATTGTTCCCATATATTATTTAGGCATTATTAAGCCTTTAAAATCCATCCAATACCCTTTCCGGGGTTTTATTTCTCCTAGGGTCACTTAACACTCAATTTAGTGTTTTTCACTTTTTAAGTGTTTTCTCTTTTCTTTTGGATTTATTCATTTTACCAAAGTTCATTAGGCACAAATAGGCCCTCAATATCGTATTAGAGTAATTTAATCACCCTAATCAAGTTCGAGGTATTTCAACCTACCCCCTTAAAGAACTTTGCCCACAAAGTTAGTGAGTCTAAGATTGTTAGTCCCCAAGGTACTCCATTCTAAGGTTATAAACTCTATATAACCCGACAGAATCCAACGTCTGACACGATGTATTCCACACATCCAAACAACATGTCAACCATGCATAGCAACAAAAAATATCATTGTCCAATCTCTCAATGGGGGTCCATCCGCAGACAATTAGGCACTAAGTCCTCCCCCATATCGAGTGATCCCTCAGGTACCGGTCACCTTTGAACACTTACGCTCTCTGGTTCACGGCCGTCATGACAATGAGCACCTACTCTTTCTGGCTCTACGGTCCTTTGGTTCTGATTAAATTCATTTGCACCTCTAGAGAATCCTCAGGCTCCAAAGTGGGTACTCTTCCCTGACCGGACTACTCATATCCGGCGGCCCTTGGACAAATACAAAACACACACTACAAATGTCCTACAGGTCACTTAGTACCCTTGCTCATCCGTTGTAGTGGTTTCAAAACTATTCATCACTTTCACCAACTCACAACTAGCTTCACCTCCATGGTTTCAACCCGATACCGGTGCCTAGCCATGAAAGATCCACTAGCGCCCGTGGGAGCGGTTTCAAAACCGATCCTCATTCTCAAGTTTGAAGAAATTCATTTGTGCCAACACCAGTTTGGAAATTCATTTTGAAAACTCAATACATCTCCAAGTTCCAATTTATGTTAGTTCACCTATTACTAGTGTGATTACTTGTGGCCACTTATAACGAGCTTCAAGAGTCATTCAACCCCAATGTGATCAGCATTGGTGTTAAACTATCCATCCACCCCACTTTGGTGTTCGGTTTCCCTTGATCGCTAGCAAATCAAGTTCCACCTCCCACCTCAATTCACACAATCAAATAATCAATCATTAATTTCATTTTCTATCTTCTTAATCTTTCTAGTCATAATCACCCATCAATACATTTACCAATTTCTAGAATTCATTTACTCACTTACTAGTCATCTCATCCATTGTTACTCAACCTATCTTCAACTTCTATACCCAAGAATTTCAAAAAGTTAGTTTTCCAATTAGTTCTTCTATCCTCAAATCGTTCACAAGTCAAATCAATTCCTATCCTCAAATTATTCACAAATATCAAATCAACTCAAGTCACCTAGGGGACTCAATTCCCACTAGGTTCAACATCGGTTTCATACCGATTTATACTCATCAATTTCCTCAAACATACTCACTACTCCCAACTATTACCAATCGGGGTTCTCATTCCCCAAGGAGTTTCTCTACTCCATTCACCTCAAATCTCTCACAATCAATACTCCTTCCCACTTCAAATCTCACGATCAACCTTAATTACATTATGAATGGATACATATGTTTATGTAACATAAGTACCAATCATCAAAACAAATTCTTTTGCGCTATGCGCATTATAGTTTACGCACTATTAAGTAAAACATACATTTCACTGTTTTCGCCCTACCCCCCTTAAAAAGGGATTACGCCCACGTAATCTACCATGTGTCAATGTTGGACATAGGTGTAAGGCGTTCAACCATCACGGAGTGGTTCAACTTCCATGCGGTCTATTACACCATGTATTCTGGTCAAAGGGTCTTAACCATATTGCTGGTTAGTCCCTGCACCAAGAATTCTCATCGGAGTTTGTTTAACTCTTAACCGGGTTCGAATCTGGCCTTAGAGGCTTCAAGGCATTGATAATTAGCCATTAATCACTAGGTATATTAGCCTTAGAACTTTGGGCCCACTAGCTTCTTCCGCGCGACCCTGATAACCTAGGGTTTATTTGCCCTTCTCGTTATTCTAAATGTGTTATACATTATCCTTTTTATCCTTTTTTTATCTTGGGAATAAGGTTCGTCAATCAAGCGTGGTATTATTTTACCGTACGCAAACTCAATGAGTTACAGGTTTTCTATCCAGCTCTCTGGAATCAATGTACATACTATTGTGTACTTGAGTGATTATTCACTTGAGGTTGAGCCACTACTTAGTTGTAGTGCTCCCTCTGTTATCAGTGAAATACCACAAACATTTAAATAATTAAATAATGGTAAATAAACATTATTCGAGGGATTATTAAACCCTAAGAAAGTATATAAACACTTAGGCGTTAAAAACGCACCTAAACTCCTTAAGGTCATAAACGAGTGTTAAGCCGGACCTTAAGCAAATCAAGTTATATAAGCTATGAACATCATATGAAGTTAATCAAGGATCATTATATGACCCTTATAACACAGGACCTCATCTAAAACTGAGTACAAATACAAAATGCCCGGGAGTTCCCTTAAAGGCCCTTAAGGCCCGAAAGTCCCGGAAATACTTTATAAGATGAAATAGACCATTACACTTCATTCCAAATGCACCATAACACTTTATTAAACATATGAGATGAAGTCCTCACGCTAAATTCTTAATTAAACGCAAAGTGCACGGAGGTTCCCGATGGGGGCCCAAAAACCCCCGGGAATGCCCCGGAGAGGTGCCGAGGTGGCACAAACTCCTATATAATTCATTCTTAGAGTTACTATCATCAATATTCAACATTCTAAAGAGAATGATCGAGCTACTTTTTCAAAAATACACAAAGTGCTTGGGGGAATTTCTTAACGCTCCTTGTTGCCCCGGGAGTGTCCCAGTAGCCCGGAAATTGTGTCTTGAGTTGATATAACCTCATATAACACAATGTAACACCTTAAAATATTATTATTGACTATAAAAATGTTTATAAACACTTGGAACTCATAGCGACTGCTTATTTTCCAGAATATCCTTAAAGCACAAAAACGCACCTCCGGGTGTCATAAAAACGTGTTCTACGCAATTACCTTGAAGTTTTTGAGGAGCCACGAGTTGATAATCTTAAATGGGGAGGAATTTACCATCTAAATCAATTAATTCCAGTGCTAAACTCATAGCACAAACAGGGCCGATTTTATGATCAAAAAGTACTATAAAATTAGCATTTTTCCTTAGAAACTTTCATCTTTTACCTTGGTATAAATGTACCAATTAAATGTTGGAACTTATAACATGTTATAATATGGTATTAATACAATATAGTGTAATAGGAATCAAATTAAAAATAAGTCCCATATGGCTGCTATTGTGGGCGCCATTTTGGGTATATTTTGACTAGTTTTAGCTTGTAAATTATCTTATGGAATGATGACTCATCTTCCATGTGCCATGTGACATTGTGTCAAATAAAATCAGTCAAGGGAGGCTCCTCATTACTGATTTCCTGCAAGAAAATGAGAAGGAATTAGTTTAGCAAAAGTCGTGGAAATTAAAATACAAAAAGTAAGTTCCTAGATCTACTTTAGTATTAGTCTAATACAAACAAATGAAACAGCCCATTCCTTAGCCATATGCTGCCGATAATGACCATGGGAGTGGAGGTTTGATTGTTGTCTATCTAGTCAAAAGAAGACACCACCTAATTAGCATGTTCTCTTGTCAAATATAAACAAAAACCAAGTGTCTCCTACAACACCTAGTTGCCGATTTTATGCAAGGAAAAGGGGGTTTGATTGCTACATGATTAGTCAAATAAAACATCTACCAACCTAGGCATGTTCTCATGTCTTCAATTGACAGAAATTAAGACCTACAACAGCCCTCCATTACCGTAAAATACAAGAGAAATAAGACAAGTTAGTATTCATATTCAACTTAGAAAAATGCTAAAGTATTACCTTGCCTTTGTCTTCTTGTTTCAATTATCAAACAAAGCTATTCCCTTCTTCCTTGTCATTCAGCCGAAAGTCTAGTCAATAATAGACATTTTATTGAGCCATGGGTCAAGTAATAAACTAAGGCAAAAACTAGACAATTTTGACATTATTTTGTCAAAAGAAAATTCCTTCCTTGCTTTCTCTAAAACTCTTACGTGAGTACCATTCTCATTTGCCCCTCCTTCCACCGAATTGGTAATCTCTTCATTCCCTCTCTTTTCATTCTTCCTTAGCTAGTTTATTCCTTAGAGCTTCAAAGATCCATTAATGGTGTATTAAGTTCTAACACCATTTCTATGTAATTTTCCTAGTTAATTCTACTAAGTCTTGAAGCAAGAATCTACCTAGCAATCCTACAAGAATTCTCCAAGCTTTAGTGCTCCAAGGAGGTACCTAGATTCAACAACAATACAAGGAACAACAAGATCAAGTTAAGGTATATTTTCATGCTTGAAAATCCTAAGTAAATACCTAAGTCATTTCCGAAAATTATGAACTTCTAAACCAAGGTTCTCTTCATCTTTTCATGAAGGAAACTTAGATCTACAATCATCCCAAGGTGTACCGAAAATCCCTTGAAAAATACCTAAGGTAAACTCTTGTAAAACTACTCCAAATCTTACTTATAAATTCTTGTTAGGAGTCTAACACTTGGATCTCCTAAACATATACATGGAGGCCGAAAGTTCTTCAAAAAAATACCATTGGAGGAGCTTGGAATTCAAGGAGAAATCAAGTATAAGAATTATCTTGATTTAAGGAGTAAGTTTCTATAATTAAGGTTTATTAAGTTTAAGTTTGATTTAAGCTTCAAACTTTAGTATAAAAATTATGTACAACCCTTAGATAAATTAAGGCCGAAATACTATAGGTTCTAATGGCAAGAAAAATATTTATAACATACAAGGTAAGATTATTACCTTAAGGTATAAATTTGTGTCACAAAATTTAATTATGATACATATATAATTAAACCGAATTGCCTAGGAGTTAAATGTTCTATTTTGAGTTTATAATCATCCTAAGTCATTAACATAATTTTTAGAAGTGTTATATGGCTTATATACATTTATATATAGATATCATAAAGTTTAAATCAAGTTTTAAAACCATATGGTAAAGGTTTATTAAAACCGAGAGCAAAGTATATTATTTGGTGAGTTTTGAAGTATATAAGTATATTAGCTTATATTACAAATTTTGGGAGTATTAAAAATAGCTACAAGTATTTAAATGGCTAATTTATAAGATTATGTGGCTTAAATGTAAATTTTGAAAAGATTAGTGTACTAATAATAATAGCCGAGAGCTTAAGGGTTAATTTAGTATACTTATGATATAATATAAGGTAGGAATTAATATTATGAATTTTGGTGAATTTAAATAAGTGTTTGTGAGCCTCGATTTTAAACCCTATCCTATGTTGATTAAAGTTAATTATGATCTAAACAGGTTTTAGGTCCACTTATAACCTAAGATTAATAACTATGTCATATAACAATAATTATTAAAACCTAAGCTAGCTCACTGGAACCTATTATGAGTCGCCACCTAATTTTGACCTAGATTAAATTAGGAAAGGATAGTTCGGGTTCGGGGGCTTGATATTCGACTTATTTAGGGTTCAAATTACTTTCATTACGGCTTATTACGAGTCGTTTTAACCTAAGTGCGCGAGCTTCTGTTTTTTTTGTGTTTTTTAGCATTTTTTGACAGAAAATTAAAGTGAAATTAAAAGCTATCTAAACTAGGGTTTCGGAGGCAGAATTAGGTCGAATTTTGCTTACGTCCGTAGCCACGGACCCCATGTCCGAGACCACGGACCCCAGTTCACCCAATTATACAGAAGAGTCGAAATTAAAGGAAAACAGAATTGCGAAGTCCGGGCCACGGACAGGCTGTCCGTGGGCCCGGACATTATTAGAAAACCTAAATTTTGAATTTTTTAAAATCCCGCCGCCGTCCGTGGGCGTCCGGCTTACGGACAGGGAGTCCGGGACCCCGGACATGACGTCCGTGGTGCGGACCCCTCGGACGGCGGCGTTGAGGCCGTTCCCGAAGGTGTTTTTCACTCAAATTTTATGGGTGTGTGGCCTGAAAGATGTACAAGACGTTAGTGATTGAAAATTTTCAATTTGAATTCGAATTAAGCACGAAACTTAGTAAACAAGTTATTGGACAGAAGCTTAAACAAACAGCAATTCAGAAGCGTAGAAGGGTTAGTTTAAGCCCAAATTTTGAGGCAAGACAGATATATCCTTAGAGAATTAGGGAAGTGGAGTGTCTACCTGTTTTACCTTCGGATTCACAACGATTCTTCACACCGGGATTCGTCGAGTGCTCCGTTGATGGCAGACCCGAAAGGTTTTCGAACCAAGCTTCTGGTTGTTGGTTGTTCTTGCTGTTCTTCACGTTTTGGTGGTGTTTTTGCGGGGTTTTGATGATTATTGGTGCTTTGGGGATTGGAAAACGTGTTTAGATGGTGATTTCGGGGGATTTTCGGTATGATTTGGGTGGCCGGGTGTTGGAAAACGTAAGAGAGAGAGAGAAGGCTGTGTTTTCTGACTCTCTAGGGTTCTTGAGCATATGAGGTTCTGATTTTATCCAAAAACCTATCCCCTTATATAGACTTTCTTACAGATAAAGAAAATCTAGTAAAAGTAAGATTTTTTGGTATTTTAATTAGAAGACTTCCCAAAGGAATTTTGCTGTGAAATTTTAACTGTAACACCCCATCCAACATTAACACACTTACAATAAACTGCAGCGGAAATACAAACCTCATCACATTACTTAACTCGTTGGTGTTACACGCCGTTAGCCACCCACGTGGCTAACAAGGCTAATCCATATACATTGTACCGGTCTGATGGGCTAAATTCCCGAGCAACTACACATTATTATCCCTTTCCATTAACAACAACAACAACAACATACACCTTTCAACCATACCGAGTATTTATAAACTGATGCCGATAACAATTTCGGTCTTACTACGCCTACAATGCTTACGCCATTTAAATGGCTACCCATGTATAAACATCTACCCCGTCCTACTCTCGAACGGCTTCCAGCTCCTTGTACCTGAAATAGAAAAGGAGAGAAAGGGTGGCCCCCAAGGGGCTCAGCACCTTTGCTGGTATGGTAATCCCGCAGCCCACATGCTACCGGGCCACGCACAACTAATTGTCGTCTTAGCATGCAGTTGATTATATTTAAATCATGCATACAAACCATAAACACACAACACTTTGCATACACCCAACAATAGGGCTCAATACATATCCAACACATCCACGCTTAACAAATCATCCAATGATTCCTTTAACCCTAGAGCGGCTCTCCTCTAAAACGGAGCTACTTCCTTAACGAATGACACGTACCCATTAATCGGGTTATCCTTAAACGCCTCTTGTCACAACTGGGATTCATTTCCATGATCCACACACTCCATATCCTACAACATATCTCATTCCTCACATAACAAAACCTTTCTTGTTTCGGCGCACACATGATAACATCGCATTCATTTTAAACACCTAACGTATACATATCATAGCATAGCAAGGGAAATTGCCTAGCACAATATCAACACAAAACACCATAAGATCGGTTCACACAAGGAACCTTCCACCATAGTTAGTATATATAGTGAGCCTAGAGATTATTGCCAATCTCATGCTAAGCTCGTTACCAACCTCGTTACCGTCCAGTTATATTGAACGGTTAACTTAAACCCAAGGTGTGTCGGATATAGTAATCCCAAGCACACCGAAATAACATTCGTATGCCCCTGTGGCCCGACGTGAGTCAGTAATTAGCTTTGGATAAGCTAAGGGAAGGTAGAAACCAAATTGGAATACAACCTATACATACACCAAGAGAGCCGAACCGGATATGACATCGACTCCCGTCCATCACACGTGTGGCCGGAACATACCGGACTCCTCACCCCCTGTTAGTACATATATACTTATAAATAAGTAGTTAGAGTTCCACTATGGGACTTATCACATCCACCCACCATACGGTATCATAACCGAGTTAAGCACACAAGGGAGGTTCACACACTTGCATACAACAACAATATCCAACTAACTCACACATAGCCGTGGTCAGAACGTTCCCAAGGTTTGGGTCGTTAACTCCGAATACCGATCTCTCATGTGCTCCTAGTTCTAGTTAGCTAAGGTTTAACACTTATTTGAGGTTAAACGGTATCGGAGGCCAAATTCGCCACATAAATGAATTACTATAAACTCATTACATGTTTTATCTTACAAGGTGGCAAACACTCAGAAAAACACGTTGGCATACAAGCCGGTGTAATCCGGTAGGACATAGGTTGCAAGAAAACCATACCTGTCACCGGAGTCCACTCTACCATGTCCACTTACGTTCCTCGAATAATTCTCGAACAACTGGTACATTAAAGTTACCTTCATTAACACTGGGGTAATATGTTTGTGTAACGTCAAATGACCATGGTTAACCCCGTTTAACTAGTTAAATACCCTTACATTTTTAACGTGTTTCACTCTTTCATTTTACTTCAACTTTTCACCCACCAAATTGCGTTTATAACTCACCTAACATGTCCTACACAACCTTATAACATCATTATTCATCAATCCCCATCATTAGATATCATTTTCCAACCTTAAACAACATTTTTAGAGTGGTCCGGGACTTGGTCCTTACCTTAAGTCCCGGACCAACACATTGGAGTACTCTCGGCCAATTTTAATAGGGTGGTCCGGGACCTTGTACTCACCCTAAGTCCCGGACCAAAGCTCTTGTAAAACTCTCGGCTTGAAAAACTACCCTGGTCCGGGACCTTGTACCAATCCCAAGTCCCGGACCAATATGTTCTACAATCCTCGGCCTCTTTTACATGCACGGTCCGGGACATCTTCCAAATCCTAAGTCCCGGACCACTGTAACAGAATTCCAAGTATGACATTTTCAAGTCTTGTTTCATCTCTTATCTTCATCCATTGATTACCCAAGCTTCATACATGAACTTAGGCATATTCTAATACCAAAATATCACTTTGATTCACCTTATAACATCAACCAACTTGTTACCCAATTTTCTTACCAAATCTCTTAACACTTGTAACATTTTCCATTTGGTTTCCTAAGTGGTGTTTCACCTATAAATGGCTACTACACTAAAATGCTTCCTCACCTTCATAACATCATCTCCCAAGCATCTCCTCTTACTAACCAAATCCTCTTTTCACAACTTCTTGAATTCCTTTCTCAAAACCTTACCTAAACATCATTTTCTCCTTATTCATCAACATTACCTAAACCTTAAACAAACTTCTCCAAGACTTAAATACATCCTAAAGACACTCATTGGATTTCTAGAACTTCCAAGACAATGCCTAAATCCTTATAGCACCTTAGAACACCTTAATGCATGTTTTCTTCCTTAGTGAAGCATGTATCCATTCCTAACAATTCCTAGTTCAACCAAGTTCATTTAAGCACTTAAAACTCCTTATACATTTTACAAATTTTGCCATAGGTTCTCTTAGCACCTCATCATTCCAAAGCTCATAGTTTTCACCACTAAACATTCAAGAACACCTAGATCCATCAAAAACACCATCACCCACAAGACTTCACCAAATTTACACTACACCACAATATAGTGCATAATTTAAATTGCTTGGCACTTAGGCCCTTAAATGCATGGCTCTTAGGCCCTTAAATTGCATAAATCTTAAACACTGAATTTCCACAATACATAAGCCTTTGACCTGCAATTACACACACCAAGACATATGTTCCTTTGCTAGTCTCCTTGAGAACACCTTACTAAGTCATTCACCATTTGCTCTTTAGGTAGTTTTAGCAAGCATTATAAGCTCATTTCTCCTAAGGCATTAAACCACATTGAGATAGCATATTTACCTCCTTTCCACTCAAACTTCTTTCTTGTTTCCTCTTAAAACCGGTAAGGCATTTCTTTCCTTGTCAACAACTAAACAATATACCAACATTGAAATGAGTATATAAGCTTTATGCTTCATCTCATTGTAAACCCTAGGTTTACATATATTATCTTAAGGTATTAAAATGATTGTTTTACCTTGGAATGGAAAGAGAGCTTGAATATATATCAAGAGAGGACTCTACCAAGCCCTTGGAAGATTCAAATGAAGCTAAAACAAGCAAGGTAAAGACACCATGGTGAGGTGAATTTTCGGCCATGTACTAAAAGGAGAGGAAACTTGATTTTTCTTTGAGATTCCTTACCTAGAAGCAAAGGATAACAATAATATGTGAAAAGGTGAGCTCAAGCTCCATCAATGGTGAATCTCCTTGGCACCGAAATTGAGTTCTTGAAGATTTGAAAAGGTATAAGTGTAGAGCTTGCTCCAACTAGAAGAACGGTGGTCTTGGAATTGAATTTGGACCATGGAGCTAGGAGTTACAAGTGGTCAAAGATGGAAAACAATGGTGGTGTTGGTGTTGCTGTAGCAGCTCATAAAAGAGAGCAAGAAGGGAGGTTGGAGACGTGTGAAATGGAGGAGGAAAGGAGAAATGAAGATAGAACTTGCTTTAACAAGATATTTGTATTATAAGGTAACTTTCTCCTTTTACCTTCCTACCCTTCCTTTCCTTAATTGATTTTTACATGGTGGTGACTCACCTTCATAAAAATCGGCCCCCATATACTTAGAAGGGTATAATAGTCTTTGTTGACCAATTTAATTACTTATAACAACATATGTTACAAACTAGCTTATAAAAGTTACTATTCATAAAACAAGGCACATAGAAGTGAAATTTTTGATTTCCCATTGATATAGACTTCCAAATGTGATACTATATAGTACACATGTTAATTAAAGAGTAATGATGGACATTTAGCCATTCAAAACTCATTTACAAGACAATTTTTCAAAAACGTGCTTTAAGACTCCTTAAAGCACATTTTGTGTTTAACTTGTTTTCAAGCTTGGTTTTCTTTGGTAATTGATTTAATATGTTCATTAACATATTTATAAGGTATAGGTATGACCATTAGGTCTTTTACAAATTTATCCCAAGCTTAGAGCACATTTTTGCTCTTATTGACTTTAAGGTACTTATTTGTGTTTTGTTTGGTTTCATTGTCTACCAAAGTTTCCTAAGGACTTAATTAGCCTTATAAAGTCATAATTAAATATTATCAAGTCTTGGTAGGCTCTTTGGGTCCTAGCCAAGTTCACTCCAAGCTTAGAGCATGTTTTTGCTCAAACCGTGTCTTAGTGTTTTATTGTGTTTTACCATGGTTTAAATGGTTCATTTATGTTTCTAAGGCACTTTTTAGCCTTTAAATACCATAGTTTAACATTTACACAACATACCAAGGTTTGGGGTATTTCATTAACCACATGTCAAGGATGGATATTATGAATTTTCTGAGGTGGAACCGAATTTTTTAAATGTTGGAATATTTTTAAATTGAATTTCTTGTCAGATTCAGTCAGAAATTGCTAGAAAATTATTGGAAACTCGAAAAATCAAAATTCCAACGCCATTATGCTTAGAATGTCATCCTCTATCATGGGTTAAAATATCAAAGCATTTCAAGCTGATTTGGGCATCCTTTGGAGGAGAGAGAAAGCTTATAGGAGGTCTTAGGAGCCTTTAAAGATTACCAAAACACCCCTGAAAATGACGAAGCTGCTCCCCATGCCATGGAACGCGCCGATCGAGCCGGAATCCCTCACTACTTGATTAAAATGCCTCTCACAACACCACCACCCTGTAGACCCTAACCCAGGGGGTCAAAATTTTGGGTATAACAGATTGCCCCCCGTCAACTAGACTTTGTAGTGGATGTGAAAAGTCTGGTTGATGCTTGAGTGATGCCCCAAAATTTTGGACTTCACGAAATTCTCCATGTTGTGCGAAACCACGTTTACTGCGTCCAGCTATTCGGAGGCGCTGACTACCTAAGCAACAAAACGCTGTCGAGCTATTCTAAGGTGCTGACTACCTATAAGTGAAAATGTGTCAAGCTATTCTAAGGCGCTGACTACCTAGGTGACGAAAACGAAATAATGTCAAGCGGTTCTAAGGCGTCGACTACCTATAATACATGAAATGATGCGATGCCAAGCGATTCTAAGGCGTTGACTACCTATGATGTGAGAACTGGGTGTTATGCAAATGCGAGAATGCTGAAATGCCAACGATACTAATGATGCTGATGCTGATGCTGATGTTGATGATGCTCGGATGCTTCTGGGGACCGAAACCCGTACTAACGCTCCTGGCTGGACCCAATGTGGACTTATTGCCATCGCCCCCCAAGCCGGTGTGCAGGGATAACTCTGGTAAAAACCCTGGGGACTTATTGCCTTCGCCCACCATTCGTTGATCCCAAAAATAAGTTGACATCACAAAAGGAGGATTTATTGCCATCACCTCGCCAACTTTTCTGCCGCCAGGTCTTGTGACGCGCCTGGAAAATGCAACTAGGTCTTATGACGAGCCTATATGAATGAGATGAATGCGGTGTGTTTGATAAGAGTGGGTAAGCTAAAGGGTAACGCTAGGTCTTACTACGAGCCTAAGGGAATGCAACTAGGTCTTATGACGAGCCTAAAGGATGGTTCTAGGTCTTATGACTAGCCTAAAGGGATGCGACTAGGTCTTACTACGAGCCTAAGGGAATGCAACTAGGTCTTATGACGAGCCTAAAGGATGGTTCTAGGTCTTATGACGAGCCTAAGGGTATGCAACTAGGTCTTATGACGAGCCTAAAGGAAGAATCTAGGTCTTATGACGAGCCCAAGGATGGTTCTAAGTGAAAGTGAGTAACATGTATAATGGGTCTAAATGGATGTAGAAGGATTAGGGTTTATGTCAAATCTGGAGATAGTAGGGCTCAAGATGGGCCTATGGATGTTTGGGTGTGAAGGTAGGGCTTAAGACGGGCCTGTGGGATGTGAGAATGGTTTGAACCTTTGGGTTTTGGATTTTTGGGCCTCAATCGGTGTTGTTGTTGCAATTGCCGGAACCAACAATTGCCCCCAGTATTCTTTCGTAAGGCAACCTGAGTTAGAGTTCATGGCGATCGATCGGAACGATCGATTGCCCCCAGTATTTTCTTGTGTGAACAAGTCTCGTCCTCACAGGGTCAAGGCTTATGTTTTGATGTGGTGCTTCCTACACTCGACGTGTTCGGTGTTTGCACTCGTTTCTCACTTACGAGCACAACTTCTCAACCATTGAATTTGACATTTATTAGATTTACGTGTTCAACCTGCTACTTTCACACGATTGGATACACAACTACTAAGTCGGAAGTCTTTTGAGCTTATAACGTGGCCATGGGGTGTGATGAATGACAACAGGATAATGGAGGAATGTTTAGGATATGTGGAGCTTTAAGGATGACCAAAGCTACAACTTGCACCGTCTCTCGGACTTATCTTCTTTGCCTTGAAGTCATTTGGCTACTTCGTGATGACTTCGCTTATGAACTTGGGACTTGGAACTTTTGATTGTTCCTTGCATCTTCTTTCTTTTTTCCGATTCTGGGTTTCTTTGAGGCTTTTCAGGTTTGCCTTCCTTGAATCTCCTTTCCTTCGGGGTTCTTGTGTTTCCCGGTTTTGAACTTTGAGAGCTGTTTTTGATGTTAGCTCGTTTGGATCCTGTGTCACTTTGGGACCATTTGCGGATCGCTTCGTCATGCTGGTAGCGGTTTTGCTTCTTTGGACTTGTGAAGTTGTTGTTCAGAAGTCGGGCTCCTTGCCTCCTTTGGTCACCGGGTCGGTTATTCATCATTGGCGGGCTTGTTTGTGGAGCTTGTAGTGTTGTAAAAG
This sequence comes from Limonium bicolor, assembly GCA_023374045.1. Classification (NCBI taxonomy): domain Eukaryota; kingdom Viridiplantae; phylum Streptophyta; class Magnoliopsida; order Caryophyllales; family Plumbaginaceae; genus Limonium; species Limonium bicolor. The sequence goes on from CM041776.1 coordinate 247,973,518, forward strand.
AGGTTATATATGAAAAGCTTAGCGGGGGTGCCTAGGGTGTAATGTCAGGGTTCATAAGCTTTTGGCTGTGTGGTGCTGTGCCTAGGTGCTTCGTCATCCCTAATAGTAATGTATCCGTTCTTTGTTACTTTTCATAGGTTTAAGCGTAAATTTACAAAATATCTCCTTCGGTTGGAGTCATGGCGTTTACCTCGCCTTTGAATGTGACCTCTCCGGAGTCGTGTAAAAATGACACGCTCTTTCGCTCTTGGTTCTACCGCTCAAGGCACTCTTGCGAAACGTTCACTCAGAGACTTGCTTGCACAAAATAAACAAACGTTATCGTTCCTTAACTCAGATTGCCCCCAGTATTGTTGTAGGGTTTACTTAACAAACCTTAGAATGCCCAAGTTATTTATGGAGGGTGGCTGCATGGGTGATGATGAATGGTGGTGAGTGATGATGGGGCGATTGCTGAATGATTTATCTTTTTGTTTTTTTTTTGCACGTGAACAAATACATAAACATCAAAACATGAATAAAGAAGAAATTTTATTGATAACCAAAAGAACAACAATGGTACTGAGTACCGATTAAACAGGAAAACAGCTGAACTAGCTAGAGAACTTAAAAGAAAAGGAAAAGGACAAAAGCTACGCGAAACAACTTAAAGGGAGAAAAACAAAGATTCCTAGTGGTGTTCTGGCATAGGATTCCCGAAGATATTCCCGCGCTCTGACAACTGAAGTCCCTGGTCAATCAGGTCTTGGATCTTATGCTGTAGGGCCCTGCAATGATCGGTGTCGTGACCTGGTAACTGATGGTAGAGACAGAACTGATTTGGGCTCCTGCCCAGACGGGTGACTCCTGGTCGGGGCGGAAGAGGCTACAAGATGTTCTGCTCCTGGAGCTTTTTCAGAGCATGACTCAAAGGCCGACCGATATCTGTGAACTCTCGCTGATTAAAATCCGGTCTTGGAGGTGGTACCGCTCGATAGTTCCTCCCCTGTTCCCTTGGCTGCTGGACTGCATTCACCTTGTATTGTCCCATGTACCTCTGCGGTGCGCTCTGTGCGTAAGCTGCGGTCGGGTAGGAGGCTTTCGCTGGTTTGGATTTTGGGAACTTTGAATTACTTCCGGATCCTCGGGGATATCCAAGCTTTAAGTCTCCCTTGTGGATCTTTTCCTCCAAAACTTCTACCTGGCCCATGAGCATATCAAAGCTTGGAAAGTACATATACTTTAATTCATCATTGTACTGCTTTTGCATGTTCTCAACAATCATGCGAATTTGCTCCTGCTCATCCATCCTTGTGGGCATGCCCGCTGCCTTCCTCCTCCACCGCTTTATAAAGTCAGACATGGACTCACTTCCCGTTTGGCGCGTGCCGGCAAGGTCAGACCGGGTGATTTCCAAGTTTTTAGCATACTCGAAGTGAGTCAGGAAGGCTTCACATATCTCCTCATATGTCTTAGTGTTCATTCTTTGAGTTAGGTACCATCGTTGAGGAATCTCGTCTAGGTACCGGGCAAAAACCTTGGCCTTTTGCATATCATTGAGCCTTAGGATAGACATCTCTCGATCAAACATCACCAAATGAATCTGGGGATCGGTCGAGCCCTTGTAGAGAGCCAAAGTGGGGAGCTTCAGCTTCGCGGGTAGCTCAACGTCTGGATAGGATCCCATGGAGAGGTAGTCAAAGCCAGCAGGTTTACCGGCCTTTTCCATGCGCTCAATGCGCCTTAGAGCCCTCTGAACTTCAACAGCTAACTGGTTCCCGGGAGCCCCACCTCCGTATCCAACATGGGTGTCATGTCCCTCCAAGGGGATATTGTCCATGCCATATAAAGGGTTGACAAATCCTTGCAGCGGTCCTTCCCGTCTTGCTGCCTCCAAGGACCCTATTTTCTCAGGGAGCTTCAATGTTGCTGCGTTGCCGTGCCTCCAAGGCTTCAATGGCAGCTTGATGTTTCTATTCCAGGCTGGCTATTCGATCCTGCTCCTCCGCTGGACCCCCAGTAGTTCTACTTTGGGCTGCCGTTTCCAACGCCGCCAACTTATCCTCCAGCTTGGTGATTGTATCCACATATTTGCTTTCGAGTGCCTGGATTGCTTCCTGGTGCCTCAAATCAAAATTTCTTATGAGTGATTCAACAGAAGTGTTCTGGTTTTCCCCCCCTGCTTGCTGATCCTCCTAAAGGATATCATCATGGACCTGGACCGACATGCCAGATGAGCTGGAGTCTACTTCGGGCCGGAAGGATGGAAGTGGAGGAGTAGGCAGTCGGGTCAAACGTCCGGAACTTCTGTCCCAGCGCCTTTCTGAAATCTTGCCTTCTTTCTGTTTCAGAACATAGGGTGAAAACAAAAACCATCAGGCACGGGCTTTCAATGACATGGAAAGATTTTCCTCTGAGGACCCTTATGTTCTAATTACAGGACTCTTTTTTGGACCTTTCAAGCCTAGCGGGCTGGAGATTTTTGGCATGCGAAATGGGCCAGCAACCCTAATGGGAGCCTTTGAGCTTATTCTGAGAGGGTGATTTCATGGAGGTAAAGGCATCTGGGCCACTGAAATCCTCAAGTGTTTCATTTGGACTGGGGGGAGATTGATGGATCGATATAGACATTGGGCCTGAGGCCCAGGAGAAAGAACGCATGCACAAATGTCCTCACAAAATGACTTAGTCCAACGGGTACAGGTCAATCCGGAGAGGTGCTTGGGGTGCTGGCCCAGGTCACCACAAAGGAATAGGGCTTGCACGCTATTCTCTTTGGGCCTCCCCACTTTTTTCACATCACCTAAAGGTGTGCGTCTACGGTCGGGTCTTTGACTGACCAAACAATGGGCTAGGTAAGGGTACTTGCCAGGAAAATGCTTGGGGCTAAGGCCCAGGTATTAAGGGGGTGTGGTTAGACGACACCCTCCCCTTTTCCCCCACTTATTCACATCACCTAAAAGGTGTGAGTCCCTGGCAGGGGACCCTCAAACGGGTCCCGGGGTGAAATCGGTTTATGTGGACCCTCGCTCTCATATGATGCAAAAGTACAGAAATTTAAATTGCGCACAAAAGTAAACAAACAATGTAATAAATCCATAAATAAACATTTTCGAGTTAAGCCCTCTTTCTTAAAATTAAACAAGTTAATATTAAGAATCTTGTCCCCAGCAGAGTCGCCAGTATGTGAGCCTCGATTTTAAACCCTATCCTATGTTGATTAAAGTTGATTATGATCTAAACGGGTTTTAGGTCCACTTATAACCTAAGATTAATAACTATGTCATATAACAATAATTATTAAAACCTAAGCTAGCTCACTGGAACCTATTATGAGTCGCCACCTAATTTTGACCTAGATTAAATTAGGAAAGGAGAGTTCGGGTTCGGGGGCTTGATATTCGACTTATTTAGGGTTCAAATTACTTTCATTACCCCTAGAAGTCGTTTCTCCTCTACTTAGTTTAATTACGGCTTATTACGAGTGTTTTAACCTAAGTGCGCGAGCTTCAGTTTTTTTGTGTTTTTTAGCATTTTTTGACAGAAAATTAAAGTGAAATTAAAAGCTATCTAAACTAGGGTTTCGGAGGCAGAATTAGGTCGAATTTTGCTTACGTCCGTAGCCACGGACCCCATGTCCGAGACCACGGACCCCAGTTCACCCAATTATACAGAAGAGTCGAAATTAAAGGAAAACAGAAAATTGCGAAGTCCGGGGCCACGGACAGGCTGTCCGTGGGCCCGGACATTATTAGAAAACCTAAATTTTGAATTTTTTTAAAATCCCGCCGCCGTCCGTGGGCGTCCGGGCTTACGGACAGGGAGTCCGGGACCCCGGACATGACGTCCGTGGGTGCGGACCGCCCTCGGACGGCGGCGTTGAGGCCGTTCCCGAAGGTGTTTTTCGCTCAAATTTTATGGGTGTGTAGCCTGAAAGATGTACAAGACGTTAGTGATTGAAAATTTTCAATTTGAATTCGAATTAAGCATGAAACTTAGTAAACAAGTTATTGGACAGAAGCTTAAACAAACAGCAATTCAGAAGCGTAGAAGGGTTAGTTTAAGCCCAAATTTTGAGGCAAGACAGATAATACCGTAGAGAATTAGGGAAGTGAAGTGTCTACCTGTTTTACCTTCGGATTCACAACGATTCTTCACACCGGGATTCGTCGAGTGCTCCGTTGATGGCAGACCCGAAAGGTTTTTGAACCAAGCTTCGGGTTGTTGGTTGTTCTTGCTGTTCTTCACGTTTTGGTGGTGTTTTGCGGGGTTTTGATGATTATTGGTGCTTTGGGGATTGGAAAACGTGTTTAGATGGTGATTTCGGGGGATTTTCGGTATGATTTGGGTGGCCGGGTGTTGGAAAACGTGAGAGAGAGAGAGAAGGCTGTGTTTTCTGACTCTCTAGGGTTCTTGAGCATATGAGGTTCTGATTTTATCCAAAAACCTATCCCCTTATATAGACTTTCTTAAAGATAAAGAACATCTAGTAAAAGTAAGATTTTTTGGTATTTTAATTAGAAGACTTCCTAAAAGAATTTTGCTGTGAAATTTTAACCACATGTCAAGGATGGATATTATGAATTTTCTGAGGTGGAACCGAATTTTTTAAATGTTGGAATATTTTTAAATTGAATTTCTTGTCAGAATCAGTCAGAAATTGCTAGAAAATTATTGGAAACTCGAAAAATCAAAATTCCAACGCCATTATGCTTAGAATGTCATCCTCTATCATGGGTTAAAATATCAATGCATTTCAAGCTGATTTGGGCATCCTTTGGAGGAGAGAGAAAGCTTATAGGAGGTCTTAGGAGCCTTTAAAGATTACCAAAACGCCCCTGAAAATGATGATGCTGCTCCCCATGCCATGGAACGCGCCGATCGAGCCGTAATCCCTCACTACTTGATTAAAATGCCTCTCACAACACCAGCACCCTGTAGACCCTAACCCAGGGGGTCAAAATTTTGGGTATAACAGTGTTCAAGTCTTAAAATAACAATTTATAAAGTTTTGGGGCCATTTTGTAATTTATGGAAAGTTTGGTGTATAACCGAATTACTAATGAATTTCTGGGTATATTAAAGTATTAATTATGAAATTAGGCTTTGGTCAAAGTGTTGACCAAAAACTTTGGGTTAAAATGATTTATGACATAAAATATTAAGTTTATAAAAGTTTTGGGGTGAATATGTAATTTATAGAAATTAATATGTAAAACCGAATTGGACAAGGGGCAGAAATGTAATTTATAAAAGTATATGGGCCATTTCGGTTATTTAAGAAAATTAAATATTAAAACTATAGTTTATGAGTTAATATGTAACTTATATAAAGTTTTGGGGTTGAAATGTAATTATGGGAAAGTTAATGTCAAACCGAAAGTTATGTGGATATTTAGCAATTTATAAAGGTTAGTATATTTAATTTGTAATTACCAAAAGTTATATGGTTATTTAGTAATTAATAAAAGTTAATGTGTTCAATTTAGAATTACCGAAATTATAAGGTTAGTTTGGTAATCTAATAAGGAAAGGAATTAAAACTAAGAAATATAATGTATCATGGTATATTATGGAGTATAATGTAAAGTTTATAAAATAATTGTGGTTATAATGAAAATAACCAAATGATATTAATATATGGAATAAGTGAAATCAATTATGAACATATAATTAATGAGATGAAGATATACCATAAAATGGAAATTCATTATCACATGTGGTTACTACATAAAATAACGAACTGTTAAACTACCTGGAAACATTGTTGAATAACAGGGAGAAATAAAGAACATACGGGGTTAGTATACTACGAGTATTAGTTCTATAAAGACAGTACTGTAATACTAAGTGGATAGTCGTATTAACGTTACCCGGTATTGCATGTAAATATAACACCGTACGGGGTGAAATTACTATAAAGCGTGAATTGTCAAGCTAGCAGTTACACGGTGAACGGTATGTTAATTGTGTGGTCTGAATGTCCTAAGGATTTTCCTAAGGTCCAGATGTTGTGTGTTTAATTGTTAAGAGCGATATCTGTGATTTATGTATATGATATTGTATACTGTGTTGCTCGACACCACTGCGTTTTATTTTTACGCGAATGTCTTATGACTGGAAGTTTATACATCTAAACTGGAACAAGACTAACTGACCTTTAGGTATTTTGAGAACCTAACTGATGGTCAACTGTTATAGTCTTAACTCAAGGATTGGTTATTGTATCACTAACTAAAGGGCTAACTTATAAAGAGAGGAATCCAGACTGTTTCGACTTTCTGGCTGCGCATCGTTATCACTACGAGGGACTATATCAAGAGTCACTCAAGGGAATCCATTGTCCACATTCGACGATGGCAGAGGGCACTACTGTTGGTGCACAGGTTCGACCGGATCGGTCAAAATAATTATCCAGGGCCATAAGGTCAGCTGGTAACGGTTCCATTGGAACCCAGGGGACTACTGTCCATTAATAAGTTATTAAGGGTTGTCTTAACATGACGCCTGAGGTGGAATTTAATTGGAAAAGTTTAAGTGGTTAGTTTAAAAGGATAAGGGTCATGTGACCTACTAACAAGTACAGTTAATTAATACGCGTATCTTGTTTGGTTATTGCTATGGTTTATTGGTGTGTGACTATCTGGTTGTTGTTTATTATTGTGATGGTATTGACAGGTGAACTATTGTGTTTTTATTTAACATCACAGTTATTACTATTGTTGTAAAATGGATTATCATGTAATGAATCTAATATCAAGATGGCTAAACGACTTAAGGAATCTAGATGACTTAGGACTACATTTAGCATACCAGCATATCGTTTGCTAAGCCCTTCAATGGGCAAAACATTTTAAGTTGCTGAAGAAGACACAAGCCGGAGTGCGGGGCACAGGGTAGCTGATGTGTTTCCAATAAACACTTTTAAGTTTATTTATGTACTGTATTTTGGAGATTGTTGTATTTGGTTTAGTTGCTCAGTTTAGATTTGGTTTGTAATATTAAGAGTGCTCAGTATCTTGTTCATCACAGCGGGGAGGAGTTGAAGTTGATGGATGGAGTAGGGTTGCCTTGTTACTCACATGGGTGAGTAACGGCGTGTAACACCAACATTAGATAGATTTATTTTCCGCTGCGAATGTTATTTATTATGCTACGACTTGCGCTTATATTACAGGTTTAGGATTAGGGGTGTTACAATAAGTGGTATCAGAGCGTAGTTACGCTCTGATGAAGAAGATACTGAGTCAAGAACTGTGAGCATAGGAATTGTGGGATACGGGAAACGTCTATGAGGATTCGTGACTTAGAAGGAAGATTTTTAGGGATATCTTATTGCTAGTAGTTAGCTTTCTTACATATTTATGATTGTGTATGTAAAACGGTGTAATACCGAGTAGTAATAATAGTATACTATACTATAGATGTCAAGAGCTGGAAGGCCACGTGGAGGCAGCAGTGGATGCGGTGGCGAGACACCGGCAGATGTCCCAGAGATACCAGGCCTAGTAGCGGCCATGGCAGCCTTCGCCCAGCAGCTAGGAGCTCAATTTGCGGGAGCCATACCCCACCCGCCACAGCCCAGAGAAACCAACTGGTTGAAGAGTGTTGCAGACGCTAGAGTACCAACGTATTCAGGGGAACCAGACCCCGCCGCACTAGAGAAATTCATTGTGGAACACCAGAAGGCGTTCAAAGCCGTTAGAGTTCCTGAAGACCAGAAGGTCAACATAGCAGCGTACAACCTGAAGGACGCAGCTGACATTTGGTGGCGGTCTGTCGAGGGCCACCATAGGGCTACACCAAATTTTGATTAGACAATGTTTGTGGAAGTGTTGCGGGAGAAGTACTACCCCGAACACCTGAAGCAGAGGAAGAGGCAAGAATTCGAGACCTGATCCGGGGGAGTCAGACGGTCGACCAGTACTACGCACGATTCATCAGTCTGCTAGATTACATACTAGGGGTCGACTACTCCGACACCGTGATGATTCAAAAGTTTAGGGGAGGTTTACAATATCGTATCCAGGGCGCCATGGGAGCAATACGTTTCACTACTATCCAGGAATGCTATGACGCCGCATCGGCAACCGAGTTAATGCTTCAGTCCAAGGAGGAGGCCCAGGGAAAGAATAGGAAGAATACTGAGGGAGAAGATGGGGGAGCAACCTCTGGCGGTTACTACAAGAAAGGAAATTAAGAGACTGTTGATTGAGAATGAGTTGCCCATTTATTACCTATATTTGAAATTGGTCACTGAACCAAAACCTTCAGCAGGAAATTCTTTGACAAGAAGAAGGGGCGGAAGGACTTCCAGAGTCAGAAGACGAAGGAGCAGGTCCCTCGTCTGACCGGCCCAGCTATTGATGCTCAGCCACTTAGATCGGCACCACCTAAGGGTAAGGATACCCACCTCTCACTTAACTGAAATATGTATTAGCTATACCTTTACTAAACCATGTTGTATAAACCACAGGCAATAAGCCACCCCAGCGTCACTACTACTGTAAACGCTGTGGAAATGATCACCCAGGCGTAGATTGCTCAGGCAGGAAGGTGGAGTGCCGCTATTGCAAGAAGGAAGACCATAGGGAGTATGAGTTCTTTTCCAACCCAGCGAGCCGAGTATACAAGAGATCTAGAGGTTCACAGAGAACACCAGCTATTAAGGCGGGCGGACCAAGAGGAGGTCAGGCGCCACAGAACAACACCTATACTAGAGGACCGGTAGGACAACCATCCTCATCCGGGAGTCAGAAGGGAAAAGAGATAGTTCTAGGAAGAAACACTCTGTACTTAGTGGGAACTTCAGGCGTTGAGGCTAGCGCTCAGCATGAAACCGGTAAGCCTAGAACCTAAACCAAAAGCATGGTGCATGAATGTGTGTTTACAGTTATCAGTTGATGAGACTTATATGTGTTTAGTGTAAATTAAAATTTAGAGAGACCTAACTTAGGAAACCTCTCACCTAATAGGGTACTTTGACATTTGTTTTCCCTTACCTATGAGACCGAGATCACCTGAGCCTATGAGCGAAGGTCGGAGAGGCAGAGTGCCAAGTACTTCGACCCGACATGATCTTACTAAAGCAATATCTAACTCTAGATGAACAAATAGCCATTGTAAATGAATGTAGAACTTTGGGAATAGGCCTTGGAGGATTTTACACTCTAGGATATGAGAGAGGATCGAAACTTAAATTATATATGATGTGTATGGGTAAGGATTGGGACCCACAAACTAGGTTGTATAGAGAGGTAAGAAAAGTAGACGGAGCACAAGTTCCTAGGATACCCGATAGTTTTCAAGCTTTGGTGACAGAAGCGGTCAAGATTGCACAACAATTAGGGACAAACCACATACCGGACATTGAAGCCGACGTTTGTATTGTGAACTTCTATGAAAAAAAGGGGGAAACTTGGATTACACCAGGACCGAGACGAGACGTCCGAGTCAATTACCAAAGGGATACCAGTTGTATCATTCTCCATTAGAGATGATGCTGAGTTTTTATACGGTGATCAGAAGAGGATGGACAAGGCGAGAAAGATTATTTTGAAGTCAGGAGACGTATTGATATTTGGTGGAGAATCCAGATTAGTGTACCACGGGATTAAGAGCATTAAGTTGAATACAGCCCCATCAACCTTAGTAAATACTACCCATTTGAAACCTGGACGGTTAAATTTGACGTTTAGGCAGTATTGATGTAATTATGGAAATTGTATGTAAGAATCATTGGATTAATGAATGGCATTTTAATTCCTTTGAGACATACACCCCAACCTCACTATCTTACGAATTGTTAACTCCAACCACGAGTCTAATGGAGGAGCAGTGCTGAATGTGTTGGACAAGACCGGGGCCAAGGATAAGAGGAATGTCATCATGGGAACCTTCACTGTAAACGGTGTGAGTGCATCGATTCTACTCGATTCAGGAGCGTCTCATTCCTTTATATCCTCTACATTAGCAAGGAAGTTAGAGACAACCCCTGAGCCTTTCTCAGATTTCCTAGTCATACTACTGACGAAGGAGAGAGTGAGGTGCACGAAACTCCACAAGGGAGTTTAGATTAATATCATGGATGAAGAGTTTCACGCAGATTTGATTGAGCTGGATAATTTAGGCTTCGACATCATCATGGGCATGGATTGGCTTCAGAATTATAAAGGTCGACTACATTGCGCGGAGCATAGATTACTACTGAAGAGCCTGAAGGGCAAGACAGTTTCATATCGCCGTACTCCAAGAGAGCCGACTTTCAAGTTAGTATCTGCTATAACTTTGATGAAGAAGGTGAAAAAGGGACATCTAGTATATTTGTGCTATGTCCAGGACATGAGGCAGAAGGAGCAGACATAGCCAGACATTCCAGTCGTTTCAGATTACCCTGATTTATTTCCTGAAGAATTACCAGGCATGCCACCTAAGAGAGATGTGGAGTTCTCCATCGACTTAATACCAGACACGGGGCCTATTGCTAAAGCACCCTACAGAATGGCACCAGCAGAGATGAAAGAGCTGAAGATTGAGTTGGAAGATCTACTTGACAAAGGTTACATCAGACCGAGTGCATCACCATGGGGAGCACCAGTTTTATTTGTGAAGAAAAAGGATGGTAGCATGTGACTTTGCATCGACTACAGAGAGCTTAACGCAGTCACAGTCAAGAACAAATACCCGTTACCACGGATTGACGATCTGTTCGACCAGCTAAGAGGTGCTACAGTCTTTTCAAAGATTGATCTGAGATCAGGATACCACCAGATACGGATAGCCGATGGAGATATAGAGAAGACAGCTTTTCGAACGCGCTATGGCACTATGAGTTCACAGTTATACCATTTGGCTTATCGAACGCCCCAGCTATATTCATGGATCTTATGAACCGGTTATTCAGAGAGCAATTAGACTCATCAGTGGTTGTGTTCATCGACGACATCCTAGTTTATTCTAAGACCAAGGACGAGCACGAGGTGCATTTGAGGCAAGTTTTACAGACCATGAGAGAGAACCAATTGTATGCCAAGCTTTCAAAATGTGATTTCTGGCTAGACAGTGTAGCTTTTCTAGGGCATGTAATATCAGCCAGAGGTATATCTGTAGACCCTACGAAGATTGAGGCAGTTAAGACTTGGCCAAGACCGAAGACAGTGACAGATATCTGTAGTTTCTTGGGATTAGCTGGTTACTATCGCAGATTTGTTCAAGACTTCTCCAAACTGGCGAAACCAATGACAAGTCTAATGAAGAAAGATTCTCCATTTGTATGGACAGAAGATTGCGAGCGTTCCTTTCAGACTCTAAAGGATCTACTGACGTCGGCACCCATACTCACCATTCCAGAGGGGACCGACGGATTTGAAGTATATTGTGATGTCTCGGGCACAGGGATAGGGTGTGTACTTATGCAGAATGGCAAGGTTGTTGCTTATGCTTCACGACAGCTGAAGAAACACGAAGAGAACTACCCGACTCATGATTTGGAATTGGGAGCAGTTGTGTTTGCACTGAAGATCTGGCGCCACTACTTATATGGAGTTACAGTGATAGTCTACGTAGATCATAAGAGCCTTCAGCATTTATTCACTCAGAAGGAGCTTAACATGAGACAGAGGCGATGGGTCGAGTTTCTGAAGGACTACGACATCGACCTCAGGTACAAGGAGGGCAAGGCAAATGTTGTTGCTGACGCCTTGAGCCGTAGAGCTCATTCCTTATTTGCCATGACAGGAGACAACGACCTCATCGAGGAGGTACGTTGTGCTCAAGAAAAAGACCATTACATGTAGACTATTAGGCAGCAGTTGACTGACGGTATCTTTGAGAGACAGAAGTATGACTTTGTACTCAGTGAAGACGGGTTAATCAGATTAAATGGTCGTTTGTGCATTCCAGAGTCCAGCCCCGACTTGAAGGAAAAGATATTACAGGAAGCTCATTGCTCTTCCCTATCAGTACATCCAGGGTCATCCAAAATGTACAAGGATCTGAAATTACATTTCTGGTGGAGTGGTATGAAGAAAGATGTTGTAGAGTTTGTGGCGAGATGTATGACGTGTCAGAAAGTAAAGTTCGAGTACCGTAGACCGGGCGGTTTAGTACAGCCGATGTCCATTCCATATTGGAAGTTCGAGGATATATCCATGGATTTCGTGGTAGGTCTTCCACCGACTAGAGGAGGTACTAACATGATATGGGTCATCGTCGACAGACTGACGAAGGTAGCAAAGTTCATTCATATCAAGGACACTTGGAAAGTCCCCAAGCTGGCGGACCTCTTCCAGAGGGAGATCATCAGACACCACGGTGTACCTAAGTCTATTGTATCAGATAGGGATTCCAGATTTGTTTCCAGATTTTGGCAGCAAGTTCAGGAGGCTTTAGGTACGAAGCTGAAGCTAAGTACAGCCTTCCACCCACAGATAGATGGTCAGAGTGAAAGAACAATTCAGACTTTAGAGGACATGCTTAGAGCTTGTGCCTTAGACTTCCAGGAAAGCTGGATAAATCAACTGCATTTGATCGAGTTTGCGTACAACAACAGCTATCATGCATCCATTCAGATGCCACCGTTTCAGGCATTGTACGCCAGGCCATGCAGGACACCACTTTGTTGGGACGAGGCCAGTGAGAATATCATCTTAGGGCCCGAATACCTAGACCAGATGAAAGAGGATATTGTGCAAATACGCAAGAACATGAAGATAGCCTAGGACAGACAGAAGTCATATGCTGATGTCCGGAGGAGAGACCTCGAGTTCGCTATAGGCGATCGAGTCTTCCTCAGAGTTTCACCAATGAAGGGAGTTTTCCGATTTGGCAGAAGGGCAAGCTTAGCCCGAAGTATGTAGGACCGTACCTTATTACGGAGCGAGTGGGCCCATTAGCCTACATATTAGATTTACTTGTTGAGCTTGGGAGAGTGCACAATGTGTTTCACATTTATCAGCTAAAGCAGTATGTGCCTCACCCATCACATATCTTAGAGCCCGAGGCACACGAGCTAGATCCTACGCTTAGATATGAGGAGACCCTAGTTCGCATTTTAGACTCCAAGACTAGGGAGACCAGGAACAAGACCATTAGAATGGTCAAGGTTCTGTGGTCAAACCACGACATTGAGGAGGCGACATGGGAGTTAGAGGACTCCATGCCAGACAAGTATCCGTCACTTTTCTTGTAGTTGTGTATACTTGTGGGGGTATGTGGGCGTAACCCCTTTTAAGGGGGGTAGAGCATCACATGTGACTTGCATATCTACAGTCTATACTGGTTTTGTATTTGGTTGTTTGTGTTTGATTGTTGCGCATGTGTGCAATTGGTTGAATGGTTATTGATGTGTTCTATGTAACACTTGGATGGTTAATAAAAGTACACTTATTTACTTTACAGTATCTATCAATTACTTATGCTATGATTACATTGTTTATCATAAGCAAGGTTATGTATATGTACGAATTGCATACACTCAGATTACTGATGGAACGTAGAGGTGTCAATATAGTATTGACACCCAGGAATGATAAGTATACAGGGAATAGATATGAGGAACTTGATTCCATAGGATGAATAAGTAGAAGTTATGACTTCGGGACGAAGTCCTTTTAAGGGGGGTAGACTGAAATACCCCTAACATTTAAATAATTAAATAATGGTAAATAAACATTATTTGAGGGGTTATTAAACCCTAAGAAAATATAAACACTTAGGCATTAAAAACGCACCTAAACTCCTTAAGGTCATAAACGAGCGTTAAGCCGGACCTTAAGCAAATCAAGTTATATAAGTTATGAACATCATATGAAGTTAATCAAGGATCATTATATGACCCTTAGAACACAGGACCTCATCTAAAACTGAGTACAAATACAAAATGCCCGGGAGTTCCCTTAAAGGCCCTTAAGGCCTGAAAGTCCCGGAAATACTTTATAAGATGAAATAGAGCATTACACTTCATTCCAAATGCACCATAACACTTTATTAAACATATGAGATGAATTCCTCACGCTAAATTCTTAATTAAACGCAAAGTGCTCGGAGGTTCCCGTTGGGGGCCCCATAAACCCCTAGGAATGCCCCAGAGAGGTGCCGAGGTGGCATAAACTCCTATATAATTCATTCTTAGAGTTCCTATCATCAGTATTCATCATTCTAAAGAGAATGCTCAAGCTACTTTTTCAAAAATACACAAAGTGCTCGGGGGAATTTCTTAACGCTCCTTTTTGCCCCGGGAGTGTCCCAGTAGCCCGGAAATTGTGTCTTGAGTTGATATAACCTCATATAACTCAATGTAACACCTTAACATATTATTATTGACTATAAACAATGTTTATAAACACTTGGAACTCATAGCGACTACTTATTTTCTAGAATATCCTTAAAGTACAAAAACGCACCTCCGGGTGTCATAAAAACGCGTTCTACACAATTACCTTGAAGTTTTTGAGGAGCCACGAGTTGATTATCTTAAGTGGGGAGGAATTGACCATCTAAATCAATTAATGCCAGTGCTAAAATCATAGCACAAACAGGGCCGATTTTATGATCAAAAAGTACTATAAAATCAGCATTTTTCCTTAGAAGCTTTCATCTTTTACCTTGGTATAAATGTACCAATTAAATGTTGGAACTTATAACATGTTATAATATGGTCTTAATACAATATAGTGTGACAGGAATCAAATTAAAAATCAGTCCCATATTGAAATACCCCTAACCTTTAAATAATTAAATAATGGTAAATAAATATTATATGGGGGATTGTTAAACCCTGAGAAAAGTATATAAACAGTTAGGCGTTAAAAACGCACCTAAACTCCTTAAGGTCATAAACGAGCGTTAAGCCGGACCTTAAGCAAATCAAGTTATATAAGCTATGAACATCATATTAAGTTAATCAAGGATCATTATATGACCCTTAGAACACAGGACCCCATCTAAAACTGAGTAAAAATACAAAATGCCCGGGAGTTCCCTTAAAGGCCCTTAAAGCCCAAAAGTCCCGGAAATACTTTATAGGAGGAAGTAAAGCATTACACTTCATTCCAAATGCACCATAACACTTTATTTAACATATAAGATGAAGTCCTAATGATAAATTCTTAGTTAAAGACAAAGTGCTCGGAGGTTCCCATTGAGGGCCCCATAAACCCCCGGGAATGCCCCGGAGAGGTACCGAAGTGGCACAAACTCCAATATAAATCATTCTTAGAGTTCCTATCATCAATATTCATCATTCTAAAGAGAATGCTCGAGCTACTTTTTCAAAAATAAACAAAGTGCTCGAGGGAATTTCTTAACGCTCCTTTTTGCCCTAGGAGTGTCCCGGTAGCCCGGAAATTGTGTCTTGAGTTGATATAACCTCATAAAACTCAATGTAACACCTTAACATATTATTATTGACTATAAACAATGTTTATAAACACATGGAACTCATAGCGACCACTTATTTTCCAGAATATCCTTAAAGCACAAAAACGCTCCTTTGGATGTCATAAAAACGCGTTTTACGCAATTACCTTGAAGCTTTTGAGGAGCCACGAGTTGATAATATTAAAAGGGGATACATTTACCATCTACATCAATTAATTCCAGTGCTAAACTAATAGTACAAGTAGGGCCGATTTTTGGGTCAAAGAGGAACCTAAAATCAGCATTTTTACCTTAGAACTTTCATCTCTTACCATGATATAAATGTACCAATTAATTGCTGGAACCTATTACATGTTATAATATGGTCTTAATACAATATAGTGTGACAGGAATCAAATTAAAAATCAGTCCCATGTGGTCTCTATGTTAGGCGCCAATTTGGGTGATTTTGACTAGTTTTTAGTTTGTAAATTGTCTTATGGAATTGTGACTCATCTCCCATGTGCCATATGATATTGTGTCAAATAATTCCCGTCAAAAAATCAGCACACCACCGATTACCTACAAGAAAAATGAGAAGGAATCAATCTTTGAAAAGTAATGAAATAAATACCAAGCTAGATCTACTTTATACCATGTGCAAGTATACAAACAAAACAGCCCATGTTCTACCTTATGTGGCTGCCGATTTTATACAGGAGGGAAGGGGATTGATTGCTGTCTACTTAGTCAAATAAAACAGCCACTTAACTATGTATATTCCCTTGCCTAATACAACAAAATCAATTGTCTCATACAGCACATTGTAGCTGATTTTATGTAGGAAAAATGAGGCTTGATTGCCTTATAAAAATCAAAGTAGAATACCTACCTACCTAGCCATGTTCTATTGTCTTCAATTGTCAAAGAAATCAATTGCCTACTTACACATATATTACCGTAAATGACAAGGAAAGAAGACAACAATTGACACGGTATTCTACTTAGAAAATTCAAAAGAAAACACCTACCTACCTTGTCTTTGTCTTCTTGCTTCAATTATCAAACAAGTCATTCTTTTCTTCCTTATCAATCAGCCGAAAGTGTGCTTGAATTATGGGCATTTATTGAGCCATGGGTCAAGTAATAAACTAAGGGAATCTAGACAATCTTTGACATTATTTTGTCAAAAGAAAATTTCATTCTTTGTTTTGCCTATTTTCTAATACCCCACGGCACTTCTCATTTCCTTTGCCCACACTCAGCCGATTGGTAAGCATTCCCTTCTCCTCTTTTTTCTTCTTCATTTGCTAGTTTATTCCTTAGAGCTTCAAAGCTCCATTAATGGTGTTCTAAGTTCTAACACCATTTCTATGCAATTTTCCTGGTTAAATCTACTAAGTCTTCAAGCAAGAAATCATCCTAGCAACCCTTGCTATTTTCGCCAAGCTTAAGTGTTCCAAGGAGTCACCTTGATTCAACAACAACACAAGGAACAACAAGATCAAGTTAAGGTATATTTTCATGTTGAAAATCCTAAGTAAACTCCTTAAGCTATTACCGAAAATTTAGAGCTTCTAAATCTATATTCTCTTCTTCATTTCATTTAAGGAAATTTGGATCTCCAACCATCCCAAGGTGTACCGAAAATACCTTGTTAAATACCTAAGGTAAACTCTTGTAAAATTACTCCAAATCTTATTTATAAATCCTTGTTAGAAGTCTAACAATTGGATCTCCTAAATATATACAAGGAGGCCAAAAGTGCTTCAAGAAAATACCATTGGGGGAGCTTGGAATTCAAGGAGAAATCAAGTACAAGAATTGTCTTGATTTAAGGAGTAAGTTTCTATAATTAAGGTTTATTAAGTTTAAGTTTGATTTAAGCTTCAAACTTTGGTATAAAAATTATGTATAAGCCTTAGTAATATTAAGGCCAAAAATATTGGGTTATAATATCAAGAAAAATAATTTATAACATATAAGGTAAGATTATTACCTTAAGGTATAAAATTGTGTCACAAAAATTAAATATGATGCACATATTATTAAACCGAATTGTCTAAGAGTTATTTGTTCTATTTTGAGTTTATAAACATTCTAAGTCATTAGCATAATTTTTAGAAGTGTTATATGGCTTACATACATTTATATATACATATTATAAAGTATAAATCAAGTTTTAAAACTATATGGTAAAGATTTGTGAAAGCCAAAAATAA
Organism: Limonium bicolor; assembly: GCA_023374045.1. NCBI lineage: Eukaryota > Viridiplantae > Streptophyta > Magnoliopsida > Caryophyllales > Plumbaginaceae > Limonium > Limonium bicolor. The sequence continues at coordinate 247,991,076 of CM041776.1, forward strand.
AAGGGATTATTTGGTGATTTTTGAAATATATAAGTATATTAACTTATATTATAAATTTTGGGAATATTAAAAATAGCTACAAGTATTTAAATGGCTAGTTTATAAAGTTATGTGGCTAAATTGTAAATTTTGAAAAGATTGGTGTAATAATTATAATTGCCGAGAGTTTAAGGAGTTGTTTGGTATAGTTATGATATAATATAAGGTAGGAATTAATATTATGAATTTTGGTGAATTTAAATAAGTGTTTAAGTGTTAAAATAACAATTTATAAAGTTTTGGGACTATTTTGTAATTATTGGAAAGTTTAGAGGTGAAACCGAATTATATATGATTTTATGGGTATATTAAAGTATTAATTATGAAATTAAGTCTTGTTCAAAGTTTTGACCAAAAACTTTGGGTTAAAATGATTTATGACATAAAATATTAAGTTAATAAAAGTTTTGGGGTGAATATGTAATTTATGAAAGATTATGTATAAAACCGAATTGGTTTAGGGGCGAAAGCATAAATAATAAAAATGTATGGGTCATTTCGGTTATTAAAGAAATTTAAATATTAAAACTATAGTTTATAAGTTAATATGTAACTTATATAAAGTTTTGGGGTTAAATTGTAAATAAAGGAAAGATATATATTAAAACCGAAAGCATTGGTGGTCATTTGGTAATTTATAAAAAATGAGCATAGTTAGTTTGTAATTACCGAAAGTTAATATGGATATTTAGTAAATTATAAAGTTATATGGTTATTTGGTAATTTATAGAAGTTAGTGGGTACAAAATATAAATACTGAATTATTATGGTTGGTTTTGTAATTTAATAAAGAAAGGAATTAAAACTAAGTAATATGGTATATTATAGAGTATAATGTAAAGTTTATAAAATAAAGGTGGTTATAATAAAAATAACCAAATAGAATAATATAAAGAATAAGTGGAAACAATTATGAGTAAATAATTAAAGAAATAGAAATATACTACAAGGTAGAAATTCATTATCACATGTGGTTACCACATAAAATAACGAACTGATGAACTACCTAGAACCACTGTCAAATAACAGGGGGAAATAAAGAACATACAGAGTTAGTATACTACGAGTATAAACTCTACAGTGACAGTACTGTAATACTTAGTGAATAGTTGTATTAATGTTACCCGGTATTGCATGTATATATAACAGCGTACGGGAATGAATTACTAAACGTGAATTGGTCAAGCTAGCAGTTACACGGTGAACGGTATGTTAATTGTGTGGTCTGAATGTCCTAAGGATTTTCCTAAGGTCCAGACGTTGTGTGTTTGAATTGTTAAGAGGGATATCTGTGATTTAAGTATTTGATATTGTCTACTACATTGCTCAACACAACTGCGTCTTATTTTACGCGAACGTCTTATGACTGGAAGTTTATACATCTAAACTGGAACAGGACTAACTGACCTTTAGGCATCATTAAACCTAACTGATGGTCAACTGTTATAGTCTTAACTCAAGGATTGGATATTATATCACTAACAAAAGGGCTAACTTATAAAGAGAGGAACCCAAACTGTTTCGACTTTCTGGTTGCGCATCGTGATCACTACGAGAGACTTCAATGGGGAGTCACTCAAGGGAATCCATTGTCCACATTCGACGATGGCGGAGGGCACTACCGTTGGTGCACAGGTTCGACCGGATTGGTCAAAATAATTATCGAGGGCCATAAGGTCAGCTGGTAACGGTTCCATTGGAACCCAGGGGACTACTGTCCATTATTAAGATATTAAGGGTTGTCTTAACATGATGCCTGAGGTAGAATTTAATTGGAAAAGTTCAAGTGGTTGGTTTAAAGGATAAGGGCCAGGTGGCCAACTAACAAGTACAGTTAATTAATACGTGTATCTTGCTTGGTTATCGTTATGGATTATTGGTGTTTGATTATATGGTTGTTGTTTACTACTATGCACTGATGTTTGCAGGTGAACTGTTATGTGATTGTTTAAATATTTACAGTTATTACTGTTGTTATTGTAAACCGGTATATCATGTACTGAATCAAACATCAAGATGGCTAAACGACTTAAGGAATCTAGATGACTTAGGACTACATTTAGCATACCAGCATTTCGATTGTTGAGCCCTTCAATGGGCAAAACATTTCAGGTTATTGATTAAAGACACAAGCCGGAGTGCGGGGAAACAGGGTAGCTGATGTGTTTATTTAAACACTTGTAGTTTTATCATGTACTATATTTTGGAGTTTGTTGTATTCAGTTAGTTGCTCATTTAGTTTGGATTTGGTTTGTAATATTAAGGGTGCTCAGTATCTTGTTCATCACAGCGTGAGGAGTTGAGTTGTTGGAAGGAGTAAAGATGCCTTGTTGCTCACAAGGGTGAGTAACGGCGTGTAACACCAAGGATAGATAGCTTTATTTTCCGCTGCGATTGTTATTTATTACGCTACGACTTGCGATGTTATTACAGGTTTAGGATTAGGGGTGTTACACATATGGCTGCTATTGTGGGCGCCATTTTGGGTATATTTTGACTAGTTTTAGCTTGTAAATTGTCTTATGGAATGATGACTCATCTTCCATGTGACATTGTGTCAAATAAAATCAGTCAAGGGAGGCTCCTCATTACCGATTTCCTGCAAGAAAATGAGAAGGAATTAGTTTAGCAAAAGTCCGGGAAATTAAAATACAAAAAATAAGTTCCTAGATCTACTTTAGTATTAGTCTAATACAAACAAATGAAACAGCCCATTCCTTAGCTATATGCTGCCGATAATGACCATGGGAGTGGAGGTTTGGTTGATGTCTATCTAGTCAAAAGAAGACACCACCTAATTAGCATGTTCTCTTGTCAAATATAAACAAAAACCAAGTGTCTCCTACAGCACCTAGTTGCCGATTTTATGCAAGGAAAAGGGGGTTTGATTGCTACATGATTAGTAAAATAAAACATCTACCAACCTAGGCATGTTCTCATGTCTTCAATTGACAGAAATTAAAGACCTACAACAGCCCTCCATTACCGTAAAATACAAGAGTAATAAGACAAGTTAGTATTGATATTCAACTTAGAAAAATGCTAAAGTATTACCTTGCCTACCTTGCCTTTGTCTTCTTGTTTCAATTATCAAACAAAGCTATTCCCTTCTTCCTTGTCATTCAGCCGAAAGTCTAGTCAATAATAGACATTTTATTGAGCCATGGGTCAAGTAATAAACTAAGGCAAAAACTAGACAATTTTGACATTATTTTGTCAAAAGAAAATTCCTTCCTTGCTTTCTCTAAAACTCTTACGTGAGTACCATTCTCATTTGCCCCTCCTTCCACCGAATTGGTAATATCTTCATTCCCTCTCTTTCATTCTTCCTTAGCTAGTTTATTCCTTAGAGCTTCAAAGATCCATTAATGGTGTATTAAGTTCTAACACCATTTCTATGTAATTTTCCTAGTTAATTCTACTAAGTCTTGAAGCAAGAATCTACCTAGCAATCCTACAAGAATTCGCCAAGCTTTAGTGCTCCAAGGAGGTACCTAGATTCAACAACAATACAAGGAACAACAAGATCAAGTTAAGGTATATTTTCATGCTTGAAAATCCTAAGTAAATACCTAAGTCATTTCCGAAAATTATGAACTTCTAAACCAAGGTTCTCTTCATCTTTTCATGAAGGAAACTTGGATCTACAATCATTCCAAGGTGTACCGAAAATCCCTTGAAAAATACCTAAGGTAAACTCTTGTAAAACTACTCCAAATCTTACTTATAAATTCTTGTTAGGAGTCTAACACTTGGATCTCCTAAACATATACATGGAGGCTGAAAGTTCTTCAACAAAATACCATTGGAGGAGCTTGGAATTCAAGGAGAAATCAAGCACAAGAATTATCTTGATTTAAGGAGTAAGTTTCTATAATTAAGGTTTATTAAGTTTAAGTTTGATTTAAGCTTCAAACTTTAGTATAAAAATTATGTACAACCCTTAGATAAATTAAGGCCGAAATACTATAGGTTCTAATGGCAAGAAAAATATTTATAACATACAAGGTAAGATTATTACCTTAAGGTATAAATTTGTGTCACAAAATTTAATTATGATACATATATAATTAAACCGAATTGCCTAGGAGTTAAATGTTCTATTTTGAGTTTATAATCATCCTAAGTCATTAACATAATTTTTAGAAGTGTTATATGGCTTATATACATTTATATATAGATATCATAAAGTTTAAATCAAGTTTTAAAACCATATGGTAAAGGTTTATTAAAACCGAGAGCAAAGTATATTATTTGGTGAGTTTTGAAGTATATAAGTATATTAGCTTATATTACAAATTTTGGAAGTATTAAAAATAGCTACAAGTATTTAAATGGCTAATTTATAAGATTATGTGGCTAAAATGTAAATTTTGAAAAGATTAGTGTACTAATAATAATAGCCGAGAGCTTAAAGGTTAATTTGGTATACTTATGATATAATATAAGGTAGGAATTAATATTATGAATTTTGGTGAATTTAAATAAGTGTTCAAGTGTTAAAATAACAATTTATAAAGTTTTGGGGCCATTTTGTAATTTATGGAAAGTTTGGTGTATAACCGAATTACTAATGAATTTCTGGGTATATTAAAGTATTAATTATGAAATTAGGCTTTGGTCAATGTGTTGACCAAAAACTTTGGGTTAAAATGATTTATTACATAAAATATTAAGTTTATAAAAGTTTTAGGGTGAATATGTAATTTATAGAAATTAATATGTAAAACCGAATTGGACAAGGGGCGGAAATGTAATTTATAAAAGTATATGGGCCATTTCGGTTATTTTAGAAAATTAAATATTAAAACTATAGTTTATGAGTTAATATGTAACTTATATAAAGTTTTGGGGTTAAAATGTAATTATGGGAAAGTTAATGTCAAACCGAAAGTTATGTGGATATTTAGCAATTTATAAAGGTTAGTATATTTAATTTGTAATTACCAAAAGTTATATGGTTATTTAGTAATTAATAAAAGTTAATGTGTTCAATTTATAATTACCGAAATTATAAGGTTAGTTTGGTAATCTAATAAGGAAAGGAATTAAAACTAAGAAATATAATGTATCATGGTATATTATGGAGTATAATGTAAAGTTTATAAAATAATTGTGGTTATAATAAAAATAACCAAATGATATTAATATATGGAATAAGTGAAATCAATTATGAGCATATAATTAATGAGATGAAGATATACCATAAAATGGAAATTCATTATCACATGTGGTTACTACATAAAATAACGAACTGTTAAACTACCTCGAAACATTGTTGAATAACAGGGAGAAATAAAGAACATACGGGGTTAGTATACTACGAGTATTAGTTCTGTAAAGATAGTACTGTAATACTAAGTGGATAGTCGTATTAACGTTACCCGGTATTGCATGAAAATATAACAGCGTACGGGGAGAAACTACTAAAGTGTGAATTGTCAAGCTAGCAGTTACACGGTGAACGGTATGTTAATTGTGTGGTCTGAATGTCCTAAGGATTTTCTTAAGGTCCAGACGTAGTGTGTTTAATTGTTAAGAGCGATATCTGTGATTTATGTATATGATATTGTATACTGTGTTGCTCCACACCACTGCGTTTTATTTTTACGCGAACGTCTTATGACTGGAAGTTTATACATCTAAACTGGAACAAGACTAACTGACCTTTAGGTATTTTGAGAACCTAACTGATGGTCAACTGAAATACCCCTAACCCTAAAAACTTAATTAAAAGATCTATTAATGATCTAAGATGGTTAATAAACATCTAAATACCATTGGGGAACAATCTAAAGATCTCAACAAGGCAAAACATGCCTTAAGATCGGTAAAGCCAAAAATGTGCTTTAAGACACCATAGAGATTGTATGACCTCAAATAGGATCCAAAGTGGATTCCTAAGCATTATAATGAAGTAATGAACATTATAAAACCATTCTCAAAGGAAACCAAACTCTAAAACATGTTCTAACACAAAATGTGCTTTAAAATTCCTTAAAGCACGTTTTTGAGAAAATTGACTTTCTGAGTGGGTTTTGAGTGGTGTTAGGCATTCGATTAGACCTTGTTATACTAATTTACTATAATGTACCACATTAGAAGGTCTAAATCCAAGATTTCAAAAAAATCAGAAATATGGCACTCATTTGTGAATAGTAATCCAAATAGTCCATTTTTAAGCAAAATTGACTAAGTATAGTCAATGGTCAATGAATGACTCATCTATACCCATAAGAGGTCGGCAGCATGGAGTAAGGAGGACAGCACATCAAGCTCTATTACTAAATATCTAGCCAATTTGGTGAATCACCATTTACTATTCCAAATCTTACTTTTCATTCATTAAAACTCATTTTCTTTCTTTCTCTTTCCTGTTGTCCCATTCCAGCTGAGCCATTAGCTATTCCAAACCCTCTCAAGCTGTGTTCTTAAGTGTTCAAGGCAAATCAATTCCATTTGCACCTAAGGTAATGATTTAAGGCTTGTTTTAGCTCTTTTTCTTCATCTCTTCATTACCTACACTTGGAGTTCATGATATATCACTTTCCATGGCTCATTCTCATCATTTTAAACCTTGAACAACAACAATTCTCAGCTGAAGCAAGTCTTGGGACCAAGGTTTCCAAAATTGACATTAAAAGGTAAAAACATACCTTAAGCATTTCTATTCTCCATCCGGTTTTCTTCTTCTGATTTCTATGAGTTTATTCACTCATTATCTTCATATTTACATGTTTATTCAGTTGGTTAACCATTTGGAACAAGGGTGGCCGAAAATCAAAGGAAATATCATTCTTTAAGGCATTTTGCCAAGGTAAAATCTATTACCATATCAGCTTGTTGTTGGCTAGCTATTCCTTACGTTAATATGGTGAATTTAACACCATGTGATGTGGTTAATTCAGGCCGAGACCCTTTGGAAACTTCCTTGCATTTTTAAGGTGATTTTTGCCTTAAATCTTACATTAATTGTTCATTATGGTTAAGCTCATGCTTGGAACCATATCTTATTTTGGTGTATTAAACATGTCTAAATGATGTGGTGATTTTTCCTCCAAGGTGCCGAGGTGTTACTAGGGTTAAACCAAGGTATAAACACCTTAAACTTATGATTTTATGATTTTTAAGCATATATATTATATGTGCCGAGAGTGGAGTTATTAATATGGGTGATTTTAACCTAATAGTGGAAAAAATGACTAAGATAATTTAAGCTAGTCATTTAAGTGATTTAATTAACATAATGGTCAAATTATGACATTATGTGGAAAAATAATAAGCTACAGCAAGGCCGAGAGCTTATTGTATAAATTGAGCTATTTTATGTGTAATTTTATGTTATAAAGCAAAGTTGTAATAAGGCCATGTCATTAGGCCATTTTAATTTAAGTTTAAAGCTTATTTAATTTAATTTATGCTTATAGTAAAGTTTGGGGTCAAACGGTAATTACCAGCAAATTAAAAGCCGTGGGCTTAATTTAGAGGAATTTAGGGTTTTTAAATGAATTTAATAAAAATTATAACATTTTATAAAGTTTTGGGTCAAAATTGTAAAAATAGAAAAGTATAGGGTAAGATATGTAATTACGAGAGTTTGGGTCCAATTTGGCATTAGAAGTCAAAGTTGACTATATAGGAGACTTTGACCAAGTTTGGAGAATTTAAGAATTAAAATACTACCTTATAATAAGATAGTTATTAAATTGTAAAAGATTTATAAGAGATGGGGTGAAATGGTTATTTTGAAACTTTGGGGTACTAAATGGATTTAGTACAGACCTTAGGTTATTAGGAATTTTTAGAAGTTTATTTGGCTAAATTTGGAGTTAAATGAATTATATAAGTATAATATATGATATTTCATGACATTGTTACAAATGGGTAACATATGGGTAAAACCGAGAATTATAGAAAGTATAAGGTTAGGAATGATATTTATAACCTTTTGGTATAGTTTGGTAATTTTTGGAGTTATATATAAGGTTTTATAAAGATATATGTATAATATATAGTTTTAATGACATTAGAAAACTATGTATTATAAATTGGGGAGATTTGGTAAATATACAAAGTTAGGTGGGGAATTTAATTAAAACAGACCCTAGGGTCTGTTCGGTAATTATAGCCATTTAAAACATAGGTTATAATTATATTAAGGTTTAAGGATTATAATATAAGGTATATAATATAAGTGTAACAATGAAATATAATTTGGGGTTGAATTGTAATTTATGGAAGTATAGTGGAATATAATGAAAGCCGAGAGTATAAGGGCTGTTTGGTAATATAACAATTTATAACTATAGGTTATAATTGTTTTAATGACATAAATGTCATAATAATGTTATATAACTAATATAACATTATATTAATTATGTGGTGGATTTTGTAAATATTTAAGAAAATAGGTTGTTCGGTAATATGGGCATTTTAAATGAAAATTTATAATATGGTTTTTAAGGGTTATAAATGTAACTTTATATATTATTATAGAGAAGTATTTAAGATATATAATATATATATATATATAATAAATATATGTTATGGTGTGGAAAATATAATATGGTTCAATAACCATATATTATCATATTAAAAATGATATAAGATAAAGAGAAAAGAATTATAAACATTAGATATGGAAATTCTAATGTTAGGATTACATGGAATAATAAGGATTTATATAATTCAAAGTATTTTTACATATGAATTATACTACATTAAACTTGGAAAAAAACCTTAGGAAAATAAATACTAAGGTGAATGTATAATATATGATTAAGAATTATACATGCAATATAGAAACAAACTATATAATATACAAGGGTATATTGAATTACATGCGATAACAAGTTCAAACTTAAGTATATTAATATAAGACGAGACTACGCATGTAATATAACGTTTTTCCAATCCCGAGTTAAGCCGAAAACCCGACAAACGTTGACAGTTAATAACGGGGGATTAACCGGGAGGTGTTAGTGACGGTACGGGGTACCGTAGAGTTATGTCGTTATACGGGATTCTAATCAGTAGTTATGTATTATTAGACTGTTAGAGAGACACGGTATACATTCCGGGTGAACGGTATGTTGTTATGTGTCTCTGATTGTCTCTGAGGGCTTCCTCAGTTCAGACTTCTGTGTAATCTGTGATAAGATTGTTTGTCTGATTGTGTGAATAAATATGCATGAACTGTATATTTTTAGCTGCTTATTATTACTGTTGTTGCGTTAACAGTATTGGTTCGTATATATGGACTTATATATATATAAAACGAACTAGCGGCTATGGTGCTATCTTATATGTAATATAAGGATCGTCAGAAAAACGTTGTAGCACTAGGATAATAAGATATACATATTATCCGAGACTTTCATACGGAGCATTGGCCTTTCCAACGCCGCTCTCATATCTAACACTGGATCCCGAGTTTACAGACTCCGGATTGGACTAACGACCTTAGTCTGCTGTGTTAGAAAAATTGGTAATGCGATGCGATGGTATAATTAATTAACATAACAAAGCCAAGAGGATGTGGCTCTTGGTGCGCGCTGTGATCACAAAAACGATACCAGGATGTCCGCGTACGGGTCCGCAAGTATCAAGAAAATTTCCCGTGAGCTAGGATGGCTCGTTGGTCGGAGACTCTACTGGAGTGGCTACTGCCGTGGGTGACCCGCCATAGTATATGGGTAATTTAGAGACACGTCGTTTTTAACGAGACGTCACTAGGTATAACTGAACACTTATTACAGTTGAGACTTGTACATTGGCGAACAATATTGGTTTTATACCAAGGACGGGAGTTGATACTTGTTTATTATTCTCGTTGTTTCGCCTTGTTGTTCATTGGTTATACTGTGTGGTTTATATTATGTGTTGATGGTTGTGTTATTGTATGGATATTACTGTTAATGTTTTACAGTTTAAATATTAAAACGGTATTGCATGTAACGAATCTCATGCTCTCGACCAATTAATTGAGGGGTTTGAGGAGGCATGACGGGGATAACATACTCAGCAGGGGCTGATTCCATACCACAAACCATTTTTATTTCAGGAGACTGGAGGGTCGACGCGGGGCGCGACAGTGATTTACTTTTGTTAGACTTGGTACGGTTTGAGACTACAGTTATTTTGGACTCGGGTTTGTAAACCGAGGTGTTATTTGGTTAGACGCTCACGTGTACGGTTTTGTATAAGACGGTTGTTTGTATATATTTAGTTTTATTTTAAGCACTACTATCTATCTCTTGTGGTCACTGCGGGAATACGTTTCGTATGTTGATTATCATGTAACTCGTTATCACCCGTATGGGCGAGTGATAACAGTGACACCATTAGAACGACAGTCTGTTATTTACCGCTGTGATTTATTTACTAAGTACGACGTTTATACTATGATTAGGAGCCGGATTAGTAGGGGTGTTACAAAAGTGGTATCAGAGCGGAGTACCGCTCTGATTATAAGAGATAGTAGTCTAAGTACCGTGAGCTTAGGTTATTCATATACGAGTACCAATGAGGAAGTTGAAACGAGTTGAGTTAGGAGATTGTCGGGGACAATGTGTTTTACGCCTTTAGGGCTATGTGAACTTATGGTTGAGAAAAGTACGGTATTTATACCGAGTGTTGACTTTAATTCTGATTCTTCAGATGTCTACTAGAGGTCGTTCGGCAGGCAGAGGCAGAGGTAGAGGCGGCGGGTCTGGAGGAGGTCCTCCTGAGACCCATGCCGTGGGCGTTGCTGAGACGGTAGCTGCCGTCTTTGCTCACTAGCCCAGATGGGAGGCATCCAGATCGGAGCGCCACCCATAGTCCCACCCGTACCCGCACCGAGAGAGCCAAACTGGCTAAAGAGCGTCGCCGACACGCGAGTACCTACTTACGACGGAGTCTGACCCCACCGTCCTGGAGAGATATATTATCGAGCACGAGAAGGCCTTTGACGCCATTCATGTGCCTGCTGAGCACCGGGTCGGTATAGCAGCCTTCCATCTGAGGGACGCCGCCAGCACTTGGTGGAGGTCCGTGAAGGCACTACACTGCTATAGAGGGTTTCGGTTGGACGGGTTTTGGAGTTGCTGAGAGAGAAGTACTATCCTGCTCACTTGAAGTAGAGGAAGAGGGAAGAGTTCGAGGCTTTGAGGCAGGGTAGTCTGACAGTGGATCAGTACTACTCCTCATTCATTGGGCTGTTGGACTTTGTCCCGGGAGTTGTTTATTCTGACACCGTGAAGGTGGAGAAGTTCAGAGGCGGGCTACGATATGCTATCAAGGCCGCCATGGGTGCTGCTTTATACCCTACGGTCCAGGTAAATTAGTTGATAGTTTATACCTTGTAACTCAGTTTGATTTATTACAAGTTTCGGGGAACTCATTGATGCATTGTAGGAGTGCTATGATGATGCTTCTTGGACCAAGCTGTTGGTGAACATCCGGGATGACAGCCAGGGGCAGAAGCGTAAGGCCCCGAGAAGGAGGCTGAGGTTGTGGCTGGAGGCGGAGGCAGCAAGGGGGAAGTAAGAACCGCTTTTAAGTTATTTAATTCATTTAAATTACTTACTTGCTGCCTGCTTTTATACCTGCTATTCCTAACACTTTGACAATCATAGGAAAAAAAGTTCTCCTGGAGGGAGAAGAAGAAGGAGCAGGCCAGCCAGAAGGGCAAGGAGAAGGTTCCGATGCTGACCGGGCCTACCTATGATGTCCAGCCTCTCAGATCTGCACCCCCTAAGGGTAAGCGATCTAACCTCGTGAATGAGTTGTGTATTACACTATCCATTACCGTCCTTGTATTAATCAGATTGTTGTATGATAATAGGTTCTGCACCCAGCGCCACTTTCACTGCAAGCGTTGTGGTAAGGACCACCCGGGTGTTGACTGCACCGGGCAAGCGGTGGACTGCCACCACTGTGGGAAGAAAGGCCATAGGTCGTTCGAGTGCTTCGCGAATCCGGAGAGCCGAGCGTACCGCCCGTCGAAGGGGACTCAGAGCGCACCTACTGGAGGAGGTGGAGCTCGAGGTGGCCAGAGGGGGCGGCGCCCCAGCCCAGAAGGGGCAGCAGCAGCAGCAGCAGACCCAGAGGAACCCGCTGGGCAACCGTGTGCTGAATGCAGCGGGAGCTTCGGGCGCTGGTACTAGTACCCAGCGCGGTGAAGGTTAGCATTTGAAACCTTAACCATTGTATGAGAGCATGACTAAGTGTTAAACGCTTTACCTTAGCATGAATGTGTGTTTTAATTACCGCTTTAGATATGAGTACCTAGGAAACTTTTATCTCTAGGAGACTTCGATATCTGCTATACCACACTACAAGACAAAGATCACTAGACCCGTGGAAGAGAGACGGGAGTACGGCGGCAACGTACCCTGTGAGTATGTTCATGAGGGCAGACCGCGGCATGATACTTCTCAGAGAGTTCCTAACCCTAGATGAGCAATCGCCATAGTGAATGAGTGTAGAGCTTGGGTAGGGCATGGAGGATTTTATACCCTTGTATTTAGTAGTGGTTCATGAGATGGAAATTGCACATGATGTGCTTAGAAAAGATTGGGATCCACAAGCTAGGGTTTATCGAGAGGTGAGGATGGTGGTGGCATATCAATACCTAGGATACCTGAGAGTTTCCTAACCTTGGTGAGAAACGCAATGGAATTGCTCAAATATGAGACTTATCCATTACCCGACATGACACCTGACGTCTGCATCGTCAACTACTACGAGCAGGGAGGAAAGCTTGGATGCACCAGGACGTGATGAGACGAACCCGAGTCCATCACCAGAGGAATACCGGTTGTGACATTCTACATCGGCGATGATGCCAGAGTTCATCTATGGAGACCAGAAGAGGATGGATCTAGCAAGCAAGATCATCCTCAAGTCTTGGAGATGTGTTGGTATTTGGTTGGAGAGTCGAGGCTTGTATATCATGGAATCAAGAGCATTAAGCTCAATACAGCCCCACAGCTCTAGTGAATGAGACCCACATCCGACCTGGCCGTTTTAAATTTGACTTTCAGACAGTACTGATGTAATAGTAGTAGCTAAGTGTGTAATCTTGTTAAATACAGTTGGATGAATGAAATAAGAGTTTTTGTACCTTCAAGTATTTGTGTTCAGTTGTTGATACCGTTATTCATAACTTTAGGCCACGAAAATGGAAAGGAGGGTACCATCTGCATCCTAGATATGGCGCAAGCCAAGCGGTCCGGTAAGTCTCACAGGTATGACAATTACAACCGACAATAAATTAGTGATTTATGGGGACTCGATGCTAATACGAGAAGGTGATCTCAGGTACCTTTCCTGTTGATGGTGTTAGTGCTTCCGTACTGTTCGACTCAGGGCTTCGCATTCTTTTATTTCCTCGGCATTTGCCAAGAAGCTGGGGGCAGCCTCGGACAGCTTTCTGACTTTTCAGTCACCCTTCCTTCGAAGGAGAAAGTAGGTTGCACCCGACAGTACACGGGGTTAGAGATCAGCATCATGATGAGACCTTCCCATTGATTTTGATCGAGTTCAGGAACTTGGGTCGCGTTATAGTGGGCATGGATTGGCTGCAGAAGCATAGGGCCCGCCTTCATGTGCAGAGCATCGACTACTACTGAAGGGCCGCCGAGCGGCAAGGACAGTGTCATACCGCAGTGTGAGGAGAGAGCCGACTGTCAAGATCGTGTCAGCATTGTCCTGATGAAGGACGTTAGGAAAGGCCGACATAGCCTTACTCTGTTATGTACAGGACACGAGACAGAGCGACGTGATGGACTTAGACATTCCAGTCGTGGTAGATTTCCCCGACTTGTTTCCTGATGAGCTGTCAGGCATGCCGCCTGTGCGCGAGGTTGAGTTCGCCGTCGACTTGTTGCCAGGTACGGGCCCTATTGCTAAGGCGCCCTACCGTATGGCGACCGACAGAGATGATGAGAGAGCTGAAGCTCTACAGCTGGAGGACCTCCTCGACAGGGATTCATTCGACCTAGTTGTTTCTCCTTGGGGTGCTCCAGTACTGTTCGTCAAGAAGAAGGACGGCAGTATGCGACTCTGCATCGACTACCGTGAGCTTAATGCGGTCACGGTCAAGACAAGTACCCGTTGCCACGGATAGATGACTTATTTGACCAGCTGAGAGGTGCCAGTGTGTTCTTGAAGATAGATCTCAGATCTGGCTACCATCAGATCAGGATTGGAGAGGGTGATGTGGAGAAGACAGCCTTTAGGACACGGTATGGACACTACGAGTTCACCGTTATGCCATTCAGGTTATCGAATGCGCCAGCCATTTTCATGGATTTGATGAACCGTCTCTTCAGATAGCAGCTTGATAGTTCAGTTGTGGTCTTCATCGACGATATCCTGGTCTATTCTAAGACCGAGGAGGAGCATGAGTTACATTTGAGGCAGGTTTTGAGTATCATGAGAGAGAACCAGCTGTATGCCAAGCTCTCGAAGTGTGAGTTCTGGTTGGACAGCGTGTCATTCCTTGGACACATTATATCAGCAAGCGGGATATCTGTGGACCCTGCTAAGATTGAGGCAGTGAAGAGTTGGCCGAGGCCGAAGACAGTCATAGACGTCCGCAGCTTTCTAGGTTTGGCCAGTTATTATCGAAGATTCGTGAAGGACTTCTCCAAGGTGGCCAAACCAATGACGAATCTCATGAAGAAGGAGTCCCAGTTCTTATGGTCTGCCGAGTGCGAGCAGTCCTTTCAGACACTGAAGGATCTCCTGACATCGGCACCCGTTCTTACTATCCCTGAGGGCACCGATGGGTTCGAGGTATATTGTGATGCCTCTGGAACCAGTCTAGGCACTGTGCTTATGCAGCACGGGAAGGTAGTTGCTTACGCATCCCGACAACTGAAGAAGCACGAGGTGAATTACCCCACACACGACCTTGAGTTAGGCGCAGTAGTCTTCGCTTTGAAGATCTGGCGACATTATTTATACGGTGTGACAATCACTATCTACTCTGATCACAAGAGTTTACAGCATCTCTTCACCCAGAAGGAGCTGAACATGCGACAGAGAAGATGGGTCGAGTTCTTGAAGGACTACGACATAGACATGAGGTACAAAGAGGGCAAGGCGAATGTAGTAGCCGACGCCCTGAGCCGTAGAGCTCATTCATTGTTTACATTATTAGCGGGCAGCACTCTGATTGATGAGATACGAGCTGCACAGAAGAGTGATCAGTATATGCAGAGTATCAGGCAGAAGATGTCAGAGGGTTGTTTCGACAGTCAGAAATATGATTTCGAACAGTGTGATGATGGCATGATTCGACTGAATGGCCGGTTATGTATTCCAGAGTCTTCTCCTGACCTGAAGGAGAAGATACTCCAGGAGGCTCATTGCTCGTCCTTATCCGTCCACCCCGGTTCTTCGAAGATGTACAAGGACTTGAAGGTCATTTCTGGTGGAGCGGCGGATGAAGAAGGATGTAGCTGACTACGTGGCTAGATGCTTGACCTGTCAGAAGGTTAAGTTTGAGCATAGGAGACCCGGCGGTTTAGTGCAGTCTATGCCTATTCCTTGCTGGAAGTTCGAGGACATCTCGATGGATTTCGTTGTCGGTCTCCCACCGACTAAGGGAGGACTGAGCACGATTTGGGTCATTGTGGACCGTCTGACGAAGGTGGCAAAGTTTGTTGCTATGAAGGATACCTGGAAGGTCCCGAAGTTAGCGGACTTGTTCCAGAAGGAGGTGATCCGGCACCATGGCGTGCCAAAGACCATTGTGTCTGATAGGGACCCTCGATTTTTGTCCAGATTCTGGGGTCAGTTTCAGGAAGCCTTGGGTACGAAGTTGAAGCTTAGTACGGCATTCCATCCACAGACTGACGGTCAGAGTGAGAGAACCATCCAGACACTGGAGGACATGCTGAGAGCATGTGCCTTAGATTTTAAGGGGAGCTGGTTAGAGCGTCTACATCTGATAGAGTTCGCCTACAACAACAGCTACCACTCCTCGATACAGATGCCACCGTTCCAAGCACTTTACGGTAGACCATGTAGGACTCCTTTATGCTGGGATGAGGCCAGTGAGACTACGCTTCTAGGACCAGAGTACCTAGAACAGATCAAGGAGGATGTCCTACAGATTCGTAGGAACATGAGGGCAGCTCAGGACCGGCAGAAGTGATATGCAGACACCAAGAGGAGGGACATTGATTTCACTACCGACGACATGGTATTCCTTAGAGTGTCACCCATGAAGGGGATCTTCCGGTTCGGGCAGAAGGGCAAGTTGAGCCCGAAGTATGTTGGACCTTATGCGATTAGGGAGCGAGTGGGCCCGTTAGCCTACAGACTGGATTTGCCAGCAGAGCTCGGGAGGGTGCACGACGTCTTTCACGTTTCACAGTTGAAGAGGTATGTGCCCCATCCATCACACGTTTTACAGCCAGAGACTTTAGAGTTGGACCCCGCTCTACGATATGAGGAAGTACCACTCCGCATTCTCGATACGAAGACGAGGCAGACTAGGAACAAGACCGTTAGCATGGTCAAGGTTCTCTGGTAGAACCATGAGGTGGAGGAGGCTACATGGGAGTTAGAGGACTCCATGAAAGCGAAGTATCCAGCACTCTTCGAGTACTGGTTGTGATACTTATACGGGTTCGTGGTCAAACCCTTTTTAAGGGGGGTAGACACCACTTGGCTTGCGCATATGTTATGCATTAGGTCTTGTTTTTGGTGGTGCGTTTTGGTGGTATGCTGCGTCATACATGTTTGTTTGGATGATTGTATGTTTGATACATCTGATGTATGTGCCTTAGTGCACCTGTTTGAGTACATATATATAGTACCGCTGAGTACTTTTGTGATGAGTTGGATGTGCACCTTGTTTAGTGCTATGATATGAATGAGTTTATGTCATGAGTTTCGGTTATTTGATATGTGCTGTATCAATTACGATACATATATACTAGGTCTGAACCTAGTGGGAGTTACTCCCTAGCGATGGTCTGTTTGGTTACTTAGTGGAACTGGATTCCTTAGGTGAACTGTAGATGAGTAAGGACTTCGGGACGAAGCCTTTTCAAGGGGGGTAGATTGAAATACCCCTAACCTTAAAAACTTAATTAAATGATCTATTAATGATCTAAGATGGTTAATAAACATCTAAATACCATTGGGGAACAATCTAAAGATCTCAACAAGGCAAAACATGCCTTAAGACCGGTAAAGCCAAAAATGTGCTTTAAGACACCATAGAGATTGTATGACCTCAAATAGGATCTAAAGTGGATTTATAATCATTACAATGAAGTAATGAACATTATAAAACCATTCCCAAAGGAAACCAAACTCTAAAACATGTTCTAACACAAAATGTGCTTTAAAATTCCTTAAAGCACGTTTTTGAGAAAATTGACTTTCTGAGTGGGTTTTGAGTGGTGTTAGGCATTGGATTAGACCTTTTTATACTAATGTACTATAATTTACCACATTATAAGGTCTAAATCCAAGATTTCAAAAAAAATCAGAAATATGGCACTCATTTGTGAATAGTTATCCAAATAGTGCATTTTTAAGCAAAATTGACTAAGTATAATCAATGGTCAATGAATGACTCATCTATACCCATAAGAGGTCGGCAGCATGGAGTAAGGAGGACAGCACATCAAGCTTTATTACTAAATATCTAGCCAATTTGGTGAATCACCATTTACTATTCCAAATCTTACTTTTCATTCATTAAAACTCATTTTCTTTCTTTCTCTTTCCTCTTGTCCCATTCCAGCTGAGCCATTAGCTATTACAAACCCTCTCAAGTTGTGTTCTTGAGTGTTCAAGGCAAATCAATTCCATTTGCTTCTAAGGTAATGATTTAAGGCTTATTTTAGCTCTTTTTCTTCATCTCTTCATTACCTACACTTGGAGTTCATGATCTATCACTTTCCATGGCTCATTCTCAGCATTGTAAACCTTGAACAACAACAATTCTTGGCTGAAGCAAGTCTTGGGACCAAGGTTTCCAAAATTGACATTAAAAGGTAAAAACATACCTTAAGCATTTCTATTCTCCATCCGGTTTTCTTATTCTGATTTCTATTAGTTTATTCACTCATTATCTTCATATTTACATGTTTATTCAGTTGGTTAACCATTTGGAGCAAGGGTGGCCGAAAATCAAAGGAAATATCATTCTTTAAGGCATTTTGCCAAGGTAAAATCTATTACCATAGCAGCTTGTTGTTGGCTAGCTATTCCTTATGTTAATATGGTGAATTTAACACCATGTGATGTGGTTAATTCAGGCCGAGACCCTTTGGAAACTTCCTTGCATTTTAAGGTGATTTTTGCCTTAAATCTTACATTAATTGTTCATTATGGTTAAGCTCATGCTTGGAGTATAACCATATCTTATTTTGGTGTATTAAACATGTCTAAATGATGTGGTGATTTTTCCTCCAAGCTGCCGAGGTGTTACTAGGGTTAAACCAAGGTATAAACACCTTAAACTTATGATTTTATGATTTTTAAGCATATATATTATATGTGCCGAGAGTGGAGTTATTAATATGGCTGATTTTAACCTAATAGTGGAAAAAAATGACTAAGATAATTTAAGCTAGTCATTTAAGTGATTTAATTAACATAATGGTCAAATTATGACATTATGTGGAAAAATAAATAAGCTACAGCAAGGCCAAGAGCTTATTGTATAAATTGAGCTATTTTATGTGTAATTTTATGTTATAAAGCAAAGTCGTAATAAGGCCATGTCATTAGGCCATTTTAATTTAAGTTTAAAGCTTATTTAATTTAATTTATGCTTATATAGTAAAGATTGGGGTCAAACGGTAATTACCAGCAAATTTAAAAGTCGTGGGCTTAATTTAGAGGAATTTAGGGTTTTTAAATGAATTTAATAAAAATTATAACATTTTATAAAGTTTTGGGTCAAAATTGTAAAAATAGAAAAGTATAGGGTAAGATATGTAATTACCGAGAGTTTGGGTCCCATTTGGCGTTAGAAGTCAAAGTTGACTATATAGGAGACTTTGACCAAGTTTGGAGAATTTAAGAAGTTAAACTACTACCTTATAATAAGATAGTTATTAAATTGTAAAAGATTTATAAGAGATGGGGTGAAATGGTTATTTCCAAAACTTTGGGGTACTAAATAGAGTTTAGTACAGACCTTAGGTTATTAGGAATTTTTAGAAGTTTATTTGGCTAAATTTGGAGTTAAAATGAATTATATAAGTATAATATATGATATTTCATGACATTGTTACAAATGGGTAACATATGGGTTAAAACCGAGATTTATAGAAAGTATAAGGTTAGGAATGATATTTATAACCTTTTGGTATAGTTTGGTAATTTTTGGAGTTATATATAAGGTTTTATAAATATATATGTATAATATATAGTTTTAATGACATTAGAAAGCTATGTATTATAAATTGGGGAGATTTGGTAAATATACAAAGTTAGGTGGTGGGAGTTTAATTACCCTAGGGTCTGTTCGGTAATTATAGCCATTTAAAACCATAGGTTATAATTATATTAAGGTTTAAGGATTATAATATAAGGTATATAATATAAGTGTAACAATGAAATATAATTTGGGGTTGAATTGTAAATTATGGAAGTATAGTGGAATATAATGAAAGCCGAGAGTATAAGGGTTGTTTGGTAATATATAACAATTTATAACTATAGGTTATAATTGTTTTAATGACATAAATGTAATAATAAATGTTATATAACTATAATATAACATTATATTAATTATGTAGTGGATTTTGTAAATATTTAAGAAACTAGGTGCTGTTCGGTATTATGGGCATTTTTAAATGAAAATTTATAATATGGTTTTTAATGTTATAAAGGGTGTAACATTTATAATACTAGAAATATTCATTAAAAGAGAATGAATATATTACAAAGACTTACCATATAATAAATAGTCCCATAATACATATATATAAATAAATATATGTTATGGTGTGGAAAATATAATATGGTTCAATAACCATATATTATCATAATTAAAAATGATATAAGATAAAGAGAAAAGAATTATACACATTAGATATGGAAATTCTAATGTTATGAGTTTGCATGGAATAATAAGGATTTATATAATTTAAAGTATTTTTACATATGAATTATACTACATTAAACTTGGAAAAAAAACCTTAGGAAAATAAATACTAAGGTGGAATGTATAATATATGATTAAGAATTAAACATGCAATATAGAAACAAACTATATAATATACAAGGGTATATTGAATTACATGCGATAACAAAGTTCAAACTTTAAGTATATTAATATCCAAGACGAGACTACGCATGTAATATAACGTTTTCCAATCCCGAGTTAAAGCCGAAAACCCGACAAACGTTGACAGTTAATAACGGGGGATTAACCGGGAGGTGTTAGTGACGGTACGGGGTACCGTAGAGTTATATCGTTATACGGGATTCTAATCAGTAGTGTTATGTATTATTAGACTGTTAGAGACGACACGGGGAGCATCGGATCTAGCTGATTCATACTCCACGGTTATACATTCCAGGTGAACGGTATGTTGTTATGTGTCTCTGATTGTCTCTGAGGGCTTCCTCAGTTCAGACTTCTGTGTAATCTGTGATAAGATTGTTTGTCTGATTGTGTGAATAAATATGCATGAACTATATATTTTTAGCTGCTTATTATTTACTGTTGTTGCGTTAACAGTATTGGTTCGTATATATGACCCTATATATATATAAAAGGAACTAGCGGCTATGGTGCTATCTTATATGTAATATAAGGAACGTCAGAAAAACGTTGTAGCACTAGGATAATAAGATATACATATTATCTGAGACTTTAATACGGAGCATTGGCCTTTCTAACCCCGCTCTCGTATCTAACACTGGATCCCGAGTTTACAGACTCCGGATTGGACTAACGACCTTAGTCTGCTGTGTTAGAAAAATTGGTAATGCGATGCGATGGTATAATTAATTAACATAACAAAGCCAAGAGGATGTGGCTCTTGGTGCGCGCTGTGATCACAAAAACGATACCAGGATGTCCGCAAGTATCAAGAAAATTTCCCGTGAGCAAGGATGGCTCGTTGGTCGGAGACTCTACCGTTGGAGTGGCTACTGCCGTGGGTGACCCGCCATAGTATATGGGTAATTTAGAGACACGTCGTTTTTAACGAGACGTCGTCACTAGGTATAACTGAACACTTATTACAGTTGAGAGTTGTACATTGGCGAACAATATTGGTTTTTACACCAAGGACGGGAGTGGATACTTGTTTATTATTCTCGTTGTTTCGCCTTATGGTTCATTGGTTATACTGTGTGGTTTATATTATGTGTATTGATGGTTGT
Organism: Limonium bicolor; assembly: GCA_023374045.1. Classification (NCBI taxonomy): domain Eukaryota; kingdom Viridiplantae; phylum Streptophyta; class Magnoliopsida; order Caryophyllales; family Plumbaginaceae; genus Limonium; species Limonium bicolor. The sequence goes on from CM041776.1 coordinate 248,012,475, forward strand.
GTTATTGTATGGATGTTACTGTTAATTGATTTATAGTTTAAATATTAAAACGGTATTGCATGTAACGAATCGCATGCTCTCAACCAATTAATTGAGGGGTTTGAGGAGGCATGACGGGGCATGTGATAACATACTCAGCAGGGGCTGATTCCATACCACAAACCATTTTTATTTCAGGAGACTAGCTGGTGGGTCGACGCGGGGCACGACAGGGTGATTTACCTTTGTTTAGACTTGGTACGGTTTGAGACTACAGTTATTTTGGACTTGGGTTTTGTAAACCGAGGTGTATATTTGGTTAGACGCTCACGTGTACGGTTTTGTATAAGACGGTTGTTATTGTATATATTCTAGTTTTATTTTAAGCACTGCTATCTATCTCTTGTGGTCACTGCGGGAATACGTTTCGTATGTTGATTATCATGTAACTCGTTATCACCCGTATGGGCGAGTGATAACAGTGACACCATTAGAACGACAGTCTGTTATTTACCGTTGTGATTTACTTACTAAGTACGACGTTTATATTGTGATTAGGGCCGGATTAGTAGGGGTGTTACATCAACTGTTATAGTCTTAACTCAAGGATTGGTTATTGTATCACTGACTAAAGGGCTAACTTATAAAGAGAGGAATCCAGACTGTTTCGACTTTCTGGTTGCGCATCGTTATCACTACGAGGGACTATATCAAGAGTCACTCAAGGGAATCCATTGTCCACATTCGACGATAGCAGAGGCCACCGCTGTTGGTGCACAGGTTTGACCGGATCGGTCAAAATAATTATCCAGGGCCACAAGGTCAGCTGGTAATGGTTCCATTGGAACCCAGGGGACTACTGTTCATTAATAAGTTATTAAGGGTTGTCTTAACATGACGCCTGAGGTGGAATTTAATTGGAAAAGTTTAAGTGGTTGGTTTAAAAGGATTAGGGTCATGTGACCTACTAACAAGTACAGTTAATTAAAACACGTATCTTGTTTGGTTATTGCTATGGTTTATTGGTGTGTGACTATCTGGTTGTTGTTTATTATTGTGATGGTATTGACAGGTGAACTATTATGTTTTTATTTAACATCACAGTTATTACTATTGTTGTAAAATGGATTATCATGTAATGAATCTAATATCAAGATGGCTAAACGACTTAAGGAATCTAGATGACTTAGGACTACATTTATCATACCAGCATATTGTTTGCTGAGCCCTTCAATGGGCAAAACATTTTAGGTTACTGAAGAAGACACAAGCCGGAGTGCGGGGCACAGGGTAGCTGATGTGTTTCCATTAAACACTTTTAAGTTTATTTATGTACTGTATTTTGGAGATTGTTGTATTTGGTTTAGTTGCTCAGTTTAGATTTGGTTTGTAATATTAAGAGTGCTCAGTATCTTGTTCATCACAGCGGGGAGGAGTTGAAGTTGATGGATGGAGTAGGGTTGCCTTGTTACTCACATGGGTGAGTAACGGCATGTAACACCAATGTTAGATAGATTTATTTTCCACTGCGAATGTTATTTATTATGCTACGACTTGCGCTTATATTACAGATTTATTTTCTATGCGTCGGTCCTTGTGACTTTGTAAGTTTCCTTCTACTTTTTCCACAATCGTCATCTTCCCAACTTCCTAGCTATCCCACTCGGTCATCACTGCACAAATGCAATACCAAAACACTCAGTCCTACAGAGTGCAGAGGCGTAAACCCCTGGGCAATAAATCTCTTGTGAGATTGCAATAGGAATAAACATTGTTTCCTTCTTGTTTCTCGGACTGTCTACCATCTTTATTCATCAACTCCATATCATTCTGTTGATCATTCACATATACTGGTCGCTCGCTGCGCACCATGTTCTTGTGTATTTCCAACTTTGGTTCCCATGACATCCGCTATTTCATTAGCTTCTGCTCATGTTCTACTACCATTTAGGCAATGGTTCGCCATTTTCTTGGATGATTATTGAATATGACGTTCTTTCATATTTCTAAGCTCCTTGAGCGTTATTGGTTTTATGCTTCAGGTTATAACCATACAGCATTCCTTCTAAACCGGTTACTCTTCGGTTTCCAATCAATTGCTATCAAAGCTTTCTTTGGCTTCATTTGTTACAATTTTCGCTTGGCAATGACATGATGCTCAAGCTCCACTACACTAGTAGTTCTGAAAGAGATGTATTATCAGATATTCACTGATGGTATTCCTTTCTTGGAATCTATGTGTTCACCGCTCTCGCGGTCTCACATTAACGAGGGGTATCCCTGCTCGTTGGTTAATAAACAATCTTACTGGTTCCATTCTTGGCAACTCTCCCTATGATTCACAATGGTTTTGCAACCGTTGAATTTGTATTGTAATGGGTTCCTGGCTTACTAGCCACGTTGCCTAGAGCTTGCTAATCTTAGGCTGATCACAAGCATTGCTTTACTCTATGCCGTCAAATGGCTTGGAGGTACTACCGGGCTCCATAAGGGGGTCACCACATCACGCTTCCGTCTGTTGGATTCCCTTTAAGTATCTTGGTATTGATTGGTACCTTTCAATAATCCAGGGTATCCCGTGGGTAAGTGGGATCCCTTCGGTGTTCTAACCGAGTGTTCGTTATAGCTCTAATGCTCTTATTACGACACTTCGTTCAACTATGTTGACTTTGATACCCCTTTATGGATTGCTCCTGGGTGTTGTTGATTATGCCGTTACATCCGGCTAGCATTTGAGTGTGTTCAGTTTACTCTGTATTGCGGTTCGGATTTCAGATTGTCCCGTTTGGGGCTATAGCATCTCCCATTCTTAGGGTAGACTATGGATACTTCTCTTATGTTTTCAACCGGTTTGATATTTTTCTTCGGTGGTGATTGGTATCCTCCCTTAGATGATCACTCTGGGTATTATATTTGTCCATCAAACATTGGTGTGTTCAGGTTAGGCGTTGCCTTACTGTGTTTAGACCAGGTATCCATTCCGGCTATTTCATGCTTTTGTTTCAAATTCTTGAGACATCTCCAATGTCTTTAGTCAATTACTAGTGCTTCTCGCACTTCCTAACTCTTAATCGTTCTCCTGGGGTGAGTTCTTGACTCCTTTAGCTTGTAAGCTCGTCTGGGTTCTTCGATCATTTGAGGTATTCAACTGTTTCGGTTTACATTTACCTTATGGTCCGTAGAACGAAGCTGACTACTTCCCATGTTTCGTACACTACATGTATACATACGTGGGGTACCGTATTGGTATGTTACCACTTACCTGACTAACTCACAATGGGTCTGTCAGGCCCGCAAGCACCTTCGGAGTGCGGTCGTCCCACATCCCGTATTTGGGTACACTTGTAGTGCTCGTCACACGCCTAGGTGAAGTATTCTATCGTCAACTCCTCCGGTATCATTCTATGATACTCACCGTGGTTGTTCTGGTTTGGTTTTTTTTAAATTTGAGGTTTAAAAGAAAAGTTTATGGTTTGAAAGAAGAATTTGGGTTTGAAATAAAATCCTGGGTTTTGAAAGAAAATCTTCATGGCGTTGCCATGTTGGGGTCTTGACCAAGTCTAGCTTCTTGCTGACTGGTATGTTCGTTTTTTAAAATTCTTAAGTTCGGTAATCCTACCTTTGCTTCCATCGTCGTGGTGGTACTTTAGTAAGTACTTGTTAGTTGCTAAACGTCCTCCAACTTGTCTTGTTGTCGCTGCACTTGCCTTGGCAAGTGCACGGGTACGTCGGTTTTTAGGTTACCATACACCGGTTGCGGTATTGTTTTCATCCGTATTTTGTGGTTTATTAAGTTATTCACCGACCTTTTGATCTTAGTGATCCCTCTCCTGAGTAGCTTCTCAGAGTTCTTGACAAGGTGGTCATTAATTCAGGTGCTTTCCCGATCTTGAGGTACTCCGTGTACCTTGCTTTGCTGCTCGTTCCCACGCCCTTACGGTGGTTATCGAGGTTTGACTTATCCTTAAGAACAGCGTTGTAGTCTTGTGGGTGTATGTTGTCGACTGCATTGTCTAACGTTGGTTGTTCGCAGACTCCATTGTCTCGGGTTTTGTGTAACACCCCAACTCAATCCAAATGTGGTCTCGCAACTTAACATCATACATATAACATGTCACAGCGGAATTCTTTACACTCCAGGACCTTGTCACGGTCTGACTACAGAATATACCGAACATTAGTACAACAACCTTAACCAATTACATTTCCTTCTTACAATCCCCTCATATCCTATACATCTTACTAACTCAATTGCCATACGAGTGTACATGCACAACTCGTAGGCCACACTTAACCCTTCACACTTGTACCCCTTCTTACTCTCGCGACGGCCGCCTCCTGATGTTCACCTGTGTAAAAAACAGCCCCCAAAGGGGGTCAGCACGAATGCTGGTACGATCCTCTCATGGCCCCCAAGCTAACGTGGCTACGACGACTAATTGTCGATAGCATGGAGGTTGATTAGATGCACAACATAATAGAAAGTGCAGTAAACAACAACTCAGATATGAACAATCAAAGTTCACACACAGTGAACGACTTAAATGCGTTCCCTTAATTAGAGAGTTAATTATTTAACTCCTTAAGTAATGTTCCCTCTTAATCTTAGTCCATCCTTATCTCACCTCAATCTTAGTCTTATCTTAATCTTAGAAACAACCATCCTTTAATAAGGAGTGGATGTAGCTTATCTTAATCTTAATAATACAAACCATCCTTTAAAAAGGAATGGTTGCAACTTATCTTAACCTTACCTTAATCTTAATCTTAACTTATTCTCAGTATACAAACCGTTCCTGGAGGGAAATGGTTGTATCCTAAGTCCAAACCTGGGATTTAGGTGATCCCACCGCACCATCTTAATGCCACCTACCCTGGACGGGAGTCCAGCGTAGCTGAGCCGGTAACCGGCCCTAGGCTACAAGTCCGAAGACAAGTCCTTAAGCGGAAGTCGAATCTGCTATAGATACCGACCCCCTTGCCTTAGCATGCATGACCGGAGTCAGTCCCGGGTTTCCTCACTCAAGTTCCAGTTAGTAGTAGTCTCAAGACCATGTTTGTTGGTTAACCTCTTTCGGTTTATATCAACCCATATTAGGGAGCGTTCCTTAGTCTCACTCATTTCCTTACTAAACGTTGGTTAGTAAGTTCTCAAGGTATGTTGTGTTAGTTTTCAAACATCACACAACAATACAATAAACATAATATTCCGGTTGCATGCTTTATCTTGTTTAGTGAGAACACAAAAACAAATAGCACACAAGCCGAGGGACACCTCGTTAGCAAGCAGGTCACAAGAAGAACTGTACCGTTCACCGTTGGTCGTTCGGTTGCTTACTCTCTTCCGGAGTCCAAATTCCAAGTCCTAAAACATTCATTCAGTTTTAGGTTGTTAATCACTTAACTCAATTCAACTTACTTATCTTACTTAACTTACTTAACCCTTAATGATCCCAACCTAAGACCTCTTAAGTCTTACAACTTAATCTTAAGTGAATCACTTCTCCTCATAACTTATACTTATTCACCCACTTAATTATCATCGTTACCCACCAAACATGTCTTAAACAACCTTATATTATCATTACATATCAATCCCCACCATTGGATATCATTTCCTAACCTTAAACAAAGTTTTTGGTCAAAACAGCACCGCGTCCGAACTTGTGTCCGAGCTTACCAAGTTCGGACGCAAGTCGAGACTCAAAAGGGTGCAACCAGACGTGTGTCCGAACATGTGTCCGAACTTCCCTAAGTTCGGACATAGGTCGAGGAAAAATCAAAGGAATAATTTCAAGTGTCCGAACATCTAATGTCCGGACGGTAGTTCGGACTTTGGTCGAGACTCTAAAATTCTAATCGCAACAGGGCATGTCCGAGCTTCCAAATTCGGACGGAAGTTCGGACAGGCCAGAATATTCATCTTCTACACCCTTAAACACTTATCTCCTTTCTTGCAAAAATGCCCAACTCTTCCACAAGTGTCCCATTATGTCTTAATACCATATAGGCTCTTAAACTCACCTTAGAACATCCTTTAAAACCTCCTTAACCATTTTCTCAATCCTTACAAGAATTTCTAACACTTGTTACTTATTTCCTTATTTTTCCAACATGTAATCTTTGTCTAAAACTCTAACCATCCAAAGTGTTTCCTTCCCAATCAATGTAGCTTCTCCCTAGCATTATTGCATCCCCTCTTCGCTTGCCTAACCTTCCAAGGTTATCTTGCATGTTCATGCACAATTCCTTTCTTTTCCTTTTTCTACTCATCAACCTAAACTCATGGACTTACCTATGCATTTCTCCCCATCTTCTTAGCACCTTAACCTTGTTCTTATTTACCTTATCTATCCTACACCCTCCTTGGACATTTCCATCTCCTTTTACTCACCTACCCACCATTCTCATGATCATACGCTCTTTTACATTCCTAGTCATTTTTCCTTGACATTTAACAACATTCTCCCACACCTTTCTCTTCCATCACCTAAGTCCACTCATTACCTTCTAAACCAAACCTCATTAGTCCACTACTAGCATCATCACACTTACACAAGCTTCTCAAAACTCTCATTGTTATATTCCCTAGTTCATACCTAAATTATCTTAAAGCATTATACACCTTCTCCTCCAAATTTGCACAAGTCTTACCATGACTTGGTGTGTTCAATACACCCATCTAAACTCTAATTCCTCCTAGACAACTCTGGGTCATCCTAAACCTCAAGACCTACTTAGTTAACTCATTTCCACTCAAATTCCTCTTCATGCTCCCTAGTAAACCCTAGGGCACATTAACTCACCACCACCACTTAAACACTTTGTTTTCTACTCAAATTTCGCCATAGCTTCTCTAGTATATTATCATGCCCAAATGCTTTGTTTTCCTCATTCAACCATCTCACACACATCAAGTTCTTTTCCATCATATCTTCTCACCCAAACCAACTCAATCACATCAAACTCAATATATTGCAATAATCTTAAATTGCATAGCACTAAGGCTCTTAAATGACATGGATCTTAGGCCCTTAAATGACTTAAACTTAAACACTGAATTTCCCACATATAAAAGCTTTCAACCTGCAAATACACCCATCAATCTCATAGTAGTTATAATGCTCTTAAAATCCCTCTTAAACTTATATTACTAACTCATTCCCATTGGCTCCTTAGTCAAGTTCATAAGCTTGTTTAAACTCTTTTTCCTAGGTTATACAACCCATTACCTAATGTAAGCCCGAGGCTACATTGGTACTCATCTAAAACTTATTCCTTAAACCTTAAACCACCATTAGGTAAGTGATTTACCTTGTTTTCTCAAGCTTATCTTATCTTCCTCCTTAGACCTTCTTCTTGAATGAATATCGGCCACCACTTAAATTTCCCTTGCCAATGTTCTAATCAATATTCAATGACTCACATGAGTACTAAGCAATACACTAACCTCAAGGAGTAAACCCTAGGTTAAAAATGTGTTCTAAGGCATAAAAGTGGATGATTACTTTTGAAGTCTCAAGGTAGACTTGGGCATTGAATGAATTAGGACCTCCACTAGTCCTTGGTGAATAAATCAAGCTAGAACAAGGCATAAAAACAAGGCCCCATGAGTAGTTATTTTCGGCCATGTGGAAGGAATGATGGAAACATGGTTTTTCTTACATTTTCCTTACCTTGAATGAATGGAGAACCAAATGGGCTCTTCAAACTTGATTTTCCTCCATCAATGGAGTTTCCTCTTGGCACAAAAATGGAGCTTTGAAGGATTTGAAAAGATAGAAAGATAGGTCTGAGCCTAACTAAGAAAAATATGTGTTTAGTTTTTGATTTGGAGCTAAAATGAGTAAGTTGTTGCCAAAGCAAGGTGGTGGTGCCATGGGTGCTGCTCCTACGTGAATGAAGGGAGGAAGAAGATGGTGAAACCGTGGGAATAAGAGAAATGAAGAGAGAGAAGAAGAAAAGGTAGCTTATAAGATATTTTTTTTTATAAAGCAAATAGTAACTTTACTTATTTCCCTCTTCTTTTCTTTAATTGAATGACTCATGTGGTGACTCACCACTCTCAAAAATCGGCCCCCTTGTTAAATAGGGCATGTTTGGCCTTTATTGACCAATTAACTAAACTAAGTTGATTAAAGACTAAACTAGTCACTATTTGGCACTATTCACAAATTAGTGCACATATTTCTGAAATTTTTGATTTCCCATTGATTTAGACTTCCTAATGTGATACTAATTAGTACACATGTTGATTAAGATGTAATCACGGGCATTTAGCCACTCAAAACTCAATTCTAAGACAATTTCTCAAAAATGTGCTTTAAGACTTCTTAAAGCATATTTTGTGTTTTAACTTGTTTTCAAGCTTGGTTTTCTTTGCTAATTGATTTAAAATGTCCATTAGCATATTACTAAAGTCTTATAATGGTATTTGGGTGCTAATCAAAGTCACTCCAAGCTTAGAGCACGTTTTTGCCCAAAATGCCCTTAAGGCACTTTCTTGTGTTTTCCTTGGTTTAAATTGTCTACCAATCTTTCTAAGGCATATTCTAGTCTTACTACATCATAATTTGATGTTTACTTAGCATACTTAGGTTTGGGGTATTTCAATCTACCCCCCTTAAAAGAACTTTGTCCCCAAAGTTCCCATGCATCTTATCTTATTAAAATACATGTCTTACCTCATTCCTTAGATCATATAGATCATACTTATGTATACTTAAACTCATTGGAATATTCTTATACTTAAATATCACACAACATGCTTAAGCATGTATAGCACTCAAAATTCTCCTTGTTTCTTTTGATGATTAAAACATTCACATAATTTTCTTTCCAACGCATTCTCCCATGTCACCGGTCCGTAGACAATGGCTCATTCGTCCTCGTCACCATGGGCCAGAATACAAAACACGCTGCTCTCCCCATGTCACCGGTCCGAAGACAAAGGCTCGTGCGTCCTCGACTTCATGGGCGAGACTCAGTAAAAAGGTAATCCTTTTTACGAGATCATGTGAGGAATAATTCCTCTAATTAAAAATACAAGCAACTCCAATTTCATTTTTATCCTAGGGCCTCTATCCATAGTGTGATTTAATTGTGACCACTGGTAGGGAGTTTCAGGAATCATCCCACCATGACGTGATCAGCATCAGTGTAGAACTATCCTTCCACCCCAATTTGTGTTCGGTTTCCCTTGATCCCTAGAAAATCAAGTTCCACCTCCCACGTCATTTTCAAACATCAGATAATTCACTCATGTCCAATTTTCTATCTTCTTAGTTCTTCTAATCATAATCAATACATCTCCAAAGTGTGGACTCAGTCCATCAAACATTCCCGATTCATCTCTTAGTAATTACCTCAAAATCTAAATTCCTACTAAGTTCTATAACTGTCCCATACCAATTCTCACCATCTTATATCTCATAGCATTACAATTTCCTTCCTCATACTCATATCAAATTGTATCTCATAATGTTATCTTATTCTTATCTCACACATAGTCTCATATCGACTCATACCTCATATATTCCTTATTCCTTAAATCTCCTTAATCCTCTTCCTTAATTCTCTTAACTTGTACTCACACCGGAGTTAACAAGATAGGTACTTAACGTGTGTGGTATTCACATCTTCTGTGTGCAATAACCATAATTTATCTCAAAATGTTTATGTAAAACATATTCTCAAATTATTTTGTGCTATGCACACCGTAGTTTATGTACTCAGTACACAAACATACGCTAAGCGGTTTTCGCTCTACCCCCCTTAAAATGGATTACGCCCACGTAATCAACACCACATCATTCTTGAACATAGGTTCAAGATGTCTAATTCTCACCAAGCATTCTAGCTTCCATGTCATCTATCTCACTTATTATTCGATCAGAAATGACTTAGTCTCTGTATCGAGGATTCTTACGGTACTTATACCGTTTTCTTAACTTAGTTTGGTCTAATCTCAAAGGTAGTGATCTGCTAGCTTCCGCTGCACAACTCTGATGGTCTTAGGCTGAACTGCTTTTCTTATTCTTCATAGTATTGTATATCCTCATCATGTATGCTTATGATTTAGTACTAAAGGTCTCTTAATGGACACGTGTTATCTTTATATATATACACGGCCTTGATAAGTTGTAGCTTGTCTATCCAGTCTCTCTGGGGATCTAATGTTCATATTCTTAGCGTTCTTTTAAGTGTCTAAATCGTTCTTTCCATCTGACCTTTGGTATGAGGATGATTTTTAATCTGAAACTACTGTTTAGTGCTTATTGCGCTTTACAGTTTAATCTCTTACAGCTTAAGACATGCCCAATGTCTGTACTTAACAATCCGTGTTCTTCGCATTTCATAGTCCTTAATTATTTGTTCTCTAATTTCTTTGTGTTGTTGGTTCAACTGAATTCTTCTCTTCGACTGTGTGGTAGTGGCTGCTCTTGACTGATCTTGGGTCGTTGTCCGTGGTATGGAGTCGACTACTTCCCGTGTTCCTTACACCACTCGTCTACATGCATGGGGTACCTTACTGGTACATTACTACTTACCCAACTAACTCATAAATGAGCGTGTCAGGCCTGCAAGCCCCTGTGGGGTGCAGTCGTCCCACGTCTCGTTTTAGTAAACTCATAGTGTCCGTCACACGTTTAGCTATTGCTAATTATGAAGTATTTTGTTGTCGATCTCCTCTTTCATCGTTCCATAATAACACTTATTGTTCTTCTTGAAGTTAATCAAGGGAAGTCCATTTACTGTGTTCTTGGGTATGGTATGCTCCAGCTCCTTTCTGTATTCCGTATTGATTCTATTTCTTAGTAGCTTAGGTCTCTTTCCATAGAGCCTCTTATCTTCTTTCTCATATTCATTCTATTAGGAATGCACTTCCAGTTCCTTAAGGAATGGGTAGTGTGCTTCCTGTGAAATCTTACCTAACCAGGTCCAGACTACTGGCACCAATGCTCAGTTCGTCTACCATATTGTTTCCTTAATTATGCTGGTCTTAACTCATAAATCTAATTGCCTCAGTGTCAATATTTGACGGCTCATACATAATGGTCGCCTTACCGCGCACCATGACTTAATCCACTTATCCAACTATTGTACTCACGACCACTACTACCGTGTTAGTTGGCCCTTACCATGTTGCCCATTAATGGTGCAACCTCTTATCCACTTATTCTCATGTCTTACCTTATACTCAATCCCTTCTTGGTGTAAACACACTGGGAGTCCTCTCATTCCGGTGTATAGCGGTTGTGTTACCGCGCTGTAAAATAGTTGACTCTTAATACGAAGGTGTTCTGCTCCAATCTCAGATTCGTAAGTAGGCTGATTTCCCTCGCATTATTTCACCCTTATGACGTTATCTACCATGTAATTCTACCGGTTACTGAAGAAGTCATCCACTGAATCACAAGCTCTTCGGAGCATTGGTCATTTGACGTGCCGTAAGGTGCACTCACAATGTTTATCTCTGACGATCAATAATTCTTACATCCTGGGTGTTGGATGAGGGGTCTATCTCTGCAACCTTCCTTATTACTCAAGTGTATCTGACATGTTCCAAGGTAATCCCAAGTTTACAGTTTCCATTTTCTAACAAAAGCGTATTGCATCTCTAATAAGTGAAAGCCCTTTTGAGGGGTTCATTCCCACTCATGGCCTCACAACAAGGAGAGGTATCCCCACCCTAAAAGGCATGGTTCGTTCTTCACCCCTGTCCTTAGCATTATCTCAATATTCTCTTTGGTACCCTTTCTTGGTAATGTTCTTCCCAATCTAAGTTATAGGTTTGGTAACCGTTCATATCTACAAATTGTAGTTCCTTCGTGGCTTAAACAAGCTCTCTTATAACTTACTGCGCCTCGGGCTCTGATGTGGTTAACATCCTTGGCTCGTAGGCTCTTAGTGCTTAATGTCTCAGTTCATTACTTATATTCCTACTCATCCGTAGGTCATCCTGATAGGTTCTGATCCTTTGAACACTATCTACTGTTAGGTTACATACTAAATGTAGTATTGGGTTTCATGGTAAGTCGATGCATCCTGCTTCCTGCTATGGAAGTTGATTCAGGTATTCTGAGGTTACTTAGTGTCTTTGACAATACTGTCGTTTTATTAGACCTATGTCTTTTAGCAAATAAGGATAAGTTCGTATTAGGCATTTGCCTTAAGGTGTCCAAGTTGGATATCATCCTGTCATCTTATACTTCCATCTCAACGCTTCGTTCAACTTCCGTTGACTATGCCACCCGTTGATGATCAATCATACTTGGGTGTTAATGAGTTAAACAAACAGTATTAACTGTCATTCATCAGTTGTTCGGCTCGACTATGCCCGCTCTGTGGGGGTAGTCCTCTGAGCTTTCCTTTTCCAGGGTTGTACGACTTTAATCCTTAGTAGGTTATAGCTTACGTTTATTTCTTTTATCCTTGTTTTCTGGGTTTTCCAACATCTTCATTGAAGAATGTTGTTATCGGTATTCTTAATGGTCACCCTGGAAGTCTTATCTAGTTTTTGTTGGAATTCGTTGCTTCAACAGTCTCAATAGTATCTTATAATACATCCCTTGTATGTTATTGCTTACATAGTGTTTTGCTCGGATTCTAAGCGATCTCTTAGGTTTTCCCCTTGGAGTTCGGGATTGTGTTCTTACCGTATTGTCGGTTGTTGTTGTAGTGGGTTATACCGTTGCTAATATTTATATGGTTTAATACTTTGTCCAAGTTCCGCTCCCGGCTGACTGGTGTGTCACCTCATCTCATCATGGTCAGGCCTTCGGGCCTTTCCAAGGTCTTATTTTTCTGTTCTCATGGATTTACAATCCGGTATTAATATGTGTTATAACTGTAGCGTTCTCCTATCTTGCCATGATGGCTTTCCGTGTAGCTTAACCGTGGTAGCACTTGCTATGGCAAGTGCGCCATGCAGGATGGGCTATTGGTGAAGGTACTTGGAAGTGATACTCCTTCTAATTCCCATGTAATTGGTTAGTCCCCGGGACTCCTTCGATGATCTCTTTTTGGATAAATGGGCCATCCGGCAGTTTCCTTGTTGTTTGACAGTACTGTCATTTATCAGGGCGTTCCTCTTTCTGAGGGAACCCCTTAATATTTTCTTATGTCTTAATCCTCGCTCATGTCTCCACACATTTTGTTATGGTTACTAAGTAATGATTCTCCTTTAGGCACTACATCGTAGTCCTATTTCGGTATACAATTGTATGAGTTTCTACCGTCGTCCGCATTATGTCGGCCAGGTCTTGTAACCTTCCTCATTGTATGGGGTTTGGAGTTTCCGTTTCTAATTGGACTTTCCAGTAATCTTATCCCTTACGCTTTGTATTATCCCACTGTTATACTCACTCGGACCGCTGTTCGGTACTCATGTCGCTTATCTTTTCTTATCCGTTGCACTCGTAGTGCTTTTCTTATCATTAGTGTTGCGGTGTAACTAGACTGCGTAGCATGTCGACCCATGTTGCCGGTAATTACCGTTCCCTTACTGGTAGAATTCCCTTGATAGCGCCTGTTTCACCGCTGCGCCTCAGTTAAAACGTTCAAGTTCTCATAAACTGTTGCTCAACAAGATGTTTCTCGTTTTGCTTACTGTTAACTAACTGCCAGATTGGTTTTTTTTTTCCGAGTAGGACAAGGCTTTCTTCTCTCTGGCGTTTGTTCCATGTATTCAGGGTTAGGGACGTGGAGGGCGGGTCTAGGTACTATGGATATCCGGTAAACACCGGGAAGTCCTGACTAACGCACCTCTCACTCTACCTCTTAACCCTTAACCCATAACTCAATCTCAACCTCAATATTCTCCAAAGTTCGGTATTTCTTGTCTTCAGAGCGTAACTACGCTCTGATACCACTTTTTGTAACACCCCATGTAACACCCCTACTCAATTCGGCTCCTAATCAACTTAATAAATAATGTAATCGCAGCGGTTAACTCAACAATTGTACTACTGGTGTTACCGTTCTTACTCGCCCATACGAGTAATAACGTACTTACTAATACATTCTTAAATACGAAACATTTTCCCACAGTGACAACAAGAGATATACCTAAACTTCCCAAACCAATATAAAATTACATTCACAGTGAGCATTCTAAGTAACCAAATCCTATACACGGTTCTAGGTTCTTATCAAAATGCAACAGTGCATGTTTAAATAACTGAAATCAAACTACCCAGCGCGTCACTCTCTTTGTCGACACCGGAAGCCGCATACCTACAAAAATGTTTGTTTGTGGTATGGAATCAGCCCCTGCTGAGTATGTTACTACATGACCGTCATGCCCCCTCAGACCCTCAGTTATTTGGTCGAGAGCATGCAATTCATTTTCATGCAGATAGTTTTATATAATAACTGTAAAGCAACAATATATATTGCAGTGAACTCAAATATTAAACAAGCCCCCGGCTTCACACATCGCATTTTAATATACCACTAAAAGCGTTACAACGCTTATATGAGTACATAGACTCCAATCCAACAAACACTTAATAATTCATAGTTGAGTACGTCGACTCACTCGACCAAACAATCCACCATAATCCACACACGAGCACTGCGACTCGACTCATCCAGTTCACAACATAGATATAAGTACAATGATCCAATTAATCTAATTCACAACACACACATAGAGTACAGCGACTCATTTAATCAACATTACCAACATACCAAACACAACCACAAAGCATAACCAATGAACAACAAGGTGAAAGAACGAGAACTACAGGTAAGTATGATTCCCGTCATTGGCATGCAAGCCCAAATAATGTTTGCCTAATGTACGAGCTAATATAGTCGTCCGTAATTGTTCAGTCACGCCTGATGACAACGCCTCGTTAGAACGACGTGTCTCTAAGTTACCTATCGCCTATGGCGGTCACACACGGCAGTAGCCACTCCAGTGGTAGAGTCTCCGACCTACGACCATCTGTAGTCCGTTGGAATTTATCCAGATACTTACGGTTACCACACGGTATCCTAGTATCGTTAATGGATCACAGTTCACAGTAAGAGCCACATCCTCTTGATAAATTGATCTATACCATCGCATTGTTTTACTATTTTTCCTAACACAGCAGACTAAGGTCGTTAGTCTAATCCTGAGTATGTCAACTCGGGATCCAGTGTTAGATACGAGAGCGGCGTTTAAAAGGCCAATGCTCCGTATACAAGTCTCAGATATATATATATATATCTTATTATCTAATGCTACAACGTTTACTTACGTTCCTTACATTACACATATAAGATAGCATCATTGCCGCTAGTTCGTTTTATAATATGTTCATATATACGAACTGTACTGTTATCGTTCAACAGTAATAATAATAAGCAGCATTAATATACAACTCAAGCATATTAATTCACATAAGCAGACATTCAATCTTATCACAGATTTTCACACAATGTCTGAACTGAGGAAATCCTCAGAGACAATCAGGCCACATAAATAACATACCGTTCACCCGGATTGTATTACGGTGGAGTATGAATCAGCTAATTCTCTGGAGATCCTCGAGACGCCTCTAACAATCTATTAATATGCATCACACTATGCATCAGCATCTCATATTAACAATACACTACGGCACCCCGTACCGTCATTAATCTACCCCGGTTTATTCCCCGCTGTTAACTAATAACGTTTGTCGGGTTTTCGGTTTAACTCGGGATTTAGGAAAAACGCTATATCACATGCGTGGTTACGTCGAGTATATTAATACTCTTAACTTTAAACGTTTATTATCGCATGTAATTTAATATACCTTGTATATGATATAGTTTATCATTATATTGCATGTATAATCTTAATCATGTATTATACATCTCACCTTAGTATTTAATTTTCTAAGGTTAGTTTTTCCAAGTGTAATGTTATAAAATATGTACAAATACTTTGAATTATATAAATCCTTATTATTTCATGTACACTCTTAACATTAGAATTCCATATCCAATGTTTATAATTCTTTTCCCTTTATCTCGTACCATTTAAATTGTGGTAGTATATAGTTATTGAACTATATTATATTTTCCACACTATAAAATATTTATTATATATATGCATTATAGGTCTATTTATTATATGGTAAGTCATTATAATATATATCATTCTTTTTAATGAATACCTCTATATATAAATGTTATAACTCTTATAACATTAAAACCATATTATAAATTTCATTCAAAAATAGTAATATTTCCGAACAGCACCTATAATTCTCAAATATTTACAAAATCCACCACATAATTTATATAATGTTATATTATAGTTATAAACATATTTTGACATTTGTCATTAAAACAATTATAACCTATAGTATATTTTAAAAATACCAAACAGCACATCGGTATTTAATTAATTCACCACTAACTTCATATTCACCAATTTACCCCTTTTAACATATAGTTTCTAATATCACCAAAACTATATATTATACATTATCTTCATAAAACCTTATATATAAATTCCAAAAATTACCAAACTATACCAAAAGGTTATAAATATCATTATTAACCTTATACTTTCTCTAAATCTCGGTTTTACCACATATGTTACCCATTTGTAACAATGTTATGAAATATCTTATATTATACTTAGATAATTCATATAAACTCCAAATTTACCAAATCAACTTCTAAAAATTCCTAATAATCTAAGGTTTGTACTAACTCCATTTAGTACCCCTAGTTTTCGGAAATTACAATATCACCCCAAATATCATAAATCTTTACAATTAATAACTATCTTATTATAAGGTAGTATTTTAATTCCTTAAATTCACCAAACTTAGTCAAAGTCTCCTATATAGTCAACTTGACTTCTAATACCCAAATTGGACCCAAACTTTTCGGTAATTACAATACTTAACCTATAGTTTTCTATTTTTACAATTTTGACACAAACTTCATAAAATGTTATAATTTTTATTAAATTCATTTAAAAACTCTAAGTTCCTCTAAATTAAGCCCACGGCCTAATAAAATGCTAGTAATTACCGTTTGACCCCAATTTAATTATATAAGCATAAACTTAACTAAATAAGCTTTAAACTTAAATTAAAATGGCCTAATGACATGGCCTTATTACAACTTTGCTTTATAGCATAAAATTACACATAAATTGCTCAACAATAATACATAAGCTCACGGCCTCCATAGTTTATTTTTCCACATAATGTCATAATTTGACCATTATGTTAATTAAATCACTTAAATGACTAGCTTAATTTATCTTAGTCATTTTTTTCCATTCTTAGGTTAATATAACCCATATTATGTTCACTCGGCACATATTATATATGCTAGGAATACATAAAATCATAAGTTTAAGGTGTTTATACCTTGATAACTTCTTGTATGGACTCGGCACCTTGGAGTAAAATTCACCACAATATTTAGACATGTTTAATACACCAAAACAAGATATAGTTATACTCCAAGCTTGAGCTTAACCATAAAGAACAATTAATGTAAGATTTAAGGCAAAAATCACCTTAAAAATGCTTGGAAGGTTCCTTATGAATTCGGCCTGGTTTAGACACACCACAAGGTGTTAAATTCACTATATAAACATAAGGAACACTTAGACAACAACAAGCTGTGGTAATAGGTTTTACCTTGGAAAAATGCCTAAAAGAGAGTATTTCCTTTGGATTTCGGTCACCCTTGCTCCAAATGGTTAACCAACTGATTGAACATGTAAATATGAAGATTATGAGTGTATAAACTCACAAAAATCAGAAAAGAAAACCGGATGCAAAGTGTAGAACCTTAAGGTATGTTTTTACCTTAAAATGTAGATTTGGAGCCTTGGCCCTAAACTGAGTTCATTCGAGATTAGCTCTTGTTCTAACCTTATAACTGGAATAAGCCATAGGAAAAGATAAGCCACGAAATCCAAGTGTTGGTAGTGAAAGAATGAAGAAAAAGGGCTAAAAATGACCTTAAATCATTACCTTAGGAGCTTATTGGATTGAATTGCCTTCCTAACTGAATAACACAGCTTGGGAGAGTCAAGAACTCAGTCCACGTTTGGAATGGAGCAAGAGGCAAGAGAGAGTGAGATTTGGTGTTTAAAGGCTTAAAAATATAATAATGAATAGTACTGATGATTCACATTAGTGTCAAACTGAATTAGTGTGTGTGCTGTCCTCCCTTCCTTATCCTGCCGACACCATGTAGAAGGCTGGTCAATTCGTTGACCAATGGTCAAACTTGGTCAATGTGCTTAAAATGCACTATTTGGGTACTATTCACAATAAACTGTCAGTTTTGGATTTTTATTTTCAAACTTGGATTTAGACTTTAAATATAGTCTATATGTCCAATAATAATTTAAATGAATACCCAGTCTTTAAAATGACAAAAAGTCATTATCTTAGAGCTCATACAAAAACGTGCGTTAAGGTGATTTCAGGGCACTTTTTGTGTCACCGTGTGTTTCTGAGCTTAGTTTTCTTTGAGAATAGTTTTGTTGTGTTCCTTACTTCATTACAATACTTAGGAATCCACTTTGGATCCTATTTGAGGTCATACAATCTTCATGGTGTCTTAAAGCACATTTTGGCCTTACCGATCTTAAAGCATGTTTTGCCTTGTTGAGATCTTTTAGATTGTTCCCCAATAGTATTTAGATGTTTATTAACCATCTTAGATCATTAGTAGATCATTTAATTAAGTTTTTAAGGTTAGGGGTATTTCAGTCTACCCCCCTTAAAAAGGCTTCGTCCCGAAGTCCTTACTCATATACAGTTCACCTAAGGAATCCAGTTCCACTAAGTATTCATAGACAGATCATCACTAGGGAATACATCCCACTACGTTCAGACCTAGTCTATATGTATCACATTTGATACAACATTATTCTCATCCACAAAGTCAATAATCATGACATATTCATTCATAAACAGCACTAAACAAGGTGCAAAGCTCATTCATACACAGCACTAGACAAGGTGCAAAACTCATTTGTACACAGCACTTGACAAGGTGCAAAACTCATTTGTACACAGCACTTGACAAGGTGCAAATCCCACACTAAGTACTCAAAGGTGTCTCACAAGGGGTACTCAACGCACCCCAATCCATATGCTAGTATCTCGCGCGAATACTTCTACACCACTAAACGTGCAAGTGTATGCATATGTTTAACAATGGCAAATCACAGGGAAGCAGTCATGAAGACCAGGACTTGACGATCCCCAACCCCGTGCTAACCAACGTCTACTACCCGAGGACACACCGGTTTGATAGCGAAGGACACTGCGGTCCACGGCTCCTCGGACAGTACCACCTAATTTCCTTTATCACCTAATTTCCTTAATCACCCGCAGACACGCCGGTCTAATGACAAAGGGCTCTGCGATCCACGGCTCTTTGGGTGATGTCACTCGCAGACACACCGGTCTACTGACAAAGGACTCCACGGTCCACGGCTCTTCGAGTGACGGCCTAAATTCCAATTTCTATTCATATCTGTGTCCACTTGTAGGAAGTTTCGAGAGTCATTCAACCCCGACGTGGTCGGCGTCAGTGTCGAACTATCCCTCACCTCAATTTGTGTTTGGTTTCCCTTGATCGGACCAGGATCAAGTTCAACTTCCCACGTCAATTTCAATCAATCAATTGTTTATTCTTTTTTTAATCTTGTTTCTTGTTACTTGCCACCTTGTGTTCAATAGATACACAAGTCAACTAGTGTAATTAATCTAGTCATTGGCATAAGATCATGTATCCTAACCATGTACCAAGTTCTCTTGACTTATTATTATTCATACAACACCCAGAGTATTTTCTTCCACCAAGTTACACTTCGGTCTCATGCCGATTCACTCATCGCATTTCAACAATCGGTTTCATACCGAGTCACAAATCACATAATACATCAATAAAATTACCTCAAGTAACGTGACACAATCATAACACTTGTACTCTACGTACAATAATAGCGTTTGCAGCATGTGTACCATGCGCTACGTACTCCAACGTACGGTATATCTAAGGCGTTCTACCCCCCTTAAAAGGATTACGCCCACGTAATCTACGAATATATATCATCTTGAAGTAATAAGTTCAAGATGTTCCATTCCTGTGATTTATTCGTGCACTAATGTGCTACATATCTCATTACTCCCCCCTTTTTCTAGGGTTGGGCTTTAGCCCCTCTAGCTATACCGCCTATCTTTGTTAGGTGTATGTATATTTATATACGGTTTGATCGGGAGATGTAACACATCATTTGTCTTCCCCAATCCTGCTAGGTATGTCAAACCTATGCAATATGGGCCCACTCGCTCCGCAAGCAGTATGCCCAACTACTTAATGGTTAGTTTACCTCTATTAGGTAGTAGTTCCAACTCCACGTGACGGTGTTTTCTACACGGTCTTCCATAATCATGGGAATGGAGTAAATTATTCACTGCGTGGTATTGTTTGTCACACACGCTTATTATTTCAATTAGTTATTTAATTTATTCTTTCTGTATTCTCTACATGTTCATGGTATACTTCCAAGGGTTCATGTCACCCTACCGAACTAACCTCCGGTATAAGGTTTATCGAGCTATGCTCTAACCTCTAATGCTTGTAATAATTTCCTTTAAATGTCAAACGAGTCTGATATGCGCAACTAACTGGCGCTTCATGACTCTAAGTTATTCCCTCAGGAATGAGTTCATTCCTAGTACCTTAATAGGCCCTCTTTTGATGGTGTGAATTCGAATTCCTAGTGTGTTGGTATTTTAGTACCCACACGTATGGTTCATCTCTTTTCTTTCATGTTCTGGTTCATACTATCATAGTTGGGTTAATAATTATTATAATGGTCGCTTGTTGCGCACCATGTACCAGTCGATTAGACGGTTATCCGCTATTGCGGTCTACATGGAGTATCTAATCTCCAGTTAGAGTATCTCTCGTAACGCTCGCTTTTACCCGTCGACTGTTATACTTATACAATACGACTGCGGGTTTTAGCTTGGCATTTGTTTTCTGTTCAGCCCTAATTGGTACTAACATACTAACGTTTTTTTTTATTAAGGCTTGAGCATGTGGTTATTATTGTTTAATATGACATCATCGCAGCGCCCTTAGCGCAATATATAACTCTTTCTGTGCCCCCCCCCCCTTTTTGGGTGACATTATTACCTTACAAAGGTTGCTCTACATAACTTCCTAAAACACCCCAATTCTTTTTCTCATTTATGGGTTCTCCACACCTTTACCATAAAATAGGCCTTGCCTTCCTTGTTTACTTAAATCTCTAAACTTGTGTTCTGACTTATTCACTATAGGATTGTGATCTTATGTTTTTTTTTTAACTATCCTTGATTTTCCCAACCTTGTTGGTTGGACTGAGATTTCTCTCATCAATTCATGGTTTACCTAGCCAGAATTCCATTCACTGACTTAGACACAGAGTTGATTACCTCCTGGGTCCTCACACTACTCGTTTACATACATGGGGTACCATACTGATACATTACTACTTACCCAACTAATTTAATTTAGGTTGTCAGGCCCACAAGCTCCTAGGAGTGTGGTCGTCCCATGTCGCGTTTAGTGCACTCGTATTGTTCGTACCCGGTGGTTATCGTACTCTTAGTCCTGGTAATTTATGTTGAAATAATTAGGCAGCCAATCCTTAACCTTTAATGTCATAATGGCCCTACAGGGTTCTTTGGGTTCCTTTATTAATATATATATTTGCTCACCTTCTCTAAGATAGGTATTTGCGACTTATCGCCCTACTACTGGTTTCCACATGCTCGTCATATGATATCTGTGAGTGGGGATCAGTAAATACTTACTATTTCTCCCGTTCACTCCTAGGCTGTTAACGCCTTCAGATATGAGTTTTAAGTTCCAACTCACCTCCCCCAATTTATTGGGTTACACCCTTTGGTGTATTCTGGACTCCATGATAAAGGCTCAATGTTTATTCTTATCGTTAAATGACTGTTAATCCTACTATTTAATTTAATCCTAGTTGGTTTTTTTTTTTCTCCTAAGGTTATAACTGGATACTCACAATTTAGTGGGTTCGTTCATCATCGCTCTACATTGTGTAGTTTACTCTTATTCAACTTTATTCCTCCATCCTTTTCGAGGTAACGGTATCTCCGTCCTCAGGATTCACACTGTTTAATATCCACTGCCCTCCGTACGGGAGTCTAGCAGCATAATGGATTACAACACCCCCGGTGTGTGTGGTGCGGGCATAACATCAGCCCCTTTATTGCACGTTTTCACCTGCCTAATCTTTTTTTTTTTACAACTTCAAAATATTTTGCCATAACGGCACTTGTCTATTATTTTCATCTACTCAGTTTGGTAGGTTTTATTTAAAGTTTTTATTTTTGCTAGTTTAGCTCACATCTTGCCCTCTGGCAATGTTCAACGGTAGTGGTTAAACCACAAGTGTTGCACATTCACTAAATATGGTTATGCTGGTCCTGAAGACTCGACACTTCCCACCGGTATTAATTGGCGTTTAATGACCATACCGGCTCTGGGTTTAGGCTTGTAGGCACTAATTACCGTTATTCTCACTTACTCCCTTTTTGTATTCAACTATATTGTATATTCTTTTTGGGTTTAATGGTCAGGCCGACTAGGTCTTCCCGAGGTTTTATCGACCTCCAACCCAAGGGTTTGTACACCTGCCTTTAAGAAGGTTGTGTCCTGCTTTATTGCATACGGACTTACATAAAAGTTTAGTGTTTATTGGTAACTGCCTGGACCACTCGGTCCTTTAGGGATATTACTGTGGCTGCACTTGCTGTAGCAAGTGCGCAAGGCAGGTTGAAATTTAATACTTTGGTTAGTGTGGCACTTGCTGTGGCAAGTGCGCCATGCAGACTGAGCCACCCGTACGGTGTGTCAGTAGTGTTTCCCTAATGGGTTCTATCTTGTTGCAGAAGTTCTTACTTGAATTACTATAGTCTCAACCCCGCACTCGTTCCTACCAATCTACCATGGTAGTAAGGTCTTAATTTCCTCTCGAGGCATCGCATGATAGCGACTTAGCGAGTTCTTGTTCCTACAGTTTCAGGATCTCTCTTCATGCATGTCAGGCCTTCATGAACCTTCAGTATTGCATGTGTAGAGTTACTCACTTCAGGTGAGACTTCTAATAGGTTATCCATTCCATCTGTTACATATCTCATAAATCTCTCTCTCTTTTTTTTGACGTTTCTATCTCTCTTCCCCCAAGGGCACTAATCAGTGTTTTCCTGGATGTAAGACAGGGTTGCCCTTTTTTTTTATAGCAGCTAACCCCATTAATCCTACGGGAATTATCTCCTTAACCTTGGTTTAATATTCATTTGGTACTCGTATGGTAGACATTATGTCACTACCAGGACCCCCGGTCCTAAACAACTCATCCCCACTCAAAATCTTATCTTCCAAACTCAATATAGTTCTCATAGCCACCACATCGGGTCTTCCCGATCAGGAGAGTTATCTCTGTGGTGTTTCTCATTTCATTGTCTCATTAGCTAGTACTTTAGGTACGGGCTGCGGCGGGTGGGGTACCATTGCAAATTTCCCCGGGATGTCCTCCCATCAAGTGCGAGCGGTTCATACCGTCTTTGCGTTACTTGGGGTTGCTGGTCCTTCACCGTCTTCCGCTGCTCCGTGTTCTTCCTTAGTAATATTACCCTGACCTCTTCCTGTCATATGTCAAGAGGACGGGTTAGACCTCAACTCGGTCTAATACCGTAGTCTTGGTCTTTAATATTGAAGTGCCTCTACGGTTATGGTGTGCAAGTCTTAATCATTGCATCAACCCCGCAAGGTCACGTATCCTCACCACGTTTCCCGTATTCCCATAACCTATGCTCACTGTATAAATCCTACTATCTCTTGTCATCAGAGCGGTACTCCGCTCTGATACCACTTTTGTAACACCCCTACTCAATTCGGCTCCTAATCAACTTAATAAATAATGTAATCGCAGCGGTAAACTCAACAATTGTACTACTGGTGTTACCGTTCTTACTCGCCCATACGAGTAATAACGTACTTACTGATACATTCTTAAATACGAAACATTTTCCCACAGTGACAACAAGAGATATACCTAAACTTCCCAAACCAATATAAAATTACATTCACAGTGAGCATTCTAAGTATCCAAATCCTATACACGGTTCTAGGTTCTTATCAAAATGCAACAGTGCATGTTTAAATAACTGAATCAAACTACCCAGCGCGTCACTCTCTTTGTCGACACCGGAAGCTGCATACCTGCAAAAATGTTTGTTTGTGTATGGAATCAGCCCCTGCTGAGTATGTTACTACATGACCGTCATGCCCCCTCAGACCCTCAGTTATTTGGTCGAGAGCATGCAATTCATTTTCATGCAGATAGTTTTATATAATAACTGTAAAGCAACAATATATATTGCAGTGAACTCAAATATTAAACAAGCCCCCGGCTTCACACATCGCATCTTTATACCACTAAAAGCGTTACAACGCTTATATGAGTACATAGACTCCAATCCACAACACTATAATCATAGTTGAGTACGTCGACTCACTCGACCAAACAATCCACCATAATCCACCACGCACTGCGACTCGACTCATCCAGTTCACAACATAGATATAAGTACAATGATCCAATTAATCTAATTCACAACACCACATAAGAGTACAGCGACTCATTTAATCAACATTACCACAACCAACACAACCACAAAGCATAACCAATGAACAACAAGGCGAAAGAACGAGAACTACAGGTAAGTATGATTCCCGTCGTTGGCATGCAAGCCCAAATAATGTTTGCCTAATGTACGAGCTAATATAGTCGTCCGTAATTGTTCAGTCACGCCTGATGACAACGCCTCGTTAGAACGACGTGTCTCTAAGTTACCTATCGCCTATGGCGAGTCATACACGGCAGTAGCCACTCCAGCGGTAGAGTCTCCGACCTACGGACCATCTGTAGTCCGTTGGAAATTTATCCAGATACTTACGGTTACCACACGGTATCCTAGTATCGTTAATGGATCACAGTTCACAATAGGACCACATCCTCTTGATAATTGATCTCTACCATCGCATATGTTTTACTATTTTTCCTAACACAGCAGACTAAGGTCGTTAGTCTAATCCTGAGTATGTCAACTCGGGACCAGTGTTAGATACGAGAGCGGCGTTAAATAGGCCAATGCT
This sequence comes from Limonium bicolor, assembly GCA_023374045.1. Taxonomy (NCBI): domain Eukaryota; kingdom Viridiplantae; phylum Streptophyta; class Magnoliopsida; order Caryophyllales; family Plumbaginaceae; genus Limonium; species Limonium bicolor. Next base: position 248,037,669 of record CM041776.1, read on the forward strand.
CCATATACAAGTCTCAGATAATATATATAATTATATATCTTATTATCCTAATGCTACAACGTTTACTTACGTTCCTTATGTTACACATATAAGATAGCATCATTGCCGCTAGTTCGTTTTATAATATGTTCATATATACGAACTGTATTGTTATCGTTCAACAGTAATAATAATAAGCAACATTAATATACAACTCAAGCATATTAATTCACACAAGCAGACATTCAATCTTATCACAGATTTTCACACAATGTCTGAACTGAGGAAATCCTTAGAGACAATCAGGCCGCATAAATAACATACCGTTCACCCGGATTGTATTACGGTGGAGTATGAATCAGCTAAAATCTCTGGAGATTCTCGAGACGCCTCTAATCAATCTATTAATATGCATCACACTATGCATCAGCATCTCATATTAACAATACACTACGGCAACGGCACCCCGTCCGTCATTAATCTACCCCGGTTCATTCCCCGCTGTTAACTAATAACGTTTGTCGGGTTTTCGGTTTAACTCGGGATTTAGGAAAAACGCTATATCACATGCGTGGTTACGTCAAGTATATTAATACTCTTAACTTTAAACGTTTATTATCGCATGTAATTTAATATACCTTGTATATGATATAGTTTATCATTATATTGCATGCATAATCTTAATCATGTATTATACATCTCACCTTAGTATTTAATTTTCTAAGGTTAGTTTTTCCAAGTGTAATGTTATATAATTCATATGTACAAATACTTTGAATTATATAAATCCTTATTATTTCATGTACACTCTTAACATTAGAATTCCATATCCAATGTTTATAATTCTTTTCCCTTTATCTCGTACCATTTAAATTGTGGTAGTATATAGTTATTGTACTATATTATATTTTCCACACTATAACATATATTTATTATATATATGCATTATAGGTCTATTTATTATATGGTAAGTCATTATAATATATTTCATTCTTTTTAATACCTCCTATATATAAATGTTATAACTCTTATAACATTAAAAACCATATTATAAATTTTCATTCAAAAATAGTAATATTTCCGAACAGCACCTATAATTCTCAAATATTTACAAAATCCACCACATAATTTATATAATGTTATATTATAGTTATAATATATTTTGACATTTATGTCATTAAAACATTATAACCTATAGTCATAATTTCTCCAAAATACCGAACAGACCCATGGTCTATTTAAATTTAATTTCCACCACTTAACTTCTATATTCACCAATTTACCCTACCGTTTTTAACATATAGTTTCTAATATCACCAAAACTATATATTATACATATATCTTCATAAAACCTTATATAAACCCAAAAATTACCAAACTATACAAAAGGTTATAAATATCATTATTAACCTTATACTTTCTCTAAATCTCGGTTTTACCACATATGTTACCCATTTGTAACAATGTTATGAAATATCTTATATTATACTTAGATAATTCATATAAACTCCAAATTTACCCAAATCAACTTCTAAAAATTCCTAATAATCTAAGGTTTGTACTAAACTCCAATTAGTACCCCTAGTTTTCGAAATTACAATATCACCCCAAATATCATAAATCTTTACAACTTAATAACTATCTTATTATAAGGTAGTATTTTAATTCCTTAATTCACCAAACTTAGTCAAAGTCTCCTATATAGTCAACTTGACTTCTAATACCCAAATTGGACCCAAACTTTTCGGTAATTACAATACTTAACCTATAGTTTTCTATTTTTACAATTTTGACACAAGACTTCATAAAATGTTATAATTTTTATTAAATTCATTTAAAAACTCTAAGTTCCTATAAATTAAGCCCACGGCCTAATAAAATGCTAGTAATTACCGTTTGACCCCAATTTAATTATATAAGCATAAACTTAACTAAATAAGCTTTAAACTTAAATTAAAATGGCCTAATGACATGGCCTTATTACAACTTTGCTTTATAGCATAAAATTACACATAAATTGCTCAACAATAATACATAAGCTCACGGCCTCACCATAGTTTTATTATTTTTCCACATAATGTCATAATTTGACCATTATGTTAATTAAATCACTTAAATGACTAGCTTAATTTATCTTAGTCATTTTTTTACATTCTTAGGTTATAAATACCCTATATTATGTTACACTCTCGGCACATATTTATATATGCTAAGAATTACATAAAATCATAAGTTTAAGGTGTTTATACCTTGATAACTTCTTGTATGGACTCGGCACCTTGGAGTAAAATTCACCACAATATTTAGACATGTTTAATACACCAAAACAAGATATAGTTATACTCCAAGCTTGAGCTTAACCATAAAGAACAATTAATGTAAGATTTAAGGCAAAAATCACCTTAAAAATGCTTGGAAGGTTCCTTATGAATTCGGCCTGGTTTAGACACACCACAAGGTGTTAAATTCACTATATAAACATAAGGAACACTTAGACAACAACAAGCTACTGTGGTAATAGGTTTTACCTTGGAAAATGCCTAAAAGAAGAGTATTTCCTTTGGATTTCGGTCACCCTTGCTCCAAATGGCTAACCAACTGATTGAACATGTAAATATGAAGATTATGAGTGTATAAACTCACAAAAATCAGAATAAGAAAACCGGATGCAAAGTGTAGAACCTTAAGGTATGTTTTTACCTTAAAATGTAGATTTGGACTTCCTTGGTCCTTAAACTGAGTTCATTCGAGTTTAGCTCTTGTTCTAACCTTATAACACTGAGAATAACCCATAGGAAAAGATAAGCCACGAAATCCAAGTGTTGGTAGTGAAAGAATGAAGAAAAAGGGCTAAAAATGACCTTAAATCATTACCTTAGGAGCTTATTGGATTGAATTGCCTTCCTAACTCAATAAAACAGCTTGGGAGAGTCCAAGAACTCAGATGCCACGTTTGGAATGGAGCAAGAAGCAAGAGAGAGTGAGATTTGGTGTTTAAAGGCTTAAAATGATATAATAAGGAATAGTACTTGATGATTCACTACATTAGGTGTCTAATTTGAATTAGTGCTGTTGTGTGCTTTCCTCCCCTTCCTTATCCTGCCGACACCATGTAGAGAAGGCTGGTCAATTCGTTGACCAATGGTCAAACTTGGTCAATGTGCTTAGAAATTGCACTATTTGGGTACTATTCACAATAAACTGTCAGTTTTGGATTTTTATTTTCAAACTTGGATTTAGACTTTAAAATATAGTCTACTATGTCAAATTAATAATTTAAATGACATACTCCAGTCTTTAAAATGACAAAAAGTCATTATCTTAGAGCTCATACACAAAAACGTGCGTTAAGGTGATTTCAGGGCACTTTTTGTGTCACCGTGTGTTTCTGAGCTTAGTTTTCTTTGAGAATAGTTTTGTTGTGTTCCTTACTTCATTACAATACTTATGAATCCACTTTGGATTCTATTTGAGGTCATACAATCTTCATGGTGTCTTAAAGCACATTTTTGGCCTTACCGATCTTAAAGCATGTTTTGCCTTGTTGAGATCTTTTAGATTGTTCCCCAATAGTATTTAGATGTTTATTAACCATCTTAGATCATTAGTAGATCATTTAATTAAGTTTTTAAGGTTAGGGGTATTTCACCCCAACTCAATCCAAATGTCGTCTCGCAACTTAACATCATACATATAACATGTCACAGCGGAATTCTTTACACTCCAGGACCTTGCCACGGTCTGACTACAGAATATACCGAACATTAGTACAACAACCTTAACCAATTACATTTCCTTCTTACAATCCCCTCATATCCTATACATCTTACTAACTCAATTGCCATACGAGTGTACATGCATAACTCGTAGGCCACACTTAACCCTTCACACTTGTACCCCTTCTTACTCTCGCGACGGCCGCCTCCTGATGTTCACCTGTGTAGTAAAAACAGCCCCCAAAGGGGGTCAGCACGAATGCTGGTACGATCCTCTCATGGCCCCCAAGCTAACGTGGCTACGACGACTAATTGTCGATAGCATGGAGGTTGATTAGATGCACAACATAATAGAAAGTGCAGTAAACAACAACTCAGATATGAACAATCAAAGTTCACACACAATGAACGACTTAAATGCATTCCCTTAATTAGAGAGTTAATTATTTAACTCCTTAAGTAATGTTCCCTCTTAATCTTAGTCCATCCTTATCTCACCTCAATCTTAGTCTTATCTTAATCTTAGAAACAACCATCCTTTAATAAGGAGTGGATGTAGCTTATCTTAATCTTAATAATACAAACCATCCTTTAAAAAGGAATGGTTGCAACTTATCTTAACCTTACCTTAATCTTAATCTTAACTTATTCTCAGTATACAAACCGTTCCTGGAGGGAAATGGTTGTATCCTAAGTCCAAACCTGGGATTTAGGTGATCCCACCGCACCATCTTAATGCCACCTACCCTGGACGGGAGTCCAGTGTAGCTGAGCTGGCCACCGGCCCTAGGCTACAAGTCCGAAGACAAGTCCTTAAGCGGAAGTCGAATCTGCTATAGATACCGACCCCCTTTCCTTAGCATGCATGACCGGAGTCAGTCCCGGGTTTCCTCACTCAAGTTCCAGTTAGTAGTAGTCTCAAGACCATGTTTGTTGGTTAACCTCTTTCGGTTTATATCAACCCATATTAGGGAGCGTTCCTTAGTCTCACTCATTTCCTTACTAAACGTTGGTTAGTAAGTTCTCAAGGTATGTTGTGTTAGTTTTCAAACATCACACAACAATACAATAAACATAATATTCCGGTTGCATGCTTTATCTTGTTTAGTGAGCACACAAAAACAAATAGCACACAAGCCGAGGGACACCTCGTTAGCAAGCAGGTCACAAGAAGAACTGTACCGTTCACCGTTGGTCGTTCGGTTGCTTACTCTCTTCCGGAGTCCGAATTCCAAGTCCTAAAACATTCATTCAGTTTTAGGTTGTTAATCACTTAACTCAATTCAACTTACTTATCTTACTTACTTAACCCTTAATGATCCCAACCTAAGACCTCTTAAGTCTTACAACTTAATCTTAAGTGAATCACTTCTCCTCATAACTTATACTTATTCACCCACTTAATTATCATCGTTACCCACCAAACATGTCTTAAACAACCTTATATTATCATTACATATCAATCCCCACCATTGGATATCATTTCCTAACCTTAAACAAAGTTTTTGGTCAAAACAGCACCGCGTCCGAACTTGTGTCCGAGCTTACCAAGTTCGGACGCAAGTCGAGACTCAAAAGGGTGCAACCAGACGTGTGTCCGAACATGTGTCCGAACTTCCCTAAGTTCGGACATAGGTCGAGGAAAAATCAAAGGAAGAATTTCAAGTGTCCAAACATCTAATGTCTGGACGGTAGTTCGGACTTTGGTCGAGACTCTAAAATTCTAATCGCAACAGGGCATGTCCGAGCTTCCAAATTCGGACGGAAGTTCGGATAGGCCAGAATATTCACCTTCTACACCCTTAAACACTTATCTCCTTTCTTGTAAAAATGCCCAACTCTTCCACAAGTGTCTCATTATGTCTTAATACCATATAGGCTCTTAAACTCACCTTAGAACATCCTTTAAAACCTCCTTAACCATTTTCTCAATCCTTACAAGAATTTCTAACACTTGTTACTTATTTCCTTATTTTTCCAACATGTAATCTTTGTCTAAAACTCTAACCATCCAAAGTGTTTCCTTCCCAATCAATGTAGCTTCTCCCTAGCATTATTGCATCCCCTCTTCGCTTGCCTAACCTTCCAAGGTTATCTTGCATGTTCATGCACAATTCCTTTCTTTTCCTTTTTCTACTCATCAACCTAAACTCATGGGCTTACCTATGCATTTCTCCCCATCTTCTTAGCACCTTAACCTTGTTCTTCTTTACCTTATCTATCCTACACCCTCCTTGGACATTTCCATCTCCTTTTACTCACCTACCCACCATTCTCATGATCATACGCTCTTTTACATTCCTAGTCATTTTTCCTTGACATTTAACAACATTCTCCCACACCTTTCTCTTCCATCACCTAATTCCACTCATTACCTTCTAAACCAAACCTCATTAGTCCACTACTAGCATCATCACACTTACACAAGCTTCTCAAAACTCTCATTGTTATATTCCCTAGTTCATACCTAAATTATCTTAAAGCATTATACACCTTCTCCTCCAAATTTGCACAAGTCTTACCATGACTTGGTGTGTTCAATACACCCATCTAAACTCTAATTCCTCCTAGACAACTCTGGGTCATCCTAAACCTCAAGACCTACTTAGTTAACTCATTTCCACTCAAATTCCTCTTCATGCTCCCTAGTAAACCCTAGGGCACATTAACTCACAACCACCACTTAAACACTTTGTTTTCTACTCAAATTTCGACATAGCTTCTCTAGTATATTATCATGCCCAAATGCTTTGTTTTCCTCATTCAACCATCTCACACACATCAAGTTCTTTTCCATCATATCTTCTCACCCAAACCAACTCAATCACATCAAACTCAATATATTGCAATAATCTTAAATTGCATAGCACTAAGGCTCTTAAATGACATGGCTCTTAGGCCCTTAAATGACTTAAACTTAAACACTGAATTTCCCACATATAAAAGCTTTCAACCTGCAAATATACCCATCAATCTCATAGTAGTTATAATGCTCTTAAAATCCCTCTTAAACTTATATTACTAACTCATTCCCATTGGCTCCTTAGTCAAGTTCATAAGCTTGTTTAAACTCTTTTTCCTAGGTTATACAACCCATTACCTAATGTAAGCCCTAGGCTACATTGGTACTCATCTAAAACTCATTCCTTAAACCTTAAACCACCATTAGGTAAGTGATTTACCTTGTTTTCTCAAGCTTATCTTATCTTCCTCCTTAGACCTTCTTCTTGAATGAATATCGGCCACCACTTAAATTTCCCTTGCCAATGTTCTAATCAATATTCAATGACTCACATGAGTACTAAGCAATACACTAACCTCAAGGAGTAAACCCTAGGTTAAAAATGTGTTCTAAGGCATAAAAGTGGATGATTACCTTTGAAGTCTCAAGGTAGACTTGGGCATTGAATGAATTAGGACCTCCACTAGTCCTTGGTGAATAAATCAAGCTAGAACAAGGCATAAAAACAAGGCCCCATGAGTAGTTATTTTCGGCCATGTGGAAGGAATGATGGAAACATGGTTTTTCTTACATTTTCCTTACCTTGAATGAATGGAGAACCAAATGGGCTCTTCAAACTTGATTTTCCTCCATCAATGGAGTTTCCTCTTGGCACCAAAATGGAGCTTTGAAGGATTTGAAAAGATATAAAGATAGGTCTTAGCCTAACTAAGAAAAATATGTGTTTAGTTTTTGATTTGGAGCTAAAATGAGTAAGTTGTTGCCAAAGCAAGGTGGTGGTGCCATGGGTGCTGCTCCTACGTGAATGAAGGGAGGAAGAAGATGGTGAAACCATGGGAAGAAGAGAAATGAAGAGAGAGAAGAAGAAAAGGTAGCTTATAAGAGATATTTTGTTTTTATAAAGCAAATAGTAACTTTACTTATTTCCCTCTTCTTTTCTTTAATTGAATGACTCATGTGGTGACTCACCACTCTCAAAAATCGGCCCCCTTGTTAAATAAGGGCATGTTTGGCCTTTATTGACCAATTAACTAAACTAAGTTGATTAAAGACTAAACTAGTCACTATTTGGCACTATTCACAAATTAGTGCACATATTTCTGAAATTTTTGATTTCCCATTTATTTAGACCTCCTAATGTGATACTAATTAGTACACATGTTGATTAAGATGTAATCACGGGCATTTAGCCACTCAAAACTCAATTCTAAGACAATTTCTCAAAAATGTGCTTTAAGACTTCTTAAAGCACATTTTGTGTTTTAACTTGTTTTCAAGCTTGGTTTTCTTTGCTAATTGATTTAAAATGTCCATTAGCATATTAATAAAGTCTTATAATGGTATTTGGGTGCTAATCAAAGTCACTCCAAGCTTAGAGCATGTTTTTGCCCAAATTGCCCTTAAGGCACTTTCTTGTGTTTTCCTTGGTTTAAATTGTCTACCAATCTTTCTAAGGCATATTCTAGCCTTACTACATCATAATTTGATGTTTAATTAGCATACTTAGGTTTGGGGTATTTCATTTTGTTACTTCGCTTATCTGCTCATTGTGTAGCTATGCTTCCCTTCTTGTTGGCTGCGCATGGTTCCCGCGACTGCGAAGCACGTCGCCCCATGGTGCCGTAAATTTAGTTATCCTCTGGGTAGGATCTTCAATCTACTGCCGTTCAGTACGGTTATTTTCATGGAAATGGGAACCATCTTCGGGATTTCCAGTTCTTGGAATCTACCGTATGACTGGTTTTTTCTCTTTACAAAGTTTATCTTACCACTGCCAGATCGGGTTTTCCCGAGTATGAGAGGTCTTTCCATATCACTGGCATTCCTTCCCCAACTTACAACAGGGGTTGCGGAGGGCGGGATTGGTTATGTAGGTATGCAGATCACACTAGAAGTTCCTTTCCAGCGTACCTCACACGCTAACACTCAACCCTTATCCCTAAGTCTCTAATTCCTAACTCGGTATTTTCCTAAACTCGGTATTTAGACCATCAGAGCGATACTTCGCTCTGATACCACTTTTTGTAACACCCCGACCGGTAATCAGACCATTAACTCCTAACCCGTCTCCATTATCAATACACAAGCAGCGGAAATTCTACTACAACCGGGGGTGAAACAATGTCGTTAGTCACCCACGTGACTAACAAGGACAAATCCAAACAAACAATACAACACAATATCGGTCTGATGGGTCATTATACCGAGCATACTACACCAATATTACATTCCAATTCCTTATTCAAATCTCATCTCAAATACAAATACAACTTCAACTCTTTAATACACAAATACAATATTCATTCCATACTATACCGAGTATCTACAATTCCCAAGTCTATCCATGACCTTTCGGTCTTACAAATCCACAACACATAAATATAATTCCTTGAACAACTACCCATATCAATAACAACCCCGTCCTACTCTCGAACGGCTGACGGCTTCGTTGTACCTGGAAAATAAATACGATGCCCCTAGGGGCTCAGCAAAATTGTTGCATATGACTTCCGCATACCCCGCGTACTAGCGAGGGTACGCCGACTATTTGGTCGAGAGCATGCGGTTCATTTTTATTCAGACAACATGCAAGGCAACAATACATTACATATGTATATTGGCACAAACAAGTTCCACATTAAACACAACACTAACACACACATCAGGAGGTTAGTTTAATATATTTTGTACTTAGGCTCGAGGGTTTCTACCTCACTATGCATTACTCAATTGCTCATAGTCTCACCCACTCTCTTGGGAACTCTTACTCACAATATCAACAAGTTCTACCATGATTAACTCAATTCTCCACTCATCTCAAATTCTCAAGTTACTCAAGTCACAACTCCATTCTCAATACTCACATACTCAATACTCAAAGGTATATGTTAAGTCATTACTCATGACCTCCGGGCAGGGTCATACACAAGACCCACCACCGGGCTTACAAATACAAAAGGGGCTATGCATTTAGCTCCTCAAGTCCACCACTGTCCAGTTCTCTACTGGACTACTCAAATTGCTAAACTCCTCTCTCGGAGTCATTTCACAATCTCATGGATTAGTCTAGAGGTATCTCTCTTGATAACATCTATTGGCTTAGGGAATTCTCAATGTCTAGTATTCTAAGATTTAAGGTCTTACCCTACTTATCGAATACTCTCATGTTCGTGACATTGTTCATATTAGTCGATTCCTCTCATTGGAGTTTGACTATATTTCTAACGGGTTTGGTGATCCCTTACAATGCTTTACTTTACTCAAGGTTCGTAATTCGAACCATTATCGATCCTCTAGATAGAGGTTACTCATATACTTCCACTATTAATTATTGTGTGAATTAAATCAATTCGGTTCTCTGACCGTTATCGGGAGGTTACTACTCCTGTATACTTTCTCACGTTCTAGTGAGTTCATTGGTTTATGTTATCGTGTATTGGTTCGATAGTTGTAGTGCGTTTCCACATTTTTATTGATTCGCAACTTGACTCTTTCTACGAGTCTCTACTCAAACAAGACTCAGCTATGAGTCGCACTACCATACACAATCACAATCAAGCAATTCATTTACAAACACCCATTTCATGAATTATACAAACTTTAATCTCAAAATACCATTCAACCACAACAATACATTACAAGCCCAAGAGAGTACAAACAATCCGATTCGTGCACTTATCTTGTTAGGTGATCACACAATCAAACAAGCACACAAATCGGGTAACTAAGTTAGGATACAGAGCATGAGGAAATCATACCTTTCATCGTTGTACTTGAAACCGGATTTCCTTCGGTGTTCACAATTCAAGTCCTATAACATACATGGAGTTGTTTGGTTAATGATTATTATTGATTTGACTCTTTATTCCTTTCCCTTTCCCTATGAATACTTATTAGTCCTTACAAGTCATAAGTGGTGATGAAACTCATTTCATACTTTAAGTTTATTTTCTAACTCATGTGCATGTTCTCTTATTACTCTTACCCAACAATGGTGTACTTCTCTATATATATGATTACTATAATAATTTTTTTTTTTACCCGACTGACCCACCCTGGGTCGGTCCCCTGGGTCGGTCGGGTGCAGAGACATCGATTTCAGAAAATTCCAGTCCGACTGACCCAGCCAGGGTCGGTCCCTTGGGTCGGTCGGATGCAGAAGCATCCCGACTAAAAATGTCAACTCGACCAACCCATGCAGGGTAGGTTCCCTGGGTCGGTCATATGCAGAAGCTTCCGAAACTGCAGTATTAGGCCGACCGACCCTACTAGGGTCGGTCCTAGGGTCGGTCCTGCCCAGTACTTATTTTAATTACTCTTTTGAACTCCATATTCACCTCAATTCACACCCAATCTTTTCCTAATCATTTCCACAAGTTTCCTACGTGCTTAAACACCTTAAAACACTCTTAATCATGCTCTAACCTCCTCAAATCATTACTCAAATTCTTTACTCAAATCCTTGCTCAATTTCTACAAACTTCAATACTTATTTTTGTGTTTTGCACACTTATGCATTTCTAAACTATCTCTTGGCATCTTACACTTTGGTCTCCCTCATTTTGACCATCCCAAATCCTTCCTAGGCAATTGCATTATCTATACCCAAGTTCGTCCTCTATTTCCAATATTATAAGCACTAACTCTTTTCTTGAAATTCTAAGTTTTTATCATCAATTATGCTACAGATTTTTGCATCTCTTTAATCCATTCTCCACCTACCATTTCAAGGTCACTAATCAACTCTACTCAACCCAACTAAACACTTAAGTTTCTCCCATTGCCAAAGTCACCTAAAACACTTATTTCCAATCGGAATTTTGCCATAACCTCCCCATAAACCTTGCGTATCCACATTCCTCAATTTTCACCATTTTAAATCCTAATCTAGCCACACCCTTACAAGGGTCCTACCAGCACTCAATAACTCCATCAAAATTATCCAAACAACGATATAGCTCCAACTTCAAAAGCAATGGCACTTAGGCCCTTAAATCAACACAAGTTCACAAATCTCTCTAAAATCAACTATCACATTCTCCCACACAGATTTCAATGCATAACTTGGGTTCATTAATTTATTTACCTATCCCAATCCTAAAGCAATTAAAACAAGTTTCAAGGTAGATTTCTTACCTTAAATTTTTCCAAGTCTCTTTTCAATTTTTCCTCTTCCTCTTCTTCTTCTCCAGTTCGGTCAAATGGGCAATGGAGTTGCCAAACTCCATTCCCAACATTCAAGAGGCACAAAATGAATATAATCAAACCTCTAACCCTTAGAAAAATTCTAATTCAAAGAAAGAGCTTAAACACCACAAGTTAGGGTTTACCTTTGGAGTGTTCAAGAGGGGTTTTCACCTATGAATAAAAGGGAGAGTCCCACCACCATTGGAGGGTTGAAATGAAGCTCAAAAACAAGGATAAAACAAGATATCAAAATGGGGAAAAATCGGCTACACCTAGAGATGGAGGGAAAGTGAGTTTTTCTTGGAGATTTTTGCCTTGTTTGAAAGGGGAGACTCCAAGCTACACATTGAAGCCATTTTCTCTTCAAATGGGGAAAACCCATGGAGATGAAGTTCTTCATTTTCAGATTTTGAAAAGAGAGGAAGATAGAGAATGATGAGAGGAGTTCAAATATGTAATTTATTTTTGATTTGGAGCTTGATCAAAGCTTGGGCATGGAAGAGAATGAAGAGAAGCCATAGAAGGAGGGGAAGAACTTCAAAAACGGAAACAACCAGAGAGAGAGAGAGGAGAAATTGGCAAGGAAGAAAGAAAGAGAGGAAAGAGAAGAGGGAAAAGGAAGAAATGGAGGAGAGAGAGGGAAAAGGTAGTTTAGTACCTTTTTATTATTTTATTTTTTTCTTTTCTTTCTTTCTTTTCTTTCTAGCTTATTAGTGTGTGTGAGGGGGCTGTTTACTAGCTAAAACCGGCCCCATATATATGTACAAGCTGAAGCGTTTCATCTTTTACAGAAAACACTCGTTTATTTACCCGGTTTTAGCACTATTCACTAACCGGGCCTGTTTTCCTTAATTTTCTCGTTTCTTTAATTTTAATGGGTATTAAGCTCCCATTAATGTTTATTTATAGTTATTTAATTAACTATAATTTTTACGGGTTCGTTTGACCACTTAAAGTCACGTTTTCAGGTTTTCTCGTAAAACGTGCGCTAAAGCTTTATTAGCGCTTTAACTCATTATTTGGATCCGTTTTCTTCGGGTATTGTTCCCATATATTATTTAGGAATTATTAAGCCTTTAAAATCCATCCAATACCCTTTCCGAGGTTGTATTTCACCTAGGGTCACTTAACGCTCAATTTAGCGTTTTTCGCTTTCTGAGAGTTTTCTCTTTTCTTTTGGATTTATTCTTTTTACCAAAGTTCATTAGGCACTAATAGGCCCTCAATATTGTATTAGAGTAATTTAATCACCCTAATAAAGTTCGGGGTATTTCAACCTCCCCCCCTTAAAGAACTTTGTCCACAAAGTTAGTGAGTCTAAGATTGTTAGTCACCAAGGTACTCCATTCTAAGGTTATGAACTCTATATAACCCGACAGAATCCAACGTCTGACTCGATGTATACCACATATCCAAACAACATGTCAAGCATGCATAGCAACCAAAAATATCATTGTCCAATCTCTCAATGGGGGTCCATCCGCAGACAATTAGGCACTAAGTCCTCCCCCATATCGAGTGATCCCTCAGGTACCGGTCACGTTTGAACACTTACGCTCTCTGGTTCACGGCCGTCATGACATTGAGCACTTACTCTTTCTGGCTCTACGTTCCTTTGGTTCTGATCAAATTCATTTGCACCTCTAGAGAATCCTCAGGCTCCAAAGTGGGTACTCTTCCCTGACCGAACTACTCATATCTGGCGGCCCTTGGACATATACAAAACACACACTAAAAACGTCCTACAGGTCACTTAGTACACTTTTCGTCCGTTGTAGTGGTTTCAAAACTATTCATCACTTCCACCGACTCACAACTAGCTTCACCTCCATGGTTTCAACCCGATACCGGTGCCTAGCCATGAAAGATCCACTAGCGCCCGTGGGAGCGGTTTCAAAACCGATCCTCATTCTCAAGTTTGAAGAAATTCATTTGTGCCAACACCAGTTTGGAAATTCATTTTGAAAACTTAATACATCTCCAAGTTCCAATTTATGCTAGTTCACCTATTACTAGTGTGATTACTTTTGGCCACTTATAACGAGCTTCAAGAGTCATTCAACCCCAATGTGATCAGCATTGGTGTTGAACTATCCATCCACCCCACTTTGGTGTTCGGTTTCCCTTGATCGCTAGCAAATCAAGTTCCACCTCCCACCTCAATTCACACAATCAAATAATCAATCATTAATTTCATTTTCTATCTTCTTAATCTTTATAGTCATAATCACCCATCAATACATTTACCAATTTCTAGAATTCATTTACTCACTTACTAGTAATCTCATCCATTGTTACTTAACCTATCTTCAACTTCTATACCCAAGAATTTCAAAAGTTAGTTTTCCAATTAGTTCTTCTATCCTCAAATCGTTCACAAGTCAAATCAATTCCTATCCTCAAATTATTCACAAATATCAAATCAACTCAAGTCACCTAGGGGACTCAATTACCACTAGGTTCAACATCGGTTTCATACCGATTTATACTCATCAATTTCCTCAAACATACTCACTTCTCCCAACTATTACCAATCGGGGTTCTCATTCCCAATGGAGTTTCTCTACTCCATTCACCTCAAATCTCTCACAATCAATACTCCTTCCCACTTCAAATCTCACGATCAACCTTAATTTCATTATGAATGGATACATATGTTTATGTAACATAAGTACCAATCATCAAAACAAATTCTTTTGCGCTATGCGCATTATAGTTTACGCACTATTAAGTAAAACATACATTTCGTGGTTTTCGCCCTACCCCCTTTAAAAGGGATTACGCCCACGTAATCTACCATGTGTCAATGTTGGACATGGGTGTAAGGCGTTCAGTCATCACGGAGTGGTTCAACTTCCATGCGGTCTATTACACCATGTATTCTGGTCAAAGGGTCTTAATCATATTGCTGGTTAGTCCCTGCACCAAGAATTCTCATCGGAGTTTGTTTAACTCTTAACCGGGTTCGGTTCTAGCCTTAGAGGCTTCAAGGCATTGATAATTAGCCATTAATCACTAGGTATATTAGCCTTAGAACTTTTGGCCCACTAGCTTCTTCTGTGGGACCCTGATAACCTAGGGTTTATTTGCCCTTCTCGTTATTCTAAATGTGTTATACATTATCCTTTTTATCCTTTTTTATCTTGAGAATAAGGTTCGTCAATTAAGCGTGGTATTCTTTTACCGTACGCAAACTCAATGAGTTACAGGTTTTCTATCCAGCTCTCTGGAATCAATGTACATACTATTGTGTACTTGAGTGATTATTCACTTGAGGTTGAGCCACTACTTAGTTGTAGTGCTCCCCTTGTTATCAGTGGCTTCTAAATTCTATCAGTTCACCTGGTTCTGTACAAGTGTTCCCTACTTGTATGACCATGCACTTTCTATGCGTCGGTCCTTGTGACTTTGTAAGTTTCCTTCTACTTTTTCCACAATCGTCATCTTCCCAACTTCCGAGCTATCCCACTCGGTCATCACTGCACAAAAGCAATACCAAAACACTCAGTCCTACAAAGTGCAGAGGCGTAAACCCCTGGGCAGTAAATCTCTTGTGAGATTGCAATAGGAATAAACATTGTTTCCTTCTTGTTTGTTGGACTGTCTACCATCTTTATTCATCAACTCCATATCATTCTGTTGTTCATTCACATGTAATGGTCGCTCGCTGCGCACCATGTTCTTGTGTATTTCCAACTTTAGTTCCCATGGCATCCGCTATTTCATTAGCTTCATCTCATGTTCTACTACCATTTAGGCAATGGTTCGCCATTTTCTTGGTTGAATATTGAATATGACGTTCTTTCATATTTCTGAGCTCCTTGAGCGTTATTGGTTTTATGCTTTAGGTTATACCCATACAGCGTTCCTTATAAACCGGTTACTCTTCGGTTTCCAATAAATTGCTATCAAAGTTTTCTTTGGCTTTATTTGTTACAATTTTCGCTTGGCAATGACATGATGCTCAACCTCCACTACATTAGTAGTTCTGAAAGAGATGTATTATCAGATATTCACTGATGGTATTCCCTTCTTGGAATCTATGTGTTCACCGCTCTCGCGGTCTCACATTAACGAGGGGTATCCCTGCTCATTGGTTAATAAACAATCTTACTGGTTCCATTCTTGGCAACTCTCCCTATGATTCACAATGGTTTTGCAACCGTTGAATTTGTATTGTAATGGGTTCCTGGCTTACTAGCCACGTTGCCTATAGCTTGCTCATCTTAGGCTGATCACAAGCATTGCTTTACTCCGTATGCCGTCAAATGGCTTGGAGGTACTACCGGGCTCCATGAGGGGGTCACCACATCACGCTTCCATCTGTTGGATGCCCTTTAAGTATCTTGGTATTGATTGTTACCTTTCAATAATCCAGGGTATCCCCTGGGTAAGTGGGATCCCTTCGGTGTTCTAACCGAGTGTTCGTTATAGCTCTGGTGCTCTTATTACGACACTTCGTTCAACTATGTTGACTTTGATACCCCTTTATGGATTGCTCATGGGTGTTGTTGATTATGCCGTTACATCCGGCTAGCATTTGAGTGTGTTCAGTTTACTCCGCATTGCGGTTCGGATTTCAGATTGTCTCGTTTGGGGCTATAGCGTCTCCCATTCTTAGGGTAGACTATGGATACTTCTCTTATGTTTTCAACCAGTTTGGTATTTTTCTTCGGTGGTGATTGGTATCCTCCGGTACCTTAGATGATCACTCTGGGTATTATATTTGTCCATCGAACATTGGTGTGTTCAGGTTAGGCGTTGCCTTACTGTGTTTAGACTGGGTATCCATTCCGGCTATTTCATGCTTTTGTTTCAAATTCTTGAGACATCTCCAATGTCTTTAGTCAATTACTAGTGCTTCTCGCACTTCCTAACTCTTAATCGTTCTCCTGGGGTGAGTTCTTGACTCCTTTAGCTTGTAAGCTCGTCTGGGTTCTTCGATCATTTGAGGTATTCTACTATTTCGGTTCGCATTTACCTTATGGTCCGTAGAACGGAGCTGACTACTTCCCGTGTTTCATACACTACATGTATACATACGTGGGGTACCATATTGGTACGTTACCACTTACCTGACTAACTCACAAAGGGTCTGTCAGGCCCGCAAGCTCCTTCGGAGTGCAGTCGTCCCACATCCCGTATTTGGGTACACTCGTAGTGCTCGTCACACGCCTAGGTGAAGTATTCTATCGTCAACTCCTCTGGTATCATTCTATGATACTCACCGTGGTTGTTCTGGTTTGGTTTTTTAAAAATTTGAGGTTTAAAAGAAAAGTTTGTGGTTTGAAAGAAGAATTTGGGTTTGAAATAAAATCCTGGGTTTTGAAAGAAAATCTTCATGGCGTTGCCATGTTGTGGTCTTGACCAAGTCTAGCTTCTTGCTGACTAGTATGTTCGTTTCTTAAAATTCTTAAGTTCGGTAATCCTACCTTTGCTTCCATCGTCATGGTGGTACTTTAGTAAGTACTTGTTAGTTGCTAAACGTCCTTCAACTTGTCTTGTTGTCGCTGCACTTGCCTTGGCAAGTGCGCGGGTAAGTCGGTTTTTAGGTTACCATACACCAGTTGCGGTATTGTTTTCATCCGTATTTTGTGGTTTATTAAGTTATTCACCGACCTTTTGATCTTAGTGATCCCTCTCCTGAGTAGCTTCTTAGAGTTCTTGACAAGGTGGTCATTAATTCAAGTGCTTTCCCGATCTTGAGGTACTCCGTGTACCTTGCTTTGCTGCTCGTTCCCACGCCCTTACGGTGGTTACCGAGGTTTGACTTATCCTTAAGAACAGCGTTGTAGTCTTGTGGGTGTATGTTGTCGACTGCATTGTCTAACGTTGGTTGTCTGCAGACTCCATTGTCTCGGGTTTTGTTACTTCACTTTTCTGCTCATTGTGTAGCTATGCTTCCCTTCTTGTTGGCTGCGCATGGTTCCCGCGACTGCGAAGCACGTCGCCCCATGGTGCCGCAAATTTAGTTATCCTCTAGTTACGATCTTCAATCTACTGTCGTTCAGTACGGTTATTGTCGTGGAAACGGGAACCGTTTTCGGGATTTCCAGTTCTTGGAATCTACCGTATGACTGGTTCTTTCTCTTTACAAAGTTTATCTTACAACTACCAGATCAGGTTTTCCCAAGTATGAGAGGTCTTTCCATCTATTTGGCGTTCCTTCCCCAACTTACAACAGGGGGTTGCGGAGGGCGGGATTGGTTATGTAGGTATGCAGATCACACTGGAAGTTCCTATCCAGCGTACCTCACACGCTAACACTCAACCCTTATCACTAAGTCTCTAATTCCTAACTCGGTATTTTCCTAAACTCGGTATTTAGTTCATCAGAGCGATACTTCGCTCTGATACCACTTTTTGTAACACCCCGACCGGTAATCACACCATTAACTCCTAACCCGTCTCCATTATCAATACACAAGCAGCGGAAATTCTACTACAACCGGGGGTGAAACAATGTCGTTAGTCACCCACGTGACTAACAAGGCCAAATCCAAACAAACAATACAACACAATATCGGTCTGATGGGTCTTTATACCGAGCATACTACACCAATATTACATTCCAATTCCTTATTCAAATCTCATCTCAAATACAAATACAACTTCAACTCTTTAATACACAAATACAATATCCATTCCATACTATACCGAGTATCTACAATTCCCAAGTCTATCCACGACCTTTCGGTCTTATAAATCCACAATACATAATTACAATTCCTTGAACAACTACCCATATCAATAACAACCCCGTCCTACTCTCGAACGGTTGACGGCTTCGTTGTACCTGGAAAATAAAAACGATGCCACTAGGGGCTCAGCAAAATTGCTTCATATGACTTCCGCATACCCCGTGTACTAGCGAGGGTACGCTGACTATTTGGTCGAGAGCATGCGGTTCATTTTAATTCAAACAACATGCAAGACAACAATACATTACATATGTATATTGGCACAAACAAGTTCCACATTAAACACAACACTAACACACACATCGGGAGGTTAGTTTAATATATTCTGTACTTAGGCTCGAGGGTTTCTACCTCACTATGCCTTACTCAATTGCTCATAGTCTCACCCACTCTCTTGGGAACTCTTACTCACAATCTCAACAAGTTCTACAATGATTAACTCAATTCTCCACTCATCTCAAATTCTCAAGTTACTCAAGTCACTACTCCATTCTCAATACTCACATACTCAATACTCAAAGGTATATGTTAAGTCATTACTCATGACCTCCGGGCAGGGTCATACACAAGACCCACCACCGGGCTTACAAATACAAAAGGGGCTATGCATTTAGCTCCTCAAGTCCACCACTGTCCAGTTCTCTACTGGACTACTCAAATTGCCAAACTCCTCTCTCGGAGCCATTTCACAATCTCATGGATTAGCCTAGAGGTATCTCTCTTGATAACATCTATTGGCTTAAGGAATTCTCAATGTCTAGTATTCTAAGATTTAAGGTCTTACCCTACTTATCGAATACTCTCATGTTCGTGACATTGTTCATATTAGTCGATTCCTCTCATTGGAGTTTGACTATATTTTTAAGGGGTTTGGTGATCCTTTACCATGCTTTACTTTACTCAAGGTTTGTAATTCGAACCATTATCGATCCTCTAGATAGAGGTTACTCATATACTTCCACTATTAATTATTGTGTGAATTAAATCAATTCGGTTCTCTGACCGTTATCGGGAGGTTACTACTCCCGTAGACTTTCTCACGTTCTAGTGAGTTCATTGGTTTATGTTATCGTGTATTGGTTCGATAGTTGTACTGCGTTTCCACATTTTTATTGATTCGCAACTTGACTCTTTTTACGAGTCTCTACTCAAACAAGACTCAGCTATGAGTCGCACTACCATACATAATCACAATCAAGCAATTCATTTACAAACACCCATTTCATGAATTATACAAACTTTAATCTCAAAATACCATTCAACCACAACAATACATTACAAGCCCAAGAGAGTACAAACAATCCGATTCGTGCACTTATCTTGTTAGGTGATCACACAATCAAACAAGCACACAAATCGGGTAACCAAGTTAGGATACAGAGCATGAGGAAATCATACCTTTCATCGTTGTACTTGAAACCGACTTTCCTTCGGTGTTCATAATTCAAGTCCTATAACATACATGGAGTTGTTTGGTTAATCATTATTATTGATTTGACTCTTTATTCCTTTACCTTTCCCTATGAATACTTATTAGTCCTTACAAGTCATAAGTGGTGATGAAACTCATTTCATACTTTAAGTTTATTTTCTACTCATGTGCATGTTCTCTTATTACTCTTACCCAACAATGGTGTACTTATATATATATGTGATTACTATAATAATTTTTTTTTACCCGACTGACCCACCCTGGTCGGTCGGGTACAGAGACATCGATTTCAGAAAATTCCAGTCCGACTGACCCAGCCAGGGTCGGTCGGATGCAGAAGCATCCCGACTAAAAATTTCAACTCGACCAACCCATGCAGGGTAGGTTCCCTGGGTTGGTCATATGCAGAAGCTTCCGAAACTGCAGATTTTAGGCCGACCGACCCTGCTAGGGTCGGTCCTAGGGTCGGTCCTGCCCAGTACTTATTTTAATTACTCATTTTGAACTCCATATTCACCTCAATTCACACCCAATCTTTTCCTAATCATTTCCACAAGTTTCCTACGTGCTTAAACACCTTAAAACACTCGTAATCATGCTCTAACCTCCTCAAATCATTACTCAAATTCTATACTCAAATCCTTGCTCAATTTCTACAAACTTTAATACTTATTTTTGTGTTTAGAACACTTATGCATTTCTAAACTATCTCTTGGCATCTTACACTTTGGTCTCCCTCATTTTGACCATCCCAAATCCTTCCTAGGCAATTGCATTATCTATACCCAAGTTCGTCCTCTATTTCCAATATTATAAGCACTAACTCTTTTCTTGAAATTCTAAGTTTCTATCATCAATTATGCTACAGATTTTTGCATCTATTTAATCCATTCTCCACCTACCATTTCAAGGTCACTAATCAACTCTACTCAACCCAACTAAACACTTAAGTTTCTCCCATTGCCAAAGTCACCTAAAACACTTATTTCCTATCAGAATTTTGCCATAACCTCCCTATAAACCTTGCGTATCCACATTCCTCAATTTTCACCATTTTAAATCCTAATCTAGCCACACCCTTACAAGGGTCCTACCAGCACTCAATAACTCCATCAAAATTATCCAAACAACGATATAGCTCCAACTTCAAAAGCAATGGCACTTAGGCCCTTAAATCAACACAAGTTCACAAATCTCTCTAAAATCAGCTATCACATTCTCCCACACAGATTTCAATGCATAACTTGGGTTCATTAATTTATTTACCTATCCCAATCCTAATGCAATTAAAACAAGTTTCAAGGTAGATTTCTTACCTTAAATTTTTCCAAGTCTCTTTTCAGTTTTTCCTCTTCCTCTTCTTCTTCTTCTCCAATTCGGTCAAATGGGCAATGGAGTTGCCAAACTCCATTCCCAACATTCAAGAGGCACAAAATGAATATAATCAAACCTCTAACCCTTAGAAAAATTCTAATTCAAAGAAAGAGCTTAAATACCATAAGTTAGGGTTTACCTTTGGAGTGTTCAAGAGGGGTTTTCACCCATGAATCAAAGGGAGAGTCCCACCACCATTGGAGGGGTGAAATGAAGCTCAAAAACAAGGAGAAAACAAGATATCAAAATGGGGAAAAATCGGCTACACCCAGAGATATAGGGAAAGTGAGTTTTTCTTAGAGATTTTTGCCTTGTTTGAAAGGGGAGACTCCAAGCTACACATTGATGCCATTTTCTCTTCAAATGGGGAAAACCCATGGAGATGAAGTTCTTCATTTTCAGATTTTGAAAAGAGAGGAAGATAGAGAATGATAAGAGGAGTTCAAATATGTAATTTATTTTTGATTTGGAGCTTTATCAAAGCTTGGGCATGGAAGAGAATGAAGAGAAGCCATGGAAGGAGGGGAAGAACTTCAAAAACAGAAACAACCAGAGAGAGAGGAGAAATCGGCAAGGAAGGAAGAAAGAAAGAGAGGAAAGAGAAGAGGGAAAAGGAAGAAATGGAGGAGAGAGAGGGAAAAGGTAGTTTAGTACTCCCTCTGTTCATTAATATCTGTTGTTTTAGAGGGTGACTCTTGTTCAAAAATATCTGTCATTTTAGCTTTTTGACACACTCCCTTCCACTTTTACCCCTACTATTCAATATAAAAGTAATTATTAGCTAAATGGAAAAGTAAAAAGTAGGGGCACATGCGTCATTGTCCTACTTTTCTTAATAAGTGTGCAAGTTTCTAAAATGACAGATATTGTTGAACGGAGGGAGTACCTTTTTGTTTTTTTGTTTTTTTTTTCTTTTATTTCTTTATTTTCTTTCTAGCTTATTAGTGTGCGCAAATTCGATGGAACGGCAGGGCCGTGTATAATACGGAGCGGTCAACATGAGTTGGCAGTCCCAGTCAGCAGCTGACTGGACTATTTTGCTGACTGGGTTGCCTTTTTATTATATTAACTTTAAATGGTTGTAACTTTTAATATATCAGTCCAAAATAAAAAAAAAATTATATCACTGTTCACATAAATTCAAGATCTTCAAAACAAGACCAGTCATGGATATGTTTTGACAACTTAAAAAATATTATTACATGTGTATGATGATACACTAAAATGATAATATGATTCATTAATTTTGATATTATGATTCATTAAAATTGATATTATCATTCATAAACTAATAAGTGTTGAATTAGATTTCAAATTTCGGAACCGATAAAAAATTATTATTGTTTAGTAGTGTATCATTATTATTGTATGGTGTATTTTAAATCTTATATGGTGAATCACGTATTTTTTATACATACCAAATATTGTTTTGTGTTGAATTATTGTTTAATTAATTATTTTTTATATGTTTACGTTGATATTTTAGTGATGATATGATTCATTAACTTTTGATATTATGATTCATTAAATTAATATTATGATTCATTAATTAATAAGTGGTGAATTAGATAACAAACTTTGGAACCGATAAAAATCATTATTGTTTTGTAGTGTATTATTATTGTTGTATGATGCATTTTAAATCTTCTATGGTAAATCATGTATTTTTCATACATATCAAATATTGTTTTGTGTTGCATTATTATTTAATTTTTTTATGTTTATATTTTTGCAATGATACACTAAAATGAATATATGGTTCATTAATTTTGATACTATGATTCATTAAAATTGATATTATGATTCATTAACTAATAAGTGGTGAATTAGATAACAAACTTTGAAACTAATAATGGATTATATTGTAATTTATTATTATTGTTTTGTGGTGTATTATTATTATTTATATGATGTATTTTAATTCTTTTATAGTAAATCATATTTTTTTAACATACCGATTTTAAAACAGATAATGAATTATTATTGTTTTATAGTGTATTATTATTGTCGTATGGTGTATTTTAAACTATATATGGTGAATTAAGTATGGTAGATATATACATATAAAAAATATAAAATTTTAAAGTTGTCAAAACATATCCATGAGTGGTCTTGTTTTGAAGAGCTTGAATTTAGGTGAACAATGATATAATTTTTTTCATTTTGGACTTATATATTGAAAGTTACAATAATTTAAAGCTAATATAGTAAAAAGACAGCCCAGTAAAAACAGTCCAGTCAACAGCTGACTGAGACTGTCAAATCACTAGAGTGTACCATATTTCATGCGGACTGTCCGCACCTTCTACCTACTGATTAGTGTGTGTGTGTGTGTGGGGGGGGGGCTGTTTACTAGCTAAAAACCGGCCCCATATATATGTACAAGCTGGAGCGTTTTTCGTCTTTTCTCGTTTCTTTAATTTTAATAGCTATTAAGCTCCCATTAATGTTTATTTATAGTTATTTAATGAACTATAATTTTTTTGGGTTCATTTGACCACTTAAAGTCACGTTTTCGGGTTTTCTTGAAAAACGTGCGCTACAGCTTTATTAGCGTTTTAACTCATTATTTGGATCCGTTTTCTTCGGGTATTGTTCCCATATATTATTTAGGCATTATTAAGCCTTTAAAATCCATCCAATACCCTTTCCGAGGTTGTATTTCTCCTAGGGTCACTTAACGCTCAATTTAGTGTTTTTCGCTTTTTAAGCGTTTTCTCTTTTCTTTTGGATTTATTCTTTTTACCAAAGTTCATTAGGCACTAATAGGCCCTCAATATCGTATTAGAGTAATTTAATCACCCTAATCAAGTTCGGGGTATTTCAAGCAACCTTCCTAGGCTCTATTCGGCATGACTGTTTTGGCAGTATATTTGCAGTCTATTTATGTAGTTGTTTTGTGCTGACATATTTGCTGGCAGTTTTGTGCTGACATATTTGTAGCTATTTTGAAAACTACTCTTTAGTATTGCGGCATGTTTGCGGCATAAATTAGTTATGTGCAGTGCGTTAATTTTTTTCTGTACTACAAATATAAATATTATATTTGTTTGTTCAAAAAATATAAGGAAAAATTCACTAACAATATATTACTATAAGTAGTTAATTTACAGTAAAAAAGTTATACGAGAGGAAACAAAATAAATTTTTTACATAACCAATAAAATTTTAATTTTTATTATTTAAGTACAAATTGTAACTTCTAAACAATATATTACTATTTTCTATAATTTTATAATTCTTACAAAAATAAAAGCATAATGAAAAGAGAACAAGAGTTTCAATTTTTTTGATAATGTTGTGTGAATTTATTTAATGAAATTGTAACTTTTTATAATATATTATATTTTTATAATTTTGTATGTTAATAAATTTATATACATTCATATTTTTATATACTTTTTAATTTTTTTTAATAAAAATATCAACTAATCTGCATATTTATTGTTTTTAAATTTTATTAATCTATGTGGTATTATAAATAATATTTTGTGAATTAGTATTTTAATATAAAGTTACAGTAATTACAAAAAGAAAGAAGAGAGGCGAAAGTGAAGCAGCAGGAAGGAAATGACACTATATGCTACAGGCAAAACGTGTCAATTAGCCGAACAACATAATCAAATAAAGGACTCTACACTAACATATATCAATCCAAATATATTGATATTTATGCTGGATATATGCTAACCCTGAACTACACCTAAGTCATCCCATTGACTTGAAATAGGAAGTTGAGTATTCCTTTCACATTATTCAGTACTCTACGTACTATATCAATATGGACAAACAAATTGCTTTCACGACTCATTCTTCATTAGCTAACGTCTAAATTTTTCTTGTTAAAGAGTAGGTAGCTTTTCTACATTACTCTAAAATATCATTACTACTAGTTTTATTTGTAGTTGACTTTTTTGTTGGGAAGCGAATGATTTATGAAAACTTCCCAAGTGTTGTAACTTGTAACCACATGTAAGTTATATAATCATCGATCTTTTTATTTTTTTACCAGTATATTTTATTTATTTCACATTACTTTCATCTTCAACCAATTGGTCGCCGGTGAGAAAAAATGTTAATATAATTTAATTCTCTGTTTAAATTTGGATTACTATTTTAAAAACTTTCAAGTTTGTGTTCTTATACTATGTATATTACTTGTTCAAATTTTAACACACCTTGTTCAAAAGTTACTTCACATTTTTAAAGTGAACGTTTATGTTCAAAAATATAAAATTAGTTGTTCAATCTTTTGAACCATATGTTCAATTATTTTATACAATTTGTTCACAAATTTGATACTAGTTGTTCATCCAAAAAATTATCATAAAACAATATCTATATAATTATACCATGAAATGCCACTATATTTTTTGCTAATTCATGAAATACCACTAAAAAAAGGAAAGTCATGAAATGCCACTATATTTTCTGAAAAGTCCATAAAATGCCACTACAGATGGAAGAAAGACCAAAATACCCCTATTAGTTAAAAAAAGTACTTTTAAAGTTCACAATATGCCCCTAAGTGTTAAAAACTAACAAAAATATCAAAATAAAATTTAAAAATTTATAAAAATTAAAAAAATATAAAAAAATTTATAAAACTTATAAAATTTATAAAGAATTAAAAAAAATTATAAAAATTATAAAAATTGAAAATATCACTGAATATTAAAAAATAAATATTTCATTTTTTAAAATTTATTCAATACTATAAAAAGAATATTGAGTTCAAAACAAATAATTTATACCAATTTAGTACCATAATTTATACCAAATAAGTACCATTATTTTTATCATATATTTTTTAATTATTATTTTCTATCAATTTAGATTATTTATTTCTTCAAAGTAAATTTTTTTATATTGCTGATAAATTTTAAAAACTAAAAATTCTAAATATAATAATTTATTTGAGATAGAGCGACTGAGAATATATATATATATAATAAACAATATTAAATAGTAAAACTTGCTTGAAATGTAGAATAAAATGTTTTCAGAATAATAATATTCAACTTATTCTTTCAGTCTAGTTGTTCATGGATAATTATAAAATAGAAGCATATTAGTACAATTTAACAATTTGAAATTGGATTACGGTGTTAAAATTTCTAGATACATGGTAAACTTTTAACCCACTTTGTTCAAAAAAAGTTTTGTTGTTCTTTTTTTTAACAGTTACCATTCATGTTTTCAAATATAAAATTAGTTGTTCAATCTTTTGAACCATATGTTCAAGTATTTTATAAACTGTTCAAAAATGTGATATTAGTTGTTCATCAGAAATTTTATAATAAAACAATATCAATATAATTATGCAATTTCTATTTTTTCACCATTTTTAAACATCAATTACATGTTCATATTAGTAATACACGTTGTTCAACCTTTTAAACCATTTGTTCAACATTCTCAACCATTTGTTCAACATTTTCAACCATTTGTTCAATATTTTCAACCATTTGTTCAATAGCTTAAACCATTTGTTCAAAATTTATCTTATGTTGTTTATAAAATTTGCTCAGATCAAAATTCCAAACTAGTTTTTTACTGACAATTGTATAATAAAGCAATATTAATACAATTTCCTCTAAAACTAAGATTTTTACTTAACAATTAATAAATTTTTTTATAATTATTTGTTTTAAACTTCTAGATTTTCCTCTAAAACTGAGATTCTTTTTCTTAACGGATACTGAATTTTTTAGAATTATTTGTTTGGAATTTTTCAGAATTTTTTTTAACAAGAAATTTTTTCAGTTTTTGTTTTTGTGTTAAACTTCGAGATTTTTCCCAAAAACCGAGATTCTTTGCTCAACGTTACTAGATTTAATTAATTAAAAATCCAATTTAAATTATAAAAACAAAAAGAGAAAATTTTAAATATATCAAATCCACATCATGTATCCACGTTACTTTTTTTTCTATGTGTATAGAGCTTCCGGTTGTATAATAGAATTTGTCTCTAAAAACCAATCCATACAGTGGGAGAATAGCTTTTCCTAAAAACCGAACAGTTTCTTGAAAACTTGCTTCACTCCATAAATCTAAAAATGACTTAAAATAAAATATAGTATAAATGTGCATTTTTACTGATTTACACTTTTGAATGTAAAATCTTCTTTTTATCTTTAAATCATAATACCCATTGAACACGATCCATCCTTGCATTTTGACGAGTATTAAGAGTTTATCACCCTTTGAATCCATCATGCTTTATTGTTTTTTATTGCCTACTTTTGAGTTTGTTGTGGGGCAATCAGTTGTTTGTTTTAATAGTTTTTCCTATTTTAAGGGATGAGAAAGGGTTTAGGATTATCTGAAACTCTCTATCTTGATTCCCCATTACACTTTGGCCAGCGCATATGATCATTGACCGGTGACTAGTGAATGTTGAACGGCAGTTGATGACTGCCATCACACTTTGACCAGCGCATATGATTATTGACTGATGACTAATGACCATTGACCGGTGATCGGTGAATGTTGACCGGCAGTTAATGACTGTTGACTAGCAACCGGTAACCATTAACCATTGACTAGTTATTTATTTTATTTCATTTCTTTTCATGTTCCAACAAACCTCCACTTAAAGTCAAACAAGGAATCAAGTTATTCATTATGAGTCCGTTCGAACTTTCGATTGAAACGCAGCATTACCTGCGAAAAAATTGAGCTACCTGTGGTTATCCAATACCAGTTAGCCAGTGGGTAGAGTTTATTTTTCAGTCAATCTAAAACTGACATTTGTCAACAAAAAGTACGATTAATGTCTATGGCTCACGATTTGCTCTGAGCGAACGGGACCTATGTTGCTCAAACAAAGCCAAACGGTTAGAAAAATTCTAACCCACGAAACGTTAAAGATTGTATCACTAATGGCAAGGAAGTTTAGCATACATGGAAACTACAAACTAAGATTTAAATATATGAAACTTATTTAGAATTCTGGTTAATCAAACTGATTTGTATTGTTTTGAACAATCTTTGAATCAAAAATAACACGGTGTTCATCACCGGTTATATAATAGTATTTACCCCTCCTGTTAATTGACATCAATCTCAAAACATACGCTCTCACTTTATTTCAGAAAGGGAGAAGAATGTTACAGATTTTGTGTATATGCTTCCGATAGAGAAGAAAGCAATGTTATGTGTGTACTCGCGAGGAAGAACCAGTAGCACATATATGATGACTACTGACTAAAACGAGAAAAGATAAGACACGGTCAACAGACCGTGGGCCAATAAGCCCAAATACAAATAAGCCTAATACACACTAAAAGAGTACAATTGATAAAGGCCTAAATACAAACTATGAGTAAACCACTATATTCTGTCACCTCCTAACAAGGAAAATCAGTTTTTATTTAAAAAAGATATCTTTATGAATATAAGAAATGTACACACCTAACCGATAGTTTAGTATAATAGTGGTGAAGTGGATTTTGTCAAGAAAACTGCCCTTAACCATAATTTCTCTCTTTGATCAGACTCTCGCTCTGTCGGAGTACTCACCAACCCAGCATCCCCGCTTCCTTCCGCAATCGCAACCTTTAAGATCTGGAGTTCCAATTTATTTCTACGCCTAGCATCCCATCTCGGATTCACCAGTCGACATACCTATTCTCTGGGTAGAATTACTAAATCTCTTCTGCTCGTGGTGTTATTCTGATCCCGTGAATTTATATGGAATTCCGCCTCAATTCGTCGTGATTCATAGTGGGGTGAGAGAGAATTCCCTATCGAAATGCATAGCTCTTCCATGACGGCGCAGCCTGAAGCGATACTTGAATGGCTTCAGAAGGAGATGGGTTACCGGCCACTGGGTCCGCACACGGCATCGAGCAGCAAGGCGTCTTTGACGACACCCTCTGCCGATTCGATCCGGAAGGTTTGCCGTGGAAATATGATTCCTGTTTGGAAGTTCCTGTTGCATAGGGTGAAATCAGAGAAGACAGTGGAGAAGATCCGCAGGAACATTTTGGTTCACGGGGGCGCTAGTAGCGGTTTAGCAGGTGGAAAGGCGCCAAAGTTGGGTGCTGGGAACATAGACACCGTGGCGGAGTGTAAAGCGTTAGCTTTGGCGGAGAGAGAAGCCGCAAAGGAGGAGGTGGAACGGCTAAGGAAAATCATAAACCGACAGCGGAAGGAGTTGAAGACAAAAATGTTGGAGGTGTCAAGAGAGGAGGCGGATAGAAAACGAATGCTTGATGAGAAGGCAAATTCGAGGTTTGGCTTCATTCAAATTTCTCTCACTGGCTCTGCTATGTTAGATTTCCTGTTTCTGCAATGCCTGCAGTATTGAGAGGAATGTTTGAGTTTTTATAAGTTAAATTGTTGCCGAAGCTGAGTATCATGAAACAGTATATTGGCTTAAACCTTAACCGGTGCTTTGCTAGATTGTTATATACCGTGATGACTGTCTATTCATTGTGGACAATTGCTTTCTGTATAGAAAGTGCTGGATATTTTGTTTGTCACTGCAAAAACTAACTGTAACTTTCGTTGTCTTGTGACCTTAAATACAGGCACAGACAAATAATATTGAGATCGTATGATCAACAATGCGATGAAGCTGCCAAGATATTTGCTGAATATCATAAAAGGCTATGTTATTACGTGAATCAGGCTACAGAATCCCTCAGGACGAGTATTACTGAGTCCTTTGCTGATGTTGCAAGCAGCCGCAGTTCAAATAGTGAAAAAGAGGCTGTGTATACAACGGTTAAGGGATCAAAGTCAGCTGAAGATGTAATCCTTATTGAAACTACTCGTGAGAGGAGTATTAGGAAGGCATGTGAGTCTCTTGCTGGACATATGATTGATAGGATACGTTGCACTTTTCCAGCTTATGAAGGGAGTGGATTACACTCGAATTGTGAATTAGAAGTAGCTAAATTAGGTTATGAATTTAATGGAGAAATACCTCTTGAGGTGAGATCTATAGTTGAAAGTTGTCTGGAGAATCCGCACCAGTTGCTTCAAGCTATTACAGTGTACACTCAGCAGCTGAAAAATCAGGTTGTGGAAGAAACAGAAAAAGTTGATGTTAAAGCTGATGCAGAGGCCCTCAGGTATGTCATATTATTTCTTGTAATTGTATCTATATTATGGTTAACTACTTCCATTGATGGTAAGATACACAGATGATTGACTGGGAACTCCTATATTTGACGCTTTCTTATTAAAGCATAGCCCTGGTGTTTTGCTTTTCATGCTTTTTTTTAATCTCTGGGTGCATTCCTCTATTTCTGGATATGAGATATGGATTTTGTGGGTGTTATCTTCTCCTGCAACAGAGATAATGTGTATGAATTACGAGTCTTTCCCTGTAGCCTTTATGACTTGATTTGGCAGCATTGGAATTAAATATGATGCTATTAGCAACTGATCATGTTGATCAAGAAGTTATGGACTCTGATATCGAATAGCAATATCATATTGTTCACATAGATTTGGATCCAAGTTGCTTGTTGACGTGTTTTGATGCATTATTCTAGGTACAAGTACGAAAACAACCGAATAATGGAATCTTCTGATGTTGCCTCCCCATTGCAGTATCAACTTTATGGCAACGGGAATTTGAAATCTGACTTGCCTTCGAAAGGCAGTGAAAATCGTCTACTTGAAAGACAGGTCCAGTCATTTACACCAACTATTTTTGAGGTCATTATATTTTTCCTGAAAAAGTGAAGTAGCAGTATTTCAGTTGATTGATCTCTGTCAGGTCCTGTGCTTTAACTTAACTGCGCAACCAACTTTTGTCATGTTTATTTAGCTCTTGGTGATTCTGCATGTGTAGCTTCTCGCTTCTCAATTTCTCACTTTACCAAGATGCCTTTTTTCTTGTTTATAGAAGGCACATGTTCAGCAGTTTGTGGCCACGGAAGAAGCTTTAAACAGAGCTTCAGAGGCGAAGCGCTTGTGTGAAAAGCTTTTGCAACGTCTGCATGGGGGAAGTGTTCTGTTAAATTCTCGCCAGCTTCTTGCTGGAGCAGCACCACAAAGTGTCGGGAGTCTCAGACAATTTGAGGTACTTCTGTTTTTACCATGGTGTCATTAATGGCTTTGTTGGTATACAATATTCTGCAGGATTGCTCAACGATTTTTCTATCTTTTTTCCATGCAAGTTTTATAATTTTAGTGATAAGCACTATTAAATTTGATTTTAGGGATTTATCACTAGGTCCTTATATAGTGACATTTGAGTATAGCAGTTTCTAGGTGACTTCTCTGCCGAGGTAGCATGGTTTGTTGTGTATCTTTAGTTGCTTTTGTTAGATATATGTGCATAAAAGAGGTGTCTAATGACATTGGATTTACTGTCTATCATATACATAAAACAGATAGGGCGACTCATCTTTCTTTTGTCTTAACTGTAGTCTATAGACACGCATTAGGCTCAGAAGTTTGTTTCCTTTTAATGCAGTTGGAAGTATGGGCAAAGGATAGAGAAGCCACTGGGTTAAGAGCAAGTGTGAATACGTTGAACTCTGAGGTGCTGCGTCTGAAAAAGTTGTGTGCTGAGAGGAAAGAAGCTGAGGATTTATTGAAACAAAAATGGAAGAAGATTGAAGAGTTCGATTCACGTCGATCTGAACTTGAGTATGTTTGTACTGCTCTGCTGAGTGCCATCAAGGTATGGTGTCGAATGTGGAAACTTTCTTTGTCTTTTTTTAGTTGTTCAAATAGGCTGTTGGACTTGGATCTAGTGTTATGATCTAACAATTCTCAGAAAGTTTTCACTTCGGCATAATCTGGTATACCCAGTTGCTTGTAATGTGTCCTTGAGTGTTACCCCCTACTTATCTTCATGTATGGGTCATTAATCGTTATGCATCATTTATTTTTGTGGGTCCTTAACAATGGTCATTGAACATTACCTGCAGTGTTGTTCTAGTTATCAGAAGAGTCTGATGTCCAGTAACATTAAGCATTTGACATCTATTATACTTTATTTTTGTTTTTGTATTATTTATGCTGCTACTGCATTTTTGAAGTTGGTAAGCTTGTTTTCCCTCTGTTTTACTCTTCTTATATAGGCTGCTGCTGCATTTTGGAGTCAACAGCCACTGATCGCACGTGAGTATGCATCCAGTACCATTATCCCTCTCTGCGCCACAGTTTTTGAATTGTCAAACAGTGCTAAGGATCTTATAGATCAAGAAGGGTCTGCATTCACTAGCTGTCCTGATAACAGTCTATATATGCTTCCCTCAACTCCCCAGGTAATTTTTGTTTGTGCCTTTTTATGTAATTTTATTGACTTTTAAACTTCTTTAACTTGCATCAGCACACATTAATTGAAACTGACATAGACAATAAAGATCCAAATATTAACTGTTCCTAGTCAGGTCTCAAATTTTGTCCCATCAACTGTGTTTATTTTTTATGTTAATTGTTGCTAGGCTCTGTTGGACTCAATGGGCTTCAGTGGATCCCCTGGAACCGAAGCACTTGCTATTGCAGAGAGAAATGCTGCTTTGCTGACTGCAAGAGCAGGTGCCAGAGATCCATCAGCAATCCCATCAATTTGCCGTATTTCGGCTGCTCTTCAATATCCATGTGGTGCGTCCCTTTCAATCATTATCTGATTATGCCAATTTTCTTAACATAAGAGGTGCTCTATTGAACACAAACATGCTAAGATGTGGTGGTCCCTTTCAGTTATTTTCTGAAACATGACATACACATGCACACAAAACTGGATGAGATAAAAATTACTACTTTGATATAAGAGCAATAAAGTGACCTACTTTTGTCAATAATATCAGGTCAACCTTTTGTGTTTAAGTAACTTGTGGGTATGGATGATTAAGCTGAACTTTCCTGGTAAAAACTAGATGGGTTGTATTTCTATTCTTGCCTGAGACGGTTGTTCTGGTAAGGACCGGTGTTTCTAAGTTTTCCTTCAATTTTATCTTCCAAGGACGCGCCTGACCCTCATATACATGATTATAGTTCATGAAATGAATACTGAAGAACTGAATGGTACATTGATGTCACTTCTATATGTGCTTTAATTGTTCTGTTTGCTGTATCTGCACGATCTTGTCTGTCTTTCTTTGCTCCTCTGGTTATGGAAGATGGTTTGGCAAAGTGTTTTGAGAAACATTTGTCTGGTCTTTGTTATGATTGCTTGATCTCATCACAGTGCGATTACATAAGCCTTTGCAGTTGGAGACCCAGGATAATTAGTGGAAGCAGGGCTTGTCATTTCTCTCTCTCTCAATATTCCATATATTAGCTTATCAAAATCATCAATCTACACTTGTATGTCTAATGATAAAAACCATTCATCTTTAGTCTGGCACAACACAAAATAGGATTAGTTCGAACTTGGTACTAAATCTGTAGTATTTCGCACCCTTTGCTGTAGTCAAACATTCTAAACGAGTGTGTCGTGTAAATGTTAGGTTTTGAAGGTACAGATGCAGGTTTAGCTTCTGTGTTGGAAGCCCTAGAGTTTTGTTTGAAGCTTCGTGGTTCTGAGGCCTGTGTGCTGGAGGACTTGGCCAAGTCAATTAGTTTGGTCCATGTGAGGAAGGATCTAGTTGAGAGTGGACGTTCATTGTTGTACCATGCACGCCATGCAGAACGTGAATATGAAAGGTGAGCAAGATTGGGGTCTACTATTTAATCTAAGAATTAGTCAGTCTTCCTATGCACTCAGGCTAATGCTGTTTAAACTACAACAGCTCCCCTCTTCCCAGCTTCTCTTTATGTCTGCTTTTATCCATATGAATGATTTTCCTTTGTAATTGTCAGGGCAACAAATGTTTGCTTGAGGATTGCCCATGAACAAGAGAGAACAGTGAAGGAGAGTTGGTTGCCTGAACTTAGGAATGCTCTTGTTGATAGTCAGAAGAGACTTGAAGATTGCCCATATATCTGGGGATTGGTGAGTGCTCCATTGCCCATTGCTTTGACATAGAATATATCTAGGAAGTAATTGAGCTGAATGTTAATGTTCTCTTGACTTGCTATTGAGAATGAAATTGCTTAAGAGTATAGATACAGCAGGAATTGGTCGATTTCCGGATTTGAATGTTGCAACTTGCATGTTTTTTTAACAGCTTGATGAGTGGTGGGAGCAACCAGCAACAAATGTGGTGGACTGGGTTAAAGTTGACGGCCAAACTGCTCAATCTTGGCTTAATCATGTGAAGCAGCTTCTTGCATCATGTTGACAATCTGGGATATTGTTTGGCATGCGATATTATTACATCAGATCTAGCATCGGTTGGGTTACTTGGAGCGGTCCTGTTGGATATGCTTGTAAGCAGTTTTGCTGCCACAATCCCGGTGAAGGGAAATAAACTGAAGTCCAGAATGCCTCCCTCTTTGAAGCAGCCAGCTTGCTACCAAATAACTGCAGGGCGACGGGCTGGCTCTGGGTTGGCTTGGCTCCGAGTGCTTTCTACTTTAGTTGTACAGTGTTGTTATCCTTTTCGCGGAAGGGTTCTGACAATAGAATAGCACATAGATATTGAAGGATTGGTATATCGTTGGTAGAGAAAGGGGATAAGTAGGCCTAATTTTGTCTTTTTTGAAAGTCATGCCATAGGGAAGGGATTATATGGCATGGTTCAGTTCTACTTTTTTTTTAAAAAAAAAAAAAATTATAAGGTTGCAGGGTTTGATGAGAAGATAGGGTTGTCTGATGTGTAAGGTAAAAAAGTTACCGCAAAACTGTAATTGAAAGGGAAACTGATTTGTTTCCTTGTGGGTGTAGCCGTGTGGGGCCGGCCAATGGCCTTTGGTTATTCCTTTTTTTGACTTCTGATGAATTTAATCTCCGCAGGACTTTAAGCCAGTTTTGCAAGTTCTGCCCAACTGTAAAGTATCGTCCTGCATGGATATAGATATGTAGGCTGTCTACCACACAGTGTCTTCACGTAACTACAAAAAACTGCCATAGTTCCATGAGATGCCTCCTGAGCAAGCAGTACCATGATCTTAAAAGAAAGGATGAGAATTTTTCATGTACAAAGAAAGAACAAAACTCATGAAACACAAATCACATGATGATAAATGAGCATAATGAATATTGGATTGATTCGGAGAAGAGAGATACAGTCCAGCGAGTCCGCACGCTGTTTGCTTGCTCAAATTTTCTTGTATGCCCAATGGAAAATTCCTCAACCCGTGAACTTAACTCAAAAGTAAATCCACGAAAGTTGAAAACACTCTTAAATTCTCCTTTTGCCTTTACTCTATGAGCAGGCACAAGCACATGGGTAGCTACCCGTGACCTGAACAAAATTAAGAAACATTGAGATAACAGAGACACCCAGCCATTCAATCGTTGCCACGGTAGCCACTAAAAGCCACAAGGAATGAATTTTGAAGACCAATGGTGCCAGCATGATGTTTGTCTTCATTCTGATCATTCATCTCTCTTATTCGATCTAATGAGTAAAGTTTTTTTTTTCTACAACCTACTATAGATATAGATGGCTCTGCTGGTATTTGAAAAAAGATCGATTTTTCTTTGCATCAAATTCACATCTTGTTGTAGATTTTTTCCGTGAAGGTTGTATATTTATCGAATATTATAACATGTAGACTCAACTGCAACCCTAGAGAAAAGAATGTTATAATTCTATTACTTAATTTGATTCGACTCACAAAATACAAAGCGGAAAAATATAAAGTTCTTGCACCAACGTTCATAAATATTAATGCTAAACAAAATCAAATTCACCTTTGATATGGTTTGAGAAAGGATTGGATATGAGTGATGCTCCTTGCAATGCAAAAGTACAACCAGTTTGGCACGAACAAATCCTGCAAAACTAGGGCAAAATTTAATTTTTTTCAATAGTTGTGCACTTTTAAATAACACCACAATCAACACTAGGACAAGGAATTCTTTCTCACGCGTCCTTCTTTAGTGTTCAAAAACCGCATTGTAAAGTTTTCAAACCTTTTATCAAAATAATTCCCTCCATCGCCATATCCTAGCACCATCCATATTATTTTTGAAAGGAAAAAAAAGTAGGAGAACATACGAACCTAAAACTAAAACCTAGCTAGGGGAAGGTTGTAACATCCGGGGGACTTTACAAACTTAACATTCGGTTTGAGAATCGGTCTCGTTCTTGAAGTGACACTTCGTTCCACTCCTTTCATTTATACTCTAAGCATGGATGCATGCTTACTTCCTCAACCACGGGTGGGGTAGTGGTGCGGGGGGGGGGGGGGGGGGGGGATTTGGTCGGTTCAGCTAGTTCCGAGACCACTTAAAGCTCCTCATCAAAACTAGTCATCTTTAGGTCATTTTTTCCTCACATAGCTCAAAACGAGGAAGTACAGTTTTGTACTATTACTCCTATCACACACACACACACACTTATAAATCACTCAAGTCCTTAATATGTCAATGTGAAAGGGTGCATTCTTCCTTACTTAAAGAGAACGATATTTCCCGTCATTTAGCCGAGTCTGCTTTGATATCAGCTTTAACATCCCGACCGGGGTCTAGTCCTCACTTAGTACAAAAAAGGGAGCATTATCTCTGTACCATTACCCATTTATGACCTCATTCAACTAGTTGTAAAACATGCTAACAATACAAAGAACCAACTACTTCCTAGAAGCATGAAAACACACCGTATAAGCATATACTATCATTAACACAATCTAGATTAGTGGAACTTTGGAAAAGAGAAGGCAAGTCATTGTACATTTACATAATGAAAGAGATACAAGTAGGATATTCTCCTTGATTAGAATTATCTACCAAAGAAAATGAGATGAAAACAATGAATTTTCAATCGTATAATTAGCCACATTGAGAAAGATATACAACCTTCTGTTTTAAGTGTAAGTCTTTTTAAGGATGAATTTATACTTAAAATAGTCAAGATTCATCTTCAAAATGACTTACGTATTACAAAATTAGTAGAAGAATTTAGAAAACTAACAATCAGTGTAGAAAAATATTAATTAATTCAAGAAGATTTTTTTATTGTTAGGGGCACAAGGCCCAATGTGCCACAAGGGCAGAGCAACCACAATTACAAAACATAAAAAAGGCTCATACCCACCATACCTGACCGACCCACTAATCACCTAACTAAGAGCGCGCCCTCAACTCTACTTAGCCTTCTTCTTGCCTCTCAAGGCAGCCTTGCTAACTCGGGAAAACTTGCTAAAGCCTAAAGCCCTATTCCCGGAACTCTTTCTCAACTTATCCTTGGAAGTGTTCCTAGAACACCTATCGGAATCCTCTCTTGACCCTTCACTTGCAACCTGACACCTCTGTCGATATCCCGCCCGCTGCTCACGAATGATCCCTTCAAGATTGCCAAGGGTACGCTCCTCGTTAGGGACGGAGCACCCGAGCTGCTTCGCGAGGATAAGCGTCTGCCTCGCTTCCTCTTTGACATAAGCCTCATCGGGATCGACCTCCGGTGAAGGTGTTCCCCCAGCTGGCTCGAATCCAGGGGGAAACTCCGGGTCTTCGAAGAGGCTCCTAAGCCCAACATCATCCAGATCATCTTCCAGCACGTGAGCCTGGGGAGCACCAGGCTCGGAACCCAGGAGACTACACGGGACAGCTGCAACGGCACCACTAGGATCAGGGCCTACCCTCACATCTTCGACATTACCTAGCTTATCAAACCACTTGGCTCCTTCCTCCAACCCTCCCCTCTCATTATTAACCATGTCCTCCACAACTGGATCGACACCCACAACCTTCCCAATCAACGGCTTGCGAATGGACACTGGAACCCGAGCACTACTCCCCACAACCCCCTGATAGGGGCCTCCGTTGCCAACCGCGGGCACACTCGGAACAAGGTGATGATGTGTGGGCATCCCACTTCCACCATAGTACCAAACCGAACCAGACTCATAAGGCTAAGGACCCATCCCCTGCGTTGGACCCCACCATCCAAACTGATCAACTCCCTGCATCGGATACATTGGCTAATAGTACACGAACGGGTACATCCATCTCGAGGTGGGATAAGTAGCATTACTCCAAGCAGCATGTTGCATCCTACTCAGCAAAACTCCTCCAATTAATTCAAGAAGATACCATACCATGAGACTTCCTTGTACATTAAATTTACAATATAAACAAATGTTCCACTTTCCAAAATTAAAATATCTCTATTACATATAGATTATACATCATCGCAAACTAACTAGTTCAGTAGACCGAAAACAACTTCAAATTTTACTTAGTTATGACCAAAACACCTTGTGGGCATTATAGTTAGTCAATTTCAAAGAGCTAAAATATTCAAGTTGAATTACAAAACTCAACAACATTCAACAAATGTATCACAATTTAAATCCATTCCAATAGAAAATTTTATATATATTTCTACACGAAAAGGGAGGAGTTAGACACATTTTTATGTTGTTACTTCCTTCATATATTCACTACTTTGTCCCCTTTTACCATTCTAATCTCATTCTCTTTTATGTATCCAAACATTCCTTGAGCAAGACATACTCGCTTCGCTTTTGTTGCGGAGCTTGCTGCTTTTCCATACAACAAAAACAACTAGAGAATTCACTTAGACTCTTTACAAAACACCTTATGAAAATTTTTATCTGATAATGTTAAGAAGCAAAATTCGATCAAACTTTTCATAAAAATCAACAACAATGACAAACAAGTGAATCATATCATTCTAACATCTGACAATCCACAACCACTAGTATAAAAGCAAATGAAAATACATAAACTTACATGTAGATGTACCTAGGTGTTTTTCTTGCTAAGAAAAAGACGTAGAGACTGATGAAGATATGGGTGTCACCGGTGGTGGCCGCCGCTAGTAGTTTTTGGTGAGGCGGCATCACACAACCATTGCTTAGTAAATGGTGATCGAAGACAAAGAGACAATGGTTAAAGGTGGAAGATGTGTGCATGAAAGAGAGAGCAACAACTATGTGTTTTGTGTAAACATTTGTTTGTATGATGTTAATGTGCAGCACCCTATATAATTTTTAAAAAAACCTCTATCTCAGTGGTTATTAAAATAAATCATTGAGATAAAATTAATTAAAAAGAGCAATATATCCCACATGCTACAAAAACAAGTTTAAGTAATGACTTATTTAGATAGTTTATATCTCTTTTAACAGTCATATAAGAAGCATCAAAATAGGCTTGTTTTGGTTTTTGGTTACTTTATTTGTTCGGTTCTTTTTTAGGATTATTATTAAAAAAATTCCTAGTTAGGGCGCCATAATATGGGCTTTTGTAATAGTATAGAAGATTTGTTTAAGCATGCAACGGGCCTTCTTGGTTTGGACATGTTTATGAGGTTTTAAGTCCGCATGGGTTGAGCAATATAGATATAACTAACTCTACTTTCCCATCAATTGAGTGTCTCTCTTCGGCAAGACTCCCCGTTTTCTTTTCTCTTAATCTGTCTCAAGGGTTTCTGAGTTAGTTTCTTTTTCTTTTGAATTCTGAGGGTATCATGGCTTCCTTTTCTGAGGGGTTTCTTCTCCTCCCTTTATTTTCCTTTTCCTTTTACTTATGGGTTCTATCTTTTTCTTAATCTTTAGTAAAAAAATAATACTCCCTTCATGTCATAGTTTTCATCAATTTTTACGTAGAGACCACACTTTTGCTTGTTATTGGGGTTATGTTCCATCATCTGTTTATTTAGTATTTTTTGTTCCAGTTTCTTTCTTCTACCTCTTTTCTATGTTTCTTTGTGTCCTATTATTAAATGTTTACTACTTGCATGTTGTGTGTTCTACTCCTTCCATCTATGGAGGATATGATTTTGCATGGGAGTGTAGTTTTGATTTCAGTGGTGTAGAGCTTCTCGGAAGAATCGAAGCGGGACTGTTCCACTAGACTTTGGGTTTTCTAAGAATGAAAGGTTGGTTTTAGCCTGTAGCTTCTCGTGTATTGATGTTGGCTATGCTGTATCAAGGCCCAGTATAATATATAGTTTAATAATAGAAACAAGGCCCATATTTACATTCTGCAAGTGTACACTTATAGTAAAACCCTACTACTATAAATACATGTAATACTGTAGTCGTCAATGACATAAGAATACAACAGAACACTCTCAAAATATCTTTCTCAAAATATACAAGATCATTTATGGTATCAGAGCCATTTGGCGTTATTTCTTGCCACACACTCTACTTCTTCTTCTTGATCCTGCATTCCATCCATGGCTACGTCTCCAAGCTTCACAAACTCCACCATGTCTGCAACAAGCAGCAACACATTAGGAGCACAAACAAACAATACATCATTCTCTATGTCGTCTCTCATATCTCCAATGTATAATTTCATCAAACTCACAAATGAAAAAACTACCCCACACGGAGAAAACAAATAGAGCCATACCTCCGTGGGGATGGACTCTTTGGATGGATCGATGGGACAAAATCTCACCCATCTGAAAGCATTAATGGCGCACCAAACCCAGATTTTCTTCACTCGGAACAATATGATCAGATTGTAATGTCTGTCATAAACACATCTATATCTTAGTCTATAATTGGCAACGTGGTTGATTGCACTACAACTGCTACTACGGGGAAATTCTTACAGGACATGTTTGTTGCTCAATCTGTAGCAAGGGCTCTACAGGAGGGTGTTCAACTAGGCAACACATGCAAAGGTAATGATTCTGTGACAGAATACTTCAAAAAAATGAGGGCCTTAGCTAGTTCACTCTCTGCTGCTGGTGAACCTCTGTGTGATTCTCAACTTTGCTCCAATATCATATCTGGTTTAGGACCAGAATATGAATCTGTTCAAACCAGTCTCACTATGAGACCTGATCCTCTAACCTCCCAAAAGATCTATAGTGCTCTCTTAAACCATAGTCTATTCAGGCCACTCAAACTGACCCTACCCCCTCTCTGCTAATGCTACATCCACCGACTACTCTAAAAACACCTACAAATCACCCCGAAACTCTAACTCAAACAGAGGTTCTACTAGAGGGAGAGGATACTCTAGAGGTGGAGGTTATCAGAAAAACAATCAGACTACCTTTACTGGAAGGCCTGATACTCGTCCTAAATGCCAAGTTTGCCACAAAATGATCCACACTGTTGTTGTTTGTTACCACAGGTATAATCATGCCTATTAGCCAAGTCCCTCCAAGAAATTTGGGGAAAACTATACATTTGCTAGTGTTCCAAACATCAACTGGTATCCTGATACAACTTCTACAGACAGTTTCACTAACCATATGGGCAATCTGAACTTGGATAAACAGACCTACTATGGTAATGAGGAGGTCCTAC
Source organism: Limonium bicolor (assembly GCA_023374045.1). Classification (NCBI taxonomy): domain Eukaryota; kingdom Viridiplantae; phylum Streptophyta; class Magnoliopsida; order Caryophyllales; family Plumbaginaceae; genus Limonium; species Limonium bicolor. Next base: position 248,079,285 of record CM041776.1, read on the forward strand.
TTGGAAATGGTAACACTCTGTCCATTCATAGCAAAAGTTCATGAAGATTTAGACATTCTAAGAGTGCAAAGCAGATCAATAACATTAGAATGTGGTTGCTTCAAAGATGCAAAGCAGATCAATAAAAGGATTTGCATATTCTGCAGCAGGAGTCAAAGAGCTCCATCGTTGTTAATGATGAACTACAAAATTAAAATTGCGATGAAGGAGTGAGCAAAAGAATATTTTTAGAGAAAGATGAGCGAGAGGTGTGTGGTTCTGACGGAGGATAGCAGCTCTATGCAACCAGCCGAAATAGTGAAAGAAGTGTTTGTGGCAAGGAAGATTCGCACACTAATTAAACGGTGCGGTTGCCGTGAAGAAGATCATCGACTGGTGTGCTTTCGCTTTGGAGTTCCAGTCCCTACGTAAACTTTTCTCAGTTCTTCTTGTTGTTTATTTGATATTGGGCCTAGCTTCTCTATTCTCTATGAATTCCAGTAAGCTCTGTCAGTTTGGTCCTTTTTGGAGAGATTTTGACTCCCCAATAGATGTTTTATTTAATAAGCGATGCAAAGCAAACACGTGATGCTCAGAAGAAGAATTTTGATAATGCTAATTCCTATTCGATTGGGTAGTATCCGGTGATGGTGATTGTGGTTGATCGGCGACGTTGGGCACTAATCGATGACTTTGTTGATAGCTTGGTTGGAGGGAGAGGTAGAGCACAATTGTAGGTGATAAATCACACAAAACAATTGACAAGCGGAAGCAAGCAAAAACTTTAATTGCAAAGAAGACGGGTTACAGAGGCATTGCTCGTATGGAAACAACCACGGTTGCTTCGGGAAGTTAAAATAAGCGTAGATTCAGAGATTCACAAATAGGTTAACCTTTCAATGCAAGTCAAGAAATTGCTTTTGGTTGTCCACTTCAAATTCATAAGCGGTAAAGCTTATACAGGACACCCTTTGGGGAAGGGTAAAACCATCATACCATATCCTTGATGATAGTGAAGGAGATATTTCATAACATGATGTTTGATTTAGCTATGTTTTACAAGGATGTAATGTGTTGTTTCTATAAATGAAATACATAGTATGGTTGTTTCGAAAAAAAATTCATAATGGATTGAGAGATCATAGTCAATCAACAATCCATGTTTCATTTTTTGAGCCATGTAAGAGTGAAAGTTGGTTCATAATTTTAAAAAGTTCCATTTGTATGGGGGTCGACACTTAAGGTGGAGAATAGTAACGATACACACGGTGTCCTACTAATGAGTGTAGTAAATTTTGCTCCAAAAGGGTCCGAGTAGAATATTTGAGTAATAATTAGGTATCAAGGCCAATCTGAAGATGCTTTTGGTAGTTTAATTTATTTGTGAGGTTTTATATCTTCTTAATATTCTCAGTTCTCAAGTAACCTCTTCCAAATTGTCCCCATGTCCTACTTTAAAGGTAAAATTTTATATATCCACCCTTTATTCAACTCAAAGTGGTTGAAGAAGAAGTATATATTTAGAGGGGGTCCAATCTTCCTCTCATTTCTTGACTACTTTCTTGTAGGGTTGCCCATGGTAGGTTAACTGTCTTATTCAGTTAACCGCTTTCGGTTAACCAGGTCTTCGGCTTTTTAAAATTCAATTCCATTACCATTCCATTTAGATCGGTTAACCGAGAGTTAACCGTTTATTCAGTTTTCTAAAATTCAATTCCAATACCATTCCACTTAGACCGGTTAACCTTTAGTTCGGTTTGGTTTTATCGGTTAATCTTGTAAGCGTATATTTTCTTTTCTTTGATGAGACACATACCATTAATATTATAGTAGAACGTTGATCATTCACCTAAATCATGAGTGAAAATCAAATACATGTGACAAAAAATATAATAATATTTATATTCCCTCAATACTAACATTAATATTATATAAGATGAACATTAATATTTGAAGTTTTTCATTATTTATATAAACGGTTAACCACCTTTAACCAAATAATTAACCGTTCTGGAAAATTGAGTACCGTTACCAAAACCGAAACCGGTCATTTTACACGGTTTGGTTAACCATAACCTAAGAACCATTACGGTTAACCTGAAAATAGGTACGGTTTACTTTAGTTTCGGTCGGATACCGTGGTTTCCGAATTTTTTGGGTAGCCCTAGTTTCTTGTATCACTGACAAATTAACAAGCAATTTCGTGAGAAATAACACAATTTTTGTATTTCAATATATAAAATAAATTTAAAATTTATAGCCAAATAATAAGCTAAACTGTTCAAACTCAAACATTCGAGTTGGTAGAAAACGGAGTACAAGATCATTTGGTCCCAGGTTTGAATCCTCCTACTTTTACCTTCTCATTTCAACTTGTCATGACATAGAGTTGATTTATTTGGCTGGTTTGGTTTGCAGGCGCTCGCGTCAGTTCATGGATTTACCTAGAGCGTACTCGAAGAAAAGCGGCTTGAATCCAAGGCCAGTAGATATGACCAATTAAACTAAAATAATTTTCAAATTTGACACATAAATTGTTGACATACTACACAACATACACTCTCAATTTGTACACCTGGATAACATAAAAGCAACCGTTTTGGTGGAAGTTTAACTGGACTCCCTGCTAGACAAGGTCGATACAAGGCCAATAGAATGACCAAAAATGAACCCTAATTGCTCATTTAGAAGTCAAATCGATGCCATAACATATAACAATCCAACATATATAATGCAAACCGACACAATAGGAAACCCATCCGCCCGATCGAATGAATATGTAACCCCCACAAAAAGAACCAAAGAAATTCATGGAAAGATCAATGATAATCACTATCACGTTTTATTATCAGATGAAATACAAAGTACATCCATATATATCTAGGTTAAGACCGAGCCAACACAGCCAAATATTAGTAGTATTAAGGGATTCCCCGATTTGATAGAGAAAAAGAAACTAATAAGCTTCCTCGTCGACGACGTTACCAGGCGGGTAGTAGCTGCAGACGATGAACGTCCAGCCGTTGGAACACTTGCTCTTGCCGCAACCAACGTCGGTGGAGTCCTTCCACACCAATTGGGTGTAGTGATGGCACTCTTTTCCTCCGGTGCACTGGTTTGTCTCGTGGTCATAGTCCGCCTTCTCGTCGAACCAGTACTTCACAGCTTGAGCAGGAGTGAGATCACCGCTTGCCATCACTATGTTCTCGCCGTAGGGGCCATGAGAGTGTTCGGGTTTACAGTCTTTTCGCTTGTCGGCGTAATTCTGGGCATATTCCGCACAATCGTCGCTCCAATACAAAGGAGGAACACCCACCTGAGCCCTATATTTGTTGTGCTCCTTAACGTACTCATTCTGAAAATCTTTCCCTTCTGCTGTGGCAACGTTGAATAGAGCACTACTGCATGCTCCGACCAACATGCATGTCACAATGAGTAGTGAGGGGGTAGAAGCCATGTTGATCAATCCCTTTATTTCTATAGAGCTAGTTTACTATTATTTGTTCTTATTTTCAGAAAGAACTTATTTTGACAAGTTTTTTTTATTAAATATATGTCTAAAAACTTGTCAGGAATTCAAGGGTGGGAATGTGTTTGTATATATAAGTGGGCATGCTTGAGATGTGCGGTCACACATTCATATAAATTTAGAAAGAGCAAGATTAATTATAGGAAGGAAATGGATAGATGAGCTTTCATTGTAAAAATAGACTGGCTTTTGAATGACTGGGTTTTGCTATTTTTGTGCTCCCTTAAAATACTTAAGAACCAACATGCTAAAATTATGTACGATACACAATTACTTATTATTCTTGGTTGTTGCCGATATCTATGGATCAACAATGTAAGCAATACTAGTACAAATAGGTCTTATTTCGACGGTTATAAATGTCCTATTTCTGAAATAGGTGCGCGTAAAAAAAACACACACACATTTTGGCGGTTGTTATTTTTTAAGAGCCCCGTCTTCAGTTGCTGTGCGTGCGGTGCAGTTTCCAACCCCGTCTTCAATCTCTCCACCTTGCAAAGCAAATGATAAGCATTATTTCAAAAATCCAAAAGCCAGACAGAACTATAAGCTTTGAACACTTTTAGAGTAGTAATGGTGTTCCCCGTAACCAAATAATCACCAGAGAGAAGATAAGTTCGAGTATATTACCGGTTCTGGAAGCACAAGAAGATAATGAAGAACCATCAAACACAATAAGAGGGGAGGAGGCACAGAGATGTATGCTCGCCAGTTGGGGTTGTTAAATTACCGTGAGCGAAGAGATGAATAGAGGCCCGTAGAGCATGTATGTTTGCCAGTAAGGGTTGCAAAACTACCATGAGAGAAGAGGAAGAAGAGAGTCGCGCAGAGCATGTATGTTCGCCACTTAGGGTTGTGAAATTATCTTGAGATAAGAGGGAAGAGAGATGTGCGGAGCAAGTATGCTCGCCAGTTAGGATTATAAAATTACCATGAGAGAAGAGGATGAAGAAAGGCACCCAGAGTATGTATGTTCGCCAGTTAGGGTTGCAAAATTAAAGAGGCATACAAAGCATGTATGTTCGCTTGAGAGAAGAGGATGAAGAGAGGAACACAAAGAGGATGAGGATGAAGAGAGGCAGAGGCACAAAGGATATATGTTTACAAGATGTGGTATTATATAAAAAAAAGAGTCCATCTCGGTGGTTGTATATTTGAAAAAAAACAGGGAAAAATCTATCTCGGCAGTTGTTAGTAGAACCGTCGTGATCAGTAGTCTATTTCAAATGTTGTTGCTAAGAGCCACCGAAATAGACCCTTTTTTTAAAAAAAAATCTCAGGGCTCTAATTTGGTGGTTCTTTTTACAACCGCCAAGATAGAGGCACCGAAATAGACATTTTTGTACTAGTGCAACTCCAGGTAATCCAAAGGGATATGAGTTACTACATTTTTGGATCGTAAAAGAAGGTTTTTTCACTATTGGCTTTCAAGTAGACCCTGAGAAATTATATTTTTTTGCTATTTGATGCTCTTAGGTGTTCAGTTCTGACTAGCAAAGAGTGGTGAACTATTTTATCCATATGTTCTGCAGATTTTGCGGGTTTTTGGGTGTGCATCTCTTTGTTACGGTGTAGGGGCGTGTTTTAGATGTGGATAATGTGCGGTTTCTTCAACAACTTTCTTATACCAAAAAGGAGATTTGGGTTAACTGTCATGTTCGTTAAACTGTTCAAAGGCAGTAGGTATTGACATGTTTGAGAAGATTATTGCAGGTGCTTGTATCTAGGTATGAATCACACTTGTATGACTCTTATTCCTAAAAAGGGTCCCTTAAACCGTGTTACGTTTTATCATCTAATTCCTTATCCATTGTGTGGTTTATAAGCTGCAGGGTACTAAGATTTTGGTAAATAGATTAAAAAAGTTTTTTTCACACCTTGGTTTTTGAGTAGCAAACAACCGTCATTAAAGATTGTTTGATCACTAACTATACCCCGGTTACGGATGAGGTTTGCCATTATATGCGAGTGCGGCTGCACTACCGCACGAGTTATTATGCTCTGAAGTTGGATATGAAGAAGGCTTATACCAGGCATAGTGGATTTTTTAGAGATGATGGGCAATATGGGTCTTCCCGAAAGTTGGTGGATACGATCATTGAATTATACCACTTCCTTATCACGTTGATTTTGGTAAATCAACGTTAATGGGGCCCAACTCTTCTTTTTCCTAAGAAGAAGGTTACAACAAGGGACTATGTCTCCTCTTACCTCTTTCTTCTCTATATGGTGAGTTCATATGCTGGTTTACAGTTATATGAAGAGGTGTGAGTGATATTAGGAGTTAACATCATGCATGGTGCTCCATGTATCAAGCATTTGTTCTTCGCGCATGATCGTATGATCGTTGGTCATTGTTCATAGCAAGGTAGTGGCAGTCTAAGAGCTTAATTTTGCTTCTGCGTCTCGTCAAGTCATCAGTGGTGCTAAATCGTATTATCCTTTCAAGGTATTGAGGTTTGTCGCAAACAATAGATTATTCATATTTTTAGTATTGAGTAGGTCCCTTCATTTCAAATGTACTTGGTTCTTCCTATCACTTTGGGTCAAGCTAACGAGAGAGCACCAATACGTGGTATCAGCTCTAAAGCTCTCTTGAATGGTTTTCACATGCAGAACGACGTGTAGTTATCTAGAGTGTACTTCAGGATATTATATCATATGTAATGTCAGTACTTGAGAAGCAATTGAGGTCATTACATGCTAAGCTTCAGGGGCTGGTTTGTTTTAAGTTTTGTGTGGGTAGCCACAGGATATGGAGACCAGTTTGTTGGTAGAAGCATGAGATTTTTAATCGGCATAAGCTAAAGGGCAGCCCAGGACTTAGGGATTTAAGGTCTTCAACGTGGCAATGAGCTAAGCAATGTTGGAGGTTTCTTTCTCAGCCATTGTCTGTAATCTTTGTTTATTATCATTTGTCTACTACCCTTTGACACATCTCCCTTTATCGAGGTCACGGGATGGACGGATTCTAATCTGGTGTGCTCTTATGAAGGGATCCTTTGGGGTGAGGGAGAAGGAGAAGTTGGTTTGCATTTGAGGGGATCATTAGTTGTTACGACCTAGTGTTCAAGTCGATGCGCCTACAGCAGTGAAGTTGTGGAAGGATGGAGGATGGATGAGTTGGTTGATCGTGTTAAGGGTGCCTAGTAGTCGAACCGGATAAGATAAGTTTTTTTGCTCGTGGATGCTGAGGTTATGTTGGGGATGCCTCTTATATCCATGGGTATCCAATGATAGGCTAGTGTGACATTATACGGTGTATGAGGAGTACACAGTTACATTGGGTTACATTTATGCTTTGACTTCCTTATGACCGGGGAAGGATCTAGCTTTGGTTCCTATTCTAGTTTATTAGGATGCTTGCCAACTTAACCTCCATGGGTGCCCACATTTTCATGGTGGCTCTGGCATAGGCCGTTCAACATGGGATCTTCATTGTATCATCCGGGCTTAGGTTAAGGTGCTTGTCCTTTGATGAAGTCCCTGAGATATTGATTCATACCTTCTTTTATTGACTTGATGGCTTGACAAATCTTCCATTAATTTGATGGAGGGATTGATCTACAGAGTTGGTAGGAGCTGGTTACAACTCCCCCTTTTACTCCGTGTTCGCATAGTCTCTTTTCGCTAGATTATGTGGTTTCCAAGAATACGGAGGCTTTTGATAGCATAGTTCATTCACAAGTAGGAAAAAACCATGATTTACTTAAAGAGCGATGTTTTTAAGAAAAAATTGTTTAGTATAACAAAGCTATGATTAAGAATATTAACTTACAATCTAAATATATGGTTACTAAGATTTTAATAATCAGTTTTATTTTAGATTTTAAATATAGAAAGTTCCCTAAGAAAAGAATATTAAGAGCTCTAATCACCATTAATTTCTTCTCTCTCCCCCTGTAGGAAGCACATCCTTTCTCCCTCCGCTGCCAATCCAGCCTATCCTGCTGATTTCTCTTGTCTGCCCACATCGGAATTTTCACTCTTCTCTCTCGGTTGGAAGCTCCACCTATCTCTCTTTTTCACCTATCTACCCTACGCACACCATCTTTCTCAATCGATAATTATCAATCTTAATGCCCCCTGCAAGTTTCTCCTTCATTTACTAGAAAACAAGCGTCCAAGTTCTGCTATCTGATTCCATGATTGACATCGATTGATAACCTTCAAGCACCCAACTTTACATGAGTTGGTTATCTCCAAACCTTTTTTGTTTGCATGTGCTCCCTCTGGCCACTTCTATGCACAATAGCCAAAACCAGTTACCTGCATGTCTCTACTCCCCGCAATCTTCACACTGACTCCTTCGATCTCCCCTGATGTCCATCCTAGCGCTGAATTGTAGAGGTATGAGTAACTTAAACTCCCGTCGATGGGTACTTCGAGTGATTCATGAAGAAGCGCCAAATGTCATCTTCTTGTCCGAAACCAAACTTCTACAAACGGAGATATCTAGGTTAGATCGCAGACTAAGTAACTTTTACAGATTCTCTGTTAATTGTGTTGGACACAGTTGCGGTCTTTCCTTAAACTGGAGGAGATCCCTGGTGGCGAACATCGACTTGTATTCGGGCCACCACACTAAATTATGGGTCCAAAATGGATGGGGTTTGGTCTGGAGAGGTACCGAGTATACGGTTGGCCCTCTGCTACGGATTGATGGAGGACATGGTCCCTGATTAGAGAACTTCATAGGCACACCCCTGCCCCTTGGCTCTTGTTTGGAGATTTTGATGAAATAACCTTTGGATATGAAATTAGTGGAAGAGGAATTAGGAATGGAGGGCACATGCGGGCATTCCGCTTCTGTCTTAGAGATTGTGGTCTTCTTGATTTAGTGGATAAATATTTACCATCACTAATCGGCGGAGAGGCCAATGGAATGCCCAAAGCAGGATTGGCCATTTTTTGGCCACTTCTCAATGGGTTAATCTTTTGCCGGAAGCCATAAACGTGCATCTTCGTTGGGGTCATTCAGATCATAGACCGATCAAGCTTAATCAAAGGCTCGAGGTCAGGAGGGCACCAAAGCCTTTTAGATTCGACAACAACTGGGTACTTGAACCAGTTGTAAGATCATCATAAACAACACATGGAAGTCACCGGTAATCCAAGCGGCTACATGGTCAAAGTTGCTCTCTGCGGCAAAACTCTAAAGTCTTGGTTTAGTCATAAGGTAAGGGCTCATTTAGAGGCGATTAATGAACTAAGAAGAAACATTGGTTTGATAGCTGAGCAAACCCTTTTGAGAGACAATCTAGCAAAATGGAAGAAACACAATCAAGAGCTTGAACTGGAGATTTAACACCATACATGAACTAACTGATCAACACAGAGCTTTGGTGTCCACCTGAGATACAATTGAAGTTACACATCATTCACACTTTACCTACCTCTTTCAATCAACAGGATCTCAGACCAATCATCATCTTTTTGCTTGTGTGGAAAACAGAGTCCTTCCAGAACAATATGACAAGCTTGGGCTCCCATATTCCAAACAGTTGATCCGTGATATACACCCAAATAAGGCACCAGGCCTAGATGGAATCAATGGAACGTTCATCAGGACATTTTGGGATACTATTGGAGAAGACTTTGTTAACCTTGTTCTCAAGGTCTTAAACTCAAATGAAATGCTAGCAGGCCCTAGTCACGCTTATATTGTCCTAATACCAAAGAGATATGGTGCTTCATCTACATCAGACTTTAGACCAATTTCATTATGTAACACTATCTTTAACATAATCTCCAAAGCGCTGGTTAGTAGGGTCCGAGATGTTATGAAAATAGTGGTATCTGAAGATTAGGGTGTTTTTGTCCCTGAACGCTTAATCTTTGACAACATAATAATTGCTCACAAGATTTTATACATTATGAAGTCATCAAAAGCAGCCCACTGCACTCAAATTGGATATGGTTAAAGCCTTCGATAGAGTTGAATGGTCTTTTGTTCTTGGAATCCTACGCCGCATAGGTTTTCATGATAATTGCGCACGCACCAATGTTTTTAGGATCGCGATCCTAGCGTAGGATCGTAAGTGACCCCTAGGATCGGATCGTGGGATCGAATCGTGGGATCGTTCGATCCTACAAAAAATCAGTAAATATTGTTCAAAATTATACATATGTTATAAAAACTTCTATTTAAAGCATAAAGTTTAATTTGAGTAAGAATATATAGCATTATTGAATTAAAAAAAAAACTTTAGACCACAACAATGATAGTACGCTTAGAAAATTGAAATATAGATAAGCAAACCATATTAATTCTCATAATATTGTCCATAAAAAAGATAAAATTTAGTAAGATATGTCAAACATGCATAAATCAAATCCACAGGCTGCATAATTTTTGTGCGCTTTTATTTCTTTCATCACTCTCCAACAAACATTATGAGCTACAAGTTATTTATTAACAAAATCATGGGTTTTCCAATTCATCCTTATTCAAAGAGTAAGTAAGCAATGGAACATAAAGCCAAAATGAGTTCAAGCAACTTATTGTTTCAATTATAAACCAAGAAGAAAAAAATGATAAAAGTAATCAATAATTTTATAAATCTGTATTGGTTCTTTTAAGTTTTTTTTTTCATTTTCACTTTAGAGCTTTATAACTTTGAGTTTTTCAATCATTACAATATTAAATAACACTTTAAATGTTATACATTTTTTGAACACCTAGGTACATATTAAATCTTTCATGATGAAGAGTAACAAGAAGTGATTTCCAATCTTAATCCTTATCCGTTCAGTGACCTCAAATAATTCTACATATACAAGTCATTTTAAATATCCAGTTGCAATTTTGAAAGTCATAATATATTATGGATTATGAAACTATTTACAAAATTTTTAGAACTTTTTGTTTCTTTAAATTTATTAAGGTATAATTCACATTGATATGAAAAAGATAAACTGTAAACAACGTTGGGATCGATGGGATCGTACTATGGATCTAGAGTGCAGGATCGTAGGATCGTCCAATGGAATTGTGATCCTTTGACGATCCTACATGGCTCCGATTCTACCTGCGATCTGGATCGTAACTATGAATTTGGATCGTAAAATCGTAGGATCGAGGGATCGAATCATGATTCTGTGAACACTGGCACGCACACACGCACTCACTCACGCATGCACACGCACACGCATGCACGCACGCACACACGCACGCACGCACGCGTGCATGCAAGCACACACACACACACACACACACACACATTCCCTGATTGACTAGACTTTGGCCTTTTCAAAATAGTAGAAACCAAAGAACCTTGTTTCCTACCGGGACATTGTGGTTTGGAAGGGAGACCACTAGCACCTGCATTTCTAATCTATTTTCCCACAAAACATTGAAAATAGAATAGAAATGCATTTATTAACGACAAGAAATACGCTAGGTTAATTAACCAAGGAAAATACCTTTGTTGCACTATCAAAACTTTATAGAATATAGCACACGATCATAAAACTACTCCAAAATTTAGGGGTCATCACAGCATCACCGAATCGCCACACCATAGTGTTATAAACATGAGATAAAATGGATTGATGCTTAATAGCTTTGTTCAACAACTCATATGTAGAGTCACATCTAGTAAGTGTATTGGGAGCAAAATGGCAAGGTCGTCGATTAGCTTGCTCATATGATTTTTGAAACTCTTATTTCACAACATGGGATTTCCTAAGTTTTCTCACGACACGCCGAGTGGATCTATTGAAGAAGTCAAGTTATGTAAACCATCTTGTACACACAAATTTAAAACATGATCACAACATCTAACATGCAAGAAATGACCATCATGCAAGAGTTTGAGTGTCGAACTATATGCTAAAAAATTATGCGTACCCAGAATCGTTAGAACCATTATCTAAAGAAATAGAAAACAATTTATCTAACTAGTTTTATTCCTTTAATACATCCATATTAGTTCATAAAGGTTAAGGTCAGTGTGTGCATCATCAAAAATGTCAAAAGCAATAATACGCTTTTGTAGCATCCAAGAATGATCATTCTAGTGACAAGTAACACAAATAAAAGCCTCATTAGTTGTAGATGTCCACATGTCACTAGTTAAACTAACACAAAAACTACCTAGCTTTTTCATTAATGTTTTCTTTATGAAGCATGCTATGCAAAAGCTCTACGTTTTAAAGTGTTCCTAGGCACTTTCCTATATTGTTTTTGTAAAGTAGTGTAGACAAATTCTTCAAAGTATGAGCTTTCACCAAAATTAAAAGAAATTTGTTCACCATTCATTAACTTAGCCATGCCATCAATCATTCATTCTCTATCATATCGAAAAAACCTTGATTGGGTTGTTGTTGGATAAACCTGGTAAGTTGAGTTTGTCTGCTAGTCTCTCTCGTTGTGGTATCCTGGTAGATGTGGTGAGTCTTCAAGTGCTTCGCAAAGGTTCTAGTTCCAGTGCCCACCGCCCATGCGAGTCCCCTGTTGCAAATGATGCAATACTGCTTGTATACTCCGGGATTTGTTGAATCTTCCTTCTTTGTGAAATATGGCCACACTCAATATGATTTCTTTCTATTTGCTGGTGTGTCCTCATCATCATCTTAATCATCTCCTTGATTTGGATCAAGATTGTGGGCCTCGGATTTCATCGTATCGAAGGATGTACCTATAACACGAAAAATAAATATAGATTTAGACTCTAATTTAAGAAATAAATAAATATTGAATTTACTATAATTAAGAATGTAAGTGAAATTAAAAGCTCATAAAATTGGGACATTGATGTTGGCCCCATGTTAGTCGCTACGTCGAGAAATTGTATAACTTCCTCCTTGTGGGAATGATGAAGGCGAAAATTGATGTTGTTGTTGATACCCGAATCGCATCTTGTCGATTTGGTGTTGCTCATCAACAACAAAATTTGGATTGATTGGGAGGTTGGAAGTAGAGTATAACATCGTTTCCTTTCCGGCTCTTCTAAATATTTTGCTAGAATGTGGGAAATTAGCTTTTCTAGTAGCTAAAATGCTTAATTGCACAAGAAAAGAGTAGTAATAGGAGAGAGGAAGAGATGGATGAGTTATGTGTTGGGAATGATGCTCAAATGATGTACTTATAGAGGTTTAGGGGGCATAAGGCCATTTATAGCCGTTTATGACTATTACTCACAAAAAAAGAGTGGCTGGCTATCAGTTCCGGTTCCAACATCTACTTTTTTTTTTCAAATGGTAACCTACTCAAAATGACGTCGTTTTGTTCTGGTTTCAATTCCATTCGGTTCCAACCGGTTTCAAGGTGGTTCCGGTTTTGGTTCCAATTGGTCTCGAATCTCAAATGGTGTATTCGGATTCGCTTCGGTAAGTGACGATTCAGTTCCGAGCCAGTTCTTGACCGGTTTCGCTCGGTTCCGGTTCCATTTGGTTTTCGTTCGGTCCCAGCAGTTTCTGTTGGAATCATTCCGCTGTGACATGTTTATATATATACTGTTAAGTTGCGAGACCACATCTGGATTGAGTTGGGGTGTTACACTTAGATATAGGAATGTACTTCATTTAAGACAAAATTAAGGGAAACGGTAATAAAGACAAGGGATTAAGACAGTAAAAAGTATGCAAGTTAGTGGTCTATCAAAATAACCGCATAATTGAATAAGTAATTAATGTTGTTATGCATGGCGCTCATGATAGCATGGTCCTATATGGGCAAGAAAAGGACACACCACCACTGGTAGAGTAACACAAAGACAATTTGTCACTTACATTGATTGCATGAGAGAAGCGGGACATGTTAAGCATAAGTGTCTACAGATTTTAAGTCATTTCATACTTAAATCTCAATAGTAAAATTCACCCAATGAACAAATCCAAAGAAAAGCATACTAGAATAGATTGGAAAGGATTTCATAAGTTTAGTGGAAACAAAATTACAAGTAAACTAGCTTGTAGACCATTATGCAATTAATAGAGAAAACATACTTTAGTTATAAGGTCGAATCGACACTACCATTAGATTAAATGTTGGTTCTTTTAAAATCAAGTTAAACGTTGGTTTTAAGTATACACCATGTAGAAATCTGATTATTATATCATCCTTGTTTAATTGTTTGATTATGTCAATCAAATCTAACCAAATAATTAACCTGGATTAAACTCACCATCCCAAAAAATTGAGTAACTCGAAAACTAAGTAAAGAACCAAAAATTATCTAAATTGAAGTAATCCAAACCAAAAATCACTTATATCAATTCAGACCAACTCGAAAATGCAATTACCAAACTCGATCAGAAAATACCAAATTCGCCCGACTCAATTCTACCCGAAACGAAATTTTGACAATTGAAAATCGCACGATACAACTCCGAACTAACTTCAACCGACTGATCCAAGACTATTATTGAGCGAAATGCGACAGATGCCTCGCACATTTCGATGTTTGCAGACGCTTTTGTCTAGAAGTGTGCGCTAAATTTATCACTCAGTGCTACTTGTCTTTCATATAAACAAGGAACTAATGCGAATGGCAGAGATAGCACAAGAGTGCCTGCGTCCCTTGGTTCTTGGATCCAACCAAACAAAATAGGCGGCTGCTTTATTATTTATAAAGGGAACGGATACACTTAATATCTGTGATAATGGCAATGATTATTATTGCTATTTTTATAAATAAGCATTCGAATCCAAATTCTAATCATCATTTTTTCTATTTTTACAATCAGTTACTACCTTAAATAGCAATTTACATAATGATATTGAATGGAATCTTCCTGTCGTATTTATTTTCTTATAGTCTAGTTTATTAATTTGTTTCAATAACTTTATGTCATTTCTTAAAGAGATGAGGGTATAAGTTGGTTTAATTGGTCGTATTTATGAACTACTATCTTATTCTTTAACAGTAGGTTTTCATCTTAGCTTCCCGTGTGAATATTAAAGTAATTCTCTTTTATTTTTCAGATGATTTATATTCTGTTATTTAAATTTCTTTTATTTTTTATATTCACTACAACATATAAGGTTTATGAGGACAATTTTCATTGTCTTTATGAACTAAAAAATTGTCTCTATAGATATTTACAGGTGACAAAACTGTTATCTTTAAAGGATCGTCACAGTTGATTATGAAGGTGAAAAAATGGTTTGCCAGTATTGATTGAACCTAGAGATGTAACGTTGCTCGCCTCCATTGATCTTAAACAATTGAGGCAAGCACACACGGTTTGTCTGTATTGATTGAACCTAGAGATGCAACGTTGCTCGCCTCCATTGATCTTAAACAATTGAGGCAAGCACACACTCGCCTTTGTTGCTCTTAAACTACTGAGACAACTAGTTTATCTCGCCTTCGTTGAGCTGTGAGCCTTCCCTTGGTATAAAACCATACCACAAACGAGGCAAGGGTTGAATCTCGCCTTCGTTGGTCTATGTTCAGAATAAGCAATAGAGGCGACCTATGCTTCTCACCTCCATTGATGTCCCACAACCGAGGCAAGCCTCAAAACTCACCTTCATTGCTTGTGTAGAGAATAAACAATAAAGGTGACCTTTTTCTCCTCGCCTCCGTTGTTATTCAACAAACGAGACAAGATAAATTGCTTTGTATAGAGATTAAGCAAAGAAGCAACCTCCTTTTCTCGCCTCTGTTGATGTTCCACAAACGAGGCAATTGGAAAGTTGCGCCGTTGATGTTTTATTTTTTTAGAAAAAAACAAAAATTCATGGGATACCACTAAAAATTTTGTTAATTCATAAAATATCACAATTTTAGAAAAAAAAACTGATACCACAAAAAATAATTTTAATTTACCAAATACCACTAATTACTAAATCTAAACTTTTTAAGACCAAAATACCCCTACTTGTTAATAAACATAGTTCACACTATACCACATAAATATTTTAAATTCACAAGATACCACAAAATTAATAAATGTATCAAAATAGTAAATAACAATAATAATAATAATAATAAGGACAAATTTACGGGATACCACTTAAAAGTTTGTTAATACATAAAATACCACAGTTTTTGAAAAAAAAAATATCTGATACCACAAAAAATAATATTAATTCACCATATATCACTAATTACTAACCCTGAATTTTTTATAAACCAAAATACACCTACTTGTTAATAAAAATAGTTCTCATTATACCATAATATATTTTAATTCATAGAATACCACAAAAATTAATAAAATATGTTAAAAACAGTAAAAATAATTATATAGATTCTACACATTGAACTAAAAATAAAAATAGTTAAGTGTATGATAATATAAAAGTTTATAATATCACTTATATATTTTAACTCAAAAAACTTAAAAAATATATATATGATATATTAAAAAAGTAACTAGTAAAAAGTTAATTTCTTTTTATATAAATTAACTGGTACAAAATAAAAATACCATATATAATAAAATATTTACAACTATAAAAATTATAATGTATTAGAGCAGCCACAAATTTGATTTAAAATAGACGAAAATAGTAAAGGGAATGATAATTGAATTTGATTCTCTTAATTATTATTTAATGTTTTCATACATTTATTAATTTTGTGGTATCTTGTAAATTAATAATATTTATGTAGTATAATTTGAACTATATTTATTAACAAGTAGGGGTATTTTGGTATTAAAAAGTTTAGATTTAGTAGTTAGTGGTATTTGGTGAATTACAATTATTTTTTGTGGTATCAAAAAAACTTTTTTAAAAATTGTGGTATTTAATAATTAACAAACTTTTTAGTGGTATCCCATGTATTTTCCAATAAGATTATAAGTTGTAAGGTTTTTAATAGTTTTGTAGATCATATAATTGCAATG
Source organism: Limonium bicolor (assembly GCA_023374045.1). Taxonomy (NCBI): domain Eukaryota; kingdom Viridiplantae; phylum Streptophyta; class Magnoliopsida; order Caryophyllales; family Plumbaginaceae; genus Limonium; species Limonium bicolor. The sequence goes on from CM041776.1 coordinate 248,095,597, forward strand.
ATTGTCTAGTGAATCCTCCAAAGTTGTATAGAAATAGGGTGGTTGTTGATAGTCAATCATCTTAATCTCATAGAATTTTGTTTCAGAAGCTTGAAAAACACCAAAAAGTTGAAAAAATAGAAATCTTGAAAGTTAACGAAACCACCGATGATGATGAGATCTTGAAAGTTAAAGAAACCACCATGATGATGAGTCGAAGATCTTGAATGCTAGGGAAACCACCAACGATGATGAGACGGAGCATCATAATGCTGCTGCTAAAGTCATCATTACAGGTTAGATAACTTACTGTAGTTATACTTATATTTTAATCTTTGTTTATGATTATACATCATAAATCATACATATATCATAAATCTTGTGTCGGAAAAAAATTTACTCTCACTCTCAGGGCTTTTGTTTTGTCGAATTATTCTCACAGCAACATGATGACTTACATGAGAATACACCGTATCCGAAACAAGTTGAATTCATAAAGACTTCTTATGACAAGGGTGCTTTAACTGTGAGACCAGAAGTCTTAATGCAAGTCATCATCGAATGTTACAGCTCGCCAAAGTCATCACAAATATATACTTGCAGGGTATACAGATTCAGAATGATTTTCAAACCAAAAGTGGAACTTCAAACAACACTACATATGCTTTAAAGTTTTCTTCTAGTGTTGAGCCAAACAAGAAGATTATATTATCCCTAACTTGACGGTCAAAAATAGCTCAAACCCAACGGCTCCACCACCTCGGCTGCCTCCCCCACCATAAAACATATCCAAAATTAGTAAATGGTGCCTCAACCACCTCCCACCCCCACTAGATTACGGTCAAAGAAGAAAGGCTATACAAAGCTCAAAAGAAACTTGCACATGGGAACCCTCGAGTTCTCAAAGGAAAAGTGGAAGGCCGCTCACCTTCAAAGTTAACTATTCCAAATACTAGGACTAATGGAACCACGGAAGGTGGAGGGAAGACAAGCATGGCTGCTACTCTAGCCAAGTTGAGAAAGAGGTATTGTAATACCTTCATCCCACATCGGGATATGCGTAGTAAAATAATTGGTTTATAAGGATACAAATGGGTTGACTACAACAACTTGGCCTTCCACTTTTAAGACCAAATGAGGACAAATGGCTTAAGGTGGCTAGTTTCAAGCCCATATGGCTTGGGAGCTAGGTTGTTGAACAATTGCCCATATGGGATGTTTCAAATGGTATCAGAGCGGACTCGGAACCATGTCGGGATGGACTACCTGACACCTATCGAGGAGGTCCTTGGGACTTGGATGGTTTGCAATGAGGATGTTGTGTTCTTTTAAGTGAGGGAGTATGTAATACTCCATCCTACATCAGAATATGAGTATTAAAGTGATTGGTTTATAAGAATACGTATGGGTTGAATACAACAACATGATCTTCCACTTTTAAGACCAAGAGAGGATAAAGGGCTTAAGGTGACTAGTTTTCAAGCTCATATGGCTGGGATCTAGGTTGTTAGATAGTTTCCCATATGGGATGTTACGGGTACTCTGCTGATTCTACTTAATTTTTACAACAGAGCAATATATCTAACCTTCTTTCCTTCACATACTTGTTTACCTTATATACAATACATAATTCTGATCATATAGCAAATTTTGGTTTGAAAAATCAACAGATCACTCTACTTTCAGTAAATTGAAGCTACTATTACAAAGCATGGGAAGGTAATCAATGAGTTGAAGGGTGCCCTAAACTCATTCCAGACCAAGGACATGGATCAGTTGATGAAATTTCATAAAAACATTGAGTCAAAACTTGAAAGTCTAAGTGATGAGACTCAAGTGACTAACTAAATCAAAGATAGTAATTTTACGTAACTTAAAGTATCAGTATACTTGAAACTTTTCATGTTCATCATCTTTCACGTTTTATCTAGGTTTGATGGATTTCCAATTAAAAAACTATAAACATTATGGATGGCAGCAACTCTATGCACAAAGTTAAACAAATTCTTTCAGATTTGCCGAGGTGGGACGTTTAGCAGCGACCTTCTGCTCAGGGTCAGTTTAACAAAGTGTAAACTTATTTCACCAAGGTAAATCAGTTTAGTTATGATATAAATCTTACATAATCTACATAGTAGTAAATGTTATGTATGAAGCATTTTCCCCTAAACAATTGTTAAGGAAGGAGAAACTAAATCCATTTGTTCCTTATGTTCAGATTAAGTCAGAAATTGAAAAGATGAAGAGGACTAAGAATGAGGAAGCAAAAAAGTTTCAGAACCATGATCTCCATTTTGATTTGAGTATTTTCACAAAAATCAAGGAGGCAGTAATAGATCTCTCCTCAAATTTCATAGTGTTGGCTTTGGAGGTAAGTATAGCCACCCAAATGCATATTGTAGTTTTTCAATTGTTGCTAATGTCATATATAAGCACTTCATGTTTCTCTTTATCAGCTTGGTAAGCATAAAAGAAAAAATAGATGTTCATACAACACCAAAATGCACCATGTGCATATGCTCACAGAACCTACTCATACTACCAAGGAAGGGATTGATTTTATCATAAAGCTGATTAATCACTACTGGAAAAAAAAAGAATAAACAACGTTATTATTTGTCTTTTGGAACGTTTTATAAACGTTTTTTTATGCCAGTGACGCAAATGGTCGAACCTCTTAAAGAACGCGTTATAAGCGTTTTTTATACATTAATTTAAAAGAACACTTATTGCTAAAGCGTTTTTTAAGGTGTGTAAGGTGACGGGAATCTACGAGGCATAAAGAACGCTTTCATCTTGAAGCGTTCTTTATGTCTGACTATAAAAGACGCTTGTTTAATATAAGCATTCTTTATGAAGCTTTATAAAAAACGCTTATATTGATAAGCGTTCTTTATGACATTTGGCGCGAGACTATAAGAAACGCTTATACATATAAGCATTTCTTATATGGTCCTTTTTTATATTTTTATTTTTTATACAATTTATTACCCTGTGCATAACACAAAATTAAATCACAAAATTGTCATTCACAACCTATTTGCATTATATATACCAGATCAACCAAACTGGTGAATTTTAATTAATTAAATCAACAGCAGTACTTTGTTTGCATTAATATTATACCAGTGCACATAGGTTTAAGTGTAGTATCGATCAACTACAACATTTGTAACTAGCTAGTTAACCAAACTACTAAAAATGGTTCAAGAATTCGATCATAACATGTACAATACAACCATTTGAAAAAAGAAAAGATAGATGACTCATGACTTTTGATCAATTTAGTGCTTTCAACACATGTGTGTGCGCTCCTTGACAAACTTGAGATCGACTAGCTTGTGAATAAGTATTGAGAAGAAATCAACAAGATGCACGCGAGAATTATAAAAGTAATTAAGTACAACATTTAAACTTATCCAAACATGCGCAAATAGTTAAAATCACCAATTCAAACACAAAAGTACTTATAATACGTACCTAAGAAGAAATTTTCAATTCGCTAGACAGTTGTTACCTCTGTTGAAGATGGAAGTACCGACGATCATGATGATTCTTGTAATGATACAAAAGAGACAGAAGAAGAAAAACATGATACAAAAGAGACAGAGGCAGATACAGATGAAAGGATGAATGAGAACTCAGAAACAGAGAGGTTGAAGAAATTGGCTAAAAAGTTAAGTGAGGCTGCCACGAAGTAGAGTCCAGTGGAGATTAACAAATTACTGGCCCACTTCATGACCTTGAATGAAGAAAATGGTTTTCTAGAATAGTTGTATGAGGAGGAGAAGAGGAAACTTAGTCGATTATATGGTGGCATGGGGGACTATATGAAGATAAAGTGGTACCAGATCGCCCGGTTGATGAGTTTCATGTCTTATGGATGGAGATGAAGATGGAGAAGGTAGGCACTTCTCCATCTCCAGTTTCGATTGGATTCGCATCTTCTTTCAGATTTGAACATCGATAGGTCTGAGAAATCTTTAAACACTAGGACATGAGTGTCTCTAGATTGCATGCAGTCATTTAGAATACTAGCCACACACTGTTGATGTGGGGTGCATCGTATCTTTTAAAAAAACTAGATGAAGGTCCATTGGCAATTAAAAAGATTGAGAGATTCCCCGTAAGTAGGATTCCCCCTAAGTTTGCTTGTTAAGCGTCTTTAACAAATGATAGCAATAAGTGACAACTTTTATGCACAATAAGTGACAGGTTTTATGTTATACTGTAACCTTAAAAATAAAAGCAGTGAATTCATGTCAATTCTTGCTAGAAAGTAGGAAATCTAAAGCAAGTTCTACTCACCAAGCTGTAGGATGCAAACAGGCTATGCAAATGCTTAGGAGAGTATTCCAGTTAATGTTTCAAGTCTACTCATTCACTAGAGGCCAAGATCAAAGATCAGACAGATTAACAAAAGAGATGGAAAAAGAGATTGAATCCACTTTTCAAACTTAAGAATAGAATCAAGGGGTGAGTTTAGAGGTAGGGAATGCTCTGAGAGAAACAAAGATTCCGGTGGCAGCACTTGCAGTTGAAGGCTCCCAACCGGCCAAACGGGTGGTGAATATAGCTACGAAGGTTCCATCAGAGAGAAAAAAGATTTTGTACAACAACAACAATACAGAAAGACAACAATCTGAAGCATATATCTAAAAAAAGACAACATTAGAATCTACAGCCTATATCTAAAACAACAACATTATAATTTGTAGCATATATCTAAATGAAAGGATTACTGCTGAAACATCACATACAACAGATAACTTCAGCAATAGAAAAGAAAAACAATATTGATGTAAGCATTCACTTTCACCAATGACTTCTAGGTCAAGAGCTCAATAGTTCATTTACAAAGTACATCTATTGTCATTTCATAACTAAATTAAACTGAACCCTATTAATTACAATCTGTGTCAAAATGTCAACCTTCCATAAGAATAAAGGAGGAAGTAACATGAGACTACAGTGAATAACGTGGCGATTTTGCAGACAAATAGAGGCAAATGGTGGTTGATACAGAAAGTTGCATATGAATGAAGGCAGGGCGGCTCTTGGCATGTCTAGGAGGTGACATGGAACAGGGCCCCCAATTTTAGAGCGCCCCAAATTTTTGGTGACCTATTTTTTTTAAAAAAAGTAGAGTTGATTATCTTGTAGTTTATATAATTAAAAAGCTATGAAGGTTTCTTACCTATTCAATAGAACATATAAATAATAATTGATTGAATTTAATAGTATTAAGTATTTTAGCAGACAAATAAATAAAATCATCGATGAAATCGTTTATATTCTAGTAATATATCTATTTAAAAAATACAGATATATTGATCTTGCTTCTTTTTCTACGTAGTCAATGACAACCTCTTCAACTACGTTCTTCTATCCAATCAAGTACTAACGGTTATTTCTTTAAAGATATTGTTGCAATACCCCGTTGGTTCAGTGGTGATTCAGACAGAACTTGGTAGGGAGAACCACGGTTTAATCCCCCACAACGGCTATTGGAAGGGGACCGGAACTTATCCACCTTGAACTGATCCCCGATCCGGATGTAGTCTAATAGGGCTAACCGGGTGGTAGACCAGAAAAGTGCTAGCGGAATGAATATTTTTAAATGATTAGTCAATAATGAATGAACTTCTTCTAGTTTGTCTGAATCGTCATTTTTGATATTTATCTCATTACATAATTTAATATAAAATTATGTGTTAACACAAATAAATTAATAATTTTATATTTAAGTTTTAATTTATAAAGAGCCTCCGCTAAAATATACAACACAGGGCCCCATGAATTACCGAGCCACCCCTGAATGAAGGAGGGTTAGATTGTTAAGAACAACAATGACGGATGAGAAAATAGAAACAAGATAAAGAAAAAAATGGTGGGCTTACTGAGTACTGTTAGTTTATTATGAAAAAACACAATGAAGTCGCCAAATGGTTTTTTGATTTTACACGAGAGTAAGAGGTAGTTAATTGATATGGATTAACATGAGTCTTTATAAGCTGTTAATACTTTGCCTCTATAAATTATCCGTTCCACAATAGAGGTAACCTATATGCTTGACTCTGTAAACTTTCATGGGAATTAAAAACAACCGAGGCAACAAAATTAACTTGCCTCTATAAAGTTATCAAAAGAGGCGACCAAGAACGTTGCCTCTGTTAATTATTCATTCAACAAGAAGGCGACCTAGATGCCTTGCCTCTGTAAATATGTCATGGTTGTATACTTACAAGAACAGCCGAGACAACCAATGGCTCGCCTCTATTGAGCTTATCAATGGAGGCAACGTATAAGTCGCCTCCAATTATCGTATAGTATATCACACCAAACAACATACCAACAGAGGCGAAATATCTATGTCACCTCCATTGATCTAACTAACAAAGGCGACTAATGAGCTCGCCTCCACTGATAATACAAACAGAGGCAATGCTTCTTATCCCCTCCTTTGCTTTTCTTTTGGAGGCAAGACTTTTGTTTCATTCTTTGATCTTATATAAGTTTCTCCATTCATACACATTATTGTAGTGATTTTTCTTACAAAATTTAATTTTACTTGAGAGTATATGCTAAACACGTTTTTAATTAGTTTTTTCTTTACTAAATATGTATTCTTATGTCTATTTTTAGAAAATTATTAAATAAAGAATTTTATCTATGACCATGTTCTTAGATTTATGAATGTGTGATGGATCCAAGATTTTAAGTAAACATCTTATATTTGTAGTTTTTACTTCTTTCTTACATATTTTGTATTTCAAATTAACATATATAGTAAGCTAGGCCCAATATAATAAAACAACCAATGTCTTTAGTTTACATTATCATCTTGTAAATGGGCTTATATTATAAAAGCCCACTGCACACTATCTAACCTAGTTACACTCACATACTAAGCTACAGATAATATCTATATTGGATATACATTGCCAGTGGAATAGTAATACAATCAAGTTATGTTTTTACACTATTAAATTCACTATGGTATCGGAGCCCGTCAAAGGCTACTGACGGCGGCGTTTAGGAAATGGTGTCGTACTCTTCTACAAATTCTTCCTCATCTTCTTATTCTACAAATTCTTCCTCATATTCTTCTTCTACAAACACTGGAACATAAAATGTGTTATCTGCAACTGGCAATTTGATCAAGCTCACATAAAGAAACTTTAATCTCTGGGAGACTACAATTATTCCTTTCCTCGTAGGGAATGATGTGTTCAAGTTCATTGATGAATCTCATTCATGTCTTGCAAATACAACAATTGGAGGCATTTTTAATCCATACTATGTAAAGTGGGTTGATCAAGATCAATTAATAATGTCGATCATCTATATGTCTCTTACAAATGTAGTAATTGAGTCTGTTGTGGGTTACAAAACCTCAAAGGAGTTGTGGGATAGAATTCGTGGAGTCTATGCCGCTAAGAGTGCGGCTCAATTGGGTCACTATCATCTTCAACTAGCTAGTATTATGAATAAAGGCGATGAAACAGTTCAATCGTTCTAGAAACTTAGTTCATTCTCTAGGAAGTGCATGACATCAGGTGTGTGATCGTGAGTTTCAAACTTATCTCCATAAGGTTTTTCTAGTAGAATACAACCATGTTTCTACAATTATCTTCTCCACCAAAGAGCAAATGGATCCCTTAGAAATCCTTAGTTTCCTTCTACAATTTGAAGCTACCCTCACTCAAGAAAATCAAAATCTTCTTGGTGATATTACTGCTAATGCTACTGTCACAACAAACCCTACTAGTTTTGGTAATTCTCATCTATCTGATAGAGGAAGAAATCGGAGAGGAGGATATCCAGGCAGGATGAACAGAGGTAGAGGCCATAACAAATATAGAGGTGGAGGTTTCCAAGGAAAAGGTGGAGGTCATGGAATTTATGACAACAAACAACAAACTTATTTTTTTGGATAGCCTGATAACAGAGTCTCCTATCAATTTGTGGAATACAAAATTAGCTGGCTAACCCTTGTTATTTCATTATGACTATTCTCATCAAGCTCTTATTTCTGATAGTTTTACTACAAATAACACTACCTGTAGTCCAGCTCTTAGTGGTTCAGAATTGCTTCCTGATTCTATAGCCTCACATCATTTCACTGGAGACCTCTCACGCTTGAATATTTCCTCATCATAGTTTTGGTTGTTATGAAGATATCAACCTGGGTGATGGTTCCTCTTTACCTATCTCTCATCAGGGTATGGGCTCTCTTTCTGCTTCACCCAAATATTACAAGCTAAATAATATCTTTCTTATCCCTCTCTTAACTAAACATCTTCTATTTGTTAATCGACTATGCATTAATAACCACACACCTATTTTGAATTACATCCTAGTCATTTTCTTTTGAAGGATTACCTCACTCATCAAGTGCTTCTTCAATGACCAGCTAAATAGGATATCTATGTATTTCCTAAAGTTCTACCAGCAGCCTATACACCTCAACTAAACCTGGGCATTAAAGCTTCTCCTACAGTGTAGCATTGAAGAATTGTACATCCTTCTATTTCTACAACAAAGAGAACTATTAATGTTTTTAATTTGCCCACAATGAATTCACCCCTACAATTTTGTTTTGTGTGTTGCTTAGGGAAATTTCACTCCCTTGTTCATCCTAATTCCTCTACTAGATCTAATGAACCCTTTGAGTTGTTGTTTATGAACCTTTTGGGGGAAGCTTACACACAATATGTTGATGGTTTTAAGTACTTTCTACTTGTCTGGATTTTTCATCTACATCTTAAATCTTATGCTCACTTAATTTTTACAACTTTTTCTAAGTTGGTGAATAACTATTTTTCCTCCACCATCAAATTAGTTCAAACTAATTGAGGAGGAGAGTTTCAAGGTTTATCTCCTATATTGTTTCATTAGAGAGTGAGTGTGAGGAGAGGAAGATGAGGAATCTAAGTCATTAGTATATTGGGAGAATCATCTTGGGTGATGTTTTATGGAGGTGGCAAGGTATCCGTTGAGGTGACATTAGACATAAAAAAACTATAGTTGTAGAGGGTATGCCCAAAGGAGTGATAGGTTTCTTGTAAGGCAATTTCACCCTCATATATATCAAGTTCTTATAATGTTTCTTCTTCACCACCAGTGCCACCTCCATCCCCACCTCCCCCTGGTCACCCCATGATTACTAGATCCCGCACTAATTCCTTGAAACCTAGTGTCAACTGATGGAACAATCCCTTATCAGACGCATACTACCCATTTTTCCTCTACCCCAGATGATCCCTCTCTAAAGCAAGCTCTCTCTATTCCTGAATGGCTTCGGGTATTGGAACAAAAACTCTTTGCTCTATCCAATAATAACATGTGGACTCTCGTTCCAAATAGACCATATATGAACATTTTAGGGGTGAGATGGATTTTCAGAACTAAAAGAAAAGAGGATGGCTCTATAGACAGAAGAAGGCTCATCTTGTTGCCCATGGCTTTTCCCAAACCTCAGGACTTGTTTATAGTGAAACTTTTAGGCCTATTGTCAAATAAATACTATCAGGTTGGTATTGTTTGTTGCTGCTTCTAATTCATGGCCAAAGCAGCAATTGAACGTGCACAATGCATTTTTACACAGTGACTTGTCTGAAACTGTCTACACTAAATAGCCACCAAGGTGATCCTAATTATCCAGATTCTGTTTGTATCCTAAAGAAATATCTATATGGGCTCAAGCAATCTCCCCGTGTTTGTTATGCTAAGTTAAGTGAATATCTTCTGGACTTGGGTTTTCAAATGGCAAAATCGGACAATTCTCTACATATCTATCACCATGGGAAAAATATTGTCTATGTACTTGTGTATGTGGATGATATCCTCCTCACGGGATCATCACTCTTTTACTAACTTAGTTTATCTAGGTTATCTCTCAAGCTTTTCCTATTATCAATTTGGGAAACATGCATTATTTCCTAGGTGTGTCTGCTACTCGCACTAAATATGGGTTATTGCTGCATCAAACTCAATATATTGAAGTTCTTTTGGTCGAAACATATATGTAGGGGTGCAAATCTGTCACTACTCCTATTACCCCCTCACATAACCTAGACACAATTGACTCACCACTATTCCAAATCCAAGTCTTTATCGAAGCATAGTAGGCAGTATGCAATATTTGTCATTTACAAGACCAGATCTAGCCTGTGCAGTCAATAGGGTTTCACAATTCATGCACTTACCTTGTGAAATCCACTAGCAAGCTATGAAACATTTTTTTGAGGTATCTTCACTCCACAAAACATATGGGCTTGCATTTTTCACCTACTGCTCCAGGTGATATGTATGCATACACTGACGCAGACTAGACTGGGTCTGTGTTGGACCGTCGCTCTACCGGTGGCTACCTTATTTTTCTGAGGTCGCATCTTATGTCATGGAGCTCCAAGAAGTAGGCCACTGTTGCGCGCTCCACCACCAAACATATGGGCTTGCATTTTTCACCTACTGCTCCAGGTGATATGTATGCATACACTGACGCAAACTAGAGTGGGTCTGTGTTGGACCGTCACTCTACTGGTGGCTACCTTATTTTTTTAGGGTTGCATCTTATGTCATGGAGCTCCAAGAAGTAGGTCACTGTTGCGCGCTCCACCACCAAAGTGGAGTACAAATCCCTAGCTAGAGGTGTGACTGAATTACTGAGCATTTGACACTTAATGGCGGAGCTGGGGCTTCAACTGTTATCTCCTCCAATTTTGTTGTGTGATCATCTAAGCTTCACCTTCTTGGCTTCTAATCTGATTTTACACAGCATGATCAAGCACGTTTCATTAGAATTTCATTTTGTTTGATAACTAATAAAAAATGGAAGCCTCATTGTGTCTCATCTCCCTTCTTCCAACTAACTTCACCAAACCCTTGAATTCCTACTACTACCAGTTCCACTTGCAGCGGTTAAAGCTTCCTTTGACAGACCACTTTGAGTCGAGAGAGGATAGTAAACTAGACCCAATACAATAAAGCAGTTCATGTCTTTACTTTACATTATCATCTCGTAAATGAACTTATATTATAAAAACCCACTGCACACAGTCTAACCTAGTTACACTCACATACTACTCTACCGATAATATATGTATTGGGTATATATACCCAATGGAATAGTAATACAATCAAGCTGCGCTTTTACCTTATTAAATTCACTAATATAATTCATATCGGTTGTTAGATTGTAAAAAATATCACCCATGTCAAACTAGTAATGGCATTGTTCATGTCGGGTGGAACTTTCGCACCCATCACCTGGTCTAACCCGATCTAACACATATTACCTTCATGTGATTTTGGATGGATCGAGGATTTTAAAAAATTTATTTTTAATCATATTGGGAGTTTGATTGTAGATTTATAGAAAGTGTTTGGGACTAAGTGTAATTTATCCGAAACACCCACCCTAGGAACCCTGAACACTAGACGTAATGACTCTAACAAGAACTTGATTGGCATAACATATTAGTATTAGTCCTAAGAAGAATACAGCTAGAACAATAGATCCTCGTAAGCAAAGCAAAATATATATATATATATATATACCAGTATTTTGCAGGAAAGATAAATTTCCTTGAGAAAAGTACACTTTATAATAATAGGATACTTTTTTAAAAAAAATTATTTTAAAGACAGGCTTAGACAAAATATTAATATCTAAATAAATAAGAGTTCAAATATAAAAAAAATGTTCAAATTTGAAAGATGTTGAAATAAAAAGGACAATATATATATATATATACTATATATATATATATATATCTTACTATTGCAAAACTCCACATTACATATGCCACAAAGGCTATAAATTTAAATTTTAGTCAACAAAATACAATATTCACTTAATGTACAAATTTCTATTTTTAAATGTACAATAAAAATAAATATTTCTAGCTATACATGAGTCTACTAAGAATATTTTTTTAAACCATTCAGGGCGGTTCACGGGGATGGTAAAGTAGGGCGTTGCTCCAGGGTCTTTGAATTTTAGGGGTCCAAAAAAAAATGAGTTAAAAACATTATAGATATATTTATATAAGAATTGATATTAATTTATTGTAAAATTTAGTATTTAGTTTTTCAACTAAATGACTAATAACAATTTTGTGAAAAAATATTATTTGTTATGGATGGGTGAGTCGTTGAGAAAAATAATCAACAAATTTTTATTATATTTATTATCTTATAACTAAAACTAATTAATAAAAATTAAAAGGTATCGTATGATTATCAGTGGTTCTTAAGAGTTCTTAGTTAAATAAAATAAAGTAAAAATATGAAGTGGAAATAAGATGGGGAAAGAGATTAAAAACCCATGAGGGAGGGTTCTTCCACAAGAACTCTTAAAACCCAAATATGGGCCCCACAACAATTATTATTCCAATTATAATGCTCCACATAGATGAAAGAGAAAAAAATAAAAACTAATATGTGAGTTTTTTGATATTGTTAAAAATTAGATACAGTTCTTAAAATGAGGTGAAAGAAAGAGAAATATATGAGAGAATTTTAAGAACTAATTTTTGAATTCTTTGATAATCATGCTCTACTCACCAAAAAAACTTAGCTGGCACTTCATTATTCTTTCTCCCAAGAGCTAAGAAATAATTAATACTCTTCATTATTAGGAAATAATTAAACCTCTTTGTTTCTTTAGACTCGTACACTAACAATTAATTCACAATGTAAGAATATTGTTTGAATGTTATATTTTTAGATTTAACGGTTACTTATTCTTCCCTGAGATATTATTTGAATGAGAGTTGTAAAATCCACTTAAAGCTATATTCTCTACTCTTGTTGGTAAGGTATGATTTTTATTCTTTTATTATCTTTATTATATAATTTATTTATGACTTTTTTTTATTCTAATTTCCGTTTTATAGTTTTTATATTTTTTTCTTTAGAATCTATTTCCTCTATAGCTTTACAATTTTGGATTGAATTTTAATTATTATTCTAAGTTTTTTTTCTATTTTATCACTATGCAAATTACGTTTGGGATCTACTTCCAAATTTTTTTCACGCGCGAAGGAACTACCGTATCTTCATTTATCAGGTAATATATAGTTATTGTTTCAATATATTGTTCTCATTTATAAAAGACTCAATCTTATAATTTTGCCCCTGGGTCCCCGAAACCTCGGGAACGGCCTTGAGACCATTAGGGATAGCAGAAATGGGTTCGGGTTGGGTTGAACTCAATCTGAACTTGTCCAAAAGTATTTTAGATTAACCTAAACCCATCCTGAGCTCATTGTGGGTTAGATTTCTTCCACCCAAACTCGGAGCTTGAACCACTATTAGATTTTTTTAATTTTTTTTAATTTTTAAGTTATTCAATAAATAAATATAATATTTAAACATTAATTAGTTATTAAGTACTACATCTAATTATAACTTACTAACTAAATGTTTGGTTTAGCCATAAATTAATCTCTAACACCATGTTAGAATATTAAATATAACTTATTTTCTATTTTAAACTTTTTATTATAGGGTTACGGTTTACAGGTTCGGTTTTGGGTTTGAATAGAGCTAATCAAACCCAACCAGCTCGTTAATCAGGCCCGGTCCGGTCAGACCAAAAACCGAGCTTGAAAAAAATTTGGGCGGTCTTATACAAAAATCAGGCCAGCTCCGGCAAAATTTTAGACCCGAAAAAAGTACTCCCTCCGTTAATTAATATCTGTCGTTTTAGGAAATGATTCTTGTTCAAAAATATATATCATTCTAGCTTTTTGACGCACTTTTTACCACTTTTAACCCTACTATTCAATACAAAACTAATTATTATCTAGATGGAAAAGTAAAAAGTAGGGGTAACATGTGTCATTTTTCTATTTTCCTTAATAAGTGTGCAAGTTTCTAAAATGACAGATATTATTGAATAGATGGAATATTATTTTTGCAAAAATATATGATATAATAAAGATTTAATTCAATTTATATATAATTTATATAAATTTTATTTAGAATCTAATTAAATATTTAATAGTTATGTAGAATTTTATTATTTATTAACTTTTATTTAGAATTTTATTATTTATTTAAATTTTTATGAATTATTTACAAAATAAAAAATAAACAAATCGAGCCGGGTAATGGCAGGATCGAGAAAAAAATTAAACCTAACCTGAAGAATAAAAAACCGAACTTAGAACTTTAGAAAGATACCCGATAAATCCAACCATTTGATGACCTCTACGTGACAAGGGTCAAAATTTTCAATGCTAACGTTGCTTTCTACAGGTCGACTTAGGGGTCGGCTACAAATAATCAAGCGTTTTTTCTATTCTTTGTTTTTTTCTACCACCCGATTGGTGTTATTAGACTATATCTGAACCGGGATCAACTGTGAATGGTTAGATTCCAGTTACCTCCGGAGAATCGAAACATAATTGTTCCTACCAAGCTTACTGCCAATCACCACTCAACTACCTATTGGCTTTTTTCTTTTCGATCTAGCCAGATAACCAATTTTATAATGATAGTAGAGCTAGTGTCAAACAATATGAAATGAAATTCGCTCATCCCAAGGTTGTTCCGCTTAGGGCATATTCAATAAATACAGTTTTTTTATTTTGAAAAAAAATATACAGTTTTTACTCGCTGTCCCACCTTTCATTCGACTATATATACGTACTTGAATCCTTTCCCTCTACCTACAAACCGCTTCTATCTCTCATCAGCAAGACGACTCACACCATCCCCCACAGTCACATAGAGCATCATCAAAACCAAACAGAATTGGCTCTTTTATGAATAAAGAGCAGTCAAGGAGACAGTACTAGCTAGCTACTTACAGTACATATAGCTAGAAAGAAAGAAGAAAGAATCATGAGGAGTGGGTGGATAGCCTGTTTCTTCTTCCTCTGCTTAACATGCTCAGAGGCTAGACATGTTAAAACCAAGCATCTTCCAACCACCGTCACAGGAACAGTCTGCTGTGACACTACTGCTACTTCCTCCAAACATGCTTCAACCTGCACCAATTTCATTTCAGGTACGCTAATTTTCATACCCGGATTTGAATAATTTGATATCCTGCAATATTTCCAGCTTTAATTTATGTTTTTCACTGGATACGTATAAACTGATAATACTAAATTTAACTTGCAGGTGCAACGGTGGCAGTAGAGTGTAAACCGGACGCCGCCACGAAGCAGGCTTCGTTCACACAAGTGGCGAAAACAGACAGAAATGGTGAGTTCAAACTCTCACTTAACAAACACATCCACAACATCCATAACCTCTGCCACGTACACTTACTCCACAGTGGAGACTCTCACTGCGCTGTCGATTCTAAAGCCGTCTCCTCATCTTTCCGCCTCCTTAAACCCACAAACCAACACACTACCACCGCCACTGAATACACTGCCGGAGTTTTCACCTTCAAACCTCATCCTAAAACAATATTGTCTAACAAAGTTGCTGACCCAACCATCCCCAGCGGTTTACCAACAAACATACCCTCCGCTCTCCCGCCACTTCCAGATTTCATGCCTGGTCTCCCACCACTCCCAACCCTCCCCGCTCTCCCAGCCCTTCCCGCTCTCCCAGCCCTTCCAGCCCTCCCCTCTCTCTCAATCCCACAAATCACCACCTCCATCTCATCTCTCTCTGTCCCAAATATCCCCACCACCACCACCACCGCCTTTCAAACCAAAAAACTACTATCCGAAAAACCCAACTTCAACACCGCCACGGACACCACCCAACCAATCAAACCACAGCAGATCTTCCCTCCAATCATCCCACCAGTCGTCCCATCTCCACCTGGCCTAGTCCCACCAGTCCTCCCATCTCCACCTGGTATCCTCCCACCTATCCCACTCCAACCACCATCCCCTCCACCCGGTCTCCCATCTCTCCCTATCCCCACCCCGCCAGTACCTGGTATCCCCATGTTACCGCCAGTACCTGGTATCCCCATGTTACCGCCAGTACCTGGAATCCCCACGTTACCGCCGGTTATTCCACTCCCATCCCCTCCGGTTTCACCACCTCCTTCCGGAATATTGCCACCCGGTATCCCTACTTTACCTCCAGTTATCCCTAAGTTGCCACCTGGTCTCCCTCTTCCCCCACCGTCATCATCTTCTACTTCAGATAACAAGGTTAAGGGTTCCTCCTCATCGTCAGCTCCTTGATCACTGACGATCATCATTATCCACTCTCTCGCGGTGCTGCTGCTGTTGTTGTCTTGTTGTGTACCGACTTGCGCTTTTGTCTTTCGCCAACCTTACATGTATCTCAAAAAAAAAAAAAGTTCTTCTTTTAAGCTATCCAATAATTTCTAGTTGTGTCATTATTTATGCCCCTGTAATACTGTATGTTTTTTACCCAAGATATTTTTTGGTTCTATTTCTCTCCTTCGTGTAACATAGTACTATTATATAATATCATCTTTTCACTATACTTGTTGTAATTCATTTCGTCATTTTCTTCGAGCTCACATGCATGTCTTACCATAAATTATTGCCTCGCTGTCTCTTATCGTATGTGGAATTCTCGGTCCAACTGTGTCCTCACGTCAAGATTTAAGCAATCAAAAGGGTGACCAATATTGAATTTTCTGCTCATAAACACGTACATTTGTTCCTTTTTTTTCACTGAGCCCTGATCGAAATTATTGCGAATGCGACAAATTTGACAATCTACGTGTTGGCAACTATATCCATGCACTACAACTTTGTTTTGTTTTGTTTTGTTTTTGTTTTTTTTAGCAAAGTCTATACACTCCAACTTTGGATTCCAAAATTACTAGCTAGTAATATAGTGGCAGAGTATATCGTTTCCATATTAGACCGTATGTATAAATAGAGTTCGACTAGTGAGTTGGTGACTCATTCCACTGCTTACCAATTAAGCCAGGCGTTGGAACCATATACTTGACCCACCAATGAAACCTTATCGCAGAGAAAACTATGAATTTCAATAATGTTTGGTTGATGTTGGGCTAGATTCCACACCAAATAAACAACATTCACATAACTATAGTAAGTGAAGCCCGCCGAGAAGATTACAACTTCAACGAGCTTTAAACCAAAGCTATTTGTTGTGTTGGAGTTGGCTTAGTCTACGAAATACCCATGTCTCTTTGTTTATAGTATATATAGCATATTAAATTGCCTCACCCACCTTCCCGCCCCCAAGAAAAATAACATAAGATATCTTTTTTTTTTTCTCCAAAGGATAGGCAGTTATCATTCATCCATCCGTAAGATTACAACATAATAGTCCATAGAGACTAGAGCCAAAGAGCTACTAAGGCAACAAGGTGAAAAACTGGTTTAGGCTAATACATTAGGATAGGCAAAAGCTTTGATTTAGCAAATTGGCGGAAAACAAGATTATTCAGATCACAATTAGACTAAGAGCAACAAGTCTTCGCTAGATTTATTGAGTGCCGCTTGAGGTTGAGGCTGGTCCTTTCTCAAGAACTAACTCGATGATGAGGCTCGGTTCTTGGGATTGACTGGTTGGCTTACTTTTCTTTGCCCCTGTAGTTGGAAGACTTTTGATTGATCTATCATCCGTCGAGGTTCCTTCAGAAGCTCGTTTTTCCCAGTTTCTTTTCCTTGTAGGGTAAACATGACCAGCGCTTTGAGGTTCCTCGTTTGGGTCCGTAACTTGATTAGGGTAGTTTGATTATTGGGTTGCCTGGGTGGCTTATGAGTTTGGGTGTAGGTTTTCAGGGGATGGGATCTTGTGTTCGTACTCATGATCTTCTTGGGCCACATGCAATTTTCCAAAGCTTATCCATACCTTCAATGTATGGTTGTTGGCCCAAGCATAGGTTAGTGGCATTTAGCCAGTATCCATAGGGTAGGAGGTCCGGGCCATAAGGTGAAGAGGCCGCATTTGAAGCATATGGCTGGTATTTTTTCATAGATGAGCCTGAGAATTGATTCGATCCCCTCAAGAGAAATGCTTACATACCTAAGGACTCGGCTGTGAAGGTCCAGAAGAATTTTTATCCGTAAATAGTCGCCATTTAACTTCCTGTCCTCCTCGCCAAAGTCCAGGTAGCACCCGAGCTGGTTTCCTAACTTCTTTGCATGTTCTTTGTTATGAAGGAAGAAAGGGGCATCATGCACTCTTGCCCAGATTGGAATCCAGTTAAAGTTGTGGTCTCTCGGGGGTTTCATCATGTCCACCCTTTGAAATACGATTAGAGCGCCATCGAAGCACCACAATCCTTTGTAGAGGACTGACTGAACTAACTCCATTTTGTCAAACTCGAAAAGGTAGAGGTTCTTCCCGACACTTCTCACCTTGAAGGAGCCTTCTAGTTTCCATGCTCATCCCAGCAATGATTCTAAGCTACGAATATCATCCGGCTTGTTTGAGAAGTGTTTACATATGAGGTTTTTTTGGTGAAGGCCATGGTGTGGGACCAATCCTTATTAACCTGCATCTCCAGGATTTCACCTTCTTTTATTGTAAGCGAAAGTCATTCACAATGTGATGTAATGTCATCAATCGATGGTTGAGGAGAATGCTTCTGCATGGTGTTGTGTCGGTATTCTGGGTTTACAGAGGGGCGAGTGCAGAGGAGGGTGATTAGAAGGAGAATGATGGCAAGTGGGACGGGTGAATTTTGGTCATTTTTTTGTGCCCATTATTACTTGTGGGTTTGTCGTCTATGGTGCAAGTACCTAGGGGCCGCTTATGCAGTTCCAAGATAGTTGTCATTTGTCGGTTCCCCTTGAGCTGAAAAATGTGGAGGAGGCGAGGCTCGTACGGACGACTAAGCATGGTTGTGGAGATTATAGCGAAGGGGCGGGAGATGGGGGTGGTATGAGCTTTGGGAGGAGATTCTGATGCATAAGGTGTAACAACCCCAAACCTAGGCTAATTCTAAGGCCGTTACACGCCGCGCACTATACTACCTAAGATACGCAAGGCTCAAACCCGAATCGCTCAAAAACCAAAGCGAAGCCAATCGTATAAATACCAAACGTTTACAAGGTCTGAACCCAAAGCAAATACATAATAGCTAATGCCCACATGCTACAAGTATTGAAGTCCAGCCAATAAAACAATGATAAAGATATCCAAAATCATTGTTCAGCAAAGCACAAAACAATAGAGTTAAGTCTAACGAACTCCAATGCTCAAAGACCTCCAACAATCGATCAATCTACAATGTTAATATTGTGGAAAGGGGTGAGCAACCACATGCTCAGTAGGCAGCAACCGTCATCAATGAGGTGGCTCAAAACATTTGAAAACAGAAGTGGAAACAGAACAAAATAATAATAGTAGTAATTCCCAATCAGATAGAGGAAGAACGGTCTCAATAAACAGAATGGAACACACAGGTTCCCAAATCAGAAACACTGAGAAGTTCCACAAATCAAAGGGGACGCTAGCACCAAGCACAACACTCAAAAAGGGTCAGAGACCCATGAATCTAACAGATCCCTCGACAATGCAGAAATGACCCAAAAGCCAAAGGGCCCGTTGACCCCATAGATTAGAAATGGGAATGACCCAACACTCAGATAAGATGTCTACATGGCATGCCACGGGATAGCTTGACCCAGCCATCCACGGCTCAGAAGCACAATACTAGGTCCCAAAATAGAGGTTTGCAATACCAATGCAAATATGTGTTCAAACACACTCAAAACATAGTGAGATAGATAGTATAGACTTGGGAAACACATCCCCGTAAACGAAATACAAATCGGAGCTTAAACGAGCAATTTAGGCAAACTTTAAGATTTGTCCGAACATGTGTCCGAACGTGCATGTTCGGACACAAGTCGAGACTCAGAAGCGAAACACAGTCAAATGTCTGAACATGCGTCCGAACATCAATGTTCGGACAAATGTCGAGAGTCAAAACCAAAGATGTCCGGACTTGTGTTTGGACATTAGAAGTTCGGACAAGTTCCAAGAAAATCAGTATGTGGTGACGTCCGAGCATGTGTCCGAATATCAACGTTCAGACACAAGTCGAACTGAAATAAGAGGGAAGACAGAGGAGGGTGTCCGGATACAAGTTCGGACACATACCGAGACTTGTAAGCCAGACTTGTCCTCGCATCTTGTCTAAACATACATGTTTGGACAAATGTTCGGACACATTCAAAACTTTGGAAATCAGAAGGCGCCCAGACGCATTTTCCAAACATGCAAGTTCGGATAGACGTTCGGATGTCACGAAACCAGCGATTTCAAAACAGCAAAAAACAACACGAAACACAAATAATTCACTGAAATTGTCAATGCTTCCAGAATTAAAAGGGTAGTAACCATGGGGGTTTGAGTAGACAAAACACATTTCAAAACGATGTCAAAACAACAACAAAATCCACACACGCAAACCAGAATTCAGAGCCTTGCAATTTAACTCCCCATGGGTGAACTTCCACACCGAATCGGAATCACCACCTACCTCGAATTGAAGCACAGAAAAATCCCGAATGAATCAGCAGAGAAGTCCCACAGCAATCCACCCAGTAATTCACAGATCAACGTAATCACACAGCCACTGAGCAACAGTAACAAAACCCCAAAATCAACAAAGGAAGAAGAAGCAACATTCCACAATCTGCCCATAATTCAAGAATCAAACCCGAAATCCAGAGACAGGGTATGCAGCAAAGATGAAATCCGAACAACACGCAAAACAGAGCAGCAGCGATAGATTCCCAAATCAGCAAGAATTTGAGAGGAGAAAGAGAAAACTGTCAAGGAGAAGAGAGAAAATTGTCGCTCTTGAATACGATGGAACT
Source organism: Limonium bicolor (assembly GCA_023374045.1). Lineage (NCBI taxonomy): Eukaryota > Viridiplantae > Streptophyta > Magnoliopsida > Caryophyllales > Plumbaginaceae > Limonium > Limonium bicolor. Next base: position 248,116,347 of record CM041776.1, read on the forward strand.
AACATTGTGGGGAGTAATTGATCGGGGAAAGGAATTAAGAAAATATATTTCCTTTACTGATATTGTTACCTTAATTAAAGAGGGGAAAAGACCTCCTCATCATCGCCTTCTCTTATAATGTCTCACACGTCTCAACTGATATAATGCAATGCAACTTAAAATAAAATGCAAAATGACTAAGGATAAAACGTGACAAAAATCCAGGTTATAACATCATCTCCCCCTAAAACATACCCTGCTGCTAAGAGGGAAAGAAACTTGGCACACAGCTCATCCTCGAGCTCCCACGTCGCCTCACGCTCTATCTGATCAGACCACGAACCTTAACCATGGGCAGGGTTTTACTGCGAAGTCGATGAACATCTCTAGCCAAAATGCGAACGGGCACTGCCTCATAACTGAAATCCTCGTGAAGCTGAAGCGGACTATAGTCAATCACATGAGACGGGTCGTGAAGATACTTCCTCATCATCGAAACATGGAACACATTATGCACTACAGCTAAGGATGGTGGCAAGGCAAACCGGTAACCCACCGGACCAATCCTCTCCAATACCTCAAAAGGACCCACAGACCTCGGACTGAGCTTTCCACGCTTCCCAAATTGGACTACACCTTTAACTAGAGATACTCTCAGATAAACGTGATCCCCAACCTGAAACTCAAGCGGCCGATGCCTCTGTCTGCATAACACTTCTGTCGACTCTGGCAACCAACAGACGCTCACGAATCATACGAATCTTCTCAACAGCGCCCTAAACCAGCTCAGGTCCAACCAATACCCTCTCCTTCAGGTCATCCCAACAGATGGGAGACCTGTACCTCCTACCATACAACGCCTCAAAAGGGGTCATACCAATGCTTGACTGAAAGCTGTTGTTGTAGGCGAACTCTATCAGGGTAACGTGTTGATCCCAACTACCTCCAAAGTCCAATACACAGGCTCGTAGCATGCCCTCCAAGACCTGATTCGTCCTCTCTGCCTGGCCATCTAACTGAGGATGGTAAGCGAAGCTGAATGCTAACCTCATGCCCAAAGCCTTGTGCAGGCTATGCCAGAATCTCAACACAAAACGTGGATCTCTGTTAGACACTATAGACGCTGGAACCCCATGCAGCCTGGCTATCTCATCCAGATATAATCAAGCCAAGCGCTCCATGTTGAAGGTCTTCCTGATCGGCAGGAAGTGAGCAAACTTCGTCAGTCTGTCAACTATTACCCATATAGCATCGTATCCCGGAGAAGTCCTAGGCAAACCCATCACGAAGTCCATCCCCACACTCTTCCATTTCCACACAGGAACGGGAAGGGGCTGAAGAAGACCCGCCGGTCTCTGATGCTCAGCCTTCACCTGCTGGCGTGCCTGACATCTCGAAACGAACTCGGATATCTCACGCTTCATCCCAGGCCACCAGAACGACTCCCTGAGATCTCGGTACATCTTCACACCTCCTAGGTGTACCGAGTAGGGGGCTCTATGAGCCTCCTGCATAATCTCTCTACGCAAGGCCGCATCAGCATGCACACACACACTATCCCTAAAGCACAAACAACCATCATCAAACACTCTAAAATCTGAATCCTGGTCGGTGGACAACCTCTCGCGGATCCGACACAACTCTGTATCTGACTCCTCACCAGCCCTGATCCGGTCGATCAAATAAGACTGAACCTGGAGGGCAGCAATCATACTCTCACTGTTTGACCTGACAACCCATATGCCCATACGTTGTAACTCAAGAGCTGATCTCTAGACCCTGAAAAAGCACTAACAAGCCCTGGAGCTCCTTTCAGACTCAATGCGTTAGCTACTACATTCGCTCTACCAGGATGGTAGAGGATCTTCAATTTGTAGTCATTAAGCAGCTCCAACCACCTCCTCTGTCTCAAGTTTAGTTCCTTCTGAGTGAACAGATACTTAAGAATCTTATGGTTCGTGTAAATCTTACACGAAGCTCCATACAGATAATGTCTCCAGATCTTCAAGGCGAAGACTATATCGGCTAGCTCGAGGTCATGGGTCGGGTAGTTCTTCTCATACGGCTTAAGCTGACGAGAGCCATAAGCCACTACCTTTCCACGTTGCATCAGCACACAACCAAGTCCCTTATGGGATGCATCATAGAAGACCTCCAAACCATCAGTCCCTGAAGGCAAGGTCAGAACGGGAGCGGTAGTCAACCTCTTCCTAATCTCCTGAAAGCTCTGCTCGCAAGCCTCGCTTCACTCATACTTAACCTCCTTCCTCAGCAGTCGTGTAAACGGAGACACAATCTTCGAAAAGCCCTCTACAAACTTCCTGTAATAGTCAGCTAACCCCAGAAAGCTGCGAATCTCAGTCACACTTGTGGGCCTCGCCCACTCCATAACAGCTCTAATCTTCTCCGGATTCACTGAGATGCCATCCTTCGAGACCACGTGCCCCAAGAAGACCACTCTGTCTAGCCAAAACTCGTATTTCTTCAACTTAGCGTACAACTCATGCTCCCTCAATGTCTGTAGAACAATCCTCAAGTGCTCCTCATGCTCCTCTGCACTCTTAGAATACACCAAGATGTCATCGATAAACACTACCACAAACTGATCTAAGAAGGGCTTGAACACGCGGTTCATCATATCCATGAAGACTGATGGAGCATTAGTCAACCCGAAAGGCATGACTAGGAACTCGTAATGTCCATATCGAGTCCTAAAGGCAGACTTAGACACATCATGGGTCTTAATCCACACTGATGGTAGCCCGAACAAAGATCGATCTTCGAAAATACTGTGGTGCCTACTGTGAGCCTCGATTTTTAAACCCTATCCTATGTTGATTAGATTGATTAGGATCCAGTCGGGTTTTAGGTCCACTTATAACCTAAGATTAATAACTATGTCATATAACAATAATTATTAAAACCTAAGCTAGCTCACTAGAACCTATTATGAGTCACCACCTAATTTTAACCTAGATCAAATTAGGAAAGGAGAGTTTGGGTTCGGGGGCTTGATATTCGACTTAATTAGGGTTCAATTACTTTCATTACCCCTAGAAGTCGTTTTTTCCTCTACTTAGTTTAATTATGGCTTATTACTAGTCGTTTTAACCTAAGTGCGTGAGCTTCTGTTTTTTTGTGTTTTTTAGCATTTTTTTGACAGAAAATTAAAGTAAAATTAAAAAAATCCTAAAATAGGGTTTCGGAGGCAGAATTAGGTCAAATTTTTTTTTCGACCGTGGCTACGGACAAAATGTCCGAACCCACGGACCCTAGTTAACCTATGTGAACATAAAAATTGAATTAAACAGAAAACACAATTTTGAAAAGTCCGGGGCCACAGACAGGATGTCCGTGGGCCCGGACATTATTTTAGAAAACCTAAATTTTGAAAATTTTAAAATCCCGCCGCCGTTCATGGGTGTCCGTGGTCCCGGACCAGGGGTCCGGTGTCACGGACCAACCATGGACAGGGGTTTTCTGGTGGTTCCCGACGGTGTTTTCGGCTAAAAAATTATGTACGTGTAGCCTGAAAGGTATACAATACGTTAGTAATTGAAAGATTGAAGTTGAAGTTGAATTATGCACGAACTTGACAAACAAGTAACAAGGCAGAAGCAAAAGCAATTAGCAATACAGAAGCCGAAAAAAGGTTGGTTTGAGCCCAAAATTTGACTGAAGACTGATAAAGTTGTAAGGGTTTAGAAAAGGCAATTATAACCTATTTTGGCTCCCGGAACAACGAAGCTCTTCACGTCGGGATTCTTTCGGTGCCTCGTTGATCTCGGTTCTAGATGAATTCGAACCAGCTTCTGACTATTGAGAATGGGTGAAGTTCTTCACGTTTTGGTGGTGGTTGATGATGATTTGATGATTGTGGATGTGATGGGAGTTGAAGAATGTGTTTTGGTGTGATTTTGGTGAGATTTCGGTGTTTGATTGTGGCTCTGGAGTTCAAAATGTGAAGAGAATGAGACGGCTGCCTTCTTTGAGAGTCTAGGGTTCTTGGGGTCCTCCTTTGATCAAGGGATAAGGTTCCTTATATAGGCTTCCTTAAAGATAGAAAAATCCGGTAAAAACCGAGATTACCAACGTTTTAGCTCAAGGGCTTCCAAAAGGAATTTAACTATGAAATTTTAAACATGGATAAAGGATGTTATTTATGATTTTTATAAAGTGTAATCAAATTTTTTGGATATTGGAATATTTTTAAATTCAATTTCTCGTCAGATTCAATCAGAAATTTCTAGAAAATCATTGGAAATTCGAAAAATCAAAATTCCAACGCCATTATGTCCAAAATGTCATCCTCTATCATGGGTTAAAATTTCAAAGCATTTGAATTGATTTTATCCTTTGGAGGAGAGAGAAAGCTCATAGGGGGTTTAGGAGCCTTGAAAAATTACGAAAATGCCCCTAGAGATGACTAAACTGCTCCCCATGCCCTGGAATGCGCCGATCGAGCCGGAATCACTCATGACTTGATTAAGTGCCTCTTACAACACCAAAGCTTTACAGACCCTAACCAGGGGGTCAAATTTTGGGTACAACAGATTGCCCTCCGTCAACTAGTTGTAATGAATGTGAAAAGTCTGGTTGATGCTTGAATGATGCCCAAAATTCGGATCGTGAACAGACCCTGCATGCCGTTGGAGACTAAAAGCCGCGTCGAGCTACTCTAAGGCGCTGACTACCTATGAGTAAAGTGGAAGGATGTCGAGCGATTCTAAGGCGTCGACCACCTAAAGGTAAAAATGAAGTAATGTTAGACTATTCTAAGGCGCCGACTACCTATAAGGATGATATGATGTCAAGCTATTCTAAGGCGTTGACTACCTATAAGATGAAATAATGTCAAGCGATTCTAAGGCGTTGACTACCTAACAATGGTGAAAATGATGCAATCTATTCTAAGGCGTTGACTACCTAAAATGTGAAAAGTGTTAAATTATACCGAGCATCTAAGGTGTCGGGATCCTAAAAATGAAAAGAGATGTAATGAGATTGGTGTGATGTGTGCCTAAATTGACGAATGTAAAGTAGACTTATGGGTGCCTAAGTGGAATGGTATGAAATTAGGCTCATGACGAGCCTGAGGTTGAGTTCATCTGAATCTTTGGTTGAGAATTTGTATCTCTGAAGAGTCTGAATCTTTGGCAGAGAATCTGTATCTCTGAAGAATCTGTATCTTTGGCTGAGAATCTATATCTCTGAAGAATCTGTATCTTCAGCTAAGAATCTGTATCCCTGAAGAATCTATATCTTTGGCTGAGAATCTGTATCCCTGAAGAATCTGTATCTTTGGTTGAGAATCAGTATCTCTGAAGAATCTGTATCTTTGGCTGAGAATCTGTATCTCTCAAGAATCTGTATCTTTGGCTGGGAATTTGTATCTCTGAAGAATCTGTATCTTCGGCTGAGAATCTGTATCTCTGAAGAATGTGTATCTTTGGCTGAGAATATGTATCTCTGAAGAATCTGTATCTTCGGCTGAGAATCTGTATCTCTGAAGAATCTGTATCTTCGGCTGAGAATCTGTATCTCTGGAGAATCTGTATCTTTGGCTAAGAATTTGTATCTCTGAAGAATTTGTATCTTCGGCTGAGAATCTGTATCTTTGAAGAATCTGTATCTTTAGCTGAGAAGCTGTATCTCTGAAGAATCTGTATCTTTGGCTGAGAATCTGTATCCCTGAAGAATTTGTATCCCTGATTTGTGATGAGGAGTCTCGTACAGATAGATGCAAGGTAAATTTTATGTAAATGATCATGATGAAAGTTGATTATGAAAGTGCCAAATGTGGCAATGATGATGTGCATGTTAAATACTATCAAAGTGTATGTAGGAAACTTAACCAAAATAAGAAACCGTTGGAAAATGTGCCAAACATGGCAATGTTAAGGATCAAAAATTGTCCAAAGCAAAACATTGCTAGAAAGTGTGCCAAACGTGGCCATGATGAGATTTATGAAACTGACGTGTTTGAAGGAAAGTTGTTCAAGACATGAAATTATTGAAAAAGGTGCCAAATGTGGCAGTGTTTGAAGAAAATTATGTTTACTGAAAAGGAAAGTGAAATTATCATTTCCTGACTAAAGACTTCGGACTTGTAATTTATTTCTTCGGAGATGAACATGCCACCGGTGGGGTGTGATGTATGATGTGAAGGTAAGGTCTTATGTGGGCCTGTGTAGTGATGGTGTGAAGGTGAGGGCTTATTTGGGCTTGTATGGGGTGATGTGGTGGTAAGGGCTTATATGGGCCTGTGTGGTGTGTGTGGTGGTGCTTTCCTTAGGACAATCTGAGCTAGAGTTCATGGCAATCGATGGAACGATCGATTGCCCCTAGTATTTTAATCGTACAAACGAGTCTCGTCCTCACAGGGTCAAGGCTTATGTTTTGATTTGGTGCTTCCTAACCTACACTCGACGTGTTTGGTGTTTACACTCGTTTCTCACTTACGGTCACAACTTCTAGACCATTGAATTTGATATTTAATGAATTTACGCATTCGATCTGTTACTTTCACGTGATTGGATACACAACTATCAAGTCGGAAGTCTTTAAAGCTTATAACATGGTCATAGGACGTGATGAAAGACGACGGGATCATGGAGGGATATTTGAGGTATGTGGAGCTTAAATGGGTGACCAAAGTTGCAACTTGCGCCTTCTCTCGGATTTGTCTTCCTTGTCTTGAAGTTGTCTAGCTGCTTCGTGCTGACGTTGTTTTCGAGCTTCTGGACTTGGACTTTTGAAGTTGCTCTTTACACCATTTCTCTTCTTTTTGTCATTCGGATTTCTTCGAGGCACTTCGGGTTTGCCTTTTTGTTTTATCCTTTCTTGACTTCACCTTCGGGGTTCTTGTGTCTCCCGGCTTTGAGTTTTGAGAGTTGTTTTGATGTGAGCTCTCTGGATCCTGTGTCACTCTGGGACCATTTACGGATCGCTTCGTCATGCTGATAGCGGTGTTGCTTCTTTGAACTGATGAAGATGTTATCTGAGACCCGGGCTCCTCGCTTCCTTTGGTCACCGGGTCGGACATTCATCATTGGCTGGGTTATTTTGTGGAGTTCATAATATCGAAAAGGGATATATGAAAGGCTCAGCGGGGGTGCCTAGGGTTTAACGTCAGGGTTCACAAGCTTTTGGCTATGTGGTGCTGTACCTAGGTGCTTCGTCATTCCTGATAGTTGTGTATCCGTTCTTTGTTACTTTTCGCATGTCTAAGAGTAAATTTATAAACTATCTCCTTCGGTCAGAGTTATGCCGTTTACCTCACCTTTGAATGTGGTCTCTCTGGAGTCGTGTAAAAATGACACGCTCGTTTACTCATGGTTTTTCCGCTCAAGGCACTCTCACGAAATGTTCACTCAAAGACTTGTGCACACGTTAAAACGAAAATTAAAGATAACAAACCTAACTCAGATTGCCCCCAGTATTAATCTAGGGTTTATGGCAACGATTTGAAAGATATGGATTTGGAACCACTTTGGGGGTTATTTGGATGTTTTGGGGATAAGTTGTGGGGTTTGGTAAGGCATGTTCAAAATTTCAGAAACAAAATATAAGTCTTTGTATTCCATTGTCGGGAGATAATTAATTCATGAACCATTTTCTCAAAAGAAACTTGTGTGAAACAAAACCTTCTTTCTTTGTGTTATCATTTAGACTTGAAAAAGTCATCCATTTGTGAACATGAGGAAGAAGATGATTTAACAAAATCGATGCTTCTTATTAGTGGTTTGAAAACGATCATTCTTTGAAAATTATGGGAGGTGCATTTGAAAGATGAGTGTTATGCAGGTTATGCAGTAGAATGCATGAGAACCCTAAAATTTCTGTTGAATCCGAATCCTGCTGAACCGTTTGAAGTCGGCATGCTGAAGACTCGAGCTCTTGACCGTCGGGATGTCGCTAAGATGACTGAGATCATCTTCTTCTTGGACTCTTAGTAGGCTCCACGAAATACCTGAACTAGGAATGCCTATGGATGACGCCTGAGACACTTGGGCCTGAATGTGAGGTGCATGGGTTGAAACGGTTTCATGAATGTGGATTAGGCACTCAGGCCTGGATGATTTCATGGATGTGGATAGGAACTCGGGCCTGGATGAATTGAAAGTGAGACACACATGCCAGAATGATTCATAAGCGGGTTGGCACTTGGGCCGGAATGTTATGAGAATGCGACACTGGGGCCAGAATATGTTGTGAGATTGTGGCACTTGGGCCAAAATGTTAAGAATATGTGGCACTTGGGCCAGAAAGTGTTTGAAAGTGTGTCGCTTGGGCCAAAAAGTGTTTGAGGATGTGACGCTTGGGCCAGAATGTGTTTGGGAAGGTGGCACTTAGGCCGGAATGATTTGGGAATGTGGCGCTTGGGCCAGAAAGTGTTTAGGAATGTGGCACTTGGGCCGGAATGATTTGGGATTGAAGTAAGACATATGGGCCAGAGGGACTTCTTGACTAGAATGGATGTGTGGGCCTGAATGCCCTTAATCTGGTAGTGATACATACAGGCTGAAGGAAGCCACATGAACTGTGAATGGGCCACTGGGCCGAGAGAGAAACTTTGAAGTCTAAGATTTGTTTGACGTTCTTGTTGGGCCTTGAGGCCAGAAACTAGAATGAATGAGTTACGAAAAACTATCTTGAATTCGAATGGGTTGAAACCTAAACAAATGGTTTTGAGTGGGCCTAAAAGGTATGACACCTAGATCTAGGACTTTGGGCCAGGGCTCGAACAAAAAGTTTACCTAGACTAGAATAGGCCTTGGGCCGAAATGAAAAACCTGATTGATTTTCATGTCTTATGGACTGCTTTAGGTGGATTTATTTTTCATGGGCCTAGAACTAAATTCAAATTAGGCTGAAAGAGAGAAATCACCTAAGTCTAAACTTTTGGGCCTAAGCCCGACAAACAATTCATTCAAACCAAACAAGGCCTTTGGGCCAAACAATAGAGTCGTAAATTCGGGTTGGGCTGAGTGGATGTAGGAAAAGTTCCTATCAATTCCTAGGCTGGGTAGTAGGCTAATCATACAAGCAGACAAGGCCCACACTAATTCAACATGTCCTCACTTGACGCCTATCCAATTCGGGTATGGATCGATCCGAAGAGGTGCTTGGGGCATGGGCCCAGGTCACCACAAAGGAATAGGGCTTGCACGCTATTCTCTTTGGGCTTCCCCACTTTTTCACATCATCTGAAGGTGTGCGTCTACGGTCGGGTCTTTGAATGACCAAACAATGGGCTAGGTAAGGACACTGCCAGGAAAACGCTTGGGGCTAAGGCCCAGGTATTAAGGGGGTGTGGTTAGACGACATCCCCCTCTTTTCCCCCGCTTATTCACATCACCTAAAAGGTGTGAGTCCCTGACAGGGGACCCTCAAAGGGTCCCAGGGTGAAGTCGGTTTGTGCGGACCCTTGCTCTCATATGATGCAAAGGTGTAGAAAATTAAAGTGCGCACAAAAGTAAACAAACAAAGTAATAAAGCCATAAATAAACAGTTTTTCGAGTTAAGCCCTCTTTCTTAAAATTAAACGGGTTAAAGTTAAGAATTTGTCCCCAGCAGAGTCGCCAGTCTGTGAGCCTCGATTTTTAAACCCTATCCTATGTTGATTAGATTGATTAGGATTCAGTCGGGTTTTAGGTCCACTTATAACCTAAGATTAATAACTATGTTATATAACAATAATTATTAAAACCTAAGCTAGCTCACTGGAACCTATTATGAGTCACCACCTAATTTTAACCTAGATCAAATTAGGAAAGGAGAGTTCGGGTTCGGGGGCTTGATATTTGACTTAATTAGGGTTCAATTACTTTCATTACCCCTAGAAGTCGTTTTTCCTCTACTTAGTTTAATTATGGCTTATTACGAGTCGTTTTAACCTAAGTGCGCGAGCTTCTGTTTTTTTTTTTTTGTGTTTTTAGCATATTTTGACAGAAAATTAAAGTAAAAATAAAAAATCCTAAACTAGGGTTTCGGAGGCAGAATTAGGTCAAATTTTGTTTCCGTCTGTGGCTACGGACCTAATGTTCGAACCCACGGACCCTAGTTAACCTATGTGAACATAAAAGTCGAATTAAACAGAAAACGCAATTTTGAAAAGTCTGGGGCCACAACATTATTTTAGAAAACCTAAATTTTGAAAATTTAAAAATCACGCCGCCGTCCGTGGGTTTCCGTGGCCACGGACAACCCATCCGTGGTCCCGGATCAGGGGTCCGGTGTCACGGACCAACCACGGACAAGGGTTTTCTGGTGGTTCCCGACGGTGTTTTCGGCTAAAAAATTATGTACGTGTAGCCTGAAAGGTATACAATACGTTAGTAATTGAAAGATTGCAGTTTGAAGTTGAATTATGCACGAAACTTGACAAACAAGTAACAAGGCAGAAGCAAAAGCAATTAGCAATACAGAAGCCGAAAAAAGGTTGGTTTGAGCCCAAAATTTGACTGAAGACTGATAAAGTTGTAAGGGTTTAGAAAAGTGTGATTATAACCTGTTTTGGCTCCCGGAACAACGAAGCTCTTCACGTCGGGATTCTTTCGGTGCCTTGTTGATCTCGGTTCTGGATTGAATTCAAACCCAGCTTCTGACTATGAATTAGTGGAGTTCTTCACGTTTTGGTGGTGGTTTGATGATGATTTGATTATTGTGGATGTGATGGGAGTTGAAGAATGTGTTTTGGTGTTGATTTTGGTGAGATTTCGGTGTTTGATTGTGGCTCTGGAGTTCAAAACATGAAGAGAATAAGACGGCTGCCTTCTTTGAGAGTCTAGGGTTCTTGGGGTCCTCCTTTGATCAAGGGATAAGGATCCTTATAGGCTTCCTTAAAGATAGAAAAATCCGATAAAAACCGAGATTTACTAACGTTTTAGCTCAAGGGCTTCCAAAAGGAATTTGACCATGAAATTTTAAACATGGATAAAGGATGTTATTTATGATTTTTATAAAGTGGAATCTAATTTTTTGGATATTGGAATATTTTTAAATTCAATTTCTCGTCAGATTCAATCAGAAATTGCTAGAAAATTATTGGAAATTCGAAAAATCAAAATTCCAAGGCCATCATGTCCAAAATGTCATCCTCTATCATGGGTTAAAATTTCAAAGCATTTTGAATTGATTTGACCCTTATTTGGAGGAGAGAGAAAGCTCATTGGGGGTTTAGGAGCCTTGAAAAATTACGAAAATGCCCCTGGAGATGACTAAACTGCTCCCCATGCCCTGGAATGCGCCGATCGAGTCGGAATCCCTCATGACTTGATTGAAGTGCCTCTTACAACACCAAAGCTTTACAGACCCTAACCAGGGGGTCAAAATTTTGGGTATAACACCTACCAACTGGTCAAATAGATCATCGATGCGTGGAAGGGGAAAACGATTCTTGATGGTCACCTTCTTCAACTCCCTATATTCGATACACAGCTTGAAGGTACATCGTTCTTCTTCATAAACAAAACGGGTGCTCCCCAAGGAAAGACACTAGAGCAAATGAAGCCCTTATCTAACAACTCCTGCAGTTGAACCTTCAGCTCCTTCAACTCTGTTGGACTCATACGATAGGGACCCTTAGAAATAGGATGCGTCCCTGGTGCTAAATCAATGGTGAACTCTGTTAGCAGAAATATGTGACTACTTCTACCTAGGCAGTGTACCTATCGTTTTGCGAGTATAGTGAATAAGTGGGTTGTCGATCTCAGGGACCTCGTTCAATTAACTGACAATTTATTTGCTAACTGAGAAACTAAACTAAGAAAACAGGAAACATCACTTTTAAAAGGTTTTAATTAATTTAATAAAAATAAATGACTCAACAAAATAATAAAGAAAATAAAATAAATTAAGTAAATAAAGGACTTAAAAGAATAAATAAAACAAACAAGCAAAATAAAACAAATAACGGGTTAAAAATATAATTAAAAGACGCTCCCCGAGTTGTTCTGCTCACCTAATTCTTCAAATTTTATTATTAACTCTTCCCCTAACTTTTTATAATTAACTCAGAAACTTTAATTAATTCGTCAACGGCTAAGTCTAACGAACCCTAATTAATTGCTAGAACTAGCAGCAGACTAATGCTCTAATTCGGACACAAATAATCGCATAAAGTACAGTTTCTATTGGAGTCCGATTAACCTATAGGCGGGGTCACGCTTCTAGTCATTAATCAGGTTTGACTTCCTATGTCTAGTTAACTATCTCAGCTCCGCATGTTGATTAGAAAACTACAAGAATTGTTCTAATTATTGGCCAGATAACTAAAACATATTAAGAACAGGAATCAAACTAATTATAATAATAAAGTTGTACGGAAAATTAATAAAACATAATCGTCAGGAATTAGGGTCACTTCCCAACTCGGGAAGCTAAAAATAAACTACTCACTCATGGTTTCGAAGACAAAAACAAACATTGAAACAAACATTTAAATAAAATGTAAGGAACAAAAGTGTACGAAAAATAATAAAGCAACAACTAAAAATCAGTTACTAATAGCACCGGTTACTCCCGGTGTGGATGGCAGTGCGTGGGAGATGGTGGTGTCCGTGGAGTGGGGCTGAAAGTCAAAGAAAACGGCCTGACTTTGGTCTGGAGAATACGGCGCCCTCCCTCTGGCAAACGAACAGTGGTGCGTGTCAGGAGCTTGGAAAATTTGAGAATGCAGTAATCATTTATCAGGTGGGAATTATTTGTGGTGCTGGCGTGTGAAAGATGCGTGCGGGACAATGAATAAAACGGAGGGACGGTGAATGTACGGGTGAAGACGGTGGTCGATGATGTGGTATGGTGATGTGGTGAAGGCGGAGGGTGAATGATGGGGATGCTGAATGATGGTGAGCGGCGCCGAAATTCCAAAGTCGTTGAATTGCTATACTGGGTGATGATGAACTGTTCAAGAATGCGGCGCTACAGGGTGTATGGCTGGGGAATATGAACGTGAATCGGGAGTATGGTGAGCGAATGGCTGGGATGTGAATGAATCTGGAGAATTGTTGGCTGAATGATGATGGTTGATGATGGTGATGGGTATGGAGGCGCAGAGCGAGAAGGCCGAAGCCCTCTGTTAGAGCGGCGGGCGTGAATCGTCTCCCCCTGTAGAACATTAATATGTTCTTATATAGCAGCATCAGCCCATGACCTAACAGCATCACTTAGTTAAACCCATCGTTTTATCTTTAATCTTGTGAGCCACGTCAAAATGTAGCAGCGAAGGGATTAAAATAGTCGTGGATGCTTCAACTTTGTCGTGAATGAATATGATGCATGGTCCACGTGAGTCGATGTGCAACAACATAAGATAGAATTCGTTAATGAATTCCTGTATGTGAATTTGCTGTATTGTGAAGGATGAAATCATTTAAACATATAATAATGAATCGTACTCTCCCCTGTTATCCAAGTACAACCGGTGTGAATATATATCACCGTTTGTTGCGTTGTAATCCTCATGAGATAATCTATGTATTTCCTAGACTTTTCACTGCATAAGACTCATAAAATGTATCAGTTCACATCAAAACATAAATCCCAGGAAAAACATATGATAAGTGAGAAATACGACATGAATTGTTATGAAAATAGGAAGAATTAAAGCCCTAGAAATAGATGTATTTCGCACTTATCAAACTTCCTCACACTTAGCTTTTGCTTGTCCTCAAGCAAATAGAGAATAAAACTATCTCGAAGGCCGTAGTACTAAACCTCAGGATCAAACAGATGCAAAACAGAAAGCAAGCAAAGTGATAATCAAAAGAATAGTTTTGTTCCCGTTATAGGTTTTCGCAATCAGTGAAAAAGAATGATTTTAAAAGCATGGAGAAGTTAGATTACAAAATCTGAATATAGATTAACTTGGGATCTTCCACCATTCCTTTCCTCTAACCTTTGGATGACAAGGGGTGTGAAGTAACACCTTATTCAGTGATACCTTTCAACACCACGTACTCATGATCAAAAACAAAAATTAAACTGCAATTAACTTTTCTTTCGCATGCAAAAACATTCTTCTTCAAGAAGTATATACAAAATAACGAATAATTGCAAATTGCAGAGTTATTCCGTAACCCGGACTTTTCTCTCCATCCATGTAACGGTGTTGGGCCAACTATCCCAGATCCTGAGACCTTAGGTAGATAGGTGTTAAGGCACCCCTAGGACTTAATAACCGGATAGACGAGGCCTGCTTTTGTTAGGAAAATTTCTGATCAGCGGAGTACCTTGCCTTATCCTTTCATTACAAACTTTCACATCATTTCCAAAATCCCAAGTTAAACTAATTCAGTTTCCACAATCAACTAATCCATCAAATTTCAGTGAAAACAGATTAATTTGAATAAAAATATATATACAAACAACCTAAAGCAAAAAGATTCTTGAGGTGGTCACCATGCTCGATTTCAAAATTTGTGCAAAAATTTTCACCCAAGAATTCAATATTTATAAGCACTCAGAGAAGTGATCCTCTCAAAGCAAGAAGACAATCAAAAACAAGTGTGGCGTTTAAGTGCAACTGGCATATTTTCAGGGAAAGGTCTCTACTTCCTCACACTTAAGAGGAACAATGTCCTCATTGTACAAAAATAAAAATCAAGAAAAAACTTTCAAAATATGTCAGACTCATGAGAATTTCAATCAGACCAAAAGGACTAATAAAAAAGAGCAGCATGATAGATAACACAAACATTTAAAATAAGAGAAAAACTAACCCCTGATATCGTAGATTGAGGAAGGTTCCCTTCCTCACACTTAAGCTAGAACAAGGGGGTAGCGTCTTTCCTTACACTTGTTTTCAAGCAAGAGTGTCCAGCTTGTGGAACATCAACACCATAAAAAGAACTCCATCTGCACACTCACAAAACTACCACAAAAAGCTAAAGAACGTTACATTAAAAGCACATGCACCATACCACTTCTAAATAAAATAAAAACAAAATATACCTAGAAAATAAATTAATACAGTAATTAAATAAAACTACCAAAATAAAAAACAAAAAATAAATAAAATTTAACCACTGGGTGCCTCCCAGTCAGCCGCCCTTCTTATAGTTCTTGGCTAGACTCTGCTGCTTCGTTATCCTGGATCAAAAATAAAAGTAACAACAGCTTTGCCAGGAAAACAAATAGGCAGTAATCAAAAGCAAACCTCCTGGATCAAAACAAAACGTTATTGGCAAATAAAATAGGAAATGAAATGAATACTCCACAAAACCTGATGTTTGAGGAGATACTGCCGGTAACGCTGCTCAGTCAGAAGACCAGGTGTGAATGGCTCTTCTTTCTCAAATTGGAGGATGTAAACATCCTCCTTCTGTTGGTGAGGCTTCTGGAGGAAAAGTGGGAGTTGTGTTGATGACTTGGTGGTAGCGGTGTTCCCTCTTCAGATTCGATGATATAAATATCCTCTTCTGGTTGTGTGAGGCTCCATGGGAAATCCTCTTCTAGCTCGCAGACACCGGCTTAGACAAAATATGCTCAATCCCTGGATAGTCGAGTTGGGGTCAAGGTTGGGGAGGGGGGCAATAGAACTCTTCAGCATGTCGCTCAACCTCTTCATCAGACTCCTCTTCAGTTCAGAAATTATAGGCTTGGAACGGTCTTCCCCATCAAAGTCTCTACTTGAGATTGGTCCACTAGGTCCGAATAACTTTGGCTATGGAGAATTCCACTTGCTCCTTGCTAGCTAGCTCATCTGTCTCTCCAAATTCTGATTAATGGAGGCCTGATCAGCAATATCTGCTGCTGCTGCAAACTTAGCATCATACGATTTTATTTCAGCCAATTTAGCATTAGTGGCTTTTATTTGCTCTAGGAGCTCCTCCAGCATGCTCTCTACCTTGCTCGTATCCTCCTTAGGAGGCTTCTGATAAGCGTAGAATTGTTGTTCCTCCATCTGCATTCTAGTCTGCTCACCTTCCCACCAATAAGGCTGTCGAAAAGACGATTGTTGTGGCTAGTAATAATCTTGTTGCCTGAACTGGATGTAACTTTGAGTACCCGGCTGATTATACCTGTTCAAATTTTGCTCAATGTTTATTATTGTAATCGTCGTTTCTAACTGTGTCAACACCCTACTCAATTCATCCATGTTATCCTCCATCTTTGTCTATCAAAAACAAAAACAAAAATAAAAAGTAAAATAGAACTAAAAATAGAAAAGAAAAAACAAAAATAAAATTAACTAAATAAATCAACACAGAAAAACAAAATATAAGAGAATCGATAAAATAGATAACAAATAAGCCAAACGAAAATAAAATAAAAATGAAAATACAATAACAAAGATAAAAAAAATATAAATAAACAAAAATATAAATAAAGTAACTATAAATAGACAAAATAAAGAAAACCAAAAATAAAAAGAGAAACGAACAATAAAAATAGAAACCTACGTACACAATAAGCACAACTAAAAAAAACTACGTTCTAAACTAAAAAGTAATACAAAATCTAATTAGAAAGCAAAATAGAATAACAGTTAAGGAAATTAAACCTACTACTATCTTAATGAACATGAAAATTGAACGCGAAAATTAAAACAAATCGAATCATCAACTAAACAAGTTAACACAAATCTGAATATCAATACGAAAATTAAAGCAAAAAGAAAATCTAAATTCCAGAAGATAAAAAGAAATAACTAAAGATAAAAAAAATGAAGAAAAGTAAAATAAACGAAAGAGTAAACGTAAAACAAATATAAAAATAGAATTCAATCAAGTAACAGCAATAGTAAATGAATAAATAAAAAAAAAGTAGATGAAAAGAAATATCAATCAAACGTACAGAACTAGACAAAGTAGAAATTAACGTAATGCAATCAGACTAATAATACGAAAGAAAAAGGAAAAAAAAGAATTAAAAAAAATCTCTATCAAATAAATGAAAATGTCAATTAACCGTGTCAGAGGTCCCCGGCAACGGCGCCAAAAACTTGTTAGCAGAAATATGTGACTACTTCTACCTAGGCAGTGTACCTATCGTTTTGCGGGTATAGTGAATAAGTGGGTTGTCGATCTCAGGGACCTCGTTCAATTAACTGACAATTTATTTGCTAACTGAGAAACTAAACTAAGAAAACAGGAAACGTCACTTTTTAATGGTTTTAATTAATTTAATAAAAATAAATGAATCAACAAAATAATAAAGAAAATAAAATAAATTAAGTAAATAAAGGAATTAAAAGAACAAATAAAACAAACAAGCAAAATAAAACAAATAACGGGTTAAAAATATAATAATTAAAAGACGCTCCCTGAGTTATTCTGCTCACCTAATTCTTCAGATTTTATTATTAACTCTTCCCCTAACTTTTTATAATTAACTCAGAAACTTTAATTAATTCGTCAACGGCTAAATCTAACGAACCCTAATTAATTGCTAGAACTAGCAGTAGACTAATGCTCTAATTCGGACACAAATAATCGCGTAAAGTACAGTTTCTATTGGAGTTCGATTAACCTATAGGCGGGGTCACGCTTCTAGTCATTAATCAGGTTCGACTTCCTATGTCTAGTTAACTATCTCAGCTCTCGCATGTTGATTAGAAAACTACAAGAATTGTTCTAATTATTGGCCAGATAACTAAAACATATTAAGAACAGGAATCAAACTAATTATAATAATAAAGTTGTACGGAAAATTAATAAAACATAATCGTCAGGAATTAGGGTCACTTCCCAACTCGGGAAGCTAAAAATAAACTACTCACTCATGGTTTCGAAGACAAAAACAAACATTGAAACAAACATTTAAATAAAATGTAAGGAACAAAAGTGTACGAAAAATAATAAAGCAACAACTAAAAATCAGTTACTAATAGCACCGGTTACTCCCGATGTGGATGGCAGTGCGACGTGGGAGATGGTGGTGTCTGTGGAGTGGGGCTGAAAGTCAAAGAAAACGGCCTGACTTTGGTCTGGAGAATACAGAGCCCTCCCTCTGGCAAACGAACAGTGGTGCGTGTCAGGAGCTTGGAAAATTTGAGAATGCAGTAATCGTTTATCAGGTGGGAATTATTTGTGGTGCTGGCGTGTGAATGATGCGTGTGGGACAATGAATAAGACGGGGGACGGTGAATGTAGGGGTGAAGGCGGTGGTCGATGATGTGGTATGGTGATGTGGTGAAGGCGGAGGGTGAATGATGGGGATGCTGAATGATGGTGAGCGGCGCCGAAATTCCAAAGTCGTTGAATTGCTATACTGGGTGATGATGAACTGTTCAAGAATGCGGCGCTGCAGGGTGTATGGTTGGGGAATATGGACGTGAATCGGGAGTATGGTGAGCGAATGGCTGGGATGTGAATGAATCTGGAGAATTGTTGGCTGAATGATGATGGCTGATGATGGTGATGGGTATGGAGGCGCAGAGCGAGAAGGCCGAAGCCCTCTGTTGGAGCGGCGGGCGTGAATCGTCTCCCCCTGTAGAACATTAATATGTTCTTATATAGCAGCATCAGCCCATGACCTAACAGCATCACTTAGTTAAACCCATCGTTTTATCTTTAATCTTGTGAGCCACGTCAAAATGTAGCAGCGAAGGGATTAAAATAGTCGTGGATGCTTCAACTTTGTCGTGAATGAATATGATGCATGGTCCACGTGAGTCGATGTGCAACAACATAAGATAGAATTTGTTAATGAATTCATGTATGTGAATTTGCTGTATTGTGAAGGATGAAATCATTTAAACATATAATAATGAATCGTACTCTCCCCTGTTATCCAAGTACAACCGGTGTGAATATATATATCACCGTTTGTTGCGTTGTAATCCTCATGAGATAATCTATGTATTTCCTAGACTTTTCACTGCATAAGACACATAAAATGTATCAGTTCACATCAAAACATAAATCCCAGGAAAAACATATGATAAGTGAGAAATACGACATGAATTGTTATGAAAATAGAAAGAATTAAAGCCCTAGAAATAGAAATACACTTATCAAACTCCGCCTCACGGTCAGGCGGAAGTCCTGGCATATCATCCTGGAAGACCTCAGGAAATTCTGTGACTACTAGAATGCTCTCCAAGCAGGATCCCTCACGAACCTTGGGCACATAGCACATAAATCCTTGGTAGAAACTCATAGTAGAACTAATTATTGAATGACAAAAGCTCAGCCTTATCATCAATCCAATGCGGTTAGGAACCACCTTGCAGGGACCTTTTCATGCACAGACCCATCTGATGCGCTTGATCATGTCCATCAGTATCTGGTGCATTTAGATTCACTCGGGCAGTCACAAGGACTAGAGGAGTATGCTCGACTGTGCTTGTTCCAGTACAGTTTGTCAGGGGAAGCATCAAAAAGGTTCCATCGTCTGTCGTCGGGTATCATCACTACTTGGGAGTAGATGATAGACAAATTCTACGAGAAGTACATCCCCATCTCTAGGACGCGATGATGATTGCTGACCTGACGGCCTTCAGACAGTCAGGTAGTGAGACAGTCTGTGAAGCCTGGGACAGATTCAAGGAGCTACTTCGCGAGTGCCCTCAACACGGTCAAAATACCACATCTTTGGCTCAGGGGTTCTTCCAGGGGCTAAAAGATGAGAATAGAGGTGAGGTTACGCTGCATTGAGTGGACATCTTTCTAAGCTAAGAGCGAAGAGAAGTTCATGGCCGCTATGAAGTCCTACTATGAGGGGCTCCGCCAGTGGAGTAGTAGTGGTGGTAGAGTATTTTCAGTTGGTCACAGTTCTTCTCGGGCTTTAGACCCTATGATAGAGCAGATAGCTACTGACCAGGCGCATTTGAATACCACTTTGGGTAACATGGCAAAGATGCTCGAGCAGCTTACCCTGGGACAGACATCTGTGCAGATTATTAAGAAGGTGTCTACTAGTTCCAGCAAGGTTTTCTGCTTTCAGTGTGGGGACAATCACGAGTATGAGAACTTCTCTATAGTAGCCGAGATGAGGCAGATCGAAGAAGCAAATGCAGTTGGTCAATACAACAACAGGTGACTCTGGATGCAGAATCAACACCCAAACTCAAGATATGGAAATCAAATAACACACTAAATTCGTACCAGATGCAACCCCAACGGGCAGCCCAAGGAGGACCACCTGGTTTTTCTACACCTCAGTATGGCCAGTTTATATAGACCACAACTCCAGCAACCATCATTGAGCTAAAACTATGCCAAACTTCAAGAGATGATAGATAAGCTGATGGCTTCTCAGGAGCAATAGTTAGTGATTAACCAGAATTTGGCATCTGGTCAGCAAAAGTTGGAATAGACTATGGTAGAAATGCAGGAGACGATGAGTCAGTTGACTCAGTTCCTCTTACAGCAGAGGCCTTCTAGATCATTGTCTTCCCAACCAGACCCCAATCTCAAGGAACAGTTGAAGGCAGTGTCAAACCAGACGCAGTGATGGTTGAAAACTGTGAAGATTCAAAAGAGGTACAAGAAGTTACCTTAAGAAGCGGAAGACAGTTGAATAATGATAAAGTGGCAGGAAGCCAAACTGATGAGGAAACCAAGCCCCCTTCTATTACTGTCGGTGCACCATCTGGGCAGCCTGCCCCTCCTAAGGTAGTTCATAAGGAGATCCAGGCTCCTACTTCTTCCAACTCTCATTTAACTGTTGTAAAGTATACAAAAGGAAAAGCACTTGCAAAAGAACTTCCTTTTCCAAACCGTCTCAAAGAACGAGAGCTTGACGAGCAGTTCGGAAAATTTTTAGATGTCTTTTGTAAGCTTACAATTAACATTCCTCTTATTGATGCAATTAAAAAGATGCCTAACTATGCTAAATTGTCAAGGATTTGATTTCAAATAATCCAGGAGAAGGACACCATCTAGCTGACTGAAACTTGTTCAGCAGTGATCCTGCAGAAGCTACCTCCCAAGCGTGGTGATCCAGGTCAGCCCATTATTCCTTGCTCCATTGGAGATATGGACTGCGGATATGGCCTTTGTGATCTAGGAGCGAGCTTCAATCTGATGCCGTATACGATGTTCAAGAAGCTTCATGCGGGTAAGCTTAATACATTTTAATCTCAGCTAGCTGATAGATCTTCGATCACGCCACGAGGTATGGTGGAGAATGTGATTGTTGGTGTTGGTAAGTTTTTCTTTCTAGTTGGTTTTGTAATCCTTGACATGGATGAGGATGTTGAGGTACCTTTAATTTTGGGTAGATCTTTCCTTCGTACTACTAAGACTATTATAGATGTTGATAAGGGAAAGATCATAAAGGGGCCACAGGGCACAAGCCAGAAAACAAACGTCAACAAAGCTGAGTAATTCTTACTACAACCTGTAAAATACATTTAGCTTATAAAACTCTTATGTAACATCACAAAGAACCACAACAACATATATCACCAGAAACCACAACAAATATTACCAAGGTACAATAGTATACACTCATATAATACCATGTAATAACTATAAGATTAACCAAATCACATCAGAACCTTGTTCACCACCTGTAAAATACATTTTATCTTTGTAAAACTCCAAGTATACAATACCATAGCAACACAAATTAAAACATAGCATAATCATAGCAAGATCCATCAAGTTCCATGACAAATACCAAGTTCCACCACAAGTACAACATCCAAGAAAACAATGGCTGTATGCCCAGATTTATAGAGTCCAACCTCTTCAAATGGTTGTATGCTCAGATTTATAGAGTTTGACCTCTCTACTTCACCCCATGTTCTTAAGTGTGAACACCCCCTATAAGTCATCATCCCATAGAGTAGAACATGATGGCTTACCCACAATTCATTGGTAGTGGGAAAAAATCAGTGTTCGGCCTCCGTGGGCTAATAAACTTGTAATAACAAGTACCATAGTCATTACCAAGTGTTCAGGTTGTTCCACCACGTCCTTGACCTTATTAGAACATCCACACAACATACCAAGAAGAATAAAAGTACATAACCACCATTATACATACAAAAACCAAGTTAAAACACCTTTAAAATACCTTAAAAACAAAGCCATGTTTAAGATCTTACCTCTGTATAACTTTGACCCATCTCTTTACCAGTTCAATACTAACATCTTATGAGTTTCTAGCCATGAAATCACAACAATATTCCTTTGAAAAACTCTTCATAATTTTAGTAGAAACCATAATGGTCTTAAAGCTTGTTTTTAGGTTTCATCTTACCATTAACTCATCAAAACTCAACTAGTAAACTTACCCACGAACTGGAAAATTGAAGAGTGATAAGTATATACATCATTTTTAGCTTAAAACCCATGAAGGCTGTTCACGAAAATTATACAGAAAGTGGGATCCAAGTTAAAGCACAAAAGTCACAGAAATTGACTTAAGAATCCAAGGGTTGTTCACCAAGTTTCCCATTACTTCTTGGGACCTATTATATATATCAAAATCACCATTGAAGAGTTTACTTTCACACCATGAAAAGAGTTAGAAGAGAACCACATCTTAAGCTGTCGAACTAAATCAAAACAGAAACTATCGCCAAAATTGACAATAAAGGAAAGATGGTTGTACACAAGAACTACTTGGCTTCTTCTTGCCATAACTTTTGTCCAGGAGAATTGCTGCAATGAAGCCTAGCACCTTTTCAGATCAGAAGATCCTGTGATTTTGGAAGACTGGATAAGATATTTCGATAAGATTTTGACATTGTTGTTTGTCCTAAAGACAAGAGGGTAAGTGGGGCTGTTTACTATTTCAAAGGTGAGGCTGATCTGTGGTAGACTGCAGAGCAGGACAAATTAAAGGAAGCACCAAATTTCAGGTGGGAAACACTTAAGGACATGGGGTGAGGTGGAAATAGTTGTCCAGGGGCGAGGGTCTTAGTGCCCTTTGTCGAAAGACCGGTGTGGAAAAAAATTTGGAGCTAGGAAAAGTGGGGTGTTACAGTATTACTGTGCATCCCATTTGTTCCTTCTGGAATGGATTAAGTGCTGATATAAGCATGTCCTTTAGCTTTCATAAAGGGTTTTACTTGATCATCTACCCAATTAACGGGGTTTCATTGTTCTTGTTCATAAGCCCACCATAAGTCTTCCTTGTCTTTGTTCTTCACTAATGTTTGGTGTTAACCACCAACTTCAAGATGCTATGACATCCTATCACGTTCTTCATTCATGGTCAAAATTTTTGCCACCTCTGTCCTTGTTGCTTTGGCCGAGATTTTTCTCATCCATACTTCGAGGTAAGTGCTTGCTATAACCAAAACTCACATTTTAAATTGGCACATAGTTGACTTCTTGTCATGATCTTTTCTACCGCTCAATATTTATATGAGGTATCGTTTATGATACCGTTTACCAAGATATCTAACTAACTTATGAATAGGTACTTCCTTAAGTCCACAAGCTCTTTAGAGCTTGGTTATTCCATATATCATCATTATACACCCATAGTATTCGTTTCTAACCACCGCTCATTTAGTTCCTGATAGTTGTCGTGAGGTGAACTGCTGTCTATTTCCTTTATGGACGACATTGAAACACCCTAAAGTGAATTTCTAGGGTCTATAGATCCCTTGTTAGGTTGTCGTACAAGAATGAGTTTCCCGTTTCTCACTGGCGTCATTACTGGCAACTCCTCCTCAAATAATTTAGAGGGTTTTCAACCACTTGCATCTATAACTTTATAGTTAGTTCTTGGCTTAATTAAGCCGCTTTTGTCTTTCTACGCCTTGATCTTCATTCGTCGTCTTGTGCTCTTGTTCATTTGCATGTTATTCATGCCACTTACGATATTAGTTCCTAATTCCCTAAACTCTATCAAACCAATCGGGTTTTACATCTTTGATGTAGTATACATCATGCTTCCCCTTTATAGGAGTCCTATTAAGTAATCCGATGTTAATCAGCATCTGTCATTAATCGCCATTGAATTGGAAGGTACTAATTCTCTATAGGCGTTATTGGGAAGGTTATCTCTGACGATACTTTCGCTCTCATAGACTTGTGTCTTCTTAGCGGAATTGAATACTCTTCTCTTAAGGTTTGTGCCTTACGCTATCTAAATTTGATGTTCACTCTGGTGATTACGTACTTTCACCATAATGCTTTGTTCAATATTTGTTGTAAAGAGTTAAACAGTTAACGTTGACTAGTGTTTACTGAAGTAGGGTCTTTACTCTAAGTCTCTCTGCTCATTACATTGGTGAATTTAATCGACATTTCTCTACGACTCAAGATGACAACAATGGTGTCTTCCTTTGCTACCGACATAACACTTCCCAACCTCAGGGTAAGTTATGCTTTTAAATTTTTTTCTCCTGCTCTCCTCATCGAAGTTCAGCATCATCTTCTATGATGAGTGATATTGATGGAAATCCTGGGCGTTAAACTTAGAAGTTTATATCCTGATCTTGCTGAGTACTAGGTGTCTTTTTCATTGAGTGTTATTCTGGTGCGATTTCAAGTTCACATTGTTGAACGGTCTTATCTGTCACTCTCTTTGAGGTTTGGGATTGAGTTGTTACATTGAGTACTCGTGTCCATCCTTTATCCAGATAGTAGGATATGCTCTAACTTGTGAGTTTCAATTTCTCCCAAGGTTCACTACGTGTTTCCTGGGTATCCAACTTGGTAGCATTTCTTTGGTATGTTCCTTGCTTTCTTCAGTCCTTGATAACAGTGGTCTGTCCACCAATTGTTGTTAACTCCTAAGTATGGTCGTGCTTGTCCCAAGAACTCGCACTTCTTACTGGTAATGTTTAACATCAAGGTTTTTTGGGCCAGGTTTATAAATCTTAGGTTGAGATTGTTATTAATATTCGGGGTTTAACAATAATCTAGTCCAGTTCTCCGTTTGACTGGTGCGTTCCTTGTAATCCCCACGGTCAAACCAGTCGGTCTTTCCAAGGTCTCTGGTCTTCTAGCCTTAAGGGCTGTGATTCTCTCTTGAAACGAGCTGTAATTCTTGTTTCTTTGGGTAATGGAAGTTCTCGATAATTCATTAGCCATATTACACTCATGACACTCTATCCTCGGATAGTATTGTCTTCTGAAATGGTTTGTCCTAATGGCACTTGCTGTAGCAAGTGCACCTTGCAGTCTGAGCCATCAGCATAACGATTATTATAGCACTTGTTGTAGCAAGTGCATGGTGCAGGCTGATTTATCAGTACGTTGTATGTCGGTTGTGGGACATTCCTTTCATCTCTCTGTACTTGGTCGTCTTGTTGACGGTTCTCTTGCCCCTTTTGGTTTGGAAGCTTATTTATTGACCTTGTTAGATATTCCTTGTTAGGATGTTGCTCCATTCGAGGAGACTCTTATTCACCTTGCTCATGCATTTGTTCTTATGCTCATCTCCATGCATATATCGTGGCTATGCAGCCTTGAATGCTTCTTACTTTCCTTACTTCAAGTGCACTAGCTAGTTTTTTCACTTATTAACCAGACAGGGTTACATTGGCTGCCTAGCAGTCAACCCAATTGTCTTGTAAGCTTAAGCAGGGTTCAATGTTAACTGCTATTGAGTGCAGGTACTGTCCTCTAGATAGTATGCTACTATCGGGACCTTCCAGTCTTAGGTACTCCACCGTATAACGAAGTTTTTTTTCCAGCTTGATGATATAGCATTATGTTGCGGCCAAGCCAGGTTTTCCCGAATAGGAGGAATCTTTTCATCTCCCTGACGTGTTTCATCCCATTGCTTTTCTAGGTGGTACTCGAGGTACGGGCAGCGGTGGGTGGGGTAATGTTGTTACTTCCCCGGGATGTACTCTTTAATGAGTGGCAATGGTCTCCTACTCTTGGTGAAACTTGGGGTTGAAGGACCGCCATCGCCATCTAGTGTGCCTCATTCTCTTCCATTATCTTATCTCCTACCTTTTCATGACTTCTGTCAGAAGGGCGATTTAGTTCATGTCTCGGTCATATATTGTATTAACAGTCATTGAATGTCAAGGTGCCTTTCCAGGCTAGTACTTACACGTATAAGGTATTCCTAAGTAATAACTAGAGGTAGTATACAACCAACCACCCAATCCCGCACTCCAATGTCATCTTCCGCTGTGTACCTCAAAAATGGTAGGCCACAACGGGCTCAGCACAACTTGCTGAGTATGATAACATGTAACCCGCGAGCAACCGGGCTACACACGACTAATTGGTTGATAAGCATGTGGTTGATTTTATTCAAATAATATAAAGAAGTACTATAAACATACATCATTCCAATCATACAATAACAAATATTTAAACCCCAAGATCCAACACAATGGGATCGTTACAACAGATAACATAAGTTAATTCCTTCATTTCCTCGATCTTGAGAATTTAATTGATTCTCATGTTTGACCTTAACATTTGTATTAGTTAGTACAGTTCTCGTCTTGAGACTGTTTTCTTCCATCCTTATTTATCAATTCCCCTTAGGTATGTGTGAACCCTATCAATGAGTGTCAACCCTCAATGAAGCAAAACCACTGTCAAAGTGACGTACATCTCAATCCCCCCTCCCTGATCGTAAAGCCAAGGAATGTGGGTCGGTTTATTAACTCAGGGTGACCAAGTCCGTAGACAATGATCCAATGGAAGTCGGATCTGATGCAATACCGCCCTCCTAATACCTCTTCGCGCGCGGCCAGGAACTTCAGGGACTCCTCTCCCCCCAATGACCCAATCTCAATATAAGTCTTGGAATGTTAGGTCGAATCATCGCATTATTGGATGTCGACTATGTACTTTTGGAAGTTAGTAAGAAATTATCCTATAATTTCTCCTTTACGTAAGTTCGTTTACTTAATCCTCTCAGTTCTTCTAACCATTATTGTATGTACCGAATGTGTATTTTAGGTCTACTCTAATGTGTAGTTAGTAGCACACCACAACGAGTCAAGGTTAGATAAATACAATAACACGTAATAACATAACAAATCATATTCTATGCAATTATCTAATTAGCCATGTCACACAACAGATAGCACACAAGCCGATGTAACTCGGTAGCACGCAAGGCACATGAAATCATACCGTACACCGACAAGAGGGGCAAGCGTGTTGTCCCGCGCCCATCCTCTAATCTCTCAACTCTGGAATACAAAACTAAGCATTAATACCCTATAACCATTAATTCATTTGGTATTCCTTAGAATTATTACCCCTTGTCATTATTCAAAATGGTTAATTATTCGTTATTACCCCGTGGTTCCATACTTCGACATCAGCGTCATCATAGGTCTACATCTGTGTGGGATGGGAACGAGTATCAGGTGCTACACTGTCGCCGCTTTGAGGCTAGTGTACGACGTGGCGGGCATGTACGTTACGATGAGAGGATGTGCCCGTATTTAGAGGCTTCTGGATTCATTGGGATGACTAGTCTAGAGTTCATCTCCTTGGACTGGCATCTGATCACTACACTTGTAGAGAGATGGCGTCGAGAGACCCATACTTTTCACATGCCGACAGGAGAGACCACTGTCACATTGGAGGATGTTGCTCTGCTTACCGGTCTACCTATAGATGGACTATCAGTCACGGGTACCACACTCAGAGATTGGGGAGCGTTGTGCGACGACCTCCTAAGCGCTAGGCCGGCCGATCTAGGACGTCATAGTAGGATCAAGCTCAGTTGGCTGGGTTCTACTTTTGGACAGTTACCTGAGCATGCAGATGAGGTGACGGTCATGAGGCACACCCGTGCTTACATACTGATGCTACTGGGTGGGACCTTTTTTGTTGATAGTCAGGGACCAGGTTCATCTGATGTTCTTGCCACTTTTGGAGGATTTCGGCCAGGCCGGACAGTACAGCTGGGGTTCTGCATGTCTGGCATGGTTGTACCGACAGCTGTGTCTAGCGTGTGATGCTGGGGACAGTGGTATCGCTGGGGCGCTGGTCGTCCTGCAGATTTGGGCGTGGGAGAGATTTCCTTATACAGCTCCCATCCGTCGACATGCCCATCATGCTGGCCCACTTCCTTTACTTCCGCTTGCACATCGCTGGCATGTCGACTTCGATGTGACCGGACACTCCACACATGTGCTCACTCACTATAGAGAGGCATTTGACAGGCAAACACCGCGTCAGGTGAGTATTGTTTTTTTGTATGTTGCATTGTTTTTCTTTACACGAACATTATGTCTTTAACTTTTAATGTCTATTATTTCAGATTGTCTGGGAGCCCTACACGGATGAGGTGTTACAGTCTCTTCCTCCGTATTGCTTGGTTGGTCTCCACATTGCACGAGCTCGGGTGCCACTTATATGCTTTCATATAGTGGAGTTGCATCTCCCGGATCGTGTGATACGACAGTTTGGCGGGAGGCAGTTTCCACCGGATGATCCTAGGACAGACGGGGATGATGCACGGGTTGATCTGCACAACATCGACTTGAGAGGCCGCACCGAATGGAACTGGGCAACTCACCATTCAGAGTACATTGCCCTGTGGAATCTGCGTGCTGAGAGAGTGGTCGATCTACATTGGATGATCCTGGTCCTGCGTACGAAGAGTGGTACGTCGCAACACGAGGAGATACATTGGCCGTACGGGAGCTCTATTGGGATACATGGTGAGTAAATCCAACTTTACTTGTTTTATTTTAGTATTATGACATATCATTTTGTTATATTCATATTTTGAATTGTGGTGTAGGGGGAGACCACAAATGAGGTCATCGGCATGCTAGAGGTAATGCGTGTCGATGATGCTCTCACTAGTCTACGGGTGATGAGAGACGAGTACAACAACACGTACTACGTCCTTCCACGGCCACAACATGTCCCAGTAGCTGCCCCAGACGAGGAAGATGCTGATGCCGCTGCGGATCAGGGTAGGAGACAAGGGCGTGGTCGTCGTCCTCGTGGTCGAGGTAGAGGAAGAGGACGTGCACGTGGTGAAGCTCCTGAGGCAGTAGATCATCAGGAGGCGTTCGACATCGCTGGTAGTATGACCCTATCTCAGATCGTTGATCCTACGCAGCAGGTCGACACTACTGGATTTGCATATTTTGGGAGCAGCTCAGGCTTTTCCGGGGCGTCATCCTCCGGTGCTGGGACGAGCATGGACATCACGACGCCGGCTGCAGACCTTGCATTAGCCTCTACATCTACTCCTGGAGCACCACTTAGGGATAGAGATTCCCGAGATTGTCATGATGTAGGGGATCTAAGTGGTCGTGACCTTGATCCTACTCTTGCATCAGCAGTTGAGGATCCTACACCTAGAGTGACTAGGACGTATGTACGACGTAGTAGACGTAGATGATGTAGGTTGTTACATTTTGTAAACAACTTGATTTTGAGATTGTATTACTTTCTATCTTATAAACTATTACATTTGGTTCACATTTTGATTTCTTATGTTTCTGTGACGTTACAAATGATTTGAATTTTTTCTGAGCACAGTGAATGTGGGAGAGATGTTAATATGTACAGGTTGTTTGTTATGAATTTGTGGTGTTACAGCCCTTGGAAGATGTTCCAAGTGGATGTGTTGTTGAATTGTGGTGTTCCAACACTTAAAAAATTGCCTAAGTGCTGTGAACAGGTGAAATCGTCTCTTCATTCATACTTATTTCAGTAGAAATCGTCTCTTCAAGAGACGATTTCAGATGTGATAGGCCACGGCGTATATTACCAGGTTGAAATCGTCGTTTGGAAAGACGATTTCAGGAAATCGTCTGTTTGAAAGACGACTTCGCCTTTGCTCCGGTTCCAGCCAAGTCATCGCCGACGTGGCGCGGGGAAATGTTGAAATTTTCAACTTTGATAATTAACGGGAATGTTATTTGAGGAATTAGTTTGGAACATGTTAATTGGGTATATGTTTTGTCCAATTGTGTTATTTCAATTTTTTTCACCAGGAAAACTATAAAGCAAGCCAAGAATTGTCCGCAGCACCTGACTGGGCCCCCACCTAGTATAAGTAGTTGTGCCTTCTCCACCGCCTTCTAAAACCTCCTCTTAATTCTTCCCTTCCTGCCCTTTCTCCCCGACAGGACTTTCTTTTCTTCATTCATATCTCAGTCTTTCTCGGTTTTTCTAAATCTCTCTCTAATCACTCTGTAATCTCTATATATGAATCGATAAAGAGTATAGCTTTTGATCGCTTCGACGTGCTCGAGAGTGCACATCGATGGCGGAAGAACTCTCTAGACTCCTAGAGGCTGTGTCAGAAGACAAAGCTTCTGCGGCTGCTTCGTTTTCTTCGGGCGATCTCTCTCGAAGACTTCATTCTGATTCAGTTAAGCCGGGTTTTCAGAAGTTCTATTCAATCCTCAATCACGGTATCAAAGCGACCGGTGATGGTCAGAAGCTAGGGTTTGAAAGCTGGAATCGGTTGCAAATACAGTCGGTAGCATCAATCGCTCAGGCTGTTGCTTTGGCTACTCGATCTCTACCAGGTACTGCAGCGGATGCTTTTACATTTGTCTCTCTCTTTTCATGTATGCTTGTTCCTTTCGGTTTCCCTGTATTCTTGTTTTCTTTGTATTCTATTGATCTTTTCTTTGTTCTCAATAATTCGTTTTTGAGCAGTGGAGCATGTGGAACCGATAGTTGTATCGACTTTGCAGAAATGCATAGAGTTTGCCACGTGTTTCTTGGAGAAATCGGAACTTAACAGTGAAGATTTGAGCGTTCAGGTAACAACATTACATAAGATTTGTGACGCTCGATATTTGATATTTGCTCCGGTTCAGCTGATCCTGTTTGTCTATTATCTGTTAGTCAATTCTGTCTGTAAAATAGATCATACAGACACCGATCACGTACGTGTTATTCTCTATAATCTTGATGACTGTTACTGTGAAATTCACCACCCCTGGGAATCTTTTCCACAGCCTGATAGTGTTATATTTTCCTAGCTTCATTCGCTATTATACTATTATTTACTCCACAAATTATTCTTGTTTAGTCATCCAGGGACAGTACAGTATGATAGCAGTATGGAATTGGTTGAACTGTGTTACCATTTACCTTATAGCTACTAGTTAGGAGAAAACCTGAAAGCTGTAGGTGCTTTTTGAGGGACTATGGAAAGTTTGGAGTTCATATTGTTATTCATTACTTGAATAGTCCGGGCACTGCTATTTTTTATGTTTGAGAATATAATGACGTCTGAACCTTCTAAATTATCTGCAGTAGACAATTAACTTCTGATGATACGGATAAGCTATAAAATGTGTTAATTCATAACATAAATGGAAGAAACTTCTATTGTTGCCACCCAGTACATTTTTGTCATATTAAACTTTTTGTTGTTTGGATTCTTGTTGTGAGTTCTGTCACCGTAGCTAGTGTAAATCCTTATATCAGCTACTTTTGGTAACTTAATTGTTGGTAAAGATGTGAAGTATTTTCATCTTTTCAGAATAATATGTTACAACTTTTGGAGATTGCTATAGTTGGTGGGACTGATAATGAGTCCGATTCATTGCAATCCTGTTTGGTTGAGTCACTTATGGATCTCTTGCCAAATGAAGTGGTAAATCATGATGGTTTTGAATTGGAGAGCTACGATCAATGCCTTGCTCAAGGTGTGTCTTTATATATTTGG
The DNA here is from genome assembly GCA_023374045.1 of Limonium bicolor. Taxonomy (NCBI): domain Eukaryota; kingdom Viridiplantae; phylum Streptophyta; class Magnoliopsida; order Caryophyllales; family Plumbaginaceae; genus Limonium; species Limonium bicolor. Next base: position 248,147,823 of record CM041776.1, read on the forward strand.
TATGGCTCTCTACGTCTTAGATACTGTTTACCCTTGTACATTAATTGATGTTATTGAATTTCGTATTGATGCTGTAGGCTTCGGCTGCTCTAGTGACAAGCTATCAGTAGATAAACTTTTGACTTCATGGACTTCTGTGTCATTGCAACCTGATGTGCATATTTCTCAGCATACTCAGCCTTTTCTCCTTCACAATTCGGAGGTTTTGGTGTCATTCTCGTGGCATTATGCAGCTGTTCACTTGGGGATAATTCGAAGGCTCATTGGGTTAGCTGGAGTACTTGTAGACTCCCTGAAAATTTTGATGAGAAGGTATCTGGCCCATCCTTACGCAAGAAGTTGTCTTTGTGTTCAAGAATTCTAAAGTTGCTGAAGAAAATAATGGGCAATGTTCTGTATGTTGAACTAAATTCATCGTTGCTGGAGATTGTAGCCTCTTTTGCAGACACATTGTCTGGTCTCTTTAGATGTCGCTTTGATTTTGCAAACAGCCAAATTGCTTCCGAGAATAGCTATGAGAGCCTTGTGTTAGCGGTTCTAGAGGAATTTCATGATCTGGCTCCACTTCTGATATGCGATAAAGACATTGTTCACAGCATTAGAGTGTGTGTCGTTGCCTCTGTACTCGGTAATCTGGATTCTAGTGTATGGAGATATGATAAATCAGCTACATACTTGAAGCCTCCCTTGGTGTACTTTCCTCGCTGTGCTGTATATATCTTGAAATCCCTTGAAGATATTAACAGACAAGGATTTGAGATATGTTCTAAAAAAGAGTTGTGTAGTCCAGAAATTAACATTCAAGAATCTCAGAAGATCAATGCTTCTTGTCATGTTCAATCTCAAGAAATTCCACTGTGTCGGAATTACACACACAAGGAACTTTTGAAGATACTCTTTCCTTCTTCAGGCAAGTGGCTAGAGAATCTGATGAATCTTCTGCTGTTTCTGCATTCTGAAGGGATGAAGATGCAGCCTAAACTTGAAAGGTGTAGTTCTAGCGCATCAAAACTTGTTTGTGTTTCTGAAACGGAAACTACAGTTTCACAAGAAGATGAAGTTCTATTTGGGAATCTTTTTTCTGAGGGTGGTCGGTCCATTGGCTCAAATGACGGCTATGAATCTCATCCTGCTGCAAATTCGGGTTCTGGATCTTGTAACATGCCCCTACTAGCTGCTAGTGAGCTGCTAACTTTGCTTAAATCATGCATATTTTCTTCTGAAGAGCATGCTCATCTCTACAAGCTTGCTTGCTCCCATCTCTGCTCGAATCATATTGACATCCTGCTTGGTGTACTCAACTGTCGGAGCAGCTCATGTGATGATGCTGATCGAGTAGCAGCTATGTCTGACTTAAAGAAAGTGGAACAAATTCAAGAAATTTGCTTTCAGCTCTTGCGTTATCTCATCAGTCATCATTCTTTATCTAATGCATTGGAAGAGTACCTTGTGCAAAAGATTTCGAGAGTCGAGAATGGAGTCTTTGTGTGTAATGATCAGACACTTGCATTGCTTGCTATCTGTCTTACTTGTAAGAGAGGTTTGTCAGCTAGCCATTTAAGGAGTAAAGTTTACAGAGAGTTCGTAGGATTCATTGTTGAGAAGGGAAGATCTGTTTCTTCAGCTTGCCTCAGTGTCAAAGAAGTTGTAGAGTTTCTTCCATCTATTTTCCATATGGAGATCATTCTGATGGCTTTTCACATGTGCTCGGAAAATGAAAAGGTGGATTTGGCAGAGTTCACATTTTCTTCCCTGAAAGCTTGGGACACCCCTCCTCAAAATAGCACACAGTTATCATGCTGGGGTTTGTTGGTTTCACGTCTGATCATACTTCTAAGGCATATAATGTTCAATTCTTACTCATGTCCAGCATCATTGTTGGCTGATTTTAGGTTTAAGTTGGGAAGAGTGGAGCCGGGAGGATCACATTGTTATGACACAGGAAGCCATCATTTATGGGCTTCATTAGCTACATATTGTACCCAAGGTTTGTTTACTGATGAAGAGCCTGCCTTCAGCTCTTTGGTGGATCAACTTGTTGATTTTGTGCCTCTGCCAGCATCAATATTGAGGAGAGATTCAGCAAAGCATTGCTTGTTATTATCTTGGAATGACATCAGTGTTGCTTTCCGACAAATTTTAAGCTCATGGGAGGACAAGGAAGCTGTCTCGGTTGGAGATCTTATAATTGAAAGGTACATAATGTTGCTTTGCTGGGACATCCCAGCAATGGGATTGACAGTTGAGTACATGCTTCCTCTGTGGACTGCTGGTCATGCTGTTAAGATTTCGAACATGGAGTTCTTTGTTCACTTTTGCCACTTGTTCCTGTGCCATTATGATGTTGCAAATAAGAACATTGATCTCTCTAACTTGACTTTGGGTCTGGTTCAGCGTCTGCATGATAATTTGATCTCTAAGACCAACCAGAAGTTTGGTTGGAATTTTACAAGAAATGGTCAGTGGCTGTCACTGATACTGTCATTACTAAATTCTGGTCTCTGGAGATACTGTATGAAGAACGACATGCCTGGTGTGGACCCTTTCTGTGCACAACTTTCTTCTAGGGATTGTGAGTTTCTCAACCTTGGAGAAAGCATGGTTTATAAATTAGTAGAGACAAATAAGGTGTCTGAAATATTGAGAGTTCTGTCATCATTGTTAGTATCATATGCCGATGTGTATGACAAAGCTTTCTTGTGTACTCTTAACGAAAACCAATTATGTGGCAACTTTTCCCCGCTTCTGCTTCTCAAGCACACTGAATTTGATGAATGTGAGAGGGATGAGGTTACTAAGAATGTTGGTAATAGGCATTTGCGGGAGTCTGTTTGCAACATCATTTCAAAGCTAGATGCAAAACTCAGCAAAAAAGCTCCAGGCATCCTGTCTTCCAGCCTTTTGGAAAGCTTGTTTCATGGCTTTCCTTCCAATCATCAGACATGGAGTGGAATTCTTGTTTCTTCTGTCATCAGTATTAGGCGGATAATCTCTGTTCTTGATCTAATACTAAAGGTCAAAGGTTCGAAGGGTAGCATTGAAGTTGAGCCGCTGGTGCTTTATCAAATTCTTAATTCAGTGACGATATTCAAGTATGATAGGGTCTTTCAAAGTGTAAGCAGGAAATGTGAAGACATCTGTCTCCTTTTAAGCACTAGTCTAGGAAGGCCCGATTACAGCTTGATATTCCTGATGAGGCAGATGGAAGGATTTTTACACCAGATGAAAATTGGAGCATCAGATAATCCATATAGGATTGATCTAGTCATTACAAAAACTGTTGATATCATGGACAATCTTAGAAAAGATCCGTTGAAGATGCCTATTCTCAAGTTCCATTTAGGCTATGAGGATGCTTCTCAAGAGCTGCTGGACATGTATAGTTCAGAACACGGTGATCTCCTGGTTCTGATTACTTCACTGGATATATCAAACTCTGAGGCTGTGAATGTGAAGGTCCTCAACTTCTTTGTTGAACTTTTATCCGGAGATGTTTTCCCAAACTTGAAGCAGAAGCTACAAAAGCATTTCCTTGATATGGAGTTACCTCACCTGTCCAGGTGGTTGGAGAAGAGACTATTAGGTTTCTTTGCAGAAGATTCTAATGAAAAGCCTTGCACAAAAGACTCCAACCATGTCAGAGACTCAACCATGAACTTCATTCTGTGTCTAGCCTCTTTTTCTGATTCACTATCAAGGGAACTACTCGGCCATGTGCTTGAAGCATTGCTGATTTCACTTGAAACTGCATTTATCTCATGTGATATTTATGTAGCAAAAGCTTACTTCCATTTCATTATGCAACTTTTGAGAGATGAAGCATCATTGCGAGCCTTGTTGCATAGTGTTGTGCCGCTGATGGAGAAGATGACTGGTGACCAACATCAGCTCCAAGGTTTGAAGTTTCTCTTTAGCTTTTTGGAGACGATCCTAGGTGACTCTGGGTCTTCCAGAATGTTACATGTAAAAAGTGCAGGGAAATCTTCCTCAGTAAGTAGTGGTGGAACAGCTTCCTCTGCTTCTAGAATACTAACATCTGGCAAAAACTCTGAGACATTGGTTCTTTCTGCTAACCAGGAAGGAAGATCTGCATCTTTTGATTGTGACGCTATGTCTATTGATGAAGATGAAGACGATGGAACCTCTGATGGTGAAGTAGCTAGCATAGATAAGGAGGAGGAAGAGGACACCAATAGTGAAAGAGCCCTTGCTTCTAAAGTTTGCACCTTCACCTCTAGTGGGAGCAACTTCATGGAACAACATTGGTATTTCTGTTATACATGTGACTTAACAGTGTCAAAAGGATGTTGCTCTGTGTGTGCAAAAGTATGCCATCGTGGTCACCGTGTTGTGTACTCTCGGTCTAGTCGTTTCTTCTGTGATTGTGGAGCTGGTGGTGTGAGGGGAAGCACCTGTCAGTGTCTGAAGCCTAGGAAGTTTACAGGAAGTAACACTGTCAATTCTGCTCCGGTTAAGGCTGCTGGTAGTTTCCAGTCTCTCCTTCCTTTCTCTGATGAACGAGATCAACTTCCAGATAGTGACTCTGATGGAGATGAAGATATCGTTTCTGACACTGAGAGTGTGAGACTGGCTGTCCCAGGAGATATTCAAGGTGGAGTTCCCTTGCTTTATGAAGAGCTTGATGTTGAGGGACTGGTGCTCCGGCTCTGCACCTCATTGCTGCCCTCTATTACTTGCAAAAGGAAACAAGGTGATCTTACAGGGGATAAAGACATAGGTTTGGGAAAGGATAAAGTGATTTCTTACGGTTGTGATCTCCTACAGCTGAAGAAGTCCTACAAAAGTGGATCCCTTGACCTCAAGATTAAAACCGACTACTCAAATTCCAAGGAGCTTAAATCTTTGCTAGGCTCTGGTTCTCTTGTCAAATCATTACTCAGTGTTAGTGGTCGTGGTAGGCTTGCTGTTGGGGAAGGAGACAGAGTTGCCATTGTTGATGTTGGGCAGATGATTGGGCATGCTACAATTTCCTCGGTTACAGCAGACAAAACCAATGTGAAGCCACTTTCTAAGAATAATGTTCGCTTTGAAATTGTACATCTTATGTTCAACCCGCTGGTTGAGAATTATCTTGTCGTAGCTGGTTTGGAGGATTGCCAAGTATTCACTGTGAATACCCGGGGAGAGGTAACGGATCGCCTAGTCATTGAGCTAGCTCTTCAAGGTGCATATATCAGACGAGTTGAATGGGTACCTGGATCTCAAGTGCAGCTTATGGTTGTTACAAATAAGTTCGTCAAGATTTATGATCTCTCACAGGATAACATCAGCCCGTTGCACTACTTCACATTGCCCAGTGGCATGATTGTAGATGCAACCCTTTCTGTTCCTTGTCAGGGTAGGATGCTTCTTGTTGTTCTGCCAGAATTTGGAAGCTTGTATAAATTTGAGTTATGTAAGGAAAATAGTACCGGGACCAAAGAACTGGATGAAAAGATAGATATTCAGGGCAAAGATATTAAGGCAAAGGGTGCTTCTCTGTTTTGTTCGTCTACCCACAGACTATTTATTGTCTCCTATCAGGATGGAACAACCTTGATGGGAAGACTAAACCCTGATGCTACATCTTTATGTGAGGTGTCTGTGATTCATGAGAACGAGCAAGAGGGTAAGGGTTGCCCTGCTGGGCTTCATCACTGGAAAGAAATGTCACCTGGTAGTGGGTTATTTGTGTGCTTCTCTAGTATGAAACAGAATTCTGCACTTGCCCTGTCAATGCAGCCTCATGATATAGTTGCCCAAAATATCAGGCATGTAGTTAGCTCAAATTCACCTGTGGTTGGGGTAACTTCTTATAAGCCCATCTCCAAGGACAAATTTCACTGTCTTGTACTCCATGAAGATGGAAGCCTTCAGATATATGCCCTCATACAAGTGGGGGTGGATGCCATGACCAGTGCTACTTCTGAAAAAGTAAAGAAGCTAGGTACTAACATTCTGAGTAGCAAGGCCTACTCTGGAGCCAATCCTGAGTTTCCTCTAGATTTTTTTGAGAAAACTGTGTGCATAACCTCTGAGGTCAAGGTAAGCTGTGATTCCATCAGAAATGGTGATTCTGAAGGAGCAAAGCAAAGATTGGCAGCTGAGGATGGTTTTCTTGAGAGTGCCAGCCCTGATGGATTTAAGGTATTTCAACACAATTATATAACCTCGTTAACTGCAATCATTCTCTTTGGGCCATAATTGATGTTTCGCTTTTGAACAAATGTAGTTAAAATTTGATTCTACCTTTCTTAATGATACTTGAGAACTTCATGCTGATTGCATTCTTTTAGATGATTGTTGGTAGTGCGCATTGCTCTTTATATTCATAGACATTTTCTTTTCCTGAAGTTTATTTATTTGCGGCTATGATAATTTCGTGTGGAGAATTGAGTGTCATTTTGTGGGGGTGGCTATCTTATTGATAATATTGAAGGGGTTCCCGTCCTCTGTTTTTGCTATATTGTTTATTTAATGTGAGTAAATCTTCATATCTATATGTACCTTTTCAGATAACTGTATCAAACTCGAATCCAGATACTGTTATGGTTGGTATCCGTGTGCATGTGGGAAATTCATCTGCTACCTATATACCTGCCGATATAAGTATATTCCAGAGAGTTATTAAATTGGATGAAGGCATGAGGTGTTGGTATGACATTCCATTTACTGTTGCTGAGTCTCTTCTGGCCGATGAGGAGTTCACGATTTCTGTTGGCCCTACTTTTAGTGCTTCATCCTTTCCTAGAATAGACTCGTTGGAGGTTTATGGCCGTCCTAAGGATGAATTTGGGTGGAAAGAGAAAATGGATGCTTTGTTGGAAATGGAAGCTCGTGCTCTTGGATGTAACTCTTGGCTTGGAGGATCTAGGAAGAAGATGCAGTCAGTACAGTCTGCCCCTATTGAGGAACAAGTAGTTGCTGATGGTCTGAAACTATTGTCGACGCTATATACACCAGGAAAGACTCAGGGCTCTACCAAGGCTGAGGATATTAAAACAGAATTGAGCAAAGTTAGGTGTAAGAAGTTGCTTGAGATAATCTTTGAAAGTGACCGAGAACCACTGTTGCAGGCTGCAGCTTGTCGAGTCTTGCAGGCCATATTCCCTAAGAGGGAGATATATTACCAAGTATATCTCCTGTCCTCTATGCTACGTTTCTTGTTTTCTTTCTGTGCTGAAAAGCAGTTTGGTGAGTAAAGTACATATATAACCCTCAAAATTCTCTGTAGGTCAAAGATACCATGCGTCTGCTTGGTGTTGTAAATTCTACAGCTGTGCTTTTGTCAAGATTGGGAGCTGGTGGATCCGCAGCAGGATGGATAATTGAGGAGTTTACCGCTCAGATGCATGCTGTCTCAAAGATTGCTCTGCATCGCGGGTCAAATTTGACATTATTCCTTGAAATGAACGGTAATATCTGTTGTAAATTTCTTTATATTGAACAGTTGTGATATATCTCCACTAAAATTTGGCGTGTTTCCTTTTCTCTAGCACTCCACTATGAATGAGCAACTTTACACTGTGTTTGATGTTTTCACGTTCAATTCTGTAGGCTCTCAACTGGTGGACGGGCTGATGCAAATTCTTTGGGGCATATTGGAGATAGAGCCTCCAGATACTCAAACTATGAACAATATAGTCATGTCTTCTGTGGATCTTATTTACTGCTATGCTGAATGTCTTGCTGTTCTGGGGAAAGATAAATGTGGTTCTGTTTCTCCAGCTGTTGCTTATTTAAGAAAACTGTTATTTTATCCCAATGAAGCTGTCCAGACAGCTAGCAGGTAGCCCCTCTTTCCTTTGACTGGTATTGTCATGAAATCTGATTTGTGGTGTTAATTTATTTTGTTCTTTATATGTGCAGCCTTGCCATCTCATCAAGGTTGCTTCAGGTTCCATTCCCAAAGCAAACAATGTTAGCGGCTAATGAGGATGCAGCGGACAATGCAACATCTGCTTCTGCACATGCTGACATTGCAAGCTCTGCCAGAGGGAATGCTCAAGTCATGATTGAAGAGGATTCCATCACATCTTCGGTTCAGTACTGTTGTGATGGTTGTTCTACAGTTCCTATTCAAAGGACAAGGTGGCACTGCACTATCTGCCCTGACTTTGATTTATGTGAAGCGTGTTATCAAGTGTTGGATGCAGACCACCTGCCTGAGCCGCATACTAGGGACCATCCTATGACAGCAATTCCGATAGAGATGGAAACTTTAGGTGGAGATGGCCATGAAATTCATTTCTCTGCCGATGATTTAGGTGATTCAAACATTATGCAGGTCCCGACTGGTTCAAGCATGCAAATATCAAGTGGATCAATCCATGTATTGGAACCAAATGAGTTGGAAGAATTCCCATCTTCGAATAGTGACCCTGTGTCAATATCTGCATCTAAACGAGCTGTTAACTCTCTGCTGCTGTCTGAACTCCTTGCACAGCTTAGTGGATGGATGGATACAACCTCTGGCGTTCAAGCTATTCCGGTCATGCAGCTCTTCTATAGGTTATCATCTGCTGTTGGAGGGCCTTTTGTTAACAGCTCAAAGCCTGAAAACTTAGATTTGGAAAAACTGATAAGGTGGTTCTTGGATGAGATTAAGCTTAATAAGCCATTTGTGGCAACAAGTCGCTCTTCTTTCGGTGAAGTGACTATCCTTGTTTTTATGTTCTTTACCCTGATGCTGAGAAATTGGCACCAACCAGGCAGTGATGCCTCTGTTTCTAAGTTGGGCGGAACTTCTGATACTCATGATAAAAGCTATAGCCAGATTTTTTCTTCTGGCGCTCATAGCTCTCCATCTTGTTCAGATGATCAAGAAATGAATGACTTTGCATCCCAATTACTTCGAGCTTGTAATGCTCTTAGGCAACAACCTTTTCTTAACTATCTGATGGATATTCTGCTCCAGCTGGTCCACATCTTCAAAGCTCCAGCAGATGGTATTGAGGAATCTCATAGCACGCAACCTGGTTCTGGTTGTGGTGCTTTGCTTACAGTTCGTAGGGAGCTACCTGCTGGCAATTATTCTCCATTTTTCTCAGATTCATATGCTAAAGCACACCGGTCAGACATCTTTGTTGACTACCACAGACTTCTGTTGGAGAACACTTTTCGCTTGGTCTACTGTTTAGTCCGCCCTGAGAAGCATGACAAAACTGGAGACAAAGAAAAGGTTTACAAGATCCCATCTTGCAGAGACTTGAAGCTCGATGGATATCAGGATGTTCTTTGCAGTTACATCAATAATCATAATACATCTTTCATAAGGAGGTATGCGAGAAGGCTCTTTCTTCATTTATGTGGTAGTAAGTCTCACTATTACAGTGTTCGCGACTCTTGGCAATTTTCAAGTGAGCTTAAGAGTCTCCACAAGCATATCAGTAAGTCAGGCGGTCTACTGAATCCTATCTCGTATGAGAGGAGTGTCAAGGTCTTTAAGTGCTTGTCTACTATGGCTGATGTTGCTGCATCACGACCTCGAAACTGGCAGAAGCACTGTCTGAGGCATGGAGATGTTTTACCCTTTTTGGTTAATTGGATATTCTGTCTTGGGGAAGAATCTGTGGTTCAGACTCTCCGGCTTTTGAGCTTAGCCTTTTATACTGGCAAGGATCTGAGTCACTCTTATCTGAAAAACGAAACTGGAGAAGCTGGACTAAGCTCAAATAAATCTGCCTCTCAATCTCAGGATTCCAAGAAGAAAAAGAAAAGTGATGATGGGGTTGAATCTGGCTCTGATAAGTCCTGTTTGGATATGGAAGCTGCTGTTGATGTCTTTGCTGATAGGGGGAGTGAAGGTTTGATCCAGTTTATTGATTGCTTTCTCCTGGAGTGGAACTCGAACGCCGTGCGTGCTGAAGCAAAGACTACTCTTTTTGGCATCTGGCACCATGGAAAGCACGTTCTTAAAGAGGCCATGTTGACCGCTCTTTTGCAGAGGATTAAATCTTTGCCATCGTATGGACAGAACATTACAGAGTATACCGAATTGCTGACATTGCTTATCAAAGCCCCTGATGTCAATTCAAAGCAGCAGAGTAGTGAACTTCTAGACCGATGCTTGACCTTCAACGTGGTGCAGTCTATCTTTGAGACTCTTCACACACAGAATGAACTGTTGGCTAACCATCCCAATTCTCGCATATACAACACTCTAAGCAGTCTTGTAGAATTTGATGGGTATTATCTTGAGAGTGAGCCTTGTGTTGCTTGCAGTTTCCCAGAGGTGTCATACAGCCGTATGAAGCTTGAAAGTTTGAAGTCAGAATCAAAGTTCACTGACAACCGCATCATAGTGAAATGCACAGGGAGCTTCACCATTCAGTGTGTGACAATGAATGTTCATGATGCTAGGAAGTCCAAGTCAGTGAAAGTATTGAACTTATACTACAATAATAGACCCGTTTCTGACCTGTCAGAGTTGAAAAATAATTGGTCACTCTGGAAACGTGCGAAAAGTTGCCACCTCTCTTTCAATCAAACTGAGCTGAAAGTGGATTTCCCTATTCCAATCACTGCTTGCAATTTCATGATTGAACTGGATTCCTTTTACGAAAATCTTCAAGCTTCATCAATGGAACCATTGCAGTGCCCAAGGTGCAGCCGACCTGTAACGGACAGGCACGGTATATGCAGTAATTGTCATGAGAATGCGTACCAGTGCAGGCAGTGCAGAAACATCAATTATGAGAATCTGGATTCATTTCTGTGCAATGAGTGCGGGTACAGTAAATACGGTCGATTTGAATTCAGTTTCTTGGCAAAACCTAGTTTTACGTTTGACACTATGGAGAATGATGATGATATGAAGCGGGGTTTGGCGGCCATAGAATCTGAATCAGAAAATGCTCATCGAAGGTATCAACAACTTCTGGGCTTTAAGAAGCCTCTGCTCAAAATTGTAAATAGTGTTGGTGAGAATGAGATGGACTCCCAGCAGAAGGATTCTGTGCAGCAGATGATGGTATCTTTGCCAGGACCATCAATGAAAGTTAGTCGCAAGATTGCACTTCTTGGTGTTCTTTATGGTGAGAAGTGCAAAGCAGCTTTCGACTCTGTGAGCAAAAGTGTGCAGACATTGCAAGGGCTGCGCCGCGTTTTAATGAATTACTTGTATAAGAAATATTCTGACAGTACAGCAGCACCTTCGAGGCTAGTTGTTTCTAGGTCACCCAATAGCTGCTATGGCTGTGCTACTACCTTTGTGACACAGTGCCTGGAGATATTACAACTGTTAGCAAAGCATGCTAGTTCCAGGAAACAACTTGTATCGGCTGGAATTTTGACTGAGTTATTTGAAAATAACATTCATCAGGGCCCCAAATCAGCTCGTGTGCAGGCAAGGGCTGTGCTTTGTGTATTTTCTGAGGGTGATATGAATGCTGTTTTAGAAGTGAATAAACTGATACAGAAGAAGGTTTTGTATTGTCTCGAGCATCATCGATCTATGGATATCTCTGTCACTACTCGCGAAGAGATGCTCTTGCTCTCAGAGGTATGTTCTTTGCCTGATGAACACTGGGAATCAAGGCTGCGTATTGTCTTCCAGTTATTATTTACTTCCATTAAACTGGGATCTAACCATCCTGCTATATCTGAGCATGTGATCCTTCCATGCCTGAGGATAGTCTCTCAAGCATGCACCCCTCCCAAGCCGGACACGTTGGAAAAGGAAACAGCTGGAAAATCTGGGCCCTTTTCGTCTAGGGATGAAAATAGTGGAATCAATAATGGGACTAAGCCTGCACTAGAGCTTGATAGGAAGTGGGATGGCTCTCAGAAGCCTCATGATATCCAGTTATTGAGCTATTCAGAATGGGAGAAGGGTGCATCATATCTTGATTTTATAAGGAGGCAGTATAAAGTATCCCAAACTGTGAAAGGTGCTGGGCAGAGGTCACGTGCTCAAAGGCATGATTATTTAACGTTGAAATATGTTCTCAGATGGAAACGCCGAGCTTCTAGGAGTGACAAGAATAATTTGTCATCCTTTGAACTCGGGTCATGGGTTTCTGGCCTCATACTAAGTGCCTGTTCTCAATCAATAAGGTCTGAAATGTGCATTTTGATAAACCTGCTCTGTGCCCAGAGCCCGTCAAGACGGTATCGTTTGTTGAATCTACTCTTAACCTGGTTACCAGAAACTCTTACTGCCGCTGAAAGTGCAACTGAGTATTTCGAATTGCTGTTCAAGATGATAGAAACTGAAGATGCTCGCTTGTTTCTCACTGCAAGGGGATGCTTGACTACCATTTGCAAACTAGTTACTCAAGAAGTGAGTAATATAGAGTCCCTAGAGAGGAGTCTGCGCATTGACATCTCACAGGGTTTTATACTACACAAGTTAATTGAGCTACTGGATAAATTTTTGGAGGTTCCAAATATTAGAGCGAGGTAAGTATCAAATTAATTGGGTTAGTAAATATCATTAGGCTTGTCATTTAATATGCAAGTTTGGCTCATTTTAATTATTCTTCTTGTACCAGGTTTATGCGCAACAATTTGCTTTCAGAAGTCCTTGAGGCACTGATTGTCATCCGAGGCTTGGTAGTGCAGAAAACAAAGTTGATAAGTGATTGCAACAGGCGTCTGAAGGATCTTTTGGATGGTCTTCTGCAAGAGAGTAGTGAAAACAAAAGGCAATTTATACGGGCATGCATCTGTGGGTTGCAAGTACATGGAGATGAAAAGAAAGGGCAGACGTCACTGGTAAGTCCACCCAAATCTAGAAACCTTGATTATGTGACCTTTGTTGCCAGCCTATGACAATTTTGGCTAGACTATTTGACTAACATTTGTTTTGTTTTCAGTTCATTTTGGAGCAGCTATGCAATTTAATTTGCCCATCAAAACCTGAGCCTGTTTACCTTCTAATACTTAACAAGGCTCACACTCAAGAAGAGTTCATCAGGGGCTCTATGACCAAAAATCCATATTCCAGTGCCGAGGTTGGTCCTTTAATGCGAGATGTCAAAAATAAAATTTGTCACCAACTGGATATGTTAGGGTTGGTCGAAGATGACTATGGTATGGAACTGCTGGTAGCTGGAAATATTATCTCTCTTGATCTCAGTGTGGCTCTGGTCTATGAGCAAGTATGGAGGAAGTCTAGTCAAGCCTCTAGTAGCATAGTAAATGCAACCATGTTATCTTCTGCTGCTGCCCCATCTGCAAGGGACTGCCCTCCTATGATAGTGACATACCGGCTTCAGGTGTGTTTATCCTTTTAAAAGTTAGTAAATCACCGTTAGTGTCATTTTAAGATTGTATCTATATTTGTTATGCAATCCTATCAGCGTTAGACTGGAGTGTATGTCCATCACTTTCCTGTCTTCCTTTTCTACCTTTTTCTTGTGTGTAATCGTTGTGCACTAACTAGCTACTGAATGTCTGTGCTCTCTTTCTCACCTCACTATTTGTCCTTGAATTGATGGTATGCTGGTTTTCTTGTTATGGTTGTTATTGCTGGTCATGTGGATAATCACTGTTGGCAGTTAACTAGTGGTACTTAATTCATGTCTTATCTGAAAGCCTGATGTGTGGTATTCTATTCATTACTAATGACAGGGTCTAGATGGTGAAGCTACTGAGCCGATGATCAAGGAATTGGAGGAAGATAGAGAAGAGACCCAAGATCCAGAGGTTGAATTTGCAATAGCAGGTGCTGTGAGAGAGTATGGTGGGCTGGAAATTATCTTGGATATGATAAAGGTTCGTTTAATTTATTTCTTTATGTTTCTTGATGGCTAACTCTCATCATGCTGCTGATTTTAGAAGCTCTATGCAGTTTCCAGCTTACTCATGCAACTAATCAGTTACTCTTTCAAGTTTAATAACACATGTTTCTTTGCTTGAATATGCAGCGCATGCGAGATGATCTGAAGTCCAATCATGAGCAGTTCATAGCAGTTCTTAATCTCCTTGGACATTGCTGTAAAATAAGAGAAAACAGAACAGCATTATTAAGGCTTGGGGCTTTGGGCTTGCTTCTTGAAACAGCAAGACGTGCCTTTTCTGTGGATGCCATGGAGCCTGCTGAGGGCATTCTTCTCATTGTTGAATCTCTTACCCTGGAAGCAAATGATAGTGACAACACCAGCATTGCTCAGGGTGGTTCAACTGTTTCAACTGAAGAATCAGGGGCTAGTGAACAAGCCAAAAAAATTGTGCTCATGTTCTTGGAAAGACTATCCCAACCTATGGGTTCTAAGAAATCTAGTAAGCAGCAAAGGAATACGGAGATGGTAGCGAGAATCTTGCCCTATTTGACTTATGGGGAGCCGATAGCTATGGAGGCACTAATCCAACATTTTGATCCATATTTTCATGATTGGAAGGAATTTGACCGGTTACAAAAGCAACATGAAGAAGATCCCAAGGACGAGGAGATTGCCCTGCTAGCCACTAAGCAGCGGTTTGCAGTGGAGAACTTTGTCAGGGTGTCCGAGTCATTGAAGACAAGTTCTTGTGGGGAGAGATTGAAAGATATTATATTGGAGAAAGGGATAACCGGGGTAGCAGTCAAGTACCTGAGAGAAACTTTTGCAGTGGTTGGTCAGCCTGGTTACAAGTCTAGCTCTGAGTGGGTAATGGGGCTTAGATTGTCGTCTGTTCCTCTGATTTTATCTATGCTCAGGGGACTATCGATGGGCCACATGGCCACTCAGATGTGCATCGATGAGGGGAGCATATTACCTGTTCTTCACGCACTGGAAGGAGTCTCTGGAGAAAATGAAGTTGGAGCAAGAGCAGAGAACTTGCTCGACACTTTATCAGATAAGGAGTGCAATGGAGATGGATTTTTGGGAGAGAGGGTTCGGGAGCTGAGAAATGCAACTAAGGATGAGATGAGGCGCCGTGCTCTGAAGAAGAGGGAAGAACTACTTCAGGTATCGACCATTAATTGATTCTTGCAGTCCGTTTCATTTCATTTGTCATGCACAGTTTAGACCAATAACAATGTATGTTTAAACATGGGAGCACAACTCCTCTGCTGGGGCATCATCAATGAATATGTACTAGTTATGTCATTGGTGCTTTTTGGTCATTCTTTACTAGAACTTCGGTTCGTGTGGGAGATTGAAATGTTCGAAATGGTTGGGCAGAACTCAATTGGCTGCATCACATTCTTAATTATAAATCTATAATCAAAATTTAAGGTGACTTTGCTTATTTTGTTTCTCCAAAACATGTATGCAACTCTTCTTGGTTTTGTTGGGATAGGGGCTTGGAATGCGGCGAGAACTATCATCAGATGGTGGAGAGCGGATTATTGTATCTCGGCCAAACCTTGAAGGCCTTGAAGATGTAGAAGAGGAAGAAGATGGGTTTGCATGTATGGTATGCAGAGAAGGTTACAGGTTGAGAGCCAACGACTTGCTTGGTGTTTACTCATACAGTAAGAGAGTAAACCTTGGTGTTGGAACCTCAGGGGGGTCACGTGGAGAGTGCGTATATACAACTGTGAGCCATTTCAATATGATACATTTTCAGTGTCACCAGGAGGCAAAGAGAGCTGATGCAGGACTGAAGGCACCTAAGAAAGAGTGGGATGGGGCCACACTCCGTAACAACGAGACTCTGTGCAATTCCTTATTTCCTGTGAGGGGTCCTTGCGTTCCGTTGGCTCAGTACGTGAGATATGTTGATCTTCACTGGGACAACCTCAATGCTCTTGGGCGTGCTGATGGTAGTCGTCTTCGACTCCTGATATATGACATTGTTCTGGTATGGTTTCTGGTCCTTCCCTTGTCTGCATCTTAATAGTATCAAGTTTGCTGCACTAGTAGTGTATGGACTGGACTTTGGTATCTAACCCATGTCTCTTCCATCTTCTCAGATGCTTGCCCGTTTTGCGACCGGAGCATCATTCAGCACAGATAGCAAAGGTGGTGGAAAAGAGAGCAACTCCAAGTTCCTCCCATTTATGGTCCAAATGGCACGACACCTGCTTGACCACCAGGGAAGCTCTTCACACCGCCGTACAATGGCAAGAGCAGTCTCCACGTACCTGGCCTCTGACTCACGACCACTGGGGTCTCAAAGCCCACCACCATCACCATCTCCCGGACAGAATGAGGAGAGCGTACAGTTTATGATGGTTAATTCTCTTCTCTGCGAATCCTATGAGGCCTGGCTTCAGCATCGCCGCACCTTCTTACTTCGTGGGATCTATCATGCATACATGCAACACAAACACAGTCGATCAAACCCACCTCGAGGCACACCTTCAAGCCAGCTCACTCTCTCCCAATCAGAATCATCTGTCAGTTCATCATCTGATGATTTACTTTCAATAGTTCGACCCATGCTAGTATATACTGGCTTGATTGAGCAGCTACAGCATTTCTTCAAGGTCCGCAAACCATCTTCAGGATCTGCGTCTACTAGTAAGAAGTCGCCTGGGCAACCATTAGAAGGGGAGGATTTAGAGCCTTGGGAAGTCTCAATGAAGGAAAAATTACTGAATATGACGGAGATGGTTGGTTTTTCTAAGGAGCTGCTTTCGTGGATTGAGGATATGAGCTCAGCTGGGGATTTGCAGGAAGCGTTTGATGTGATTGGAGCTTTGACGGATGTGTTTTCTGGAGGTTTTTCCAGTTGCGAGGAGTTCGTGCGCGCAGCCATTAACGCTGGTAAAGGTTAAAGCATTGTACAAGCAACGTACATAGTGTTTTCATCAGTGTTGTATCTACCTGTTCATTAGAAACTGAATTTTTTATCAATATCAGATGCCTACAAGTTTGAGTACAGCAATATTGTTCAATTTCTGACATACTCCACTGAACAGCGGATGTATTTTCCGGAGGCTTTTGTCCCTTGCCAGAAAGTTTTGATGTAGAATACAAATGAGCTGAAAGTTCTTTCTTTTGGTTTACCTCTGCTAGTAATCTAAATCGTATCGAAACCGAAAGCAATGAAAAAAAATAGTTGTTGTCTAATCTCCTGCGGAGTGAAGGTAGAAGGTGCTCTAGCACCACATAGTACTTTAGCCAAACTTTGTTTCTAGTGCGAACAGCTGATGGTTATTTACCTCTATTTCAATGAAATGATCCGAATAAGGTACTTATACATGTAAAACAACTCAAAAGCGTCCCACTCTGTCACTGAGCAGAGCTTTGACCTATTGCGGTTTGGTTTTGGACAATGATGTTTTTTTTTTTGATAATTTGGGCTATTCAGCCAATATATTAAGATGAAAAGATGGATGTGATTTGGTGGGCCTCAATAAAACCTCTCTAAGCAAAACCCAGTGGGAAAAAGCATAGAGAGGAAAAAGAGTACCCCACATCCAATTATAAACCTAATAACCAACTAACGAGAGGAGAAAATAAATAAACAGTGTAACATGTTCGCAGCAAAAACATGAGGGAAACCGAAAGAGAAGAGCTTCTAAAATCAACATTCATTAGTCTAAAAAATCCCTTAAGGAGGAGGCCTCGATGAAAGCTTCGTATGAGAGTGCCAGGTCCTTCCACCATGTTTTCGTCCACCGCCAGATACCCAACTTAATCTGCACCACCGTCCGCTCAATCACTAAGGATTCGGATTGGAAAACGGCCTTATTTCGACATAGCCACACATGGTAAATACCGTAACATAGTGTGGTTCTCCAAACACGTTTAGCTTTTCTTCCTAGACTAATAGCGAACCAGTCCCGGTAGATTTCCACTGCTGTAGCTTTGAAGGGGAAACGAATGTTCCACCACGTCAAAAGTCGCTCCCATATATTCGCAACTGACGGGCACAAGAAAATCACATGTACCAAGGTTTCCATTGAAATATTACACCATGGGCATCTACATTGACCAATTGGGATCAAATCTCTTTCAAATAGTATCTCTCTGGTGATCAGGCCACGCATGAGCATTAGCCACAAGGTTACCTCGACACGTGGCGCACAAAAGCCCTTCCACATTTGCTTCCAATTCAGGTTGTCAGCCACCGCCATCTCTGTTGCTTGTGCGGTTATCAAAGTACTGGTAACATCTTTAACAATGGATATGCTATTTTTTGGGATCCAGGTAACTTCATCCTCCTGATTAAGCGACGACAGCTTCTTATCCAGGGCAGTCTCCAATACTGCAAGCATGTTTTTCTCGAACTCAAATAGCTGTCGACGCCATTTTAAATTCCATTCCCACTCACCATTTGCCCAGCGCCCCATACTAGCAATATTGTGATCTTGTTGTAGGCTAACTTGGAATAACATGGGGAATTTTTCTTTCAAGACTCCCACCAAGGACCACCGATCATGCCAAAAAATAATATCATGACCACTTTTCAGGTTCACGCTGATCTGCTCCGCTAATATATTTTCGCACCTGAGTGTCGTTTGACGTTGCCTTGGCAATTGCCGCCCACAACCCATTTAGACTACCAGATTGTGGGAGATCTTCTCCTGTATGTACACCGTTTCTGATGTGATAAATAGACCGGATTGTGCGATTCCACAATGAAGACCGGTTGTGTGCAAGGCGCCATCTCCATTTGGACAGAAAAGCAAGATTTTTGATTTGTAGATCCGTAAAGCCAAGGCCCCCGACCTCTTTTGGCCTTGCCATTTTAGACCACGCAACTGTGGTCAAGAACCTGTTATTACTCTTCCCCCAAAAAAATTGTCTCTGCAGCGATACCAGTTTACACCGAACTTTTCTTGGGATAACAAACAGGCTGCAATAGTAAAGGGGGACAGCCTCTAATACTGACCTTATGAGAACTGCACGTCTGGCTTTGGAAAGGTTGGTTGCTTTCCAATTCGAGAGTTTCATCTTGATTTTATCTATCACCGGATCCCATGTCGAGACTCTTCGAGGATTTGCGCCCAATGGGCATCCAAGATAAGTACTCGGGAGGTTTGCCAGCTGGCAACCGAAAATCTCAACCACCATCTCCTTTTCTTCTTCACTCGCGTTGATGCAGAAAGCCATTGATTTCTCCATATTTAACCTGAGGCCACTCATTTCCGCAAAGATGACAAGTAACCTATGTAGTTGCATGAGATCATTCTTTTTGACTTCACTAAACAACATTACGTCGTCAGCAAATTGCAAGTGTGTCACTCTCACTTGCCTAGCACCCACCTTTAGGCCTTCAAATTCATGGTTTTCTACCACACTTTTTATTATCCAATTTAGAGCTTCCGCAATGATTACAAAAAGTGAGGGAGAGAGTGGGTCACCTTGCCGTAGCCCCCGGTTAGGGGAAAAAGGTTTGGTAGGAGATCCGTTTACCAGTATTGATATTCTTGCCGTCGTGACGCACTCTTTCATCCACTTCTTCCATGTATGCCCAAATCCCAAGCAGTCTAACATCATGTCTAAAAAATCCCACGATACACAGTCATAAGCCTTTTTTAGATCGATTTTGAGTAGAACTCCTTTCCTTAGGGTCTTCTTTAACCATGTCAACACTTCATTTGCGATAAAAGGGCCTTCCAGAATACTTCTTCCTTTGACGAAACCTGACTGTGTCTCGCCAATGAGTTTGGGCAGGAGTGTGCTCAGGCGGCTATTCAAGATCTTTGCAACTACTTTGTACAAACACCCAATCATATAGATCGGACGGTAGTCTTCCAGTCGGGATGCTTCCTGTTTTTTTGGAATTAATGCTATCCATGTGATATTGCTTCCCCTTTCCAATTTTGATGTGGCAAAGAATTTTTGAATGTCACGTACAAAGTCCTTCCCTATTACCTGCCACATTGCTTTGATGAAGCGCATGTTATACCCGTCACAACCTGGTGCCTTACTACTATCACAATTACGGATCGTCTCTTTGATTTCTGCCAAAGTAGGTGGACTCTCTAACTGGCGAGCTTCATGTACCGAGAGGCTGGGATGGGAAGAGAATGGAGGTCGAATTTTTGATACCCGGCCCTGTTGATACAGATTCTTGTAGTAATCAACGATCAGATCCTTGATTGCAGATGGGGTGTCAACTACACCGTTGTCCGTTACCAAAACAGGTGATGAGTTTTCTTCTTCTGTTAAGGGTCGCTTTCCTATGAAAATATCTCGTGTTGTTGTCTATTTCCTTCATCCACTTATCACGAGATAATTGCCTCCAGTATATTTCACTGTCCCGCTCAACTTTCTCCAGTAGCCCCATAGCTCTTCTTCTCTCGGTCTCAGTCTGAGCGGTAATATCACCTTCTTCAATTTTTTCCTCAATTTTCCTCAAGTCATTTTGGCTGTCATTAATCTTTTGACTCATATCACCGAAGACCTCCCTGTTCCATGTTCTCAAAGCTTGTTTCAGTTTCTTCAGTTTACCCAATACTGTTCCATACTTCAGGTTGTTCCATTCTTTTTCCACAAACTGCCCAAAACCTGGATGTTCCAACCAGAAGGCCATCGACCTGAATGGTTTCGGACCCCAGTTGATCTTTCCCGTGGATAGGAGTAAGAATCGGTGGTCAGAGAATATCCACTCTGTTGACCGAAGCCTTACGTCGGCATGTTGGGCTAACCAATCGTGTGAGGCAAAAATTCTATCTATCTTGCTAAAAGACCCACCACCGTTCCATGTAAATTTTGCATCATGTAATTGTATCTCGACTAACTGCATGTCATTCACCCATGAAGCAAAATCTATCATACCTCTGGTGTGTCGATTGCTGTGTAACGGTAGTCTCTCTTCCGGTGCGAGAACTTCGTTGAAATCTCCTGCAATCAAGACTTCTGATTGCCAGTTTGTACTCTGTTGCTTCAGCTCATCAAATAATATTCTTCTTTCAGTAGTATCGCATGGTGCATACACTACAACCAGTGTGTTGTCGGTTCCATCCTCTAGATTTTTTAGGTGCAAACTCATCCAGCGAGACCCTTTTACTATGTTTTTGACCTCGACCTCCTCTTCACACCATAGCACAATCACACCCCCAGACCTTCCAATGCTCGGGACTTCCTCCCATGCCATACTGCTCTTTTTCCTACCCCAAAAATATGGAATTTTTTGTGCTGCAGACCTACTCTGCTTTGTTTCTACCAATCCCAGAATTGATATATTTTGGCTGCGAACCTCCTCCCTAATTCTCCATTGTTTTTCTTTGGGGCCCATGCCTCGGACATTTTGGAACCCCAACCTCGTCACTAGCTCCTTGGCTAGTTACCCGCATGGGGCTTTAGTTGCTCCTGGATATTGAGTTTTGTCTGTTCTGGGTCTTGGACTTGACATCCCAGTCTCTGCATCAAATTGAGACACTCTTCTGCCTCAGCTTCAATGTTGATTATCTTCCCATTTACGTTACGCGCTTGACTTTGTGTTTTATTTATGGTGCTTGGTGATGTATTGTGGAACAGCTCCACGAATAATTTTATTCCTCCCTCTCCATCTGGGTTGTATACTTTCTTGGCATGTCGCGGGGTTATATTGCGGGATGTGCCCATGCAGATGCTACCTGACCCGGACTGGTTGGCTTTATTTGAGGTCTCGAGTCTCAATCGGCTATCCACATCCTTATTGGAATTAATTAAATTTTGTGACTGCATGATTTGCATGGGTGTATTCTCACTTCCCGACGCAAGCTTTTCATTATCTGATCCCGACATTCCTTTCAGATTCTCAATTGTCTCGGGAATGACCAATTCGGCTTCCGCTCTCTCTCCTATCAGCGCCTGTTGTGTCTTATTCTCGAGAGATAATAAATCCTCTGGCGTTTTAACAGCCTCGCTGTCAATAGGGATTTGTGCTGGGCCCTCCTTGAACAAGTGATCAAGATCCAATGATTGTGTCTCTTCGTTTATGTGTGTCATATTTTCTTTTCCTGGGGTATTAGCGCCTTCTGGGTTCTCTGTACTGCCTCGGGACTCCTCTTGGCAGTCCTGTTGCTTGTCTCTTCCATTTCCCGGATGGTCAACGTTTTCGCTGTTGTGTTGACTTTGTTCATCACCTGTTTCTGCCCTTGGCATTTGGATGATGCTGTCGGAATGATCCGCATGTCTGCTGCTGAGCATTTGAGTATCAATTTCGACTAAACTCACTGGATAGCTGATCTCATCAAACTGACCTTGATTTTCCAGTTTATTAGTTGTAGGGATGAGGTTTCAATTTGGATTCGGATTTCAGCGTTTTCCACTAACTGGCTATCTTCTTCCTCAATTTTCAATACGTCTCCCACCGTTTGTGCGATCTTGCGTATGTTTACCTTGTTCCATGCATGAAGAGGGACACCCCTGACCACTATCCTGGTCCTTCGTTTTTCAACTTGATCGCTTACATCCCATTTACGGATATCCATTCCTTCAGGTTCTTTGCCTTTCGATTGTGCTGTCTTCACAACCTCATCGGCCTCTTGGAGAGTGTTGAACACCATGAGAAATTTCTTTCTCGAAAGATCCAGGAGTCCTGATAAGTTTGGCCATCTGTTCTGTAGAAACTCCAATGCTTCTTTAGGGTTCTTCTCTCCCGGCATGGTGACAACCGCGCATTTGGACAGGCATCTCATCATTTCTTTGTCTGACGTGAGATTTACAGATAGCCTTGTTTTGACATTGCTGTGATCCTTTTGGCTAGGATTATTGCGGTTCCAACTCTTCTGATCTCGTGAGGTTCCTTTGTGATGGCTTGGGTGATGGCTAACTCCAACAGAGTTGATTTGTTTGGATTTGGAGCCTTGGAACTCCATTCTAGCCCATAACCTATCCTCGTTGATGTTCCAGCCGCTTATCCCTTCGATTACTCTTCTCGCATCTTCTACATGGTTAACGTCAACGAAGGCACAGGCCTTAGGATTTCTCTTTCTGCGTTTTCTGCTGAAATACCCCTAAATTAATTTAAATTAATTTAGGGGATTTCTTTTATTAAACCTTTAATAATACTATTAAGTATTAAATTATTATATGGAATGAGGAATGTTAAATTATTATATGGAATTATGAATATTAAATTATTATATGGGGTTGTGAAATTTATTTAGGGGTTTTCTCCTAATTATTATATATTATTATATAGTATTATGAATTTAATAATAAGATTTATAAGTCAATAAATCTTGAGAAAATTATTAAACACTCCAAATATATTATAAAGATTTTAGAAAGTGTTGGAACATTGTTTTGAAATATAAAGTCAATATAAAATTCTAGAAACCTTAAAGCTTATTAAGCCTTGCTAGAGTTGACTTTTTGAGAATGGTCAAACCAGGTCATGAAACCTATACCAATAAATAGGTTATGAAAAACCATGAAGATCGATAAAAATAACGTCAAAAACGGATCATCCTAGCCAAAGTTATGCTAGTTTGAAGTTTAGAGCCAAAATTTTATAACTGCCACGTGTCAGCCTCTCGTGCGCCCAACACTTGGTCAATTCTATCTCCTTGTTTTTCTCCAACAATCATCCGATTTTGACCTAACTTGTGACGGCTATATCTCACTCGTTACTTCGAATTTCCCAGTGCCGTCTTCTCTATTCTTTTCTCCTTAATTCCCTCTTTACAACCATAACTCATACAAGCCCTAACTCATTCTACATCGACGGGAAAGTTGATCCAAAGTTGCCAGCTTTCGAGTTCGTAACCCAGATTCCAGTTTTCATTCGATTTCAGGTAAAGTTCGTCTTGCCATAACTTCCTCGTCTTTCAACCAAATTTCGATTTCTATAGCTCGTTGTGTAGATCTCTAATCCATCTAACTTTCATGTTTATTCCCAAGCCTGATTCGTAACCGTTTGGAAGATATAGTCGCCCAAAGTCTCTGATTTTTCAGCACATAAAATCATAGAAAAACGACAGGTAAACTCGTAACTTTCGGGTCAATTTTCTTTCGGTATAATGCAAGTTAGATTGAGTTCTTGTTATCTGTGTAGATCTATGTCCCATATTTCGATTGAGCCAAAGAACAAAGTCTAACTCAATCTGTACCCCAAGTTATAGAGTCGCAAAGTAGGCTACCCAAACGGTCAAGCTCGAACAGTTTTCCAGAACCCGATCTTGAAATCGCTTCGATTCGAGCAATTCCGGTGAGTTCCGATTAAATTGCTCCGATAATGTTGTTCGTAGTTTGTTTTCGACCTAACCCATGTTTTAATTGAATCAATTACGTGCCATATTAAGGAATTCGTCGGATTTGTTTTCGAATTAAACTCAGAAACTAATAAGAACCCTAACTCTCGAATCAAATTCGAATCTTGATGAACTCTGCATTAAAATTGGGGAAATCGGTACCAATAGAACCGAAATTTGATTACGAATCCATAGAAACAAAAATCACTCAATTTCGTTCTGTAGATTAGGAGTTATCATCGATTTAGTACTCGGGTCGCAATTTATATCGGGGAAGAACTTGAGTTTCAGGGACCGTCCGATCAGAGTTTAAAGGATTGGACGGTCCAGATTAGATCTGGCGATTTAAAGTTGTTTTAGGCTTAAGTAATGTATTTAGTAGTTAGATTTATAAGGAGTTTGTAAATAGAAATTAGATACTTAAATCTTTAAACCTTTAATTAGATGAAACTAGGTTACATAAGAGATTATATTGATTTACCTTTTGACACTGGAAATATAATGTGTCATTTGAATATAAGGTATGGAGATTGTTCAGAATATATTATCTTATTAAGTAATTGACAATTTCACTTATGAACCGGAATTTAATTTTTTGATAAATTCTAACCTCATGCTAGATATAATGTCCATCCTAAATACAATAAGGAAATTAATTTATTAAGTTATGCTTTTGAAACTTTAGGTTTGTAAACAATATAAAATGTATTTAAGACTTGAGTTTAACGAAGTTTAATATAAGGATTCCATGGTCTATAGAGAGAATGTGTGTAAAAGTAAAACAGTTAGGGAATTAAATGTAAGTAAGGATACATAAAAGGTTATCTTAAAACACCTTATTATAAAGTTATGGTTAAGTAAATGATGTACCTTGTGAATACTAATGTAAGAGTTCGTTAAGTCTAAGTTAACTATAATATAGTTGTTTCAATATGAGAGGTAATTCAACATCTTATGACAGATTATTAGACAGTTTAATAGGAAGTCCTTCTGAACTAAGGATATGATAATTGAGTTTAGTGGCTCAACTAAGTTAATAAAATGTGTCTACAACACTATGATTCCAATATACAAGATGTAGATCTTAATTAAGTTAAGGGGGAACCTAATCATGATGGTTTATTTGGTAATATTGATAAAGTACATAATCATTACATTGTGAATTAATAGTATAGTATTCTAAGATAAACCTATTATAGGTCATGAGACGATGTTTATTCTAAAGTAAGAATAAAATTATTGAGCTTAAGAATTGTTATTGAAATTCTAAGATTGGTTGAATAACATATAATACACTTATTGTTATAAAGGTTTTTATGTAGGAATTATGGTTAAGTATGGTAAAGTGGATAAGGGTGGAACAATTAACAGTGTTAGTAAAATACATTCCTTGGTCTTACAACCTTGGGGTATACAACATTCTAAGACAAGCCAAAGGTTATGCATAACATTTAAGTGAGGGGTTAAAAGACAATTGGGACTTAGAAATATGAGTGAGGAGTTTATTTAAGCTTAACGTAGGCTACAAGTGATTGATGATAGACTACCTTTAATATTCTTCAGAGTATTGTTGATTGCTTGCGCAAGTTGACTAGAACTGCTACAGCGTTATCCAGGTACGATTTCTCGTACTCAGCTTGTTGTGTTTTGGACCTTATGGAATGTTTTGTACGATTTCTCGTACTCAGCTTGTTGTGTTTTGGACCTTATGGAATGTTTTGTACGATTTCTCGTACTCAGCTTGTTGTGTTTTGGACTTTCTGAAATGTTTTGTACGATTTCTCGTACTACGTTATTTTTGCTGATTGACTTGTGGAACGTTTTGGAAAACGCTAACTGACTTTAAGAGGAACTTCTAAAAAGGAAATGGTTGTGTGACTGACTCAGCTTGTGGACTAACTGAGCCTTGGATGTGGAACTCACTTGGGTATTGGTTTCTTCTACTTGGTGTCCCGTTAGACATTGACTGCTTAGGGTTTACGCTTCTGCACTCTGTAGGACTGAGTGTTTTGGTATTGGGGTAGTTAGTGATCTAGTGAGAATTTGGAAAAGGTCAATCTTGGAAATCTTTCTTTCGACGTGCGCGCGTTTCAATGGTAAAGCAGGGGCTGTATATCCCTCGCCCATAGGGGCATTGATATTTAACAGCAGGGGGCTGTATATCCCTCGCCCATAGGGCATTGATATTTAACAGCAGGGGGCTGTATATCCCTCGCCACCAGGACATTTAAATCTGACAGCAGGGGGCTGTATATCCCTCGTCCATATGGACATTGATATCTGGCGGTGGGGGCCATCTCTCCCAATTGAATTATTCCACTCTTGAGTTATTGGTTCTTGGATCTATCTTATTATTCCTAGTCCTTTGTGACTATCTGAGTCTTTATACTCCAAACGGGAATTGGTTCTAACATCAACAATGGATGCTTACTAACTATGTGGTGTGACTACTTAAGTGGATGACTTGTTTTGGAAGTTCTTATCTATCTTTGTCTTGTTTTCTTTCTCTTTAACTTGTTGTTTGAAGTGCTTTATCTTTATGTTTTTTTAAGATGTTTTCATTACTGTTTATTTTGAAGAGTTATGTTTTATAAGTTTGTTTTTGGAGAATTGTACCAGTTCCATTCCAGGGAACTGACCCGCCCCTTTGGGTGGGCTGCTTGGTTTCATCTTGCAGGTACGAATTGATTTACAGGTGGCCACGAAGAGAATGAGCGTTTGGGATGGGACTAGGTTTTGTGGAGAGTTAATGTTTAATTTCTATTATGTTTGTGTTAAGTTTTTCTCGAGTTCAGACCGTAGCTTTTGTAGATTGTAAGTTGTAATTGGTGAGGTTTGGTGCCGGGTGTTTGGAACCCGATGGTCTGTAATCGCCTTAGAGTTTTATTTCCGCTGTATTTATGGTTAATAGGGGTGTTACAGAAAGTGGTATCAGAGCGTAGTTACGCTCTGAACCCGAGAAAACAAGCGAGTGAAATACTAGATTATAGGTGCACTTAAAACTGGGGAACTGGGGTAGAATTGGGAAGTGAGGACTCCAGTAAGGCACGACTCCTAACCCTTTTTGGAATTATGAATGATTCCTTTACACACTTTCTTTTGTGAATGTCTGTTGAGTGTGATGTGTTGTTATACCGTTCCAACAATAAACTCAGAAATATATATATATATATATATATATAAGTTTGGAACATCCTATATTAAGTACGATAAGATTTTGGTCGAGATAAACCAAATATTAAGCTATTTTTCAAAAGCATACTCATGGAGGATACATTGCTAAAAATGCAATCCTTTAAAAGCTAGTACACCAATTCCTAGAATTTTAAAAGAATACTTTTGGTTGAAAACAGTATACAAGTATAACTTTACATAACTAAATTAGTATTGATATTATGTGAAAGTACTTCAACTCCTTTAAAGTTTGAAAATAAATCTCATGAACTACTTGGTATCAATTTATTACCTAAAGATAATGTTTAAGATAAATCTTAAGTCTAGAAAATTATTAAGCTAACAAGAACTAGTAGCGTATTAGAAAAGATCAACATTGAACTTGTAAAACACATTAAAACTCTATGTTAACTTTAGAAAGAAAACACATAAACCTAACCCTATGGGAAGTGCCTGGTGCGACGAACTCCTAGGCTGAAAGTAGTGGGGGTGCACACCCACTTCTAGAAGTTTAGGGGCTAGACAAGCCTTGTCATCTAACCGTATATAATCTTCTACGCAGGTGATGGATTGTGTTGAACTTGAGGGGAAGTGGTGGTAAGACGTTACCATCATGAAATCTTGAGCTAGGCATATTTCATTGCTAACCACAATGAACAAATCAAAATTTGTATCTTAAGATCCGGTATTAAAACTCATAAATGTAAAGGGTTTATTGAGTTAAATCTTTGGTGAAAAACCTATATATGGAGGAAGGGGATTAAGTTTGGGTACTCCAAGATACAACATCTACCCCTGGTTGGATATAAAAAAAAATCAATAAAAGAAGTTACTTAAAGATTGAGTGGAGTAATACTAAACTAAGTATCATTGATCCTTAAATACTTGAGTATTGAGCATCTTAAAAAAAAAAAATTTGAGAGTTACTTAAAGATTGAAAATCCTCATGTTTACTTGGAAGTTTAACATTATACAGGTATAAAATTTTAAAAGACACACTAAGAGTGATATTTACCAAAAGCCACCATTGTCTAAGAGAGTACTAAGATTTAATAATCAGAAGAATACTTACATAGAACAAACCTTAAGGAAAATAATTATCAAGAGTGAGTGAGTTTTCATTAGACTAATGCATTTGACCTAAAATTTTATACAGGGTCCCTACTTTAAAAATATTATATAAGTATAAATTTTAAGATAAGGAATCAGATTTGGACGAACTTTCTAAATTCTGCCTTGGGTGAAGTTATATAATAGTAAATTTATAAAGTAAACATAAAACAATGAAACTTGAAAAGTCACAGAAATATTTATCTATAGAGTTTTAACACTATGGTTGGCCAATACCTTTGAAGATAATTTTGGAAGATTATTGAGGATTATAATGATCTGTCTATTATTTTAAACTACTAAATACTACTCCGATTTATAGCTTGTTATAAATTGATATGATAATGATCAATATGGACTATAATTCGTATCAGTCATTAAATGAATGGATAATAATCATAAGATAAATTTTATAACCACCAGGAATACAATTACTAACAATCAGAGATACAATATCTGTAACGATCATAGATAAAATCACGGTGCAGTAATGCACAACAAAGCTGGTTAATAAGGTGTTTTGAATTCTTTGAATGTGCCGTTAGTAGCGGTACGAGGCGTACCTTAGCTCTTTAGGGGGATATGCTGGCATACTCCTCCTTCGTTATCTCATCCGGATTATGCCTCGTTGCATTGTTAGCAAAGGGAGGAACAGTATTAGCAGAATAGAGGGTTTTGTATGTGCTTGGTTTTTGCTTTGACTCAGTATGTACTTTTGATTTTCATCAGCTTATATCTGGGTATCCTGATTCAGTTTGATTTTGAGTAATCTGAGTGGAATGTTTTATGGAAGTGGATGGAATAAGGATTGTTTGGTATGGAACTTCATTGAACTTTTATTGTCTCAAGCACACCCGAAGCGGTGTAGTGCTTATTAGTTGATTTTTAAACTTCGAGGCGAAGTTCTTTTAAGGGGGAATGCGAAATACCCTAAATTAATTTAAATTAATTTAGGGGATTTCTTTTATTAAACCTTTAATAATACTATTAAGTATTAAATTATTATATGGAATGAGGAATGTTAAATTATTATATGGAATTATGAATATAAATTATATATGGGGTTGTGAAATTTATTTAGGGGTTTTCTCCTAATTATTATTATATTATGAATTTAATAATAAGATTTATAAGTCAATAAATCTTGAGAAAATTATTAAACACTCCAATATATTATAAAGATTTTAGAAAGTGTTGGAACATTGTTTTGAAATATAAAGTCAATATAAAATTCTAGAAACCTTAAAGCTTATTAAGCCTTGCTAGAGTTGACTTTTTGAGAATGGTCAAACCAGGTCATGAACCTATACCAATAAATAGGTTATGAAAAACCATGAAGATCGATAAAAATAACGTCAAAAACGGATCATCCTAGCCAAAGTTATGCTAGTTTGAAGTTTAGAGCCAAAATTTTATAACTGCCACGTGTCAGCCTCTCGTGCGCCCAACACTTGGTCAATTCTATCTCCTTGTTTTTCTCCAACAATCATCCGATTTTGACCTAACTTGTGACGGCTATATCTCACTCGTTACTTCGAATTTCCCAGTGCCGTCTTCTCTATTCTTTTCTCCTTAATTCCCTCTTTACAACCATAACTCATACAAGCCCTAACTCATTCTACATCGACGGGAAAGTTGATCCAAAGTTGCCAGCTTTCGAGTTCGTAACCCAGATTCCAGTTTTCATTCGATTTCAGGTAAAGTTCGTCTTGCCATAACTTCCTCGTCTTTCAACCAAATTTCGATTTCTATAGCTCGTTGTGTAGATCTCTAATCCATCTACAACTTTCATGTTTATTCCCAAGCCTGATTCGTAACCGTTTGGAAGATATAGTCGCCCAAAGTCTCTGATTTTTCAGCACATAAAATCATAGAAAAACGACAGGTAAACTCGTAACTTTCGGGTCAATTTTCTTTCGGTATAATGCAAGTTAGATTGAGTTCTTGTTATCATGTGTAGATCTATGTCCCATATTTCGATTGAGCCAAAGAACAAAGTCTAACTCAATCTGTACCCCAAGTTATAGAGTCGCAAAGTAGGCTACCCAAACGGTCAAGCTCGAACAGTTTTCCAGAACCCGATCTTGAAATCGCTTCGATTCGAGCAATTCCGGTGAGTTCCGATTAAATTGCTCCGATAATGTTGTTCGTAGTGTTGTTTTCGACCTAACCCATGCTTTAATTGAATCAATTACGTGCCATATTAAGGGAATTCGTCGGATTTGTTTTCGAATTAAACTCAGAAACTAATAAGAACCCTAACTCTCGAATCAAATTCGAATCTTGATGAACTCTGCATTAAAATTGGGGAAATCGTTACCAATAGAACCGAAATTTGATTACGAATCCATAGAAACAAAAATCACTCAATTTCGTTCTGTAGATTAGGAGTTATCATCGATTTAGTACTCGGGTCGCAATTTAATATCGGGGAAGAACTTGAGTTTCAGGGACCGTCCGATCAGAGTTTAAAGGATTGGACGGTCCAGATTAGATCTGGCGATTTAAAGTTGTTTAGGGCTTTAATAAATTCCAGTAAATAGTCTTAACTTGTTGGGTTAATTTAAATATCTTCCCGAATGTATTTTGACTTGAAATTTAACCATAGGTTCCTTATTTTATCTAGTTTATTTTGATGTAAATTATTATGGTTTTTGAGTTTTTAAACATAAGTTATGATTTTTACAAGTTACGGGTTTTCTGAAATTATTTGGTTAAATTAAAAAGATATTTTTATGAAATAAAATTTTTATAATATGTCTAAAATGTTTAGTTACTGTATATTAAGTTTGGGAATTTTTGGGCAACGGGAAAGGTTTTAAAAATTGTGTTTGTGAGTTTTTCATAAGAATAACTTATAATATATAGTTTTTAATGTAATCAAAAATTAAAGTATAGTTGATTAATGAATTTTATAGGTTGGGGAAAATATAATAAGACCAATTAACATTTAATACAGTATGTTTATAAATATTTTGGGTATTAACTTTAAGTGAGGTAAAAATTGTTACATATATTTATATATATATTTTATGAGAGAAATAAATAGAAACTTATATTAAATCAAGGAATTTAACTAAACTACATTTTATTTATTATATATAATATGGAAGCTAATATGTTTAACTAAAACTAAGGAAATACTCTATTTTATAAACCATAAATCAGTTGTGGATATGTCTAAAAGATATTAAATATAATTAAATACAATAGAATTTCTTAAAGAATGTTCTGGATAAATCTTGATATATGTGGATATATATATATATATGTATATAATACAATAAAAATAGATAAAGGAAATAACATTCCTTGTGAGAATGTAATAGGAAGGATATATATATATACGAAATAAATAAATAAAAGGAATAAAATACCTTATAGAAAATATAATGAAGGAATTAATGAGTTAAACTAAACCTTACATGATACTAATAAAGAATATTATATGAGGTGGTATTAATTTATGGTTATAGGTTGAGTTTTTAGTTATCTTTGAGTTTCTAAGATTTATATAAACCGTATTTAAACACATGTATTTATTTAGTCAATAACCACAATGTAAATCTATAATTTGGTTAAGAAATTAATAAGTTGAAATTTAGGAATATTTGTAATTGGTCTACATAAAGGGTTACACAAATAGATCTTATTATATAATTAATAATAAAATGAATGAAATACTTTTACATTTAAATGTTCTTATTATATAAAACATAGTAAAATAAATGAGTTACTTGTACATCTAAATGTGAAGAGGATAAATAAGTCTAGATTTAATTATTTCTTAATATTTATAGTATTGAGTAATAACTTAATATTTTAAGATAAAATCATTAAAAGGGATTATGATATAAAACTACATTAACCTATGATTAGGAATTTAATCTAAATAATAACCCTTAAGTTTCTTACAACTAGTTAAGCCATATAAATACATTTAACACCAATATTCAGGATGTGAGTTATAGTTAAGTAATGTATTTAGTAGTTAGAATTTATAAGGAGGTTTGTAAATAGAAATTAGATACTTAAAATCTTTAAACCTTTAATTAGATGAAACTAGGTTACATAAGAGATTATATTGATTTACCTTTTGACACTGGAAATATTAATGTGTCATTTGAATATAAGGTATGGAGATTGTTCAGAATATATTATCTTATTAAGTAATTGACAATTTCACTTATGAACCGGAATTTAATTTTTTGATAAATTCTACCTCATGCTAAGATATAATGTCCATCCTAAATACAATAAAGGAAATTAATTTATTAAGTTATGCTTTTGAAACTTTAGGTTTTGTAAACAATATAAAATGTATTTAAGACTTGAGTTTAACGAAGTTTAATATAAAAGGATTATACATGGTCTATAGAGAGAATGTGTGTAAAAGTAAAACAGTTAGGGAATTAAATGTAAGTAAGGATACATAAAAGGTTATCTTAAAACACCTTATTATAAAGTTATGGTTAAGTAAATGATGTACCTTGTGAATACTAAATGTAAGAGTTCGTTAAGTCTAAGTTAACTATAATATAGTTGTTTCAATATGAGAGGTAATTCAACATCTTATGACAAGATTATTAGACAGTTATAATAGGAAGTCATTCTGAACTAAGGATATGATAATTGAGTTTAGTGGCTCAACTAAGTTATAATAAAATGTGTCTACAACACTATGATTCCAATATACAAGATGTAGATCTTAATTAAGTTAAGGGGGAACCTAATCATGATGGTTTTATTTGGTAATATTGATAAAGTACATAATCATTACATTGTGAATTAATAGTATAGTATTCTAAGATAAACCTATTATAGGTCATGAGACGATGTTTATTCTAAAGTAAGAATAAAATTATTGAGCTTAAGAATTGTTATTGAAATTCTAAGATGGGTTGAATAACATATAATGCACTTATGTTATAAAGGTCTTTTATGTAGGAATTATGGTTAAGTATGGGTAAAGTGGATAAGGGTGGAACAATTAACAAGTGTTAGTAAAATACATTCCTTGGTCTTACAACCTTGGGGTATACAACATTCTAAGACAAGCCAAAGGTTATGCATAACATTTAAGTGAGGGGTTAAAAGACAATTGGGACTTAGAAATATGAGTGAGGAGTTTATTTAAGCTTAACGTAGGCTACAAGTGATTGATGATAGACTACCTTTAATATTCTTCAGAGTATTGTTGATTGCTTGCGCAAGTTGACTAGAACTGCTACAGCGTTATCCAGGTACGATTTCTCGTACTCAGCTTGTTGTGTTTTGGACCTTATGGAATGTTTTGTACGATTCTCGTACTCAGCTTGTTGTGTTTTGGACCTTATGGAATGTTTTGTACGATTTCTCGTACTCAGCTTGTTGTGTTTTGGACTTTCTGAAATGTTTTGTACGATTTCTCGTACTACGTTATTTTTGCTGATTGACTTGTGGAACGTTTTGGAAAACGCTAACTGACTTTAAGAGGAACTTCTAAAAGGAAATGGTTGTGTGACTGACTCAGCTTGTGTGACTAACTGAGCCTTGGATGTGGAACTCACTTGGGTATTGGTTTCTTCTACTTGGTGTCCCGTTAGACATTGACTGCTTAGGGTTTACGCTTCTGCACTCTGTAGGACTGAGTGTTTTGGTATTGCTCTGGGTAGTTAGTGATCTAGTGGGAATTTGGAAAAGGTCAATCTTGGAAATCTTTCTTTCGACGTGCGCGCGTCTTCAATGGTAACAGCAGGGGGCTGTATATCCCTCGCCCATAGGGGCATTGATATTTAACAGCAGGGGGCTGTATATCCCTCGTCCATCAGGACATTTTTAATTTAACAGCAGGGGGCTGTATATCCCTCGCCCATAGGGGCATTGATATTTAACAGCAGGGGGCTGTATATCCCTCGTCCACCAGGACATTTAAATCTGACAGCAGGGGCTGTATATCCCTCGTCCATATGGACATTGATATCTGGGGTGGGGGCCATCTCTCCCAATTGAATTATTCCACTCTTGAGTTATTGGTTCTTGGATCTATCTTATTATTCCTAGTCCTTTGTGACTATCTGAGTCTTTATACTCCAAACGGGAATTGGTTCTAACATCAACAATGGATGCTTACTAACTATGTGGTGTGACTACTTAAGTGGATGACTTGTTTTGGAAGTTCTCTATCTCTATCTTTGTCTTGTTTTCTTTTCTCTTTAACTCGGTTGTTTGAAGTGCTTTATCTCTATTTCATTTTTAAGAGGTGTTTTCATATTACTGTTTATTTTGAAGAGTTATGTTTTATAAGTTTGTTTTTGGAGAATTGTACCAGTTCCATTCCAGGGAACTGACCCGCCCTTTTGGGGTGGGCTGCTTGGTTTCATCTTGCAGGTACGAATTGATTTACAGGTGGCCACGAAGAGAATGAGCGTTTGGGATGGGACTAGGTTTTGTGGAGAGTTAATGTGTTTAATTTCTATTATGTTTGTGTTAATTTTCTCGAGTTCAGACCGTAGCTTTTGTAGATTGTAAGTTGTAATTGGTGAGGTTTGGTGCCGGGTGTTTGGAACCCGATGGTCTGTAATCGCCTTAGAGTTTTATTTCCGCTGTATTTATGGTTAATAGGGGCGTTACATCTGCTGATATACAACCTACTCCATTGTGCAAACTTCCTCACTATCTTTCCCAAATGATAGTCCGAAACATCTCTGTTAATATTGTCGATAAAGATTGTAGCTTTGGATTTCCTACCTCCTTCCCTTTTCGTATCAATGCCGCTTGGCCGTCTCTGTTTGTCGGGTTGGCTACGGTACTCTTCACGACTGGCTTTACGCTCACGTGTGTTCCGCTCGACTTTTCCTTCACGACTGCGGTACACTTGCTTTGTGCCCTCCTTCCATCAGAATCTCTTACTAGATTTTCTGCCTTCGTACTGGTGTGAAGGGTTTGACGTGTAGCGGCCATTTCCTGACCTCTTTTTCGTCCCTCTCCTCATGGCCATCAGTTATGATTGCTGGTTCTGGGTTAGTGGGGGAGGACGTGGGGGGAAGAAGTGAAGCGGCGGTTTTTGAAGCTTGGTGGGGGGAAGAAAGAAGCGGCAGCTTTGGAAGATTGGTGTTTGGGGCGGCGGCTTTTTGGATGATTGGTATTTTAGGTGGTGGTGGTTACGGTTGGGCGTGGTGGCGGAAAGCGAGGTTAAGAGTGGATGTGGCATGGTGATTGAGTGTTGGAGAAGGATGGGGAGTTTGGACGACGGTGACAGGTGCTCTTGGAGAGAGGAGAGAGCGACATAGCGGAGAGTCAGTGATACAGAGGAAGGCACCAAAATACTCTATAAGAGTAGGCATTATCCATGGCCAACTTGTCACTATGGTAGAAAAATGCTAATTGTTTTGGACAATGTTGTGTTCTAACGGTTTGGATTGAAAAAGAAGCTCATCGATTGCCCAAAATATATGGTTGTCCATCGGCTTGTACATTATGTACATACCCCCGACAACCTCACCCCTCACTAGTATTTGTGCCAAAATATGACTAGTCGTCCTTTTCAGGATTGATCTTGAAGGTGTGAGGAACGTTAGGAGTACACATTATTCTCACCTTAAGAGTACACATCTCTCCTACCTTAATGCTTCACTCAACTTGTTGCATGTTGGGACCTTCTGCATGTGGAAAGGAAGATTGGTGTTGGAAACCATAGTACCAACTGTGGTAATTGGACTTAGATTTTTGATAATGTTTAGTTAGTCATCCCTCATTGATTTGGCTGCACTCTTGGTTAAGATCAAGTGACCCCCACAGAGCAAGCTACCATATGAGGAATTCTTACCAACACTACTTCCCTTTCGGACGTTGCAAAAGCACTATTGCGGCAAGTGTAGTATTGACTACATCAGAGGTAGCATAGCATTACATATTCCATTGACACTGCTTTAACAGGTCATAAGTATAACATTCACATAGATTTTTTTCTTGAGTGGTTCTTATAGTAGTTTTCCGTTTGCTAACTTGACGAAAAAGCATATCAGGTTGATGATGTGGCTTCATGTTTCAGTCTATGGAAGAGTGTGTATCTTAGGACATTGTTCTAGCTAGCTCTTTATCAAAAAACCTTTTATAAAAGATGATACATAATATCAAAAGCTAAGTTCATAAAAGATTACGAAAATACAAAAGCACAGAAAGTTTTTGTACTATACCAAAATCAATAAAAATGAAGAACTCTTTTAGAGCGATTAATTAAGTTGATACTAAACCGAAAGTGATCAGTAACTTTGGTTGAACTGATAAGTATAAGTTGACGGTAGTGATTTTGGTATTTGATGGAAAATATTCACAGCTTTTGCAAATTTCTGATATTTTAAATTATATTATTGAAGAACTTTCATAGTGTTTAACCAAATTGAACACTGCACGTTCTTGAAGCAAATAAGTTGTTCTCGACTGTTAAGGATATAAGTGTGTATTTATCAGTTGTGTTTCTGTTGCGGTGAAACGGTGCGTTGGGTTTAGTACCGTTGGCTTAGCTAGTATATATCTGGGGTAGTGTGTTCTGTACTGTTCACTTAGTTTTTCTGGATTTGAGAAGTTCTCCCTCTCTTGTTCTTTCAACCGAACCCTAGCTATTTTGGGTTCTGGATTTAGCAAGCAAGCATTCAACGAAGCTATGGGGCCAAAAGTTATCATGGTATCAGAGCAACAAAATCCAAGCTTCGATTTGTAATTCACGATAGTTTCCCTTCCTCTGTAAATCCAAAATCCCTTTGTTTCACCGTCGCCAATTTTCTTTTGCCTATCCTCGTTCAACCTTCGCGTCTATTTCGTTTCGCCACTTCGGTAATTCTTGCTTTCTATCTCCCTTCTTGTTCTACTTTCCCCGTTTTCATCAGTCTGTCCTTGCTTCGCCCTCCGGCTCTGTACTTCGGTGATTCTTGCCCCGTCCCTCTTCTTTTTCTTTCTTGCTTCTGGCAAAATGTCGGAGGATCCGCCAAAGGTCGATGTCGAGAAAGAAACCGTCGCAGACCATGGAGATCCCCTCTTCATGGCAAGCTCAGAACAGCCTGGCCATGCTCTCGCAAGCAAATTTGACGGGCGAGGTTTCCCTTGCTGGAAAATGCAAGTTTCTATCGCCCTAGGAGCAAAGAACAAGATGGGCTTTGTGGATGGAACCGTCACCAAACCACCGACTCAGAACAAAAGGCTAAAGCGTGGACACGCTGCGACAACATGGTCAAGGCGTGGCTACTGATGAGCCTGGAGAAGAGGATAGCGGACAGTGTCCTTTTCACCCCCACAGCCCGCGAAATTTGGAAGGAACTATGTCGACGATATGATGGAGCGGATGGAACGAAGCTTTATGAGCTTGAAAGGCGACTCTCGCAAGCACGGCAA
Organism: Limonium bicolor; assembly: GCA_023374045.1. Lineage (NCBI taxonomy): Eukaryota > Viridiplantae > Streptophyta > Magnoliopsida > Caryophyllales > Plumbaginaceae > Limonium > Limonium bicolor. The sequence goes on from CM041776.1 coordinate 248,185,489, forward strand.
GGTGGTGACACTGTCATTGACTATTTCACCAAGGTAAAGCTTCTGTGGGATGAGATAGATGCGAGCAAGACCATTCCATCCTGCACTTGCCAACTGTGCACATGCGATGCCTCCAAGGGTTTTAAGGAGTATATCAGAGTCAGACGTTTGATACAGTTTTTGATGGGTCTGGAGGATAGATATAGTGTGATCCGAGGAAACATTCTGATGCAAGATCCTCTTCCAGCAATTGGTGTGGTATTCTCTCATCTGATCCAAGAGGAGAGACAAAAATTCATAACCAAGCCCACCAATCAAGAAACTTCTTCTCTATCCTTTGCATCAGAACAAGCCAAGAAGAGCAATTACCGAGGTCAGGGCTCAAACCCTAGAAGAAACAACTTGCAGTGCGGGCATTGCAACAAGATGGGTCACACAGAAGATCGATGTTTCCAAAAGATTGGCGACCCCCAAGGATGGAGAAGCCCGAGGGTGAGGAAAAGTACAGCAAATGCTTCGGGTTTATTGGATTCCAGAGAGAAGGAGCAGAGAAATGATGGGAAGGACCCATTCGGTGGGATCCTCTCAGCAGACCAGATGAGTAGACTTTTCGAATACATCAACAAGAATCAAGATGGTCTCAAGGGAAATCAACAAACAGACACCCAACCTATCGGTGGTTTGGTGGTAAATCCTTTAATTCTGCATCTTGCTTAAAATATATGAATTATCTAAGTATGAAGTGTGGAAAGGGATAATCTATTTAATAACTTGGATTGGATTCTTGATTCCGGAGCCTCTGACCATATGTGTGGGGATTTGAACCTTTTTAGTAAATATGTTGTTCTTGATAATCCTCACACAGTAGGAATGCCGGATGGTCACCCTCAATATGTGAAGATTATAGGGGAAGTTATAATTAATAATATGATAATTCTGAAAGATCATCTGTTTGTACCTGCTTTTAAATTTAATTTAGTGTCCATTAGCAAGCTATCGCATGATATGAAAGGAAAATTCATTTTTGATTCCAAAATGTGCTTTTATCAGGGCTGTGATAGTAGCAAACTGGTTCAGATTGGGAAAATCAACAGAGGGTTGTATGTTCTTGACTGTGGCACAGATAAACTGGATGGAGAAAATTTTACTTCTGATCTTTGTGCTTGTACTGATAGAAACATTATTCTTGGGTTTGATTGTAAAGAAAGGATAAGTCTGTTACATCATAGACTTGGGCATATCCCAAGGGAAAAGATTGTAAGACTTGGATTAGTTGGAAAAACTGATGCAAATAAACAATTCATGTGTGAGTCATGTTGTAGATCAAAGAGTCATAGACTCCCTTTCAATTCTATTTCTTTAAAGACATATGATTGTTTGATCTGATCCATGCTGACCTATGGGGTCCCTATAAAACGAAAACATATGATGGCCACTCTTATTTTCTCACTTTAGTTGACCATAAAAGTAGGGCAACATGGATTCACTTGTGCTCTTCCAAGTCAGAATCTTTTGACATTATTATTCTCTTTATAAAGATGATTTATAACCAGTTTAATAAAAGGTTAAGGTTTAAGAACAGACAATGCTTATGAACTCGGTAGTTCTAGGGCAGCTTCTGATTTTCTCAAAAATAATGGCATTGTTCATCACACTACTTGTGTTCACACACCACAGCAAAATGGTGTAGTAGAAAGGAAGCATAGGCACATCCTAGAGACTGCTCGCTCTTTAATGTTTCATTCAAAACTTCCATTAAGATTTTGGGGTGATAGTGTTATGACTGCTGCTTATTTGATAAATAGGATGCCATTGAGTAGTATAGACATGAAAAGTCCTTATGAGGTGATTTATAATGAGAAACCCAACTATGATGAACTGAGATGTTTTGGATGCCTCTGTTTTGCCAAATTAATAAACCTTTGCATGATAAATTTGCTTCTAAGTCTGTTAAAGGAATTTTCCTTGGCTATGCTTGTGGTAAGAAAGGATACAAGATTTTAGATCTGGACAATAATAAGATTATCTTTAATAGGGATGTTGTTTTCATGAAAATATATATCCCTTTAGAGATAAGATGCAAAAGGTTCATGAAGAGACTTATACAGATAAGAATTGGGCTGACAATTTTTTCTGTGAGGATTTTGATTATGAAAGCGAGACAGATGGCTCTTGGAACATCCAAATGGAAACTGGTGTTGGTACAAATGAGGTGGATCAGTCTCACAACTTGGAGGAACAAAGTCTTGGGGAAGCTGATGATCAAGTCCATCATGCTACAGCTGATGATCAAGACCATCCTGGTACAGTTTCAGTTGAAGATGGTCCTGTCAGATGCTCCACCAGAGAGAGACATCACCCCAAGTATTTGGATGAATATGTTGTAGGCAGTTCTTGCAGGCCTGTAAAAGATAAGTCTTTCTCTGACTGTTTTTCTCTAATACTTAATGATAGAATTACCAGGGCTGCCATGTCTGTTCCTCATACTGAAAATGTTTGGGCTGATGACTATGTGCTGAGTTCTATAAATGAAAGGGAAACCATTGCCTCTTCTGTTCTGTCAAGAAATTGTATGTATGTGTTCTCTGATGAGAGTTGTACTCATAGCTGTTTGAATGCTAGTTCTCTTGATTTTACTGAACCAACTACATATTCTGAAGCTATTAGAAGTCCTCATTGGAAGAGTGCTATGGACAATGAGTTTGGGGCATTAGACAGAAATAGGACTTGGGAGATAGTTGAATTGCCCCCTGGTAAGAAGCCAATTAGATGTAAATGGGTGTTTAAAATTAAACTTCATGCAGATGGGTCATTGGAGAGATACAAAGCTAGGTTAGTGGCGAAGGGGTACACACAGAAATATGGGATTGATTATTTGGAGACCTTTTCTCCGGTAGTAAAATTCACCACTATTAAAGCTTTAGTTTCTCTTGCTGTTAAAAGAGGCTGGCATATAGGACAGTTAGACATTAATAATGCTTTTCTGCATGGCGATTTAGATGAAGATGTGTTTATGGAAATTCCAGAGGGGCACCCTTTAGAACATTCAGGAAAGGTTTGTAAGCTTAGAAAGTCGCTGTATGGTTTAAAGCAGGCGTCTAGGCAGTGGCATGAGAAACTTAGTAAGTTCCTAGGGAGTCTAGGTTTCAAACAGTCCTTGAATGACTATTCTCTGTTTAATAAAAGGGCTGATGGTAAGTGTTGTTTCCTTGTGGTCTATGTAGATGATATTCTGATTTCGGGAGATGACATAGGGCTGATTAAGACCATTAAACTTGAGCTTGACAGAAAGTTTAAAATAAAAGATTTGGGGCATCTGAATTTCTTTTTGGGTATGCAATTTCTGTGAACTACAGAAGGATTCTGTTGGTGCAGAAGAATTATTGTGATAATTTAATTAGAGAATTTGGATGTGATGGCCAGAAAGCTGTGGTCAGCCCCTTAGAAGTTAATGTTAAGTTAAGAACAAATGAAGGGAAGCTTTTAGCTGACCCTAGTGTCTATAGGCGGTTGGTTGGGAAGTTAAGCTTTTTGTCACATAGCAGGCCGGATTTATGTTATGCTATACAAGTCTTGAGTCAGTTTTTGGATTCTCCATCAGTGTTGCATTTTCAGGCTGATTTACATACTCTTAAGTATATTAAAGGGACAACTGGTTATGGGCTTTTGTTTAATAACAGATCTGACTATAATTTGGTAGCTTTTTGTGAGGCTGATTGGGGGTTGCCCAAATACAAGGTGCTCTATTAGTGGTTATTATATCTGTTTTGGTGGGAGTCCCTTATCTTGGAAATATAAAAAGCAGTCTCTGTTGCTTTGTCTTCTGCAGAATCGGAATATAGAGCCATGCGGCAGGTGACTGCAGAGCTTAGCTGGCTTACAAGATTGCTGAATGAGTTGGGAGTGGACAGCATAGTACCGGTGCCAGTCAAGTCCGACAGTCAATCTGCAATCCATATTGCCAGAAATCCAGTTCTGCATGAGAGAACAAAACATGTAGAACTGGATGTCCATTTTGTAAGGGAGAAGCTCCAAGATGGGCTAATTTCGGTGGAGTTTGTGTCTTCTAAAGATCAACTTGCAGATTTGTTGACCAAGCCTTTGCCTGGAAAGAGGTACCGGTTCTGATTAAGAAGCTAGGCATGAGAAGCTGTCAAGATGGAGTCACATCGGACACTCTGCAATTTGCAAATCCTGCAATCCTTGTAGGATTTGAGGGGGGTGTTAAGTGTGTATTTATCAGTTGTGTTCTGTTGCGGTTGGTGAAACGATGCATTTGGGTTTAGTACTGTTGGCTTAGCTAGTATATATCTGGGGTAGTGTGTTCTGTACTGTTCACTTAGTTTTTCTGGATTGAGAAGTTCTCCCTCTCTTGTTCTTTCAACCGAACCCTAGCTATTTTGGGTTCTGGATTTAGCAAGCAAGCATTCAACGAAGCTATGGGGCCAAAAGTTATCAACGACTTGGACTGGAGCGAGTGTTCTTCTTCATGATATGCTCTATCATTGCTGTGCAATTTGGGCTGGAAGAGCTGATCAAATGGGGGGCGGGCCAGGTTCGGGCCGGACCGATATTGAATTCTAGGTCCGAACTGTCTAAGCTCGTTTTTAAATTTTTCGGATCGGGCCGGGCTAGGCCCGGACTTATTTTAATCTTTGCCATTACCTGGCCCGTCCGGCCCGGTTTTATAATTTTTTTTATAATATTGTTAGTTTTTTTTGAAAAATATATAGACTATATATAATATTAACATATATTAAATAAATATGAATATATGTTGTATGTAATATTAATAGATATTATATATAATTTAAATAAATAATACATGGTATTATATAAAATTAATTTAAATATATACTTCCTGCCATTTTCAGTACTTTATTTTCTAACTCTAGCATAAGAATTAAAGAGAAAAAATTTAGACTATTTACCCTTATTTTTGCATTGAGAATTGAAATAACTTGAAAATTAGAGTTGTAAAATAAAAGATGGGAGGGTAGAATTGGAAAGCAGATCATAAAAAAGGCTAAAACATCTTCTATTTTGAAACTAGTGAAAGAATCCAAAAAATATATTGAAAACAAGGGGAGTATTATATTATATTTATAAATATATATATAATAATAATAAATCAGGTCAGACTTAGTTGCGGGCCTAAAATTTTGCCGAAGTCCGGCCCGATTTTTCATTCGGGCTTGATTTGTTGTCTAAACCCGCTCGGAATTTTATCTGGACGGGCTTTATTTTCGGGTCGGACCGGATTGGGCCGCCGGGCCGGATCAGTGTTGATCAGCTCTAGGCTCCCACTTGGGAATATGTGTTGTGCGAGTAGCTGTTGTGCGAGAGAATAGCTGGAGCAAACACGAAGGTGAGAGAAATTTCTCCTCAGCCGAGTGAACACAGAGAAGGCACCCACACAGAGAGACTTTGATGCTCTGCCTTTAGAACACAGTATAGCGGTAATCTCCTGTTTTTAAGCTATCATTTTTTTCCAGAATTTTACTCCACTAAATGAATGGCTGGGTGGGATTTGGGAAGTGTGTGGGTGTGTGAAAATGAATGGTTGCCGCTTTATTTGAATGGTTGTGTCTGATTTGCTTAAAGTGTGTGGGTAGAAAGTGAATGATTTGGATGTGTGTGGGTGAGTGTGATTTGCTTATTTGTGTTGTTTGAGGTGATACAATAGTGGGTGCAATGTTCTTTGTGTGGGTGGGTATATGAATTTGGTTGGTCATTTGTAACATTGAACAGATCATCATAAACAATTATCTACTGTGTGTTCCCACGATTTCTATGTCGTTGGAGTATTCTAATTTTGTTTTTGGTCATTTATAATAGATATTCATCCTCTATTTTGTTTGTTTCAGTTTACCATTAATTTGCTTCGATTTGGTGGTCTCTTTTGTTGATGCGGGCGAGGAATGATGAGTATGGCATCCGGTTGACTGTTAACACAAAGATGAGACCTATGATATAAGGGTGTGAATGATTATAGATGCATTGGTATGCTGGAACTCGTCATGAAACTATAGGATGAGGCAGTAAATCAACAATGTAATCCTCCATGAACCCTTTGATATACTACGAATGGGAAATCAAACAAAAGGAAAAGAGGATTGAAGTGGACAATGATAAAAAGCTGAAAATTGATAAAAGATAATCTTAATAGGGATGTGAAATTGTTTTTAAAGAATCATTAGGTCCTTTATTTGATACTAATAGTGTGTCTGAACTAAAACACAATGAAGCAACATAAATGGATCTTCCTTTAAGCATGGAGGTGCCTGTTTATTGAAGTTGGAGATGGTAGTACGGTGTGTATGTTGGGATAAAGTACATTGATGTGAGATATCAAGTAGTTCGTGATGATCAGGTTGAGGGTAGGGTCAAGAAAAAGATGCAGGTCTACCAGCTGAAAATGGTCAGGGTGGCGCTAACGACAAGGGTGACAATGAAGATGAATTTTCAATCATGAAAAATCCCTCTCACAGTAACATGAGGATGACCCTTACGGTAACTTACCATTCCCATAGTACACTTTTGTGGATGGGGAGCAACACTCCACAAATTGTTGATGCACAAACAAAAATTGCCACCCTAGTCTCAACACTAAGACTTCCCTTCTAGCTCGCCTCCAGCTAAGTGTACTCAAGTTGAAAAACCCCATAAGAAAAATAGTCCAACAAACAAAAGAGGAATCCTTCCATGAAGAGCATTGTCACGGACAGGGGAGCCAAGAAGAATTGTTAGGAAGGGATCAACAAGCAAGTGGACAAACATTTCAAGGTGCACCACCTGTTTGCAATTTGGTCATAACAAGCGGACATGTAAGGAGGACTAACTGCTAGGGAGCAAAGAGAGCAAGCTCGTGGAAACTATAACTGGCACAGAGACTTTGTCATCAACTGTTGCACCACTATTGCCGTAAATTTGTATAGGTTCCATTTCTTTTTGGTTTTTTGCATTTTGGAGTCTGATGTATAGTACTAGGTTGTTGCATTTTGGTGAGGAAAATTTTCTCTTTTTGGATAAAGTGTGAAGTGGGATAGTAGTCTTTTTGGACATATTGTGAAATGGGGAAGATACTTTTTCTTTTAGGATATAGTATGAAGCGAAGAAAGTGTGACACGACTCGGCTGAATTTTAGTGAAATGATCAAGCTGAAAAGTAACAACTTTATTATACTTATGCTTTTGTTTACAACACTAGCATTTGGTTTACATTTTCAGCACCAACAATACATAGAATATGCATATAATTTACTCATACCCTCACCCCCATTGGACTTGCATCTTCAATCCTTCACTTCCTCCTTGATCTTCATGAGCTCATACTTTACAACTTATAAGCTCTGCCGGTGGGGATGTGATGTTGTTGTGCTGTTAGAGTATGTTGAATTAGTTGTGGTTTTGTCCAAATTATCCATTTGTTGTAATGTAAGCATTGTAGTACATTCTTCTAGATGAAATGTTTTTTGTTAAAACAAGGACTCCAACTTTTCTTCCATAATTGCATCTTTTACCTTCAACAGTAGCAATGACTGAGTAACTTGATTGTGAGGAAGACATTTGTCCTAATATGAAAACTACAATGCCAAAATGTTGTGTTTTCTTGCTTTTATAGGCCAAAATTAGCCATTTTAAGTTGTAGGGGGCATTTGGTAAAAGTTACAGGGGTATATGGTGAAATGAGTCATTTGAAACATGAAAGGATATCTGGTGAAACTAGCGTTACCAAACATGCAGGGTATCTCATAAAAAATTGGATTAAGGGTAAAATAGGAAAAAATTGTAAAAATTAACAGACGTTTAGTCTGAAAATAAATAGAAGGGTATCTTATACTAAAACAAATCTCAAGGGTATGTCATAGTAATTCTAAAAAGATAGGAGCATTTAGTGAAATTCAGTCAAACCTTAGGGGTATATGGTGAAAATTCTGTTTTATTTTTCTCCCATGATGACTTCACCCAACCTCATGAATTGATATATGCTAACTTGACCTTAATTATTTTGGGAATAATAGTTTGATGTTATTATATAACTTGTATTCTATTCGATATGTATTTCTCTCTCATAAATAATCTCCCTAATTGTTACTTTTAAAATATATTCTCTCCCAAAAATTATTCTTTTGAAACGCATATTCTCATTGTGTTAAGCTTTTGTTGAATTCTTTATTATCTTAGTCATACAAAAATGTGATTATGTTATCTTGAAAATGAAATCATTGAATCTTTTAACATTCAACATAGACTAATCTGGTGGTAAGAATTCATTGACCTAGTTCGTTTCATCTGTTTTGCAATTATTCTGTACGTACACTACTTATTCGAAAAGAAAATATTAAAAAGAGACACGTACAAAACCCAACTGACAATCCACACGAACCGAGTATCTTTTATGTAAGAATCTACATTGAAAATTGATCATAATAACATAGTTCTTTGGATACAAAAAAGTAGGGAAATTTCATAATATATCAGGAGGGCTTACCATATTTTTAACAAAATAATCCTAAAACTTCATAAATCACGTATACTATTATCTCTCAGGTTTATTTTACTCTACAATATACCCCTCAAGTTTATTTTTACTATGCAATATACCCTTGTGAGTGTAACAATTTTTTTTCACGATATATCCATGCATACCGGCTACATTTTTCATAATATATTCATGCACAGTGTAGCTGCAACACCCCGATTTTTAGCTTACTTAGACTAACTCATTTAACATATTTGCAGCAGAATACACATAAAGCTAGTCGGGTTGTTACCGCCACACTCACCCATGTGAGTGCTAAGGCTAAATCATCTATTTTAAAAGTCACTTAACCATTAATAAACCAAAAGGATGCCAAGGGAACAAGCTCCTTTGTGCCTATGTCAAAGTATACTCGGTTGTATCTCGAGCCAAACTCTAGTTTACTCAAAACCCTAGTTCTCCCGAGACATGCCTCAAGAAGATCTATAACAACATATTATAACAAAGCTGTAAATCTACTTAAACGTTCCCAACCCAAGTGTCATGCCATGCACATATCAACCTGCAACCATAAAACCATACAAAAAGAAAGGGGTCGCAGACAAAGTCAGAGAACTGAGCAATTCTCGCTACAACCTGTAAAATTCATTTAGCTTTATAAAACTCTTTAAGATACCATAAGTAACATCACAATAAATCACAACAAGATATATCATCAAAAACCACATGAATAATCTTACCTAGGCACAATAACATACACCCACATAATACCATGAAACAACCATGTTAATTCCACCAAAACTTTTTTTTTCCACTAATACTCGGGCACACGAGTCTTTCAACAAAGAGCATTAAGACCCTTGGCCCCTCGGATACTTATAACCACCTCACCTTATGTTCTTAAGTGAGCACACCCCTTATAGGTTAGTTGCCCATAGAGTAGATCATAGTGGCTTGCCCATAATACAATTGTAGTGGGAAAAATCAGTGTAGAGCTCAATAGGGATATAGGTGATCCATCTGCATCATGATTAATAATTTCAATCTCTATATGGATATAGGTGATGCATCTCCACCATGATTAATAACAAATGATTAGGAACATCAAACCATAATCTTAGCTTGAGTAAAACATCCACATAACACATCAAGAAGACAAAAAAGTTCATCCACCATTGAAAAAACAATAACCAAGTTATTCATCCACTTAAACACTTATAACTTACCCTTAGAACAAGACCTAGATTAAGGTCCAAACACTGAGTATTTTCGACCCACCTTCATACGAACAAAACACCATGACCTTATTAGCAAATAGCCACAAAACCAAGAAAAGAAACATCCAAAATCACTTATATATTTCAGTAGAAACCAGAAAACCTTAAAACTCCTTTTAACCTTAAACTCACTTTTAAATACCTAACCAACCCCATCTGTACAATCAACCAAGAACTTGAAAAATGAAAGGTGGATAAAGAAACATGAATTAAAACTTGAAGCCATGAAGTTTTCTCAAATAAAACAACCATATAACCTGCTTCAAAGTTAAAGCACCAAAATACACCAAAAAGTAACTTTAAGCAAACAAGTGTTGTACACAAGAATTACACGACTTCTCCTGTCCATTTTTCTTCTAAACTCTCCTAGGACTAGAAAGGCTTTAAGGTTTTCCTAACTCTTTCAAAAATTGGCAGCCACTTGCCTAGAACTTCTTCACTTTTCCTCTTAGTTTTCACCCTCATTGGTCTCGGTTTTATCTTCTCTGCTAACCTGATTTCTCTACTTCTTTAGCTTACTTATCTAGGTGGAATATAAGGATGAAAATCGGGCTTGGTGTGAGGGTGAAGGCCTGGACGAATGGCCTCTTAAATAGGCAAAGGAAGACTTACTTAAAGGTTAGGAAAGCTTTAGTTAGGTGACACCTCATGTAACATCTTCTTGTTTCCTATTGGACCAATCTTTGGCTGAATAAGATAAGGCTGTTTAGGCAAGGATGGAGGCGGTAGCATTAGTAGTCATCATGGGCTTAACAAGGCATTAAATGAACATTAAATGTAGCCACCATTTTAAGGCTTTGGTTGGCCAAGTCTAGCCGCCAAAACCTAGCATTGTTTGGCTAGATGTTCTAAGGTTACTTAAGCATGAAGGAAGGTTAAGATGGTGCTGATTAATTCCTTGTTTGGCTCCACTTATATATATATTTAAAGTTAGATTTCTTAAAGGAAACCTAAATCATCACACCAATGGTCATGTGACACCTATTAATGGTTCTAGGATATAACAACACATAAATGACTAAGAAAATATTGGTTATATATAATAAAATACTAAGCACCTCAAACACATGTTACCTTTTGAAATACCCCAAACATTAATTACCCTGATTAATAAGGGATTAATTAATGAGGAAAGATTAATTCATGATTAGTCACCAAAGAATAATGACTAATGGGCAATATTCACTAAAGGATATTAAAACCTATAAATACATATATACAAATAAATATGTATAGTCCAAGATGGACACCAAACCACACACAAGGATCATGAACTAAAGAGACTACACTAATAAGGAGAAAATAACTCTAAAATTAATACAACATGTAACACATTAATACATGTATTAATAACATAAACAATGTTATAAGATTATATAAATCATTTTATATAGTCAAACAAACTTATAAGTGCAATAATCACTTACATATACTCATAAGAACAAGGAAATAATATGTGTCACAACCTAACACATAAAACTAGTCATAATGTACAACTTGAAGGTGCAACAACATTAAGTCTCAAAAATATGAATTTTCCCCCAAGAAAGAGCCAAAAACGATAGCCATAAAAGAGTCTAGGAAAAGACAAGCCCAAAGAGCAAAGGAGACAAGCTCACTTTCCCTCCTTACACACATTGACTATTACCTCATTTCACTTACTAATACCTCACTTTTCTCCCTCTTTCACTTTGCCCATGCTCACCCATGAAATCAGACTCCTCCTCCACCCTTCAAGCCATCTCCAACCTTACTCCATACCCATCACCTTCTACCTTGAGCTCCATAAGACAACAATGGCGTTTTAAGCTTCTTTTCCTCCTTTTGTGTCTTAAACTCCATTTTTCTTTCTCAAAAAATACTACAACCCCTACTAACCATCTATGCACGAAATAATCTGAGCATGGGCCAATAATCTCGTGGGAAACCAAGGGAAGAAGTCTAGCTAAAGTTCAAGCAAAGACAAGGTAAGAAAGACTCCTAAAACTCCCTTTCCTTCCATTTTTGAACTTGAAACTCCAACCACTTACTCCCTCTGTCCATGGCTGATGAACTTCAAGGTGGGAAGCTCAAAAAATCCACCCAAAACCATGTGTACCAAGATCTAAGCAAGAAGAACAAAACAAGGTAAACATGTGCTTTAACTTCCATCCTTGTTCTAGATCTTTATATGGCCGAATTTTCCCCCATTTTAACAAACTTTTCTTCACTTATATGCTACTGGAACATTGATGTCTCCCACCCATACTCATGGCCGAAAATAAGGCAAGGGTTTCTCCTAAGGTAAAATCTCCTAAAGTTGAGTTTTAGTGCTCAAATCTTGTTTTTCCTTAGATCTACACATGTACTCACTTCCCAACTATTTTCCTAGTGTTTACTAAGAGCATGGAAGGGAAAAATCAGCTCTCAAGAGCCATAAGGTAAAAATCCACCCCTAAAACCCATTTTAGAGACCTTAAACTCCAGATCTTGTTTATGAAGTTTTAAAGCTCTAAATTCACTTCTCTTTCCTCCTATTAACCATGGAAGAACTGGAGTGATAGTGGTGGGAGTGCTTGGCCGAAAATAAAAGGGGTGAATGGTGGAGAAATATCAACTTTGAAGGGGTAAGTTACTTAATCAAGTCTTAAGGTTTTGAATTAAGGTCTAAGCTTGTGTATAGTGTATAATCTTACCAAAACCTGTTACTAATGTAGTGTGGAAAATACAAGAGGATTCCAAGGAGTTTTGAAGCCTTGAAACAAGTAAGTGAGCTTAAAACACATTTTTAAGCTTTAAAGTAAATTACCTTGTCAAAACAATTAGGGCCGAGAATGCAGTAGGTTATATGGGTGATTTTGACTGAAAAGTGTACTTAAACATTATGGTAACCTGCTTAGCTAAGTTACTTAGACAAATAATGACTTATAATAGCTTAAAAGTAACAAAAGGGGTAAAATGCAAAAAAACTAAAAGTTTCTGGTCCTAAGTGTAAAAAGCCGAGACTTAGCTGTTATATTAAACATTTTTATGTCATTAAATGTTATATTTAAGGTTTGTAATAAGGCCAAGTGTTTAGGCCATTCTATGTATCATTTAAGGCCTTTTATGCTTTATAAGTATGTATTTGATTAGTATAAAATGTAGTGAGGAAATCTGATTACTATGGGCTGTTTTGTGAGTTTAAAACCACCTAAAATTATCTAGGAAAAATACCTACAAATTTGAGTGGAAGTTGGTTTAAATATAAGGTTAAAATTAAGTTTAAAAGTAATTATAAACTTAAATATTGGTCTAATGTGCAAAAGGGTAAAACATAGGTGGTCAAGTGTAAATAAATTAAATTTAGGGTGTCAAAAGTTAATATGGCCGAAAGTTGGGCCTTGATTGGAGTTTAGATGAAACATCTAGGTTTTTGTAAAGTTTTGGGCCTAAATGGTAATTCTAGGAAGATTTGGGGTCAAAACTATGAAAAATTTATGGTCAAGACAGTAGGTTGGTGATCAACCTTGACCATATAGGGAGTGTTGACCAAATTGGGTAAGTTAAATAATTAAATTAAGAGTTTAAACAAGTGTAGGAGTTAATTGTAAAGTTTATAAAACTATTGGGGTCAAAATGTAATTTATGAAAGTTAAGGGCTGAAACGGCATTTAGAAACAGTATAGGGGCTGTAGGGAATTTACTAGAATTTTTGGAGTTAAATTTTGAATTTAATTGGTGAGATAGTATAATATATAGTTTAAGGATGAAATTGTAAGAATTATAAAATAAAGTGGGTCAAATGGTAAATAAAGAAAAGTTAGAGAATGAGGAGAATAAGCTGTAACAGCAAGGGGGCTGTTCCATTTTTTATAATATATGGTTGAGAACTATAGGTTAAAACTAGCTAAGAGTGGTAATGTTATAAACATAAGTTATAAGGAGTAAAATTGTGACATTAGAAAACTAGTGTGGAAACTTGTAATTAATGGGTTTATGTGGGTTGTTAAGAAAAAGTGATAGGCTAATAAATAATGTTTAACATATGGTTGAAGGGGTTATAAATGTTACACTATTCTAAAGTTCAAGAGACATTAAAGGAGATAACAAACATAAGGTGAGGAGTTATAAGATTCACATAAAATTATGGGCATATTTTGAGGAATGGAAATTATAATATTAGTTTGGGAAGTAAAATAAAGTTGGGAAACTTAATATGCTATATAACATTATAAAAAGTTGGGAGTATGGTCTTGATATTTATTTGTAGAGAGTAACACAAATAAAAGACCCAAGAGTCTCACATGAAATGATAAGGAGCAACATTATATAAGGAGATTATAATTCGTTTAAACCAAAGTAAATATAAGGAACATGGAGGTTTATACAATAAGATGTAGTAAATATATGGAGGATAATGAAACATCATTTAAGGTGGAGGAATTAAATTATTTAACATTAGTTATATAGACTAATGTCAAATTGTAAAGAAATTGAACAAACAAACGGAACATGTAATTAAAAGATTATAATAGAGATTACCTAGACTTGTTGACTTGGACGCATTGACCAAGTCAACCCAAATTGACCAAGTCGACCTAATTGACAATAGAGAGTCAAGTTGACCAACCCGCAACTTAAGGAAGAGCTTCGAGATAAACAGAATGTAAAAATAAATTAGAACATGCGGTAATAAATTGCACTATTATGTGCACAATGGTATATAAACATATACATGTCTAGGAATAATGACCTATGACCAAGCGGGATAATATAAGGTTTAAATATCATGAGTATTGAACTAATACCACATGCTATATATATATATATATATATATATATATATATAACATGAGTAAAGTACGAGCCGAAAGAATCCCGAATACACTGTAAAACCCGAATAACTACGGTAATCACATAAGAGGATAATCACGGGGTTAATACCGAGAAGGTTAGCAGTTATTAGAATACCGGCTCGATCGAACCACATGAATTAATACCTAGTGATATGTTCCAGAGATACGCACTAGGAGTTACGAGCGGTACGAGCATAGAGGATAAGCGTGATACGTCACGCTAGCATTGTTCAGCGGTGAACAGTATGTTATTGTATGTTCTGATTGTGCCTAGGGACTTCCTCGGGTTTGGATGTGTGAAATGTTTGACAAGAGGATATGTGTGCTTGTATGTGAATGTGTTATATGATTTATCTGTCTAATACGTGTGCCATTATTTTGTACGCGATAGTCATTCGAACTGAGACAGATGTTGAACACATGTATATGTATTTATATATCTTATATTAATATATGAGTAGTGATAAAGAAACATCACTCATGGAAGAATAATAACATAAATGATTTATCCTAAGATAACCTAAGAAGAGACGGGAATACCGTTCTCAAGAGGAAATGAACTCGAATACAGAAATACACTAGATGACTTCTAAGTATACATTCAAGACCTGAGAGGTCTATATACACTCGAGAAATTAATCACTGGATAACCTAAGATTGAATCTTAGGCATGTAGTTTAAGAGAACTTAAACAGTTCAGTGAGAGGTTGGCTATGAAGGAAGATCTGAAGATGGTGAGAAATCCAGGACCGCCTGGTTGCACATTGTGATCACAGAGGGGATGACTGACAACAGGCCCGCTCAAGAAAACTCCGAGTAACGAATGATTGCTTGGTCAGAGACACCGCTGTTGGTGGAACAGGCAATTGGGCCCTAGTAACATTATATCCTACAACCTCAAGTTGTGGATTTCCAACAAATGCAAACTTTGTTGGACGGAGGCACCGCCGCTGGTGTAAGGGCATTTGGGCCCAGAATTTGTAAAAATTGGTTAAGGGCATTTGGGCCTAGAACTTGTGAATTAAGTGAGAGTGTGGTGGTAAAGTGGAAAAGAAGTTAAGAAGTGAAATGGAATAAGGATTAAGTTGAGAACTTAACTACACGTAAAGAACGAACAACGACCCTAGAGGCCCTGACACGAGAATTCACAGAACTACCTCTCGTTGTTACATTACCTTCTTATGTATTGAATGATATATGCTTGTTGTTGAGTTGGAATGAACTACATGATTATTGGATGTTATATGTTTGTTGTTGAGTTGGAATGCACTACATGATTATTGGATGTTATATGCTTGTCGTTGAATGGAATGAACCATGTGATTATTGGATGAATTGTTGTTTGCTTTACTATGGTATTTTACAGTTGATATGTTATGAAACGGAATAGCATGAAACCGGAACTGCATGTTAACAATTGGGCTAATTAATCTGAGTAGTTCAAAGGTCCAAGAGGATCATATGAGAAGCATACCAGCCGTCATGCTGAGCCTTTATGGCAACATATTACAGGACTTGATCGAGTTATGAAGCCGGAGTGCGGGACTATCGGGTAGTCTATGATGTCTTGTACTTTCTGCACCCGTTATATTTAGGTTTGTATTGTATACTTCGATGTAAGTAACGGGAATGTTTTAGATGCTCACTGTTCTATGTTGTCAATTTATGGATTTAGTATGTGTAGGTTAGTAGTAGAATATCTCAGTTCATCATAGCGGTTATCGATCCTAGTATTGTGATAAGTATTTGCTTCATTACTCACATGGGTGAGTAATGGCGTGTGACACCCAGATTAGTAGATAGATTTAGTTTCCGCTGCGAGCCATCTTTAATTAAGTACGCGATGCCGATTGTTATGTGATTAAGAGTAGGGGTGTTACACCTCTCACTAGGTCGCCACCTCGTGTTTACTTCCCACTAGGTTGCCACCTCGTGCTTACCTCCACTAGGTTTCCACCTCATGCTTAACAAGCCATTATTGATGTGTATCTTGAGGAAGAAAGTAGCTTTGATGGGATAAAAAAAACTAATATATATATTTGTCATTTACTTGGAATCAACATAAGTTAGTACATTAGGTATATATACATGTGGTTTAAAGATACCTAGACATTATAGTAGTCATATCTCCTTTCATAGAAGTTATTAAATTCCTAACATGTACAATGTACAATAGGTGCTAGATTGTGCATGCAATGACTAGCTAGTTTTGTCTTCTCTTTATTCCTAATATAACCTAAGGTATTTAGCTAGAATATTATCTAATATAACATGTTATTTTCAGTAGACCACACATGGCCTTAAAGTTTAAAGCAAAGACAAGCCAAACTTATCCTTGTACAAACCACCATAAATTAATGTTTAGCCATCATTACCGATTACAATTGTTTCATAATTAGCTAGTTTGTCCTCTTGTTATCATTACCCATCCTAAACCTCAAGGTAGTCAGCCAAACAAGGTCTTTCTTCACCCTTAAGTATCCTTATTTCCCATCCAAACCCAAGCCAATCACACATTTGCCTTGCCGCCAACAATTCATGTTTCAGCCATTAATACCTCTGATTGTATATGTACATAATTAGCTAGCTTGTCCTATGTTATCATTACCATCTTACACAAATCCTTACCAGCCTTGTTGCCGACCTCCCATGCTTAGTCATAGGATTAGTTGTCTTAATTTTATGCAGCCAGCAATGTAAGCCAATAAAAGTTCGACACCACTTACTCTTATGTGTCATTATCTTGTGAAGTTCCCTTGCCTATTTAAATGATCTGATCAGGATATTCTTCTTCACACACAAAGCTCATATCCTGTCCATCTCCTGTCCCTTTGACCACGTAAGGAAAACAAAGAAAAACAAGCTAGGAGGAGGGTAGAACTAGAGGAAAAATCAGCAACCTAGTGCTATACAAAACCAAGAACAATTGGTAAGGTTGTTCAGGGAAGAAAAGATGGAGAAGTTGTGTAGCTGTTGTGTATTCAATCTTAGAAGGGTTAGGAAGGTCTTAGTTGTGTAAAGCATAAAAAGAAACTAAGGTAAATGGCAAGGAGAAACCAGGCAACTCTCATGTACAACCAAGGTGGTTTAAAGCTAGTTTCTAGTTGTTATTTTTGGTACTAACATCTTGCTAATCTTTCTTTGATTATTGACCTTAGTGTAGCAAGATTTGGAGGTTAGAACCTGATGTTTAATCTGTAAAATTCCTGGGTAATGACTGATGGTAAGCTAGGTAAGTAAAGTACAAGGTACGTAAAAGGAAGAAAAATGTGCTTTGAGACATTTGTGTGTTAACCGAAATTTGTGCTTGTGTATTGGTTAAGTTCTTTTGTTTTCTAGCTTATTTTTCTCATGAAAAGATGTTTAGATGGTTTGGTTATCAGGTTGAAGAAGGTAAGAAGGTTGTTAGTTTCCTTAACAAAATAGTAAGGTAACTTGGTTGTCCATGATTGTTGTTCTTGGTGTAGCCGGTTGGGGAGGTAACTGTAGGAGTTAATTTTCTTGTGTTATAAGATCATCAAGGCTTAGAATAATTATATAAAGCTGAATGAACAACTAGATTGAGTAAACTTGGTAAGATAACCTAGAATTGGAAAAGTGTACATACGTGTACAATGGAAAATATGGTTGTTGTTCAATTGTTAAGATTGCTTGTTCTTGCGACAATTTTGTCCAGCGATTTATCTAATTGTTTTCTTGACTGAGTTTGATGTTATAACATATATTTCTTGTACATGGAAATTTTGAGAGAAACAAGGAAATGTTTACGCCAAAATTGGCAAGGTTATCCATGGATTGTTACTCTTACCAATGTATTGGAGTTCATTGTTGCTCCTCCCAATGTATTAGAGCTAAGTCATCATGATCTACTATATGGTAAGGGTTTACCTTAGGGGGTGTGCACACTTAAGGACATGGAGTGAGGTGGATTATCCGAGGGGCCGAGAGTCACAGTGCTCTTTGTTGAAAGACCGGTGTGCCCGAGACAGGTGCAAATTGTACTATGAAGGTGGATATTATATCACACTTGAAACTTGTGGTGGAATTTGATATTTATTATGGTACTTGCTGTTTGATATGGATCTTAATTGTGGGTGATGTTTAGTATTGCTTTCTATAAGTGTACATTTGATTCCTTGCGCTATGGTAAGTAACAAGCTTAACATTTCTATGATTTTATGTGCAATATGCGCTAGCTTTATGGGTGTGCTATGTTTATGTTTATGTCTATGTTGATGTGATATTATATTATTGAATTTTATAAAGATAAAATATATTTTACATGTTGTGGTGAGAGTTACTCAATTTACTAACTTTCAACTACCACCCTTTCCTTGTATGAATGGTTTATGGTTGCAGATTACTAGCTATACATAGTTAGCTCTATGGGATGGGGAGGATACTATTCTTCGCTACTATGTCAATGTTTACCTAGTGGATGCCATTGAATTAAAGGAAGGAGTGCAAGTCATGGTGATTAGAAAAGTATCTTATCATGCGTTGGAATACCGTCAACTAAATACCCAAGCCCGGATGAGGGTATTATCTATTGAATAAGTCCAGAGAAGGTATAGGCATTTCAATGGGGGTTTGAGGTAGTGTTGTAATCCCTAGTTTTTGATGTAAGCTAACCAAAGGAAGTTGTAAGGAAGGCCGGCGTAGATGGCTTGTTAGTTAAGAAGGATGTTAGCAAGATAAGAGAATTTTTGGTGTAAGATATGATAAAAGTTGGTAGTTGGTTTTGGATGTAAAGGTGAAAAGTTGTAGTTGGGTTTTGATTATATAATGTTAAAAGTTTACCTAATTTTGGTATGTTAAATAGTCAGTGGTGGATATCCTTAGCAATCACTAGTTAGGTGGTTCTGGCGGTAGCATCTCAGATAGTTTTGTAAGACTTCCGCTAAATGAATATAACTTAGATTATCAAGTTTAGTTGGCTTAAAATTTGGGGAGTTACAGCAGCGGCTAGATTTTTCCTTTAAATACTGGAAATATCACATAGGTGTGGCGTCTCACAAACAATGTTCAATGGTATAATTTAAGATCAGTGTCAAATTATCTTTCAGTTTTGGTGAAGATAAATATTATTTGTCATGTTTGACTTTGTAAAGAAAATAAGAAGATCCACTTCTTGTTCTAGATCTTTGGTGTAAATTGGGCCTCTTAGATCAGTATTTATGGTTTTATACATTCTTAAACTACAATGACTAATCTTATTATGATCTTTTTTTATTAGAAGTTAATGCATATGTGGGCATTTTTTGGGATAATTGTCACTCTCGTTGTTCTACCTTCATGCTACATAAAGGATCTTCATTCTGTATCTTTTGTTCACGTACATCAACCAAGTTTGTCCAAGCAACATTGAAATGAATAATACAGCTGGTGGGGTGCTGGGTGCAATCTTACTGGTATTTTGAGCTAATTATAGTGGGTACACCGAGTAAAATCGGGTTCCATCAGTTGTTCGTTTATCAGGTAGAGTGATATCCTTTTGTGTGGAGGGATATATCATGAAAACAAAATTTATTACACTTCATAGGGGTATATCGTGAAAAATAGCCGGTATACTGTGCAGAGGTATATCATGAAAAAATATTTGTTACACTCACAGGGTTATATTATGGAGTAAAATAAACCTGATGGGTATATTGTAAAGTAAAATAAACCTAAGGGTATATTGTAGAGTAAGATAAACCCAAGGGGTATATTGTAGAGTAAAATTAACCTGAAGGGTATATTGTAGTAATTTGTGAAGTTTAGAGGTATTTGTAAAAAAACGGCTAAACCTTAGGGGTATATCATCCCTGCCTGTCACGGTCGTCAAACCACCATTCTCGCCACCTTGCCTTCCCACCCTTTCACAGTCCTTGCGAAGACCCCAGGCACATGTAGATGTTGCAGACCAAAAAATGCATCGCCGCCCTCCATTCCACATCGATTCGTACAAGATGGTTCTGCACTGTGAGGGACCAAAACAGATTAATCCTGCACCAAAGTATAATCCGCTCCATTGTCTATTGGAGTGGGGGAGAGATTGGCAGAAGGGAAGGCCACAAACAACCGACATCAAAGAATAGTCGATAATACTCTCCATTTTGACCGGCGCCGCAGAAGTCGTGCAACTTCATCTGCACACAGAGCCTGCTCAATTATGCCTTGTCCATAATAGACTTGATTTGCATTGCCCACAAACCATGGCAACAATAGGTCAGGATCAGCACAAAAAACACAAATGCGCTCCTCTTCCTCATGCAATTTCCAGCACAACCTCCCATTAACAAACCATCGCCATACCACCGACATGCGAAGCCCCCACCTCGTGCCCCCAAAAAGAACTCTCGCATGTCGCCTTCCATGCTCATGAATCCAGCTAAAATAACCCTCCTCCTGTCTAATAGCAACCAACAGCAAAATCAAGCCAATCCGACCAATAAAAAAAGCATGCAAAGGTAGAGGTTGAACCAGAACAAGAAAAAGCAAAAGATACACACAAAATCACCGATAGGATAGCTTTACTAGACACAAACAAGTATCTACTATTAGCAGAAAACAGAGAAAGGAAAGAAATCTAGGATGGGAAAGGTAAACAAATAGGAATAAAGCACAGAGAAAGTAAATACAACACTAATTAAGTCTACGAAAACAGAGGAGAAGTAGGACTATAACAAATTAACCTTGTTAGCAAAGCATGAAGGCTCAAGTAGAGAACGCATGAAAAGAGCAATTATCCTCCCGCCAAAGGGGAATAACATAGATTAAGGCACAACAGCAAGACAAATACCGGCAAAAGGCAAGGTGAATACCCTTGCCAAAGGAGGGAGGCGAGGAGATGATTTGGAAGCAACTTACCGCTATAGCTTTAGGGATAGTAGAAATTGATCGTGGTTGACTGCTTGTTGTAATAATCTTTGTATAATGTGAAAAGGCAAATGGAGCAACTCGTTTACACGTGCGTCAAGAACATCCATGCCCTAACCGAAACCAACTTCAAGCCTTTTCTGTAGATCACTCTTTATTTAGGACCCCAATGGTTCAACTTTTTCATGAAAAATTCAAAATATATCCTTAAAAAATTTCATAATTCACAATATACTCTGTTTTTAAAATTTGTTTTTCATATACCTCAAACAAGTTTAAAATTTTCACAATGTACCCCTAATCCGTGAAATGAGCATGAATAATGACTGTTTTATCCTGACATTACTGATCATATTTCAAGTTTGCAATATGTCATTTTTTTATTCAGAGACATTTTATGAAATTTCACAAAACAAATATTTAAAATACTATAATTAAATAATTATAAAAAATATTTAAAAAATAAATAAAGCTATAAAAATCCACAATATACCCCAATTTTTTTTAACGAATATAACTAAATATATAAAATTGAAATAAAATCTATAATTCTTAAATATTAAATATACATAAAAATTCAAACAAATTAATTTTTGACTTCTTATTGTTTTACCGTCCTAGACTATTTATTAGTTTTGTTTTTCACTAAAAATATTTACAGTTATGGTTAGATAATGATTAAAAATTATAATAAGTAAATATATGTCAGTTTATACACAAGCCTAATGCATTATGAGGGGAGGTAATCAAAATCATATACAACTACCTCATCTTATACTGGATTAATTTTGTTTATAAATTGACATATATATTTTTATATAATTTAATCATTATCTATGTACATATTACAGTGAAGATAATGATTGATAAATAGTCAAATAAAGTAAAAAAATGGGAAGAAAAAAAATTGTTTGAAATTTTGTGTATGTTTAATATTTAAGAATTATTAGTTTTATATCAGTTATATAATATTTATATATATTAGTCATTTTATTTTATTAATTTTTAAATATATTTATATTTTTGTGGTTTTATTTTACTTTTTTTTTGTAAAATTTCATAAAATGTCTCTAAATAAAAAAGTGACATATTGTAAACTTGAAACATGGTTTACAATATCAAGGATAAAGTAGTCATTATTCAATTTTATTCATAGTCACTTCACAACTTATTGGTTTATTATAAATTTTGAAACTTTTTAATGATATATTATGCATTATAAAACTTTTTCAGGGTATTGTTAATTTTTTCCATTAATTAAGTAGTGGCATCGGAGGGCTTTTGGAATAACTAGTGAATTACAACTTTATTGTATCATAAGGATAGGTATTAATGTAGTCTGAGTTTCTGAAAGTGAAGTGACACAAACTTTTTTTTTTTGAAGCAAACGATTATATTAATATTAAGAGCACAACGTGAGTACATAGGAAGGGAAGTCGGTGGACTTCCAGCAACTCGCCGGGAGTTGATGCTTACTAGCATAAGAAGCTAGGTTTTGGGCATTAAAATTATATAGTCTATTAACATGAAAGCATTGGAAGTCTACAAGTGGTGCTAAATTTGCCATGGTCTCATTGAGCAAATGCTGAGTGCAGTCTGGGAGGCTCGAGGGCCCAAAGGCTGTCAGGTGGTCAACAACACTTTTACAGTCTGTCAAGAGGCGAACGTGGGTAAAATGAAGACGCTTAGCAAGATCAATACCCAGAAGCAGGGCCGCTGCCTCCATATGTGAAGGATCTTGCGTTGTATGACCACCCATAACTACGGCACCAATAATAGAACCATGCTGCATTGCCACTGCTGCTAAGCCATAACGACCAAACCAATCAAGGCCTGCATCCACTGATATTTCCACCCAGGAAGGATGGGAGCTTCTTGCATCCACCAAAGTGGGCAAGTGAGTCAACCTGGTCGCAGCTGAGCTTAGACGGAAAAAACTGTCTGCCTGAAACCATCCTGCTTCAAAAGTGGTCACACGCCCATGCGAAAACTGACAGCGGGCATACCATAGACGCCAAAGAAGCGACGTGAGCAAGGACAGGCTGGTCCGAGACATGGTAGCGCATGAGTGAGTGTACCAGTCGATGAAAACCGCATCGGCCCAGCG
This sequence comes from Limonium bicolor, assembly GCA_023374045.1. Taxonomy (NCBI): domain Eukaryota; kingdom Viridiplantae; phylum Streptophyta; class Magnoliopsida; order Caryophyllales; family Plumbaginaceae; genus Limonium; species Limonium bicolor. The sequence continues at coordinate 248,209,014 of CM041776.1, forward strand.
CGGCGGAGTGAAAGGCATGCGTAGACAGTCCCAAAAGGGGGTGGCAGATGGGCAGTTAAAAAGCATGGAGGAGGGTCTCATTGCGACCACAAAGTGCACAAGCTGCCAAATCAGGACGATGCAACCGATTAGCCAACACACCCCGGCAAGGCACTGCTCTATGCAACAGCTTCCAACCAAACAAACGGATGCGCGGAGGCAAGTCCAGTGCCCAAAGACGCTTAGTGGCGAGACCCTGGGTAGAAGGACTCGATGAAGATGTAGAGGGACGAGCCTGACGAGAAAGCGCAACATCACAGTGATAAGCACTCTTAACCAGAGTAAAGACCCGAACTGGTGAGGCCCCAGAACCACGAGTCAGGGGAGGAGAGACATCAGCAGGCAATTGCACATTACAAATATGCTGAATATCCTCTGGGTGGAAAATGGTCCGAAGTAGAGGAACATTCCAGGCAGAAGAGAGAAAGCATCAAAGTAGACACAGAAGCCTGTTGGTGACATGGTGGAACAGACCAAAGAAAAGGCATGCCTCCCTCCTTGGAAGGAAGCCATCGATCACTTATGGCAGTAGAAAGACCATTACCAATTCGGCGCCTGGCCCCAACCTGTATCAAATCCCGAACACCAAGGAGAGCGCGCCAGACGGGGCTTGCGGTAGATAAAGGCTGAAGAAGCTGAAGAGGGCCGTTGCCCAGATAACGGGCCGTGTAGAACTGAGACAATAACGACTCACGGTTGGTTAAGATACGCCATAGTTGCTTGGCAAGAAGCGCACGATTAAAACTGCGCAAATCACGAAGACCCAAACCACCAGAGGAAAGAGGAAGGCAAAGAGCTTCCCACTTCGTCCAGTGGATACCTTCGTAGTTTGTGAACCACTCCACCAGAAGCGAGAAATCATACGCGTAATGGATTTGAGGACCGACTGAGGTAAAGCAATAACAGACATCACATACGTCGGAATGGCTTGCAAAATTGACTTGATAAGATTGAGACGCGCTGCTTGAGATGTATTAGAAGACCAACCCTGAATACGGCGTGCAACCCTGTCCTTAATATAAGCAAAGATTGCCTTGCGATTGCGCCCCACCTATACCGGGAAACCCAGATACATTCCCAAATCCTGAACCGGACGACCACTGAGCACTCCCGCAACTCCCTGGCGAATATCAGGGCGGAGAAGGGAGGAAAACATAATAGCCGACTTGTCAACATTAATACTTTGGCCGGAGGCCTGCTTAAAATCATCAAGGATGTGAGTCAAAGCTTGAGCATTCGGGGTCGAAGCCTTCCCAAATAAGATACAGTCATCCGCGAACAGAAGGCTAGTAATTGGCGAGGGGAGACCAGGAAAGGAAAAGCCTTGAAATTGGTTCACCTGAGCAGAAAGAGTAATGGCAGACGTCAAAACCTCCATGCAGCAAATGAAGAGTAGAGGCGATAAAGGGTCACCCTGGCGTAGGCCACGCTCTGGTCGGAATGTATCACCCGGGTAACCATTAATAAGCACAGACATGGTGGTTGTTGTAAGACACTTACGAACAGCCTGAATCCAAACCGGATGAAAACCCATACGAGCCAAAACGTCCAAGACAAAAGACCATTCCACCCTATCAAAAGCCTTCGACATATCCACCTTATACGCAAAAAAGCCACGGATGCGGGCCTTTGAAGTGCGCATCAGATGAAGAATCTCATGAGTAAGCAGCACCTGATCTGAGATTAAACGATCCTGCACAAAAGCTCCCTGATTCGAAGAGATGACTGCTGGCAGAACATGCTGAACCCGGTTGACAAGAACCTTGAAATGACGCGATAAACTGTATTACACAAGGAAATGGGTCGAAAATCCGTAATAGAGGTGGCCCCCGGTTTCTTTGGAATGAGAGCAATATGAGTGTGATTGAGATCCGAGGGCAAAGCATCAGTGTTAAGAAACTTTAACGCTGTGGCAATAAAATCTTCACTTATAATAGGCCAATAAGTGCGTAGAAAAACCCCATTAATACCATCAGGCCCAGGGGCCTTGGATGGATTCAACTGCTTATAAGCTGCAACCACTTCTGCTCGAGTAAAAGGCTGGCCCATGGGCTGATAACTGTCCGGAGGAACACGATCCTCAACACATGCCAGAAGATGCGGGTCTGCCTGAGGTGCTGTAGTAGTAAAAAGCTCTTGAAAGAAAGAACGAGCCACATATTCCACACCGGCCCAGGAGGTTGCAGGCGGGACCGAAGGTGAGGAAAGAGAATAAATGGCATTACGACGTGAGCGGGCCCTGAACTTATTGAAAATTGCTTATTATTCCTATCACCTGCCGAAAGCCAACTGATTCTGGAACGTTGTTGGAGACGGACCTCATCCCGATGCAAAAGCATATCAACTGTATCTGAACAAGACTTCCATCGGGCCAGATTCTGAGGGCTTGGGGCCTGTAGATCTAGGCGGTCGAGCTCTGTTTGGGCCTGACGCAGCGCTTGCTTCTCGACCTAAATCTGTCGAACACCCCATGAACGCAACTCCTGACCACATAACTTGACTTTGGCTGTGTAACCATGCAAATGCGGATTATGAGTCCATACCGATTGAACCAAGTACGGCACTGATCATTCAAAGCCCAACAATCTCAAAACGAAACGGCTTAGGTCCTCTACGAGTGGATGGTTGCAAGGTTTACTTTATAGGCCGGTGATCTGGTCGTCCCCAACGAAGATGAACATTTAGTGCATTAGGAAAGTGCGCAAACCATGCATCATTCGCTACAAACCGATCCAAACGACTTTAACATAAAGGAAAGTCTGCGCGCTTTCTATATGTATAGCAAGGGCCACTGAATCCCAAATCCCTCAACGAGCAATCAGATAAGCAAGAGTGGAAAGAAGACATTGCCCTTTGGGAACGAAAACCCCGGCCCTGGTGTTCCCGCAAGTTCAGTACCTCATTGAAATCCCCACCTAGAACCCAAGGTCCCGTCCACTGCGCATGCAAATAACGTAAAAGTCGCCATGTTTTCCATTTGTCAGTTGCATTAGACCATCCATACACACCCGTAAGCCTCCACTGAACTCCCCCAAAATGACTGACGACAACATCAACATGATGTGCAGAAAAACTAGACAAGGAAACATTCAAATTGTCCCGCCAAAAACAAGGCCACACCCCCTTTCCGACCTTCACTATCACCCGCCACCCAACTATACCCGGGAAACCTTGATGCAACCGTGCGCATCTCAAAAGATGAAAGCTTGTTTCTAAGAGAATTACAAAAAGAGGTGCTTGTCTAGACACTAAACCCACCAACCAACGAACTGCCGCCACATTACCTAAGCCACGGCAGTTCGTAACTAAAACCGACATTATGCCAGGCGAACAGAAAGCCCAATTGGTACCTGCACTGCGAGCCAAAATTGATCACCTCAGATGAAAACAGTAGCAAGACGAAGGTGGACTTGCGGCGATGACGGAAGGTGGACTGGCGGCGAAAAGCAATTGCGATGAATAGCACTTGCGGCGATGGCGGATGGTGGACTTGCAGCGAATAACACTTGCGGAAGGTGATACTGTTTGCTATTGTTGATGTGCGACTGAGCTTGCGATTCTATATTCCCCAAATTTTCGATTTAGGGTTTGTAACTTGCTTTACCTCGAGAGGAACTTAGACTAGGTACGAGCTGCATCAATTTTCCTTGTTTTCAGCTACGTCGGGATGGACATGCCAGCTGCCGAGAACAGAGCGTAAACAGTTTGTCGAACAGAAAACGGAGAAACCGCTCCGGCTATTGTGCTCTGTTGACGAACAAAGGACGCAGTCGAATGGTTTTTAGGCCTGAAACCTTGCTTATTCTTTAAAAAACTGACGGACGGAATTTGAGCTAGTTGGCCAATTTGCTAAATCCAGGTAGCTGAGACGAGAGAAACGATTTCAGGAATGGCGACCCTCGCGCCCTTCTCGATCGCCACCGACTCTCAACGTTAAGCCTGAAGTGACACAAACTTTGAAGATAGAAGTTCGTACCAATGAATGCCCCCTTACACAGTTCAGATTGTTTTCAACAGATAAGGAGATATTCTGCGTCAGGATATTGATCTCATCTCAGCGATTGAAAAACTCGGATAACTCAGAATTTGCACAACAAAGCTGTTCTCAACACTTCCAATTGGAGGCAATACTTTTGGGTATAATACATTCCGCAGCCAACATAATTTCTTAAACAAAACATATTACAAGCTTCGAGTATTTCGTACTCAAAACACCCCACAAAAATGTAATGAGGTCACCACAAACTTTGAGGTGATTCCACGTTCATGCTCAGGCCATCAAAGCATCATAATCATCCAACTTGTCATTGTATTCAAGCACTTTCTTCTTTATTTTGGATGTATCTACCCAGGTAACGAAATCTTCCATGTTTCTTGTGACATGAAATGCTGGATCAGTTATGGCATCTGGACCAACTCGGACATGCCCCTGCTCGATATAAGTAACAGCTTCCTTCAAGTACTCAGCAAACTTCAACCTTACCAGCACAGTGGCAAGTCTTCTCCTGGTTAATGTCAAAAAGAAACGTAATTATCAACGGGACCACCAAACTTCATTAAAAGTTATATGGTCAATAACGTGGTCTAGATGACATAGCTTAGATTCTGCCATTCACCTAGATCTTCAATCCAAAAATTCTCACGCTCAAAGTAATTCATTTAGGTCATGATATTCCAGTTTAAGTAGGATAATGCAGTGTAATAATGTGACACTTCTGCAAGGAGCCCAGCCACACCATATTGCCTAAATAAGAAGCAAGGAAAGTATTGAGCTGACCTACAAAATGATGAGACAGATAAATGATCACAGACAGTTAGGCTTTTCCTGGTAGGGATTACACCCATATTGTACCTGAAACAGAAAGAGAGATGTTCAGAAAAACACACAAAAAAAAAAAATACATAATCCAAGAAACATAAACACCACTTTTCGTACTCAAATCTGCCAAAGATGCAGAAAGCATACATCCACTATATGGCATCCGAAACAAATCTGTGGGACATTCATAGCAAACGGTATCTATGGTAACTATAGATGGAATTTGAAACGCAATTAACGTCATGTCCCGCTTAGCCAAATCATATCTACGGCCTAGCAAACTTAACAAACATAGCCCGGATGACTACAAGATCAGTCCTTCAACCAAAGAGCCGGAAACATTAAAATGAATAACAAAGAAAACGAGAGCCACAGGTGAGGCCAATCGTTTAAGAAATGTGGCACAATAAAGGTTCCTCCAGCCTCATGTCTGAACCTAACAGCAGACTCACGACAACAAATTGGCTGCAATCTTGGATAATCAATAGTCTATACATGTAATACAAAGGAAGTTGGTTATGCGTACAAATCCCAATTTTCAACCATCCTACAGCTCCTAACACAATATGATGAAGAGGAAAACAATAAATTCTACACAAAACAGATAACTGAAAACTACAAAACTGAGAGAGCTTACAGCTTTTCCAAGAGGGAGTCGGTCATCTCAATACGATAAGGATCCCTTGGATCCATTTGCTTCAATATATTCACCAGCTTATGCACCATCCTGCATATGCTATTATACCTGGAGGAAGAAAAATAATTTATCAATGATAGATACTACAGAATTAGCTCAATACATGGCAAATACCGGCAGAATCTCGACCGATGAGCTAATAGCTAGATGGTCTAGACCAACAGCGAGAAAGGAAAGATGAAGCATGACTAATCCAAATTATTGAATTGGACATTCAAGAAATAAAATAAAAAGGAACTCGCGCATCAGAATAATTAATCCTTCTAAAGTAAGAACAGCTGATTGATGGAAGAAGAGACACGCACTTTTTGTAATCGTCACGACCAGTGACATGGTAACGACCCATAACTAGAGCTTCGCGGTGCCCACCTTCTCTCTTCCATTCCAGAAAATTAACTTTCTTCAACAGCTTTTTCTCGTGAAACTTCAGCTTCCTCATCCTTACAGTAATCCTTCAGTATCTCGGTTTGCCGATTCAATCTAGAAAGAACGAGGAATTTTGTTTTGGACGAAAAACTGGAGTCTACCTTTGAAAAACCCTAAACCCTGAGATCGAACCGAGAGAAAGAAGGCAGACATAGATCGGGGCGGGAGTGAAGGAGGAGAAATGAAACGAAGAGAGAAGTGGGCCGATTTTGTAGTTGTTTTACTCGAGAAAATATTTTGGGCTGACAAAGGCAGCGGGGGGCCTGTTGTGTGTTCCAAATAATGAGGCCAATGTTTCGAAACCAGTAAGAGCAACCACACCATGGTTGTTTAATTATTTCTTAGGACTCCTGTAAAATAAAGAAAGAAAAGGAGGATGTAGAAAAGGAGGATGTAATGTGGCGAGAAAGAGGTAGATAAGAGGATCCACAATGGTTTAAGTTTCTTAACACATTTCTAGGTGTCATGTCATAAAAAATTATTTTTATTACTAAGAAACTCTATTCACACAATAACAAAGTTCTTAATCTCTCTCTCTTAGAGCATCCACAATAGAGTGGAATCCACCCTATGTGTTATCAAGAAAAAAGAAAAAACCTCCACAATAGAGTGGATTCAACTCAAATTCTCTCTCCAAGGTTCTTAGTTAAGGATTGTACTTGTTTTAACTCTCATTGGTTGTTCACACTTTCCTATAACTTTCACAACTTTCTATTGGTTGCTTTTTAGAAGAAATGAGTTAAGAGTTTTAGTTATTGTAGTGATAGGTAGGATGAAAAGTTTCTTACCAAATAATAATAATTATTTTGATGACATGGCATATAGGGAAATGTTAAGATCTCATATGCTATTGTGGATGCTCTTAATGAACAACCAATAAACTATCACTATTAGATGTGAGATAAAATATGAAAGAGAGAGATACACATAGGTGGGTCTAATGTGTCATAAAAAGTTGGGTCTTATTTAAGAACCTTGGAGAGAGAAAATGGGTGGAATCCACACCATTGTAGAACATTTCACATATATAACAGTGTCAAGAACCCTAATATGGATGCCTAAAGGTTCTTATCTAAGAAGTGTACGGGGGAGGTTCTTTCTGACTAAAGAAAGAGGATTGTAAGAGGGGTGAGTAAAATAATAACATTTTGGTGGGTGGATTAACTCTGTTGTTGTGGTTGCTCCAAATGGTAACAATTTGTATCGAAAACGAGTATGCGATTTCTTCAGAAAAAAAAAAACCATTATGCAGTAAATGCAGTTTATTATGTTTTTAAGGGTCAGTAATTTTCACCAATATCTGACCAATTATAACTTACAAGTACAGCTGACTCAAAATTAGTGCGTCAGTTGAATTATTCTATCAATTCATCATTTGAAATAATTACAGTTGGGCCTGGATTTTATGTTCAGCTATAGAGTGAGTTAAAGGCTTGGACTTAACCATAAAAACCACCACATTTAAGTTGTGCATTACTTACGGGAGTATATGTAACACCTCCAATAAGTAATTGCCAAACAATTAGTGTCAAACCATTGTGGCTTTTTAAAAAACTAGCCACCTCAAGCCCTTATCCTCACTTTGGCCTTAAAAGTGGAAGGGCATATTGTTGTTGTTGCATATCATATGTATCCATTCTCAATGATTCATGTCAATATGGGAAGGGGTATATAAGTATCATTAATTGAAAAATTGATATATTTTTGAAATTTTTCCATTTATATGCTTCTTTAGTTGTTGAAATAAGTCCGGCTAAAACTTTCTTTCTTAGGGCCAGAAAGTTCCCTCATCTCTTTCTCTTTTGTTTTTTTCTCATTCCCTACTTTTTTTACAAGTTTAATTCCCTTTAAGTAAGTGTTCTTAGAAATAATTTCGGTTTGCATGATGCCACTCATTATAGCCACCCTTTAGTTTTTCATTTCCTTTAACGTTTCCTTAGCTTCTCTTCTCATGTTTCTATCTCATCTTCCTTTACCATCAAGCTTTTCCTTTTCTCAAAATTTTGATCTCATGTCAACCTCTAACTCCCTGGAACCATTAGAAGATTTGGCTACTTGGTGTGCGGATCTTTAGTTGACAAAGGAGGATGAGGTTACTACTTTCGATGATCTCACAAAAGAGGGGTAGATTCTTTCTTTCAATAGACACCTTTAAGGTAAAATCTTATCTTCAAACTGAGATAATCTTTAAATTTATATTGTTCTCTTTGTACCGTAGACAATTATGGTTGTATTTGGTACCATTATCAACCGAGATTTGTCTTCGTCCTCTCTCCAACACATCATAGCCAGTTTGTCGGTGAAAGAATTTGTCCCAATGAAGATGAGTCGTAAGAACAAGACAAGCCATGAATATAAGTTAGGGCTAGGACTTATGATTTCATTGCTAGCTAAATAATGGGGGTGTATTTCACCTGGAAGTGGATACTGAGATGCCCTTCATTACCTAAGGTATAACCTTCTGCTTGAATATGATGCACCACACACAGGAACTAAGGCACACTATGAACTCCTTGAAGATGCCATGATAATCAATGTTGACTAAGAAAGTAAGTTATTTCATAAGAATAGTTAAACAGCACAAGAAAACGCACAAACTCATGTCAACTATATGTGAGGAACTACCCATGACCATAGTGGAGTTCATGTTTTACATGCCAATGGGAGGTAGTAGACTGTGAAAAGGGGTGTGATCCATAATTGGCCTAAGACAAATTAGGGTCGGGAAGTCTTTGGGATGTAACCCTCTCTTCCTTCTCAATAGCAAGTGTAAATATGTCTAAAGTATACTATTAGGCTCCATAAGCCCAAAATAACAGAGATGGATTACCTCAAGTCGTCAAATCTTTTCAGTACATTCAACAAAATAACCCAAGTTTTATAGAAATTACTATGATATATGAGTAAGTACTATAGGCTGTTAGGATTTTAGACTCGTTTCTCCAGTGTCGTGGTGAAAATCATCATGGTTACTATATAAGAAACACATGATTTAAGTTTCGTTGATGGTTTTGTAAGTGGCAACTTGGTTTTCTACCACTTTTGTGGTCTTTTGGCCTTATGGCCTAACATATATATAAAAGAACCACAGGATTATATAATGCTAAAATAGTGACAAAAGGATATACATGCTTCGGCTCAAACATGATTGACATCCATTAAAGGAGATAAAAATATTCATTAAGAGGACAATGGTTACAAGCTTAGATGCGGATTTACACAATCAACCCATCAACCGTGTTTCCCTTGGTGTTTTCACTTGAGTCCCTTTGAGTTCCCATAGAACCACCATTTGACTCTCTTAGATGTGATTCCCACAAATTGGGATGATACTAAACTGTGGTTACTAGAGTTATTTATAGTGATAGATCTTAAATTTACATATATCCCCCCATTAACCGAGCAACAACTACCACATAATGACATACAAAGTTACACCTATTTCAGCATATAAAGATAAACGACATCATTAACACCTTAGGATAAACTAATAGTTGCTTCTTTAGAAAGCTATAAGTCATATCTTCATCTTCTAAGTACTTAAACATCCTCATAACTCTCCACATAATATAGGAAGATCAAATGATTCGCACGCCATTGGTTTGGAACACGAAAATGCTACCATTAATGCATCTTTAACTTCCATGGAATTCTTGGTTATATATCATTATGGGGAAGATGAAAACAAACAACTCTACAAAAGCAACTCAATAGATTTAGCATTATTTCTAACAATCCTTTATCTTAATACTCAGTTTGACCAATCATATACCACCATCAATGTCAAACTTCCTTTTGAATAATTATCTCAAAACATCTCATACAATGACTAAGTCGGATAACTTCATCTGAATTGTTTGCATTCCAACTTTGGTAAAATGGCCATCTCTACTCGAGCCTTCAAGGACTCATTAGGTTCTAGCCGCCATGGACCCATCAAAACACAAAGTAAATAGTAACTCGGGAAACAACTACATAACCAATGACAATGGTGATCACTTATGTCTTTATTTGATTCTCGTAAAATCTTCATACATGACATAATATAACCTTCACAATTGATCACCACACGAAGCTCTATTTAGGGTTATGAGCTCTACACCCTAGGCCCACCTACTTACTAAAGATCTCTAGTGTTCCATGGATGCTTCCACAGTCCCTTATGTGACTCAATAAAATATTTGTTCTTGTTTTCTGCACCACTCAGTCACCAATGAAGATTAACTAGATCTTAGTATCCTTTATTATCTTTAATTCCTTATAAAAGAGTTTGTAAATAAAGAACCAGATCTTACTTCAAAAATACTAATTATGTGCTTGGATTTTTCAAGATCCATCATCTTGAAGTACATCCACACCAAAAAAACTTTTAGAGTTGATGAATTTCGTTTTCATACAAGCTCTTCCTCTATTATAAACTTGTCTTTGATTCAATGTATTCTAAAGTATATGTCACCTCTCTAATTAAACACACCTCGACATTGCTATAATTGATTCAACATGAGTCACCGAACTCTCGACATTACTCGGTGAAGAATAAAACCCCCTTTACTCATTAGAGATTTTTCATCTCCATCAATAAGAATTGAGTGCTAACATTTAAAAAGAATCACAAACATCACACGGTGCTTAGATCAAGGCAATGAAACACATGAGCTTTGAGGCACACAAAAATTTCATCTCCCACTGTTCTTCACTTTTATCAAAAACCTCATTATCTTGAAACACCATTCTCTCTTCCTGATGACATCTTCACCATTATGAACATCTCAAAAGAATCATGAGCTCTGATACCACTTAGTATTGCAGGCTCATGATCATGGTGAAAATCGTAATGGTTACTTAAATAGAATCACAAGATTAATTAATGATATAATAGGAACATAAGGATCCAAACACGGCCTACGTTCACTATAGGATATCAAACAATTTTCATTAAGAGGATGAAGATTACAAGTGAATCAACCCATCAACCCCTGTTTCTCTTGGTGCTTTTACCCGAGCCCCTTTGACTTTCCATAGAACCACCCTTTTACTCTTTTGGGTGTGATCTCTGAAATTTGGGATGATGTAAAGATATGGGTTCTAGATCGATCTATTATGGCGATAGATATTAAGCTAATTCTATCCCCATATTAACCAAGTAGCAACTATCACATAAGGTCATACAAGTTACAACACTTTCAGCATAAGAAGATAAACAACCTCATTAACTTCCTCTATAAACACCTCAGGAAAAACTAGTAGTCGGTCCCTAAAAAAGCTAGAAGTTTTATCATCTTCCAAGAGCTTCAATTTCCTCATAACTTTCCTCATTATGTAGAAGACCAAATGCTTCACACACTATTATTTTGCACCACGTACATGTTCCCTCTAATGCATCTTCAAATTTTGTGAAACTCTTTTTGAGTAAGACATTAATGGAAGGCTAAGCTAGTTAACGCCACAGGAGCAACTCAACAATTTAGCATTATTTCTGACATAGGCCACAACAAGGCAAATGATATCAACAAAAAAAAGTCGTAGCCTTTGAGATATGGAAAGTGCATGAAGGTTTACACTAATAGTACAGTGAGACAAAATTAAAATTTTGTTAATATGAGAAAAAATGAAAATAAGAAAAACAGTTATTAAGAAGAAAATATAGCAAAAGAAAAAAGATTAAACAGTTTTAAGGAAGAAAAAGCAGACAAAAAATCAAAGATGAAAAAAGTAGACAAAAGAATTTGCAATAAATAATAAGTTAAAGACATATAACAGATATTAGAAAGATAAAGAGCAACAAGATAAGCAAAGAAATTTTAGCTAACAAAGAAGAAAGAGTCAAAAAGCTAAAAAGACCAAATGAAAAAAGTTGAAAAGGATACAAATGCTTACAGACAATGAAAACAGAGAAATAAATTTAACAACAGAAAAATGAAAAATCAAAAATTTATTACTAGAAATGAAAAAGATAAAATGAGTTAAAATAAGACATAAAAGAAGATGATGAAAATTTTAAAGGAGAAAAGCAAAAGAACCAAGAATGTTGTCTTTCAATTAAATTTACTTACAAGATATTGTCTTTTTAAGCCGAAGATACAAGACAAATTATTTCGGACTAAAGAGATAGAGTTCAAACTGCAATGAAAAATGGTCTTTAGCATGAAAGGATTTGGCAAGCTATAACGTCATACTTGAATGTGCATAAACCTTCGAAAGACAAAAGACTAAAGTGATCATGAAATTGAGAAACTAGGTAAAAGAACCAACCAACAAATGATGATCAAGCCAAAGCTTATAGAATAAAAAGAAAATACAGATGTTAAGACCGTATCAGTCGCTAAAGACCTCATTAAGTAGGAGTAAGATATCTAAATATAAAAGGGGTAAAATAAGTTATGTCAAGCTTCAAAAGAGAAACTGGAATTGTTAGGGTGCTATGATATTGATTTGGAACTGATGATAAGATGAGCAAGATAGGTAAACTAGACAAGATAATCCAGTTTTGGTAAAGTCTTATACTTCGTTCGGTCTTGACATAAACGTGACATATTTGATATCATAAATACAGCATAAACGGGTGGTTCTCACATGGGTCCTGTACAAATCTCCAATAACATAATGTCATATAAACCGATAGACCAAAACAACAGACATGCGGAACAAGGTAATTGTGTTGTTATTTGATCGTCCTTTGTATCTCTAGTTGTTTTGTCCCAAACAAACGAGAAAATAAAAGGATACATGCTCTATTTTTTCGATTTCATGGTAACGGGGCTGTAAATCCACTAGCTTCATGATGGCTTGATGCCGAAATGTTTTATTAAAAAAAGATAGAGAGGTGAATGGTACCCTATGCCCAGTTCAATCATATGCTAGCGCACAAAGTGCCACTTAGGGTGGGCCGAAATGCTCGTAATTAACAAAAAAAGGGGTGGAAAATTATCAGGAAAGGCTGTTTATAGGTTGTACTAACTTCAGAAAAAAGAATGGTGGCAACTTTTTTAGTTTTTCCATTTCTATGAACTTAGTACTATAGATAGTATAATAAAAAACGAAGACATAAATTCGAGCGGGTACAAGCGGAGCATTGTATATAAGGGTCGCAGGTAGCATGTGACAATGATTCAACTCATTGCCTAAATGAACTAGCACAGTTGCTTGTGTGAAGAGATCTCATTCATTATGTAATTTACCGAATTGGTATATATGTAATGCAGCTGAAAAATCACTTTTATTAGTAATAGTCAAACCCATCTTTATTTTAAGTCTTATAATAGATAGTATTGATTTAAGAAAGTAACGTGAATCGGGAATTGTAACCTAGCAATGTTTCACCTGAAAAGGAATAACAAAATCATACATATATTATATTTTTATAGCAAGTTGTGATTGAAATTGGGGTGCCTGAAATGGGAGACCTATACGAGCAATAATACTGTTCTACATTAATATATGTTTGTGGGTCATGTACTTGTTGTTGGTAGACCGACGTCTGGCTATTTATTTTGGTCACCACGAAAGAATCCCACTTCAATTCAAACACATGACGATGACGACCACCACCACCATTCTTCTCTTCTCTGCCCACTACAATCCACATCATCTCCTTTAATTCCTCCATGATTGAATTAGATTCTCTTTTAGCAAGCTTTTCTCTCCTTACTACTATTATATACAGTTTCTCTACGTGATAATTAGATGCTATAAGGCCAAATATTCCACAATTGGTAGAGGCTACATAACTTGTCACTTACATAACCATCATCATAAATTAGTACCTCTTACAAAATTCTTATCACCCCAACCTAGAGTGACTTTTTTTGCTAATTTTTACATCCCTATTTTAATCTTACTAACTTTTTTTATATATAATTGAGGCACGAGGCCTAATACACCGCAAAAGCAGGACATCAACAAAACAAAAAAAAATCAAGAGACAATAGACACCCACTGGTACAGCGCGAGGGAAAGAGCGGTTCAAACTGTCTAAAAACGACGGTTTTGAACCGTCTCTTATACCGTCGTCGTTTATTAGAGATTGTGTTAAACGACGGTTCGGAACCGTGTTATATACTACGATTTTAAAAGACGGTTATAATAAAACCGTCTTTTAAAGCCATGTTTCAGCGCGCGTAAACCGTCGTTATAAGAGACGGTTTTATGATAACCGTCTTTTAAAATCGTAGTATATAACACGGTTCTTTACCATAACCGTCGTTTATAGACTTTTGGCGGTCGCGCCAATTTTAATATAAGCGACGGTTTCTTGTGAACCGTCTTTTATAGTGTTTTTTTTTTTAAAAAAAAATTCTGTTTTTTTCTTTCCCTCTGTAATCATTTGTAATCACAAATGATTACATCCACAAAACCAGGGTAATATAGCAGCATTCCCTCTGTACAACAATCATATTTTACCAAAATATGTAATGTGTGACATACTTCACACACAAATTGCCATTGCAATTTAAAAAGCTATAACAATGACGGCATCAGCTAGCCCAACAGTTTAATCGATATTTTTTACACTAGTTAAACAAAAAAAGTCAGGGGTAAAACACATAATGACAGGACAGTCTTGTAGTCACCCTCTTTTTTGACCTCCCAGTGCTATCCATGATATCATTTTCCTCCTTTGAAACACTTGACGATAAACAAACACATCTGCTCTCTAACTAATTGCAGATCTCTGACGGAGTAAGTTTTTCCCGAGTTCTTGAAATGTTCTCGAACCTGTAGAGAACAAGATAAACAAATATGTATGTAAAGACACATATTTATTTGTTTTAAACAAAAATGATAGACAGATTTATAAAATGTATATGTAATGGAAAGTATATATACCTTCTTCTTTTGTGAGCTTCTCTATGTTTAAGACAATTTCCAACATGTATCGCATTACATAGTAACCACAACTCTTAGAGTCCATTTGCCTTGGACACTGACAAGTATATAGAAAACAAAAACAAACAGTCAAAAATAGCAAATTACGACTAACACAATAATGATAAATAACTGTACCTCAAGATGAACAATTGAAAGGTTGTCAAACTGTTGAAAAACCGTCTTCATATAAGCACTGTTAAGTTCAAAAATTAAATCATTAATTCCGGTTCATCATATTATATAGACAAACAATAAGTTGCATTCATTAACTAACACTTACGCTTTGAACAAGTCGTCGATTTGCAACTCACGATACATTCGTAATGGGTCAAGCACAAGTAATTGTGATGTTGCCGTGGAGAACAGAAGGAGTACCCAATGGTTGCTACGATTGTAATTTTGAAAAGAGTTATCATATAATAATACAATAAGTCACAAACTTAACAAAACGAATTAAATGCAAGAGGGATAGTATTACGCACGTCTGATGGAAAGGGATCATCACGTATCTACTACTGTTTTGAACAGCCTTCGTTAATCCATGCGACACATAGTTCCTGTATCCGGCCGGGTCTCTGTTTGCAGAATCTAGTGATGTTGTTTCAGGGCATAAGAATGTCACCAAATCTCCAATTTTTTTATGACGCAATCTAGCTTTCAGATACCTTCAACAAAAAAAAATAATAATTAAAGGTGGAATAGCAAAACAAAAACATAACAAGGTAGTCCTTAAATTACAAGTTATTTTATTTAAATTTATTTTCGAATGTAAGAAACTAAAAGTAACACTTACAGGGAATATGCTTGGATGATATATATTCAACAAATCTCTGCACAGCATATCTTTGATGTCCTCAAAATTTATTATTGTTCTTTGATCCGCTTCGTAATGGAAAAGCCACTCAGGTAACAACACTGACACGCTAGTCATATGCAGACTCTTTTCCAATATCAGTTCATACAGCATCTTCTCATACTTCGCGAAATGCTTGGTCACAAAGGGGGGACACACAAACTTCTTTCGCTGAGCTTCAGTAGTTACCTCTGTCTGCATAGGTTCTTTCCCCTTGGATTTCTGGTTGCCCTCAGCCAACTGTGTGTTGTCTCGATCAACATCCATTGATTGGTTGATCTCTTCATCACGGTTTCCCAGTCTTCTCGTTTGATCAGGGATCTACCCAATCATATATAATACAAAGAACAAAGAAGTTAAAACAATGTATACATTAAAGGGAAAACAATTCATAAAAGATTTAGACATACCTCATCAGTGATGACAATAAAACCGACTGGCCATGGTACAATTGCACCCTTCCCATCAAATAGTGTCACTTTGCCATCAATATCCATGGGAAGAAAAGCATTCTCAAATCCATCAATGATGGTCTGCAGGATTACTCTAGCATAGAATGGGGGAAGACGCTTGAGATTAATCAATGTAGTTGATGCTGATTGTAGCACAGTACCGTATGCAGCATCAACAGGATAACCATCAAGCATGATTTGCAGACGACATGTTTTTTGTTCCTAAAATAAGTAAAATTACAATTTAAATGTGAATAAGGCTAGTATTTTTTACAGTCATTCATTTACCATGACGAACAAGATTAATAGAGACATACTAACCTTCAGATTAGCAAACGGATACGGATCAGAAGGGGCGGTACAACTAGATGAAGAAGTCGGTCGGGTTACATCAGTTTGTTGGTTTCGTCCTCCCAAAGCCTTTGAAACAACCTCATTCACCCTCCGATCTACAAGTGCAGACACCTCATGCTCGGACAGACTTTTGGAGGTGGACTTTTCAAAAACAAATTTCTGACGCACTTGTCCCCCGAAACCCCTAACCCTTCCAGGATGATCCTTTAATCCAAGAAGCTGATTCAGCGGATCATTTTGACTTGGTGGAGCAAATATATCTATCTCCCCTCGCTGGGAGGCTTCAGCCTAGTAAGATGATCCAAAAAAAAAGCAATAAGTTATAAATTGTAAAAAATAAACTATTAAACACAACTGTTATTATTGAACAAGTTAAACACTTACAATCTGTGCAGCCAACTCTGCTGTCTCTGGTCGCGGGTGTACTATCTTCCCATCCTTATCTACTTTTGAGTGACCCAAAACGTAGAGCTGAACTCGGTTGGCTTCATACACAGTGTCGATGGGAACTTCAATGCCATCATCATTCTTTTTTGTGAGCAAACCGGCATCTTTCCACTTGGGAATGCTACCAGTGTATCCCTTCCGGCCCATATACTGCTGAAATCTATTTTTTCCTCGGTTTGCCCTTGCTTTTTCTTGAACCTCCTATTAATACAAATCATTAAATGAAAGTATTAAAACAATATACACACATATTAAAGTTGGTGTTATTAAAATTTAGATTCAAACTTAAATTTAATAGGGCATATACCTTGAATTGCTCCGTCGTGTGAAACTCCTCGAACTCTTTCCATTCTTCCTCTGTGATCATGCCATCATAAAATATCCATGGTGGCACATCACGCGATTTCTTAATCCAATTCGCCACCAAGAAAGATCTGAACTGCCTCGCCCGTCCAGCTATGAGTGAAAGAACCGTCGCCCGCGCTTCATCTGGTATCTTGTACCGTTGTTGTACTTGCTGCCACATTGATTCTTTCACTTGCTCGTCCTCGTGTTTCCAATATTTATTAATTGAGCAACGGGACTTCGCAAGATTTCCTAACATGCTTGCGAACTCAGCTTGACAGTCTCCCCAGGCTCTGAAGTATTTATCCCAAACTAGATTAATTTCTTTCTTCAACCTCACCCCTCTGCTCGGCCCCCTACCCCTTCGTTTGTTTGACGGTTTCTCTGTCTGGGGCTGCTGCTGTGACTGCTGCTGGGTACACTGCTCAGGTGGCTGCTGCTGGGTACACTGCTCAGGTGGCTGCTGCTGTAGCTGCTGCTGTGTCTGCTGCTGTGGCTGCTGCTGTGGCTGCTGCTGTGTCTGCTGCTGTGGCTTGCTGTTGTGTTTGCTGCTGTGGCTGCTGCTGTGTTTGCTGCTGTGGGAGATTTTCTAGCTCATCACAATAAAAGTCTAGCTCATCCATATCGATGTCCATTTTGATTCCTGCATGCAATATATAGAAGATTTAGTTAATTAACAAGTAAATGAAAGTAAGAAATTAAAATACGAAAACAAAACTATCAATAATAGTAGACATAAATACAAAAATAAACTATCAAAAAATGAAGATATAAGCTCACATTAATCAATCCACATTCCTTCGCCATGGTCAGACCGCACAAAATTTGTAACATGGTCCAACTCTGGTAATTGAATCGAAAGGCTTGGTATTTCATCTTGCATGTCGTATTCATCCTCATCGACCACACCATCCACACCAACTATTCCTCTTTTTCCTTGAAGTACAAAGGACCATCTAGGATTAGATTGGTCAGAAATGTAATATACCTGTTTCGCCTTAGTTGCAACAACAAACGGCTCAACTGTGGGGTTGCACCACTAAGATGAACTAGTTTCATACCATGTTTCCCTCACGGTAACCATTTCTGTTGTCAATCCAGTTGCAACGAAACACACAAGTCTCATATGCGGGGTAATCTAGAACCCAAATATCTTGTACAAGACCGTAATATGATTGTTTCAACTCCACTGGATTTTGACCCATACCTGTGACATTGTACATACTCTGGTAAGCAACCACATTGATGCCACTGTTTTGATTCATTGATTTTTGATCTTGCCGTTCCGTATAAAAAGTGTAGCCATTTACGTCATACCCTTCGTATGAAACAACGTCAATTAGGACCAAGTGCCAACGTCTTCACTAATGCAGGCACTGTAGTTGACTGGTTCGAAAAACTTTATCCTTGAACCATTTCACAAACGTTTTATTCTGCCCTTTTTTAGTCTAATGTCACTCATTGTTGGATTTTGTGCTCTGAGCAGAGTCAGGTGCATTTCAAAATACGGTTCTACAATTTCAAGGTGACTCAGCACAACTAAGTGAGCTTTGTTAAGGGTTTCAATATCAATTCTCTTCATTTTTCTCCCAACGGTACCGTGTCCCTGGAGTCTTCCTTCATGTCTAGATCTAGGAAGACCAATGGATTCAACATCTTCCAGATAGTGAGTAACAAATCAACAACTTCCTCTGTTATATATCCCTCTATAATACTTCCTTCAGGACGACGACGATTCTTCATTTTTCTCTTCAATATACCCATGTACCTTTCAAAAGGATACATATAACGAAGATATACAGGTCCACACTCTTTAATCTCTCTCTGACCAAATGAACCAATAAATGAACCATGATGTCGAAGAATGAAGGAGGAAAATACATCTCCAACTGACACATCGTGACAACAAGAACAACTTGTAAATTGTCTAGATTATCCACATCGTGAACTTTAGCAGATACTGCTTTGAGAAACACGCAAAGGTTGGTGATTGCGTTTCTCACCGCATCAGGTAGGATCCCATGAATTGCAACGGCTAAAAAGTCTTGCATTAACACATGATAATCATGGGATTTCATTCCAACTAATTTCAGATCAGACATTGAAACAAGATTTCTTATGTTAGACGAATACCCTGATGGCACCTTGATATTGTGGAGGATATTGCACAGACTATGCTTCTCCTGTTTAGACAATGTGTGACATGCAGGAGGCAAAACGTGTGTTTCCCACGTTCTTGTGGCCAAAGATCTTCCCTTATTTTCAAATCAATCAAATCTTTTCTCCCCTTTATGTGATCTTGGTCTTGCCTGGTATGTTCAAGAGGGTTCCCATAACACTTTCTCCGACATTTTTTTCGACATGCATTGCATCAATACAATCTGACATCTAAATGTTGCCAATACTCAAGTTCCCAAAAGATTGACTTTTTTTTCCATACACTTTTCTCGGTGTTTCTTGTCGAAGGACCAAAGTTGTTGACAATATTTTGCACCTTTTTATACACCTCTGAACCTGGTAAAGGAGGACGAGACACACTGTGATCAGTCTTTCCGTCAAACTCAATCGACATCTTGCGATATTTGTGGCCCTTTGGAAGCATTTACGATGACCCATGTAAACATTCTTACCACTATGTTTTCAAGCGGATATTTGATGTATGCTCACCACAAATAGGACATGCACATGCACCTTTGACTGTGTAACCAGAAAGATTACCATACGCAGGAAAGTCATTGATTGTGCAATATACATAGCACGCAAGTTAAAATTCTCTTTCCCAAATGAGTCATATACCATGACCCCTTCATTCCACAAGAGTTGTAGGTTCATCTATCAATGGTTGTAGAAACTAAACATCTATTTTGTTGCCCGGTTGTTTTGGACCAGATATCAAAAGTGACAACAAAATGTGTCTAGGTTTCATACACAACCAAGGGGGAAGATTGTAGATCATCAATAATACCGGCCACGTGCTGTGTATGCTACTCAATGTACCGTAAGGGTTCATCCCATCAGTACACAGACCGAGTCTCAAGTTTCTTGGATCGCGAGCAAACTGAGGAAATTTCATGTCAATGTTTTTCCACTGGGACGCATCAGCGGATGTCTCAACTTTCCATCATTTTTTCTGTGAGTCGAATGCCACCTTAGATTCTCTGCATCTTTATCAACTGCAAATAGACGCTTCAATCGTGGTATTATGGGCAAATACCACAACACTTTAGCAGGGGATTTATCCTTATGACGACCAGTGCATTCATTTTGGTTTTTCCTCGCATAACGTGATTCCCCACATTCTGGACATCTATCAGCAAATTCATTATCCTTCCAGTACAAAATGCAACCAGATGGACAAGCGTGGATCTTTTTGTACCCCATACCCATTGGACACATCAATTTTTTTGCTTCATAAGTTGATGTTGGTAAAACATTATCCTTTGGTAGTATGGTCTTCATCATCTGTAAGAGAGCACTGAAACTCACATCACTCCAACCAAATTTCGATTTTAGATTGAAAAGTTTCAAGACTGCGCTCAATTTACTCAATTCTGTAGGATCACACCCCGAATACAGCGTGTTTTGGATGAATCCAGCAAAGTCTCATAGGTGTCTGGCCTATTGTAAAACTCTTGTTCAACATCTTCCAGCATTGCAGCAATGTCAAATCTGGTTCATTGTCTACTATGTCGTGGTCATCGACCACAATTGTTTGATTATCTTCAACTTCCTCTTGTTCATTACACATGACATCTACCGCCCTCTGACCATGCCACCGGACTATATCTTCATAGTCTTTTGTAAAACCACGACGAATCAAATGTTCCTTTATTTTTTCTATCCCTCGATACTTCAAATAGTTTCTGCAGTCTATACAAGGACAAAATATGTAACCCTTATTGGCAGGAGTCAGATTATCGACCAAAACATTGCAAAATTTGTCAACTCCCTCAAGAAACTTGTTATCCAAATTTCCGCTGTACATCCATGAGTTTGCCATCTGATATCCTTTAAAATATTGTTTAGCGCCACATGTGAAAACCCAAGGGCAAATTGAAGAATTAATAAAGCAATAATCACGGCAAAAGAATTGTTGTGATGAAGACGAGGATATGGACTGTGTTAAGTTTGTTGACTGTGCATCTTTGTCAGTCACGACGAGGATGAACAAAAGGAAGTCTACTTCATTGTGGAGAGGAATAAGGCGTTCAATGGAAGGTGGGAAGATAAAATGTTATATTTACAAGCTATTCTTTGAATGAATGATAGAAACTAAAGGAGAGAAGATAAAATGTTATATTTGCAAGCTATGCCCTATTAATACTAAATAGTAAAAAGATATATATTTCGAGTGTATTCAAGTATAGAATGAACAGTTTTCAGCCCTTATTGGGGTTGTCGAAGATTTTACCCTATTGGGTATATCCTGGACGGGTAATTAACTATATATGTTGCATAAGCATATATTACTTAAGGAAAACATTTTAAATGTACCTTATTCGATGCAGATGATAAGCGTAATAGTTTGGTGATGAACAATTGTGAGAAATCCAATCAGATTAACTCTGTTTAAGAAAATAGAAAGTAACAGTACAAAAAATTGTAACTACAATGTAGTGCAATGTGATAGTCAAAACATAATAATGCAAACAGCAAAAACAGAGGCGAAGTAGTGCGTTTTAAGAAGGTAAAAATTATTGTAACATACCTTAAAAATACAAGAGAACACAGTACAATGGTCAAATTTCAGAAGTGAAAAAGAGCAGCAGTTTTCCAGCAGCAGTTCTTCATCAACAGTAAATTAGGAGCAAATCAGCAACAAATAAGAATAGCATTAACAAATCATCAAGTGCAGGTAAAAATCAAAAGATAGAAAATTTCACAAGAAAATTTCGGCATGGTCTCCCCTGTTTTTCTTTGTTTTCCCGGTTCTAAGAACCTCCACAACTTCTCTCAATAGGATACCATTCAACTCATCAAGCGCATCACTAGCAATTGCAACCAAATAATCTAGTAGCTTAGGCAATTAAGGATCAAATTGGGCGCACGAGCTTCCGGTATCTTCCATAATGCAACATTAAATGTACCTTATTCAGCAGCCCGGTGAGAATATATGCCACAGAGAAGATGCAGCAGCCCAGTGATTATTATCACTGTAGGAGGGGGTCAAAATAATAAGAATGAGATTGCAGAGCTTGTGTGTATTCTTAACTGAAGCTGAAAAGGACTGAAAAAATTACCAATGGTTGCTACGAACACATATCTGATCGCTCACGTACTTGACTGGTTAATCGTCCCTGAATGCTGCATTACCGTATACAAAACAAGTCATAAGCCCTATTACTATTTTGTCCATCATGTATCATCAACTTGTAGATTAATAAGCACCAATCAAGATGAGGTAGGAGGTATGTTCTGTATGTACTTTCTTCATGTTTGATAGTGAGATTGAATGTAAAGTTTATCTTTCATAATAAAATAGGATACTTACATCCACTTGATGGATTCGGTTGAGTAAGTGTAATTAGTGAAGGACATATTTTATAAAACGTGGATTAATACTCTTCAACTATTCATCAACAGTAAATTAGGAGCAAATCAGCAACAAATAAGAATAGCATTAACAAATCATCAAGTGCAGGTAAAAATCAAAAAATAGAAAATTTCACAAGAAAATTTCGGCATGGTCTCCCTGTTTTTCTTTGTTTTCCCGGTTCTAAGAACCTCCACAACTTCTCTCAATAGGATACCATTCAACTCATCAAGCGCATCACTAGCAATTGCAACCAAATAATCTAGTAGCTTAGGCAATTAAGGATCAAAATTGGGCGCACGAGCTTCCGGTATCTTCCATAATGCAACATTAAATGTACCTTATTCAGCAGCCCGGTGAGAATATATGCCACAGAGAAGATGCAGCAGCCCGGTGATTATTATCACTGTAGAGTAAGTGTAATTAGTGAAGGACATATTTATAAAACGTGGATTAATACTCTTCAACTATTCATAAAACCATAAAACTACAATAATATGATCACCCGACAACCCATTTATGTTTCCCCTAAACATCAATATATTAACCCATTAACAACTCGGGTTAATAAGCTGTTGAACTATACCTCCTATCTTCCCGTTTAAACATTTTAACAAACATTTTAACAACCATGTCAATATGATCATTCAGATTCTGTTTACATTAATACAAAAGCAAAATTACCTAGAATGTCCACATGTACCATAAAACTTTCTTTAATTACTTAAATGTTCTTAATTGCTGAATATAAACGCTAAGCACTTAATTCACTACACTAAAACTTTCGGTGAACTAATACCAAGACTAAATTAATCACCTTGTTTTCTGTTTTGTCAGAAGTTAGTCTCCCACCATCATACAACTTCAGATGCATTATAATACGAGTTCACCGAAAGTTTAGCCTGATCGGTTCAGTGAGGGACAATTTTATTTGAAGACAGACGCATCAACAAGGGACAGACGCATCAACAAGGGAATTTTAGCCCTGATCGGTTCAGTGAGCAACAGTCGTCGTTCAGTGAGCAACAATGGCAGAGAAAGAGAGGGGGCGACGAGTATATTACCGGTTCAGTGAGCAACAATGGCGGAAGACAGCGAGCAGAGAAAGAGAGGGGGCGACGCGCGGTGGTGTTAGGCGCAGCGGCAAGAGTGGAGACGAAGGGGCAGCGACTGGATGAGGAGTAGGCAGCGACGGTGGTGAAATTAATTAGGGCACCAGCAACAATGGCGGAAATCTGGAACAGAGAGGGAGGTGAAGGCTCGACTGAGAGAGAGCTATGCGGGGGTTCGACTGAGGAAATTAATTAGGGCGGGCAAAATTAATTAGGGCGGGCTAAATTAATTTAGTCTTAGGCGTTTTAAAAGACGGTTTCTTCAAAACCGTCGTTTAATATGCGTTTTACAAGACGGTTTGAAGAAACCGTCGTTTAAGATCTATTACCGCCGAACACTTCACACTTTTAAACGACGGTTGACCCCAAACCGTCGTTTATTATGGGTTTTAAAAGACGGTTTATACAAAACCGTCGTTTAAGATCTATTACCGCCGAATGTTTCACACTTTTAAAACAACGGTTGACCCCAAACCGTCGTTTATTAGTTGTTTAAAACGACGGTTTATAATAGCCGTCTTTAAAAAAATTAACCGCGCGCACAAAAAATTAACATTTAAGACGGTTTTGTGTAGAACCGTCTCTTATAAGCCATCATTTTTGATATTTTTTCTACCAGTGACCCATACCTATTATTGAGATACAAATAAGACGGTAAGTGAGTTGAAACTAGAATAATGAGAGAGGAGCGGAGAGAGGGACAAAGAGAAGATCGAGGTAGAAGAAGGAGGCGCAATCGAGTAAGTCTACGTAACCGCGAAAGAAGAAGAAGCCGAAAGAGTCGAGGTAGCCGGAACAGTAGATACTTTTTAAACGGGTGGAGAAAGAGTGAACCGGTTCGAAGGCAGAGAAGGAGTCTCTCTCATGCTTCAGGGAGGTCGAAACGGTACGATTCTTCTAGGGAAGGCTGCTGGAGACGCTACGGTTGGAGGGAATCGCTTCCGTCTCCGAAGAGCCATGGTAGATCGAAGAGAAAATCAAGGTTCTCTTTCTCAAGTCAGAACGGCGGTGAGAAAGATTCACGGGCAGATTTTCATGGGGTATAAGCTATTTGCTCGCCAGGCCAAGTACGAGGTAACAAGATCTACAGGGGATGGTGATCAATTTCTGACGGATGATGGTGACCAGTCTGAACCTGTTGCTCCAGGTGGTCTCCCAGTTAATGCATCCAAGACTTGGTTGCTGGTAAAGATGGAGGATGCCCTGGAGGCGGCGTTGACACCAGTAGCACGGTCCCTCTAAGTGATGTTGAGATTGTGGTGGGTGGAGCGTGCACGTCGGAAGGGTGTGAGCAAGTGATTGGTAAGGTGAAGGGGTGCCCACGTATTCAAATCGTTGCAGACGATTGGTGTCGTGTGTGTGAGATGTCATGTGCATGAGGAAGCTTCTTCAGGAAGTGTTGCGGTGGCACCCTGTTAGACAAACCAGAAGGCTACATTTAATTACGCTAGGTATGTACCTAATGGGATGCAAAATTTGTTCTGGGGTGGCGCATTTGCATATTACCCAGGGTGGATTGTTCCTTCGGTCCCGGTGACAACTATGGATGGTGGAGTAAATTGCAGGGGTGGGGAGGTGGGTATCCTTGGTCGTATTCTGATATGGTTTGGTACCCTATTGGGCATGTACAGTCTACCAGTCCTGGATCTTTTGGCAGTGATGCAGACAGTCACCTGCTTAGACCAGTTGCAGACCTTGCTGTCCTGCAGGACCAGATGTTGGAGGATGACGGTGATGATAGTGGGCTTAGAAGCCTCTTTGAGGACCCGGAATTTCCCCCAGGGTTCGAGCCACTTAGAGCTGCCCCTATGTCGGATCTTGACCCTGAGGAGGCCTACGTGAAGGAGGAAGCAAGACAAACGCTCAATCTTGCAATAAAGCTTGGGTGTTCTGTCCCGGATGAGGAGTGCGCTTTGGGTAACATTAAAGGGATCATCCGTGAGCATATAGCTAGTTACCGCCAAAGATGTTAGGCCACGAAAAAAGGGTCGAAGGAGGACTCTGATCAATGCTCAAGGAACTCTTCTAAGGACGTGAAATACCCCGAACTTAAATATAGGGATTAAAATTAATCTAATACGTATTTAAGGGCCTAAGGGTACCTAATTAATACTGGTAAGGAAAAATAAATCCAAAAGAATAAATAAACGCTTAAAAAGCGGAAAACGCTAAATAAGCGTTAAATAACCATAGGAGGTATGAGACCTCGGTTAGAGTATTATAGGGATTCTAAAGGTTTAATAAGACCTAAATAATATATGGGAACAACTCCCGAAGAAAACGGATCCTTAAAACGGATTAAAACCACTAACGAACCTTAAAGCGCGTTTTTTCGAGGTAACCGGGAAAACGTGTCTTTAAGCGGGTCAAATAGACTCGTAACAATTTTGGTCAACTAAATAATCATTAATAAATATCAGTGAAGCTTTAGGACCAATAAAATCAATAAAACGAGGAATTAGATAAAACCGTCAAAAACGGGAAGTTGTGGGGTAGAAACATAAATAACCAAAACTTATGTGTCCACTTTGAAAAAAAAGTAAAAGTGGTATGTGTGTGCTGTGTGTGTCCGATGGGACTCCCCCTCTCACACACTCTCTCACACACTCACTCTCTTATTTACAAAACAACAAAACTAATAAAGTAAACTAACCTACTTTATTACCTTACTCACTCACACACTCTCTCTCCTACTCCCCATTCTCTTCTCTCACGTGAACCCCCACCCTCACTCTCTCATTTCTTACTTCTCCTTCCCCAAGCGATTTCCATGGAAGCTTGGGAGAACCCACTAAAAACCTCACTTCTCTCCTCTTGTTACTCTATCAAACCTTCTCCGAAAATTATAAAAACTACACCATTGGAATCCTCTCATCAAGAGCTACATTCCTATCTTTTCAAAAATCGAAAACAACAACTTTCATCTCCATGGGTATGGAGCATTTGGAGTTTCAAGACCACCATTAGAACCACCTCTTCCTCCTTGTCATTTTAAGGTAAAAATCTTCTTGAAACTCCTTTGTTTTTCTAGCCTCATGGGCAAAACGAAAATGAAGCTAAAACCTTGTTGGTTTCTTTGCATTCTAGCCGATTTTGGCTTGTTGAGGGAGTTGGAAATCTTGTTCTTGAACCACTCCAAGCTTCATTTGCACCCTTGCAAGGTAATGCAATTTTCTAAACCCTAAAACCTACATTAAAGCTTAAATAATGTTTAGGGTTAGTTTTAGTATTGAAATGGTGGGTATGTATGGGTTATAATGATAGATTGAGTGAAGTACTATAACGGTAGGGAGAGAAGGAAGAGGCAAGAGGAAGAAAGAAAACTAGAAGGAGAAACAAGGTAAGGATGCTCTTTTGTGTAACTTTGTATATATATGCATGTAATAGAATTTTAGAAGTTTGAAATGAGTAATGGAAATGGTATTGTGTAGTAATGTATTTTGCAGGAGAATCTAAGTGCTTAAAACCGTTGAAAGACATGTAAATGTATTGAAACTTAGTTGGGTATTGGGTTGTTGAGTGCAGGAATTTTTAGTAGTGTTTTAGTATTGGTATTTGTGTATGGGAGCTTGTATATTGATGTTGTGTATGAACAGGTGAGATGATGTTAATGTGTGAGGAAACATTGCGGTGAGAGTGTATAAGAATTGTAGGGGAGACTATGTCGAATTTTATCCAGGAATTTGAGGACTTAGATACATTTGGAACAGATTTTGGAAAGTTAAAATGAGTGTTTTAGTAGCTTGTAACAGATTGGATATGAGGTTGTAAATGGGAAGGGATTAGGTTGTGAGTAATGTATTTTGGATGCTAGGATTAGCATTAGTTGAGGAAGTAATGGAGGTTAGAAGTTGAGTGATAAATCGGTAGCATGGTAGTGGAAACCAGAATCTGTAGCAAAGTGTAAAAAAAATGCCTTGGAGAAGTTAGGGAAAACTAGTGTGTAGGAATTGGTAAATGAATGTTGGACTTGGGTATAGATGGTACAATTGCTTGGAAGTGAATTGGCAAAGTAAGAAGAGGTATTTGGGATGCTAATAGTGGCATTGGTTGAGAAGTAATGGATGGTAGAATGGAGTTTGAAAATCTGTAGCATAAGAGAATGAAAAAAAAAACTGTTGTAAGTGTTAAAAGGAAGTGAGGAAATTGTATAAATTGGTTGATGGATTTGATATAGGGTTTGTGTAATGAATTAAGAAATGAATTAGCATGATTTAGAATGTTTAAATAGTACTAAAACATGTTAGGATATATATAGGAAGATTGGGGAAGCAATGGGTGAAAATGGGAAAGAAAAATAAGGTCTGTAGCAATGTCCTGCTACCGTCCGACCCACAACCTGGATCGGACGCGGGTCGGACATGTCTTAAGCAACGAAAATAAATCTTTCTGGAACGGTCCGACCCAGGGCCGTGAGTCGGACGTGGGTCGGACATGCAAAAAAATTATTTGTCGAAGTTTTGACTCCGTCCGACCTAGAGGGTGAGTCGGACGTGTGGGTCGGACAGGGCTTGGACAACAGACCCGAAACAACCTGGAATGGTCCGACCCAGAGGTGTATGGGTCGGACGGAATAGTGCTGGGTCGGACAAGGAGAATTCAGAGGACGAGAATCTACTGGAATGGTCCGACCAGGGCTTGAGTCGGACGGTGGGTCGGGACGACCCATAACTTACAAAAAAAAAAATAGGGTTATAACTAGTATATATTATATATATATATGTATGTATACCCACCTATACATATGTATATATCTATGTAAGTAAACCATGGATAAGTAATGAAAAGAAAGTAAATGAAATATAAGGGTAAGAATGCAAAGACTTAGTAAGTATGGATTAGGAAATGTAAGAGTAATCGAATTAAGTTCATGATAGTTAGAGTAATCATTCCATTACATGTATATCATAGGAACTTGATTTGTGAAACACGGAGGAACGTTGGGATACAAGTACAATGTGAAAGGTATGATTTCTTCATGCCCTGTATCCTAATCTGGTTACCCCGAGTTGTGTGCTTATTTGATCACCTAATAAGATAAATGCATGAATCGGACTATATTGCACTTACCTGTGCTTGTTTACATTGTTCTTGATATTTGTCTTGAACAATAGTTTGTATAATTCATGAAAACATATGAATGATGATGATGTGTATTGTATTTTGTAGTGTACTTGTATATTGCACTGTATTTTGTATGGATGTGTATATGAGCTTTGTATTGTATTATTGTGGCTTGAATGAATGACTTCTGCTAATTCCTAACTACCTAACTCCTAACTTAAGTGAGTAAATTGAATGAGTAGAAGTCCGATATAGTTTCAGCCACACGTGAGGATGCGGAGTCACAAGAGTTTGGCTGCAATTCCTGACTCTTAAACTGGTCCGCGGCCCAAATCCCTTAAATGGGTAGCATCCCGGATTGGTGAGTCAAGTAAATCCCGGAGGTGGGACGGTGTAGTCCCCAGGGCCGGAGGTCCCGACGACTTAACTTGAGTAAGAGTAAGAGTAAGTAAGTATGGATCCGTAAGTATGTATGAGTATGTATGCGGATGTATGAAGTAACGAGTAAAAGAGTAATCTCCACCCGATTAACCCGGGTGGACCAATGAAGCTAACAAGAATTGTATATGTGTATGTAATGTGTATGTGTAATTCGGAAAAGGTAAGTATGTATTGAATGGTTTATGTTGTACTTCTTGTATGTAATGAAGTGTATGTATGTGTGTATGTCTTGCGTAATGTATTGCAATATTATGTATAAGAGCATGTATGCATGTATGTTTGAATGAAATCAACCGCATGTATACGACCAAGTGGTCGGCGTACCCTCACTAGTACGCGGGGTATGCGGTTATCATGCGCAACGAAAGCTGACCCCCTAGGGGGAACGTTTTTAGTGTGCAGGGTACCGAAGCGAATATGGTCAAGATAAGAGACCGGAGGCACACCCTTGTAATTAGAAGCAAGTAGTTTGTGAGGAACGGGTAGTAAGTAGTCTCGTAGTGAGTACGTATGAACTTTGAAGAGGTTAGTATACTTGTATAAGGATCTTAGTAAACTCGGTATGTGGATTATATTGTATTGTATTTGAAGTATTGTATCGAATGGAAGATTGTAGCATGTATTGGTATATGGAGTGTGTATGGTAGATATGTAATACTCGGGATTCCGGTCCATCAGACCGATGCTGTATGTAGAAGTAGTAGCCTTGTTAGTCACGTGGGTGACTAACGGCATTTGATCACCCACATTATGTAAGTATGTATCCGCTGCGTGTATCTGATGTGTAAGGAGATTGGACGGTAAGCACTGTATTAATGGTAGGGGTGTTTACAGGACGGGTCCAGAAAGGTGGTAGGATCAAGAGGCCTTGGCTTTAGTAAATTTTCCCGTGCTAGTAAGATGGCCAAGAGGGGTAAGAAGAAAGCGATTTAGAGTCTTGGTGTGAATCTTCTTTTTATTTTGTGAGTTAGTAGGGCTAGCAAGGTATGTAGAGTCTGATTCTTGTTAGGTGTGAGATTCTTTTTGTAGTGTCCTAGTGACACATTTGGGCCCTGTTCCTCTAATTATAAAAAATAGACACCTATACCTTCTAGATCTATCATTTCACCTGCAATGACGCTATTTCATCCCTTATCACTTAGTTCTTGCTCTACTCTTACTTTCCTTGCAAGCTTACTAGCATGGAAAATTTGCTAAACCTAAGAGACCTTTCTTTGGCCCCCCACCTCCCTTCCAGAACTAACTCTAGAAGTGATCCGCGAACAACTATCAGAATTAGCCCCTGCTTCGTCCTTAGAATTCTAACATCTCTTACGAGCGCAATCTCTTTGATCACGGATGATGCCTTTGAGATTGCTTAAGGCACGCCCCTCGTCGCTGATGTGACAACCAAGATCTTGGCAAGAAGAAGAGTCTGCCTAGCTTCTTCCTTGACATACTCCTCATCAGGGTCCACCGTCGATCCAAAAGCACATCCATCAGGCTCAAAACCAAGGGAAATTCTGGATCTTCGAAGAGGCTCCGAAGGTCGTCGCCTTCCCGACCCTCCTCTATCTGCTCAGTATGCGGAAAACTGAAAGCTCGATCAGCAGGACTAGAAACAAAAGCTACATCAGCATTACCAGAAACACGCTCGACCTCAAAGCATTTCATGACTAAAAGTCTTTCCACGCCCTTTACTATCTACTACTATATACAATATATATATATATTGAATAGAACATACCAGAAGCCCTAAGTCGACAAGGTGTAAGCTCTTCAGATGTATAAAGATCGTTCATACAATAACAAAAAATAGAAAGTTAAGTCTTGATGAATTAGAAAGAAGTACAATATGCTTGTAAATAATAGGTTTTAGCCTTGAGATATTCTACCTCTAAGGGTTTATAAGTTTTGACATATATTTCTTTTAGAATAAACAACATGGCTCTATCTTCATGATATTTTTATAGCTGTTTTTATTTTGGTTGTTTTACACAACAAGAAAAAGATGTTTTAGCTACCGATGAATTGCTACTACACATATATTGGTATCTAAATTAGAAAATTGCTACTGATTTTTAATGTTATTAACATAGTGGCGGCTTTTGTGCTACCACAACGACAATGGTAGCTAAACTTTTAGGCAGTAGCTAAATTTTCTACCGCCTTACAAAATTGCTACCATCAATAGTAGTTATTTTATTTTTCTTTCCGGTAGCTTTAGTAAAAGTAATTTTGCTACCAATATCAGTAGCTAAATTGATGAATTGCTACTATTTGGTTGATACTAATTCAATCATAGTAGCTATTATGCTACTATTTGAACAACGGTAGTAAAAAAATTCTAATCAATAGCTAACTATCTACTATCTTAAAAGTTGCTACGACCATGTAGATAAGCAAATTATGAATTGCTACTAACACTTGATTATGGTTGCATTGTGCTACTATTTTGGTAGCAAATATTTTTAACAAGTAGCTAAAATTGCTACTATCTTAAGTTTCAAAATTGCCACCGACTAAAAAATGCTGATGAAATTTCAGTTGATATTGAGCTAGAATATAAGAAATGATAGCTAATATTCGTAAGCGTTAATAAAATTATTATTGTCTATAATTTAAAAAGCTTGTGTGATTACCACATGATTCTGAATACTAACCTATATTGTTGCTGCCATAGTAAATATATATTCTTCTTATATAAATATTATTTTTATAGTTTTTTCAATATAGTATCTTTAGTATAGTTTACTTCTTCCCTTTTAGCTATCGAAAATTTAAAAAAAACTTTAATTAACAAAATTTTTCTAATCATGAAAATTAATTAAAACTACATACCACTACAAGAATTTATTTATCATAATAGATATATGTAATATAATATAGTTTTGATACTTATAATATTTTTAATTTCAAAGTATCACACGTATTAATAAATTATAAAATTGAGTACATATAATAATAATTTAAACTAGTACATATGTGGGTTAAAATTTACAAAATTAATATAAATTAGTTTTCAAAATATTTAAATTAGTAAATGATATATATGTACATAAATTTATCATTTTGTGCATTTTTTATACATTTACTATATAATTCTTTTAATTTACAAAAAATCACATAAATTAATAAAATATAAAATACAATAAATAATAACAATTAAATTAGTTAACGTGTTGGTTAAAATTTGCAAAATAAATACAAACTATATATATAAAGCTTATAAATGTTTAAAGTTTTTGTAATATATATAATATATATATATATATATATATATAGATATATATATGTTTAGTTTTTAATTTTATACAATTTTAAGCCAACATATCTTTTATTATTATTATTTTGACCGTATAAAACTAATGTTGTAATATTATATTAATTAAAATATCAATGTGGCTTAGTCAAACCTATATCTATTTATTAATTTTTACATATCCAATGTTCGATCATATCTCGGCAAAAATTTCATTTATATTTAGAGTATCAAACATTAAATATATACATGTAGTATGTATATATGTTGTAAATAACTATCATGGTCCAATGGTTAAGGTAATATCTATCCATCCTACACATCTCAGGATCAAATGCCCACTGATGTGTGCATATTTTAGCACACTAGTCTGAATTAATTATGTCATTGGTATGAGGTTTGTTTACCCATACATTGCGGGTTCAGTCTTTGATGTGTGCATTTAAGCACATAGTCTGAATTAAAAGATGGTCAAAGATGATATATCTTACACCGCGGATTCGATTCTTGATGTTGCTCCAACAATGGTCAGGCCGCACGCACATGGCTAGTAGAGAACCACACATGTGAATATAATACTACCACACTATATTGGTGGCAAAATTTTATATGCAACTAACTAAGTAAAGCTACCACACATAACCGGTAGTAAAATTGTTACCAGAAGAAAGAGCGGCGGTATGGCAACAAAATTGCTACGAACTAGAAAACGGTAGTGAAAATTAATTACAAAAGCGGTAGCCCGTTGGATTTGGTTTCTAGTTTCAATATTATCGCTACCAATTGTGTTCGATTAAAACAGACCTTTTTCTTGTAGTGTTATATGTGATAGTTTGTTATTGAATAAGAGTTAAGGGACGACCACCTAAAATACTATTAATATGTTGTTAAATATGTCAAAAATTTGTTTGAGAGAATCGAAGCTAAGTCTTGAATGAAACACACTTGAGTTTGCAGATCGAGCCATTAATGATAGTAGAAGCTAAAAGCATCCAAGATAAACATCATCATAATAATACGAATTACAACTTTCCACGTTTAAAGGTGGGTGATCAAATGGGTAGTTTTTATATAATGGGTGTGAGAGGTGTGAGAGAGTACATATAGCATTAAGAAATTTTGATTAATATGACAGTTTTGTTATACTTGTGAGTATGTTAGGAGTCGCCCGTATGGTTAATCTGATAACAATTCAAAGATCAACTTTTTGGTTGTTGTGGTGAAGTATAGCCAGAAATTAGACTCAAATACACAGTAACCTGAGCAATTAGGTGAACGCTTTCATGAGGGTGGAAGAGTACCACATTAAATTTGGGTACTTTATATTGTGTGGGGTATAAAGTATATAATATGACTAATTTTTTGGCAAGGTAATTATAAGAACAAAAGTCAAATAACTATTCCTAGACTGATGTGAAACATAAACAAAAAACTAGGCTATATTACAGGACGTCCATCCAATAAGGCAAAACACCATTTCGTATTAATACTTTTACATAATATAGTATAAGTTATGTAGAATGACAGTATATAGTTGGTCAGTATTGGCATAAGTTGTCTATAATTGTTTTCACAAAAAAATGTTCCCATAATAGACACGCTGAGAGATGGACGAATATAAAACTAAAACATTTGCTAACTTCTTTCTCAACAATCAACAGGTAGTATGGAATCAACTTATACCATAAAAAAGAGAAAATTGTATCTCATCTATCATGCTTGGTGAAACTCATGGACTTCCCACCCATCAGGTTTTGTAAATTACTTTCCCACTTATGACTTTTCCTTCATTTTATGTTCATCAACTTTGTGTCCATTTCGTCAATATAGACCTGTGGCACCATTTTTAGGGATAACCTAAATCAGGGTATTGGACCGGGCATACCACCATTACCCGTTTCTCTCGATTCATGTTTGCTTCTTACCCCTCTATCCTGCCCGATAATCTCTCTACACCCCATTACTTTGTGTTCTTCTCTTGCATTTATGCTTCTCGATTTGTTTTTGAATTCGACAATCTTCTTCAACTATTACTTTGAACTGAGGTTGTGGGTTGTCTTCGAACCATAGGCATCTTTACTACTCCTTCGCATGTTGTGGAGAATGTCGAATGCCACAACAAATCAAGAAGCAAAAAGAATTTAGGAGAATAATTTCACGCGGGTTTAACATGATTATAGAGAAGGATTATCGGGCGATGTTAGATTGCAATCTGTATTATAGGTTTAGATTATCTCTTTTCTGTGTTGAGTTGTGACTATGAGATGTAATTACGAACAAATAAGGTGACATAAGGATATACGTGGTTTGATCTTTAATGATCTAGTCCACAGAGGTTGATAGAGTTCTTAGTAAGATTAGAAGAATACAAGTGAAGAGAGAAAGTATTAATGTATGTGTGAGAAACAAATGAGGCATTGATTGTTATTTAAAGGAAAAGATAGATGAGTCGGCTCGCTGCTCATCTGCTCACTAGGTTAGTAACGCGGGATACCTCTACGTGGAGTAGGGATGACATCACTCGGGATGGCCTCGTAGGAATGAAGCTTTCTTCTCTTGCTCGTTGCCTGTTAATCATGAAAAGGACACATCAACCTTGGGGTAGTTAATAATGTGTCAGTGAAATGTGTAAATGGTAATGACAGATTATTCGACGAGGACTAATGAGATGAAATGTCAGTGCCGCATGTGCTAGGTCACGAGTGCATACATAAGCAGATCCGGGTCGTTGCAAGGGAATGCAAGCCGGGGTGGCTGGCTGGGGCTCTAGCTGGTGAAACCCGACTGATCTGGCCGTTTGATGTCAGGGCTAACCTTTGCTCTAAGACCGAGAATCTGTTGGGCGAACCCGTTTCCTTGGCTCAATGCTTGGTGGTTGGCCTTACTCTCTACTCCCGGTTATTGACTTCTCATTTATGCATGGTACATGCTTAGAAGTACAAAATTATGTGTTAGTTTCTTTTGATAACAAGGCTAAGGTGAGGTTAATTGCATTGTACCAAGACTAGTCCCCCCAAGTCTAACTTTTGGAGTTTTCGCGAGAAACGACACTGAAATTGTCCGGGTTTTCTTGTTTATACTTAGCAAAAGTTGAAGTGAAAAAAAAAGAGCTGAGAGAACTTATACCTAGGTATCCCCACTAGTCCCCAAGTTTGACTTCAAGATGGTATTGTCATGAAGTTTAACTTTTGAAACGTTTGAAATGTGTAGGGAAGATTAACTGGTGCCATGTGTCACAATCTGGCTTTACTTCGGGAAACGAAATGTCGAGGTGACAGAGCTGTTGTGAGATGACAGTGGGGTAATAATCAGCGCAAGTTACCAATGGTACTCGAGTGTGGCTTTTGTTAGTGTCTGGTGCATGATTATGACACATGGCACGGGATGGTTGGGGCGTCAAAGAAGTGCAAGCGGGATAGGCAGACGTTTCAATTTTTGTGCTTATAAATTCTGGTGAGTGGAGAGAGAGAGATTTCTATGCTTTATGAATTCTCAAACTACTGTCGACTTCCTTGCCCTGTGTTTATTACTCGACTCTCACTTTTTCAGAAATGGTTTCTTCGACCGTAGTTGCTAGTACTCAGGGGGCCATGATCACTACTAGTCTGAGGGTTCTGATCCATGAAGATCCTATGGTCGACACTAGTGTTACGGTGGTGTCGGATCATGATCATCGGGCGGTGGTTGCTAGGGCATGGGAGAAGATGCTTGGGTCAATAAGAGAAGCAAGTATGTACCTGGTGGTGGGAGACAACTACGGGGTTCCAAGCTATCAAAGATGATTTGGATTTTTTCGATCAACAGTCCCAAGGAAAAACTTGGGTTAAGTTTGAACTCTGATCCCATCTAGAGATGGTTGTTAGATGGTTGTTTCACAGATGAAGCAAATAAGTGAGGATAATCAGTAGCTTACATGGTTGAAAAACAAGGTAGAAGATACGGAGGGTTTCATCGGAAGAAGGACGTGAATAACGAAGAGTTATGAGGAGAAGAAGGTTACGACGGAATGAAGGTACATAGAAGAGGAGCATGAAGCTTGAAAATGAACTTGATTCTGAAATAAGCAAGCTGACGAAGTCTTATGCTCCTGGGTCAACTACATCGATGATTATGCATCTTGTCCAGGCCCGGGAGGCAAGGGGGAGGTCCGTGGAGCATAACCTAGGGGTCTGTAGCATAGGATTTTCTTTTTCCCTTCTTTTGTAAGTTCTTTGCAAATATCCCGGCTCCTGCATAGTTGCTAATCTGGCTGTAAATTGTAAACACTTAATATGAATGTTAAAAGCCGGTTACCTTTTTTCTGATGTGTCTTGTGTTTTGTCGGTAAGACGATTTTTGTGATGGGCCGGCTTCTTGCAAAGAGGGAAGACCAGTTGTACGGGTGAATATAAGGCTAGTGTATAGGTTTAGTGTAGCAAGTTTTCCTAAATATTCTTCAGGTTATCGAACCAAAGGAGTCGGTGTCTAGTTTAAATCTCTATCTAAATCTAACTAATTAACTACGAAAATCTATAACAATAAAATGGGGGTTTTGATTTTTGAAATTATTAAATTAAAACAAAACAAATAAATGTTGATTTTTTAAAAAAATTAAACAAAGGAAACCCAGTTTACTACTTCCCTCTAGTGTTTCAATTCTCCATCCTATGTGTATTCTAATTCTAGATTGCAACCTCAGATTAAAGTTAAGGCACCCCCGGTCTCCCGTAAACTGGATTCTTACTGGCAATTACTAAACCCTTAATCTCGTTGTGAATTTACTAATTGCTAACAGTGATTAGATCCCATCTAGTTTGTAGTCAACTAATATGTAGAGGAATTATTTCTCTAGATTAACTGGTATTATTCTTATAGTCTATTGAATGCCACAATGCACATCTATAAGCAAACTAACTAACTAACTCTAGCAATTGATAATATCACAATAGATTTATAGATTAAACAAGAAATAAAACTACAATTTTTTTAATCAAATATAAACACAAAAGGAAGTGGAGTTCCCAAACTAGGGTTCCACAACAATCTAGGATTCAATCTAACTACTCAAACATTGATAGAAAATAAACAACAATAGAGGAAAAGAAGAATGTCATCAAATTTGTAGTGGAACCGATGACGAATCCAATCCTTGCTCTGGTGTCTCCTATCTTCTCTCTAGTTTGTGGCTCTCTTCTCTGTTCACGGCCAGGGTTTGTGTTCAGTTTCGTAAGGTCCAAAGATCACCCTAGAATTGATCGCTTATCCTCTTAAATAATCCCTTTTAATAGTCATTTAGATCAAATGCGGTGCTGCACTCAAGTCTTGTTCGGACTAGTGTCCGGGTTTCATACCCGGACATCTCACAAACTATAACTTTCCCGGCGAATATAATGGTTGTCCGGCGAGAAAATATGATGTTTGGATCCGGACTGCAATACGGACGCCTATATGATTCACGTTTCAAAGCTTGGTCAGGGTCTATTTGCCTGGCTAGAGACTTCAAACTAGGTGCAAAAAAAGGCAGTAAGTTTCCTTTGTTGATGTCCGGGAATATTTTTGAACCCAGAGACCCAAACCACACCTTAA
Source organism: Limonium bicolor (assembly GCA_023374045.1). Taxonomy (NCBI): domain Eukaryota; kingdom Viridiplantae; phylum Streptophyta; class Magnoliopsida; order Caryophyllales; family Plumbaginaceae; genus Limonium; species Limonium bicolor. Next base: position 248,247,270 of record CM041776.1, read on the forward strand.
ATTGTCTAGAAGCTTTCTTACGGGGTTACTACTTCGGGCCTATATGTTTGGATTGAGGCTCGGACCAGCCAAATTTCACCTGAAGAGCTTCTTTGACTCCCGTTTGGTCCTGTATTGGTCCTTAGCCTCTTGTCACATACTCTTAGACCTTTTCTTCATCGTTTTAACCTGTTCAAGCATAAAAACCACATGTGAGGGGAAATCTTCATATTTAACATTAACTAGCACAGAAGTGGGGAAACTTACAACATTATATCCTAAATTAATAGACAATTATAACATATAAATATATATAAATTCTTCACTTATCACCAGTATCTTTCTTTTATTTTTTTGGGCATTGGTATTTACTTATGTTTTTTTATAATGATGAGTTGAGCCGCTTTTGCATGTGAAGAAGATAGATGGTTTCTTCCAACCCGACTTTCATTACTGGTTATTTTCATTTTAGGCGATTGAGCTGACTTCGTGTATAAGAAAGAAAGCTAGTTCCTTTTTGTACCGGTTTAGAGGCATTCAAGTTGATTGTGGTGAAGTAGAGAAAGTTGGTTTATACCTTAGGTTTTTTGGGAAATACTCTTCGGGGTGGCTTTCCATTAGGGGTATTTTTCAATCAGGAAACGTAGTTCCTTGGCCGGTCGGATGACGTTTTAGGTCTGGTTCAGGGACTATGAATGTTAGGTGTGTTATGAACACTCTGTGTGTTTTGGATCTTGAATGCTAGTTGCATTTGGAACACTAGTAGTATTTAGGTGATGAGACCTGGGCATCTAGTAGATCGTATCAAGTTTTTGAGGGAGAGAAATTAGACTAATTTTTTAAGGGCATTCGAGCTAGGTAACATGAGTTACATAGGAAATATTCAAGGATACATAAAATAATTAAGAAGAGAATTTCTTGAGTCGCTCGGTGTGCCATAAGTTGGCGATGACCCAACCGTTGTGGTCGAGCAGCCAGTATGATGCGGGGCCATTTCACTCCGAGATGATGCACGGGCAGTCCCATTTGAACTATAGTTTAAAGGGGATGTCAACTTTTCTCAGGACTAAGTCCCCTTAGCGAATTCTCCAGGCTTGACCATCTTGTAGTATCGAAAAATTTGTTGCTTGTCATGTTTCAGACGTGTGAGGGCAATTTCCCGGGTTTCGTCTAAGATATCTAGCTCAACCTGGATTCATTCGTTGTTGCTTTGCTCATAAAAAAATATTTGTGGGCTAGCGACCATAACTTCGGCCGGGATGACGGTTTTAGTACCATGCACCAACCTTTTTTTACTGTGAGAGGTGTTATTAGATAGTATCTCTTCCATCTCTTGGTCTTAGGATGGTGTAGTTTCCATTTGCCATATCCCACTTTTGGTGTTTCCGCCGGGGGGGGGGGGGCGGGGGTGGTACATAGCCATTTGAAGATTTTCCTTGGTGGTGGGTAGAGATGCTTTGTAGTGATGATGAGAAATTTCCACAGATAGCGCCAAATGTTTTAGTGTAATATGTATTATAGGTTTAGATTATCTCTTTCGTGAGATGTAATTATGAACAAACAAGGTAACACAAAGACTTATGTGGTTCGATCTTGAATGATCTAGTCCATGGGGATTGATAGAGGTTCTTAGTATGATTGGGAGAATACAAGTGAAGAGAGAGAGTATTAATGTATGCATGAGAAATAAATGAGGCATTGATTGCTATTTTTAGGGAAAAAGGCAGATGAGTCGGTTCGTTGCTCATCTGCTGGCCGGTTTGGTGATGCGAGTGCCTCCACGTGGAATAAGGATGATGTCACTTGGGATGGGCCTGTCAGAAACGAAGCTTCCTTCCCTTGATTGGGTGCCCGCTAATCTCGAACACATAAATCTTGGGGTATTAGGGGTGTCAAAATCGGGTTTCAGGTCGGGTTGCTCAACCCTAACCCGACCCAAAAATAGTTAAGTGACCTGAACCCGAAGCGGGTTGACCTGAACCCAACCAGTTTTTTTAATAATTTCTTTTATTTTTAAAATTTTAGATTATTTAATTAAAAATATAATACTTTAATATTAATTAATTATTATATATGATTAAATTGCTCATTAAATGTTTAGTTTAGTTACAAATTAATCATTAAACATCTAATTAAGTCATTAAATATAATATATTTTCTATTTTTAGTTAAAAAAAATTTTGGGTTACAGGTTGGCGGGTTCAACCCGAACCCGAACCGGGTTTTAATGACCCAACCCGAACCCGACCCAAAAATCTTTTTGGGTCAAAAATCTCAACCAAATCTAGCTTTTTACGGGTCGGTTTCGAGTTGGGTTTCGGGTTCAGGTCAGGTTTCGGGTCAAGATTGACATCTTTAATTTTAATGATGTATTAGGGAGATGTCCAAATAGAAATGATGGGTTGTCCGACAAGACTAATAGGACGAGATGTCAACGCCGCTAGTGCTAGGTCATAAGTGCCCCTACGTGGCAGAGCCGAGATCGCTGCAAAAGGGAGTTGGTTGGGGTTTATGTTGAGGAAACCCGATTGATTCTGGGTGGCTAACGTCGGGCCTGGCTTCCTTTTGGAACCGGGGTTTCCGTTGGGGGGACCCGACTTCCAAGGCTCGGTGTTTGCTGGCTGGCTCTCTCATGTCCCGGTTGTTGGTTCTCCTCAGAGTGCATGTCTTATAAGTACAAACGTACGATTAGTTCTCTTGATGACATGGTTAAAGTGAGGCTATTACACCATGCCAAGAGACGAGAAAGGGACATAATGGAGAGATATAGCAAACTCTAGGGTTTATCAAGCGAGATAGAGGGGTAGAGAGGAAAACATAAACTGTGAGAAATGGGTTGTGGTGGTATGCCCGTTCTAATACCTAATTTTATGCCATTTTCCTTAAATTGGTGTCACCTGGACAATATTGACAGAAATGGACACAAAGTTGACAGACATTAAACTTGGAAAAGGTCATAGGTGGGGTAAGTAATTTACAAAATTTCATAGGTAGGATGTGTAATTTCACCCCTATATAAGCAACTATCCAACAATCTAACTCTCAAGCTATTCCGGCTTGAAAACTAGTCACTTGAAACCCTTTGTCCTCACTTGGTCTTAAAGGTGCAAGGTCTTGTTGTTGTAGACCCATATGTATCCGTACAAACCACTTATATTACTACTCAATACTCATATCTCAATGTGGGATGGGGGTATTACATATTCCTTTACTCAAAGAACATGACATCTACGTCGTAAGCCTACCATCCAAGTCCCATGGACCTCCTCGGTAGGTGTCGGGTAGCTCATCCCGACACGGTCTCGAATCCGCTATGATACCACTTGTAACACCACATATGAGTGACTATACAACAACCTAACTCTAAGCCATTTGGGATTTGAAAACTAACCACTTCATACCCTTTGACCTTACTTGGGTCTAAAAGTTGATGGTCTTGTTAAATATTTTATGCGCTATGGTACACACGGTAATATTTATAATTACACAGTCTAGCTAACTACAAAAGTAAATCAACTAATAGACATTAGCATCTGTCTTTTAAAATCTCAAAACTCAAAACCTTACAATTTAAAACGAGACTAGTAGAATATAGAATATGGAAAGTATATTGTCTATTTGATTTCATCGTGTATCCAAGCCACGAACTGTGCATCTATATATATACATGAATAAATGGGCTTAAGGAACAATCTAGAACAGACTACTAGTTAATATATTATGGGCCAGAGTTCACCGGCCCACTAGCCCCCCGCGATGCCAGGCTTGCAAGACGGAAGCGGAAGTCTGGATCGTAAATTGTCAAATCTCGCCCTGGTCAAGGGTTTTGTGAAGACGTCTGCGATTTGGGAATCAGTAGGTAAAAACTCGATCTTCAAACTCTTGTTCTTTACTCGTTCTCTTACGAAAAAATAATCAATTTCTACATGTTTTGCGCGACTATGAATTACTGGATTTGAGGCAAGGAAGCGAGCACCCAAGTTGTCGCAGAAGAGGATGGGAGCCTGAGGAAGATGAAAGCCCAATTCGGAGAGGAGTTGCTGCAACCAGAGACATTCAGCTGTTGAAGAAGCAAGGGCCTTGAACTCAGCCTCCGTGGAGGATCGGGCAACTGTCTGCTGTTTTCGAGATCCCCAAGATACAAGATGCTCACCGAGAAAACACAGAAGCCAGATGTGGAACGTCTATCACCGGGGGAACCAGCCCAGTCTGCGTCGGCGAAGATCTGAAGTTGTGGGCGAGAGTGAGCAGAGAAGAACAGCGCCATATCAGAGGTAAGGCGCAGGTAACGTAAGATTCTCTTCGTCGCCTTCCAATGAATTTCCCTGGGTTGATGCATGTATTGGCTAATTTTGTTAACAGCATAACTAATATCAGGCCTTGTGAAAGCAAGATACTGTAATTTTCCAACGAGACTGCGATATTGCTTGGGGTCTGAATATAATGGGGAATCGAGGGTATCGAGAGTAGAGATATCAGTGATGGGGGTGGGCGAGGGTTTAGCCGTGGAGAAATTGTAGTTTGATAAGATATCCAGAATATAGTGTTCTTGGGATAAATAGCAGCCTTTTGAATCTCTGGTAACTTTGATACCCAAGAACTGATGTAGAGGGCCTAAATCCTTGATGGGAAATTCATTAGCAATGGTAGAGGTGAGTTGAGTGAGCAAAGTGTTGGAGTTCCCGGTAAGAAGGATGTCATCAACATATACTAGGACAAACGCTTTATGGCCATGGTGAGAGTAGATAAACAATGAGGGGTCTGCCACTGAGGCATGAAAACTAATAGATATTAAAAAACAACTTAGTCTGGAATACCAGGCCCTGGGGGACTGTTTCAGCCCATATAAGGCACGCTTAAGTCGACAGACGTGTTTAGGATACCGTGGGTGTTGAAATCCCTAAGGTTGTCTGATATAAACTTCCTCTTCCAAATTTCCATGCAAAAAAGCGTTATTAACATCTATCTGTCGTAAAGGCCAATTCTGAGAGATAGCCATAGAAATCACCAGTCTGACTGTAGCAACTTTGACCACTGGACTAAAGGTTTCATGATAATTTATGCCTTCCTCCTGATCATAACCAAGGGCTACCAGCCTAGCCTTTCGCCTTTCAATGGAACCATCTGTTCTTCTCTTAGTTTTTAGTACCCATTTTGTGCCAAGAACCTTCTGACCGGTAGGGTAGGGGACAAGATCCCATGTGTGATTCTGTAGAAGGGCATCATACTCAGCTTGTATAGCAGCTTGCCATTCAGGGTGAGGAATGGCTTTGGTAAACGTGGGCTCATCTGGTATAGGAGAAGAGATTGTGGAAGTAGTAAGATGAAGTTGAGTGTGAGGCCAGGGGATAGTGCCATCTGTCCGTGTCACAGGTTTTAAGGAATTTGTTCGGGAACGAGTTACCATTTTGTGAGGAATGGGAGGTGAGGTGTGAGGGATATGAGGTGAATGTTGGGTAGGTGTTTGTGGTGGTGAAGCTGTGGGATTAGAAGGTGAATGGTGGGTAGGTGTTTGTGGTGGTGAAGCTGTGGGATTAGTAGAGTTAATAGAAGAGGGAGAGATGAGAGGAGAGGATGAGGGCGAGGGAGAGGCTGTGGACACATCAGGGAGGAAACGAGGAGTGGGAAGGAGATGAGGCTTTTTGGGAATGGGAAACTGAAAGTTTTGTATGTGGTTTTCAGGCAGTTCAGAGGGAGTGGGTGAGGATGACTGGGTGTGATGAGGAAAGATTGTTTCATCAAATATTACATCACAGGAGTGGTAAAAACGTTGTGTGGGGAGATGGTAGCATATATAGGCAGTAGAAGTGACATCATAGCCCAAAAAAATACATTCCAGGCTGCGAAAAGACAGTTTGAACTTGTTGTAAGCCGCATGTTGGGCCAACAAGAGCAACCGAAGATTTTGAGGTGAATAAGAGGGGGAGGAGTATTGAAAAGTTTCTGATATGGGGTGAAAAGGGAGATGACTTTAGTAGGGGTACGGTTACTTAGGTATGTGGCGGTTCTGAAAGCAAAAGACCAGAAGATTAGAGGTAAATGGGCTTGAGATAAAAGACTGAGACCATGATTGACAACCTGTTTGATGCGAGACTCAACCGAGCCATTCTGTTGGTGTGAGTGAGGACAGGTGTGTCGGTGGATAGTGCCTGATTTTTGTAGTATATGTTGCAGAGGTTTAAATTCACCGCCACCATCCGTTTGGATGGCCTTAATCTTGGTGGAAAATTGAGTTTCGACTAGATTATTAAAGACAGTGTAAACATGGGTAACATCTGATTTAAACTTCAGTGGAAAACACCACATGAAACGAGAGAAATCATCTACAACCAGCAAAAAATACCGATAACCATCAATAGATTCATAGTGAGCAGGACCCCATAGATCTAAGAACAAAAGATCAAAAACTGCCTTAGAAGCAGAGGGGGACTTGGGATGGGGAAGGGCATGTAGTTTACCCTGAGCACAAGCTTGACAAACATCAGGAAAATAATTGTTTGAAACAGGTAAGCTAAACGATTTTATTATATGTTTGGTGAGGGGTAGAGATGGATGACCCAAACGTTGGTGCCAAACTTCAAGTGGAGTAGTCTTGCTGTAGTTGAGCTGGGGTAGTGTAGTTGTGGAAGGATCTGGAAGCACATAGACTCCTTCTTTAACTGGGCCCCGTAGGAGAGTAGCTCGAGTTTTCAAATCCTTCAAAAGAAAGTTAGGATAAAACTCAAAAAAGGCATCATTGTCACAACAAAATTGGTGAACAGAGATCAAGTTCTTGTGTAAGTGAGGTGAATGTAGGACATTTGATAAAGTGAAGGTGTGAGTTGGAGAGGTTAAAATAGTATCACCAGTATGAGTAATAGGGAGGACTGATCCATCACCTAGAGAGACAGTTTCAGTGCCTGTATAGTCGGTAGGCTGAATAGTAAGACGATCCAAATTTCCAGTGAAATGGTTACTAGCAGCGGTGTCAGGCAACCAATCTGTAGTGGAAATCTTGTTTGTGGCATTAGCAGTCATTGAGGGAGGGGGACGAGACTGGTACGACTGATTAAACCTGTGATAACATTGTTTTGCTGTGTGACCCCGTTTTTCACAGATCTGGCACTTTGGACGAGTGTCGGGTTGGCCAGTGAAAAGATTGGAGGGATTTCCTCGTGAGGAGGTGATAGTGGTGGTGTAGGTTTGATTTTGACTGGAGTTTTGGTTTGATGGCCACGGCCACGGGATCTGTTTTTGTGTAGTTATCACGATTATGCTGAGTCTTTCCTCTTCCACTGTTCTGAGTCTGAGTAGCATTAAGAGAAACTGCTGTAGCACTAGTTTTCATCTGATTTGCCCATGATTCAGCCGATAGCAGATAAGAGAATAATTGACTAGAGTCACAAGGCTCAGGTCTAGTCATGATATTAGAAACCACAGCACTGTAATCTGCACTTAACCCCTTTAGAACATAGCATTGAAATTCATGTGCAGTGACATTATGTCCAGTAATTTCGAGGGAGTCAACAAGAGATCTAGCACGGTTGAAGTAAGTCATCATATCTTCTGTAGTTTGTTTTTCCAGAGAAGCAAGTTGTAGAAGGAGATTACCAATCTGAGCATTGTTCTGTGCAGAATATGTGTTGAGCAGATAGGACCATACCTTAGAGGATGGCTCAAGTCCAACGACCTGTGGTACAATAGACTCGCTCAGAGAGGTAAGTAGAACAGACATTATAACTTGATCTTGCTGCATCCAACGAGTGTGCTCTGGATTTAATTCTCCATTGATGTATTCTGCAGGGCAAGGATGAGATCCAGTGACAAACTTGTACAGATCGTACCCCTTGAGAAATGGGAGAATCATGCCGCGCCAAACACGGAAGTTATCTTTGCGAAGCTTAATGAGATTTGCGGAGGCAGAGATGATCGATTGGTGAGGGGAGGTGGTGGATTGAGTAAGGGACAGTTGATGAAGCGAGGAGGAGAGCTTGGCGGCGCTGTCACCAGACGATTCATCTTTGTCTATCGATGCGATCGGTGTTTTCTCCATGGGGAAGATGAGGATTTAGATATTTTGGAGATAGTTTTCCCAGAGTAGGCTATCTGATACCATAGTAGAATATAGAATATGGAAAGTATATTGTCTATTTGATTTCATCGTGTATCCAAGCCACGAACTGTGCATCTATATATATACATGAATAAATGGGCTTAAGGAACAATCTAGAACAGACTACTAGTTAATATATTATGGGCCAGAGTTCACCGGCCACTAGAGATGATCAAATTAAATATTTTAAAGAATTTCAAAGATGACATAACCAATAGTGTAATATGTAATCGGCTGCATTTAGTAATGATGTATAATGTCATAGTATTAAAAAGGAAAGGATTTTTTTTCTTAAAGGCCATAATACTTAACATAGGTTGTACGTACTTTTTTTTTTTTTGATAATTTGGGCTTAAAGCCATTATATTAAATAAGTAGGAGGACCGGTGTACGGGTCTCATTAAAAACCTCCTCACATAAAACCCAATGGGAAAATATTGAGGAGGAAAAGAGTACCCACCATGTCCAAAATACAATCATAATCACCGGGCTGAATCACAGTGAGCACTGCTCTCTGACCCAACACAAACAAGACAACTGCAATGCCTGCCAACACCTAATCTTGGGCCAAAGGCGCAGAAAATTAATTACGGACCAGGACAAACCACAAACAAGACTAAGCCTCAACCTATATCCCACTTAAACCATCACTAATACCGAAGGACCTGGACATCTAAACCCATACTTCTAACAACCTTCCTGAACGGGAGGATCCATATTTGGACCTACGCTTCTCAAACCTTGCGAACTCCTCATCTTTTACCTCTTTGATGCTAACTGATCTTGGATTTTGCGAATAAAATTCATTTTGGTTTGAGAGGTCATAGGTTGTACGTTCTTATTATCAATATTGAGTAAATATAAGAAAACGCTTTCAATCTGAATACCCCAAACGTCATCGCCGTGAAAATCATATCAGACACTTGACCATCCCACTAGTAAAGTATTTATATAAGCTGTAGATGGGCATACACCAAGTTGCGTATGTATATAGAGATTTGCCATGAAATAGCATCGCGCACGTCATGGGAATTTTTCCAATGTGTTACAATACAAGTTGGTTTACTGACCAATGATAGTTTTTTTTCTTTCTAAGCAAGACCAAGTATAAATATTAAGGCCATGTTTTTATAAGTTCAGACCTCAATTGTTCAAAAACTAGTACTATTCCTTAGATCGTTTAATCATGGCGTTGAAAATAAGAAAATTGCTAGCAGATGACGTTAATTTCACTAATTTGTACATATGCTCCAGCCTCCATCCAGCTAGTGTCCCGAATTATTAATAGTTTTCTGTGACTTTCACTTGGTTGTAACGCAAGACATGAAAGGGCAAACCTTAAATATTGCAATTGCTTTGATGATACGCCACGCCCACGATGCTCTAGCTACCACCCCGGCAGCTTTAACCTCGATCGGGCATTTTATCATCGTTATTTACTATCCTAGATCGTGCGTGGTAGTGACAAATTAGAAGTACCCGCAAAAATTATCAATGCTCGCTTAGAAAAGTATAAATTTATCTTTTTCTTTTGAAGCTTTACCAGGCTCCCAAACCAACGACCTCATTCCCATGGCTCTATAAAAGAAATATAGATTTTTGGTTATATCAACAAATAGTTAGAAATGGTTACGTTTGCTAAACATTCTATGTAAGCAAAAGCTGTATCTATTATATTTAAAGTACAATTTGTAGGTACGGTTTTGTTATTTCAATCCAAAATCAATTCAATTTCAATTTCAATTCCAATTCAACTTCAAGTTCACTTCAATTTTAATCCAAATCAATTCAATTCCAATTTAATTTCAATCCAAACTCATTCAATTTCAATTCAATTCCAATTCAACATCAATTCAATTCCAATTCTAATTCCAATTCAATTCCAATATAATTCCATTCATTTCAATTTCAATTTCACTTCAGGTTCAATCCAAAATCAATTCGATTTCAATTTTAATTCCGATTCAACTTCAATTTCAATTCAAAATCAATTCAATTCCAATTCAAATCATATTCAACTTCAATTTACTTCTAATTCAATTTCAATCCGATTTCAATCCAACATCCAACCCAAAATCAATCCAAAGCTTTGAAACGTCTCTATATGCTTCCAATTCATGAACCCCAACTTGAAACATCAAACTCATATAAATTATCATACCTCCACAACTTTCAAAACACTTCAAAGTTCTCAAAGCTGTAGTCATTCTCAGCCACTCCTAACACAAAGCTAGAGAAAAACTAGCTAGAGTGAAGAAATGAGCATGAAAAGTGTTGATAAAATATACTAAATACACCCCTAAAACATGCTCATTTAGACACTCAACACACCCCCACACTTACCTTTTTGCTTGTCCTCAAGCAAAACTAAGCCCCCAAGCAAGTAAGGAATGCTCAAGACTAACAAATACTAACATGAGTTGTAGGATAGGAGAATAAGCAAAAAGTGATTAAAACCTTTGAGGAGTGTGAACCATCTCTTAGTGGTGGCATGGGTGTGCTTAAGGCAAAACAAAATATAACGTTTCGGGGTATGATCCTGAGTGCTTCAAAGTTCTAAAGATTAGGTGACTTGAAGAACTTTTACCATGGCCAACTTCTCTCAAGAATGGGCATTGAGAAGAAAACAAAAGAAAAAATAGATTTATGCATTTGTTTCACTTTTGCATAAGAGATGAGAAGATAAATTTTGGCATCAAGCCTTTGCAATTAAGAACACTCAGCTCTCATTGTTGGTTACCAATGGTGTCTCACAAGTCTCTTAAAGGATTTTTACAGAGAAGCACTCCTTAGCAATCCCTAAGAAAGAAGACAAAAAGAGCCCCTAAGCAATAAAAATCCAACCATATAAGATCACTTGGCCACACCGCATGTAAAATGCTCCTCAAAAGCAATCAAAAAGAAAAATTTGAGCATTTATCCCACAATTCATAACAGTATTTGTTCTTAATGAGAACAACTCACAACACAAGGGTTCAAGTTCTTGATTTTGGACAAACACAAGATAAGCAAAGGGATTAAACATTTAAGCACAAAAGTCACCGAAAAGGTCACTCCCCCACACTTAACTTGAACAATGTCCTCATTGTTCACCAAACAAACCGGGGAAGGTTTTAGAAGACCTTTGTAGGAAACGGTCAAAGAGAAACACATGGGGCATAAGCAAGCATTATAGAGAAGCTATCCCCAGTAGAAGTACGCCTTAGAATCAAAATGAAGGAGAAGTGAGAGACACAAAATTAAAAGAAACTAGTACTCCCCTAGGATTATTTTTGCTTGCATTGAAGGAACTCCCCCACACTTGAGTTTTAGCCTCAATTAGCGTAGCATGGTTGCGGTGTGGATGTTAAGTTGCATCTGCGTAAAACACTAGAAGTAACAAACTATAAACAGGGTTAAAAGTGCAAAAACAAAATCAAATGAGAACTTGACAAATTAAAATAAATGAAAATGAAAGAAAATCATCTGGGTTGCCTCCCGGGAAGCTGCCCTTCTTTAAGGTCTTTGGCTAGACCGTACCACCTTGAAGTCATCCGGGATCGAATATGAACGTTGAAGTTGGCTTCAACGAGTGGGTGAGGCGGGCATCATGAATCATTGAAAAACAACCCGGATCAAAAGGAAATGTTACGAAACTTAAAATGTAGAAGTGCAAGCTCCACCGATCTTTCTTCAGGTGGAAGTGTTGAGGTTGTTGATCCTTGGTGCGAGGATCAAATTTTGGTGGATCCTCCTCTTCAAAATAAGGATGAAGACATCCTTATCTTTAATTAGCGGAGCAGGGAGAACTCCGGGGCGGACTTTATCTTCTATCTCTGGTCCGGGATCAAAGGGGAAAGTGGCTTTCACACTTAGCAAGCGAACTTTGAGTTTCCACCCTACTTCATTGGTGCATAGGTGGGGAAGGCCTTTATCCTCCAGGTGAAGATCAAATTTTGATGGCTCCTCCTCCTCAAATTTGAGGATGTAAATGCCCTCAACTTCTTGGTGAGGCTCATGGGAAGAGTCTTGATGAAAATCAACTTCAGAGGGAGCTGGCTCCTTGAAGTCGATGGAAGCACTCTCCTCCGATGACTCAGAGGGAGGCGATGGCTCCTCCTTCTCAGGGTTGAGGGTGTAAGCATCCTCATCTTCTTGGTAGCGCACGAAGAAGGAGGGAAATAACGGTAGTGGACTTCAGAGGGAGGAGACTCCAAGAAGTCAAGGTGGAAGCTGTCCTTGAAATACCCCAAAATTAATTAGGGTGATTAATTACTCTAATATGATATTAAGGGCCTATTAATGCCTAATGAATTTTGGTAAAAGAATAAATCCAAAAGAAACAAGAAAAACGCTTAAAAGCGAAAAATGCTAAATTGAGTGTTAAGTGACCCTAAGAGGAATGCAACCTCGACAAGGGTATTAAATGGATTTTAAAGGCTTAATAAGGCCTAAATAATATATGGGAACCATTCCCGAAGAAAACGGATCTATAAAATGAATTAAAACGCTAATAAAGCTTTAGCGCACGTTTTTTGACAAAACCCGAAAACGTGACTTTAAGTGGTCAAATGAACCCGTGAATTTAGTTCATCATTAAATAATAAAATAAACATTAATGGGAGTATAATAACCATTAAAAGTAAAAAAACGAGAAATTCCGGAAAACGGGCCTGGTTAGTGAATAGTGCTAAACCGGGTAAATTAACGAGCGTTTTCTGTAAAAGACGAAAAACACTCCAGCTGGTACATACATAGTGGGCCAGTTTTAATATATTAAACAGCCCCCTCACACACACTAATAAGCTAGAAAGAAAAGGAAGAAAGAAAAGAAAAAGCAAAAAGGTACTAAACTACCTTTTCCCTCTCTCTCTCCTCCATTTCTTCCTTTCCCTCTTCTATTTCCTCCTTTTTCCCCCTTCCTTGCGATTTATCCCCTCTCCCTCTGGTGCAGCCGATTTTGAAGCTCTCTCCCCGTCCTTCCATGGCTTCTCTTCATTCTCCTCCATGCCCAAGCTTTGATAAAGCTCCAAATCAAAAACAAATTACATATTTGAACTCCTCTCATCATCCTCTATCATTCTCTCTTTTCAAAATTCGAAAATGAAGAACTTCATATCCATGGGTTTTCCCCATTTGAAGAGAAAATGGCATCAATGGGTAGCTTGTAGCCTTCTCCCTCTCCTAAGGTAAAAAGATTCATGAAAACTCACTCATTCTCCATCTTGTAGAGCTGGCCGATTTTGCCCTCTCTCACACCTTATTTTCTTATTGATTTTGAGCTTAAATTCAACCCTCTAATGGTGGTGGAGTTTCCCCTTTGATTCATGGGTGAAAGCCCCCCCTCTTAAAAAGCTCCAAAAGGTAAACCCTAACTATGGTGTTTCAAGTCTTTCATTGAATTAGTGTGTTCCCAAGGGTTTAGAATTTTAATTATGTTTAATTTTGTGTTCCTTGGGTGTTGGCATGGAGTTGGGCAACTCCATTGCCATTTGACCGATTTTGATCAAGAAGGAGAGAGGAGGAGATTGGTAAAGAAAAAGAGAACTTGTGAATTTAAGGTAAGAAAACTACCTTAATAACTATCTTGATTGTTTAAGAATTTGGGATGGGTTAAATGGAATAATGAAACCAAAATATGAAAAATAATGCGTTTAGTTGATTTTGAGAGAGCTTATGAATTGTTGGTTTGAATTGAGGGTCTTGGAGCCAAATGATTTGAGCTTGTGGTTATATTGTGGTTTTTGGAGCTATATTGTGATTTGGTGAATCTTGGATTGATATTGAGTGCTGGTAGGACCCTTGTAAGGGTGTGGTTAGATTAGGATTGTAAATGGTGAAAATTGGTGAATGTGGGCATGTAAGGTTTATGGGGAGGCTATGGCAAAATTTTGGTAGAAAAGTAGGTGTTTTAAGATGACTTAGTGAATTGGAGAACCTAAGTGTTTCTAGTGTTGTTTAGAGTTGAGTGATAGCCTTGAAATGGCATTTGGAGAACTAGAAGAAGAGAGATAAAATATGTAGCACAAGAGGTGTGGTGACTTAGAAATTCTAGAAAATGAGTTAGTTGTGCTTATAGTCAATGGAAAGGAGAGTGAACTTGGGTAATATAGATAATGCATGCCTATGAAGGATTTGGAATGGTCAAAATGAGGGAGACAAAGTGTAAGATGCCAAGAGATATTTTAGAAATGCATAAGTGTGCAATACACAAATGGGAGAATGAAAGTTTGTTAAATTTGAACAAGAATTGGGTGGTGGATTAAACCAAAGATTTGGAGTGGTTTAAGGAGTGTTTTGAGGTGTTTAATTATGTAGGAAACTTGTGGAAAGTTTATGGAAAGATTAGGGGTGGATTAAGGGTTGATTTGGGGTTGAAAAATGACCTTGATAGCAGTTTTTAGCAGGGTCCGGGACTTAGGATATGCACCAAGTCCCGGACCGCATCAAAAATTAAGTCGAGAGTGCAAGCCTACATTGGCCGGGACCTAGGTCCAGGACCAAGTCCCAGACCACTAGTTAAAATCAGCCGAGAGACACATAATTGATGGTTCGGGACTTTGGGTCCGGACCAAGTCCCGAACCACCCCAGAATTCACCCGTGAGTGTTTTTAAGGCTTTAAAAGATGGGGGTTTGAATGGTATTGGTTTAGATGAGTTTAGGAGTTTTTGGTGACTAATAAAGGTCCTAAGAAGTATAAACAAGTGTTGGAAGTGAGTGAGTAAGTTGTGAGTTTAAGTACACTAAGGTAAACCGAAATAACGGGATAACAGGGTAAGTACGGGAATAGCAATTATGTACCTACCGTAACGCCTAAATATTAATTGAACCATTTGACATGTAATTAGTGGTTCAAGAGTAAGACATGCGGAACAAGTGTGAACCGAGAACGTGAGAACACCCGGTAAAGTTAACCCCGGTGAAAGGTATGATTTCCTCATGCTCTTTATCCTAACTTGGTTACCCCGATTTGTGTGCTGTTTGATTGTGTGATCACCTAACAAGATAAATGCACGAATCGGATTGTGTGCACGTATTAGGCTTGTATTATGTTGTTGATTGGTTGGATTGTATTCTCTTAACTAAAGTTTGTATAATTCATGAAATGTGGATTGCGAATGAATTGCTTGGATGTTGATTGTGTATGGTAGTGCGACTCATAGTTGAGTCTTGTGTGAGTAGAGACTCGTAGAAAGAGTCAAGTGCAAACTAATAAAAAGGTGGAAACACACTACAACTATCGAACCAACACACGGTAACATAAACCTATGAACTCACTAGAACATGAGAAAGTATACGAGAGTAGTAACCTCCGATAACGGTTAGAGAACCGAATTGAGTTAATCCACACAATAATAATAGTGGAAGTATATGAGTAACCTCTAACTAGAGATGGATAATTGTTCAAATTATGAACCTTGAGTAAAGTAAGCATGGTATGGGATCACCAAAACCCTTAGAGATATAGTCGAACCCCAATGAGTGGAACCGACTAAAGTGAACAATGTCACGAACATGAGAGTATTCGATAAGTGGGTAAAATCCTTAAATCTTAGAATATTAGACACTGAGAATTCCCTAAGCCATTAGATGTTATCGAGAGAGATACTTCTAGGCTAATCCTTGAGATTGTGAATTGACTCCGAGAGTGGAGTTTGGAATTTGAGTAGTCCGGTAGAGAACTGGACATTGGTGGACTTGAGGAGCTATATGCATAGCCCATTTTGTATTTTGAGCCCGGTGGTGGGTCTTGTATATGACCCTGCCCGGAGGTCATGAGAATGACTTAACATGTAACTTGAGTATTGAGTATTGACGGGTGAACTTGAGTATCGAGTACGTGAGTAATGAGAATGAAGTGGTGACTTGAGAATTGAGAATTTAGTTGAGCATTGTAGATCTTGTGAAATTGTGAGTAAGAGTACCAAGAGAGTGGGTAAGACAATGAGCAAATGAGTAAGGCATAGAGAGGTAGAAACCCTCAAGCCTAAGTATATGGCAAACTAAACTAACCTCTTGTGTGTGTTAGTGTTTGTGTTCAATGATGGACTTTGATTGTGAATAGACATATATAATGTATGTTGTATGCATGCTGTTTGAAATAAAATGAATCACATGCTCTCGACCAAATAGTCGGCGTCCCTCGCTAGTACGCGAGGTATGCAGAAGTCATATGCAACAATTTTGCTGAGCCCCTTGGGGCCCCGTTTTATTTCCAGGTACAATGAAGCCAATCACCGTTTGAGAGTAGTACGGGGTTGCTATGTAAGCATGGGTAGTAATTAGTGAAGGTTGTAATCATTTGAAATGTTGAATTGTAAGCCGAATTGTTACCGGTAACTTGAAGATTGTAGAAACTCGGTATAGTATGGAATGGTTATTGTAATTGTGTATTAAGGAGTTGAAGTTGTATTTGCTTTGAGTATTGATCAAGGTATGGATTGTATAGTTTGAGATGTAGTACTCGGTATATAAGACCCATCAGACCGATATTGTAATTGTTGTTGTATTTAAGTTGGATTGGCTTGTTCATCATGTGGTGACTAACGGCATTGTTTCACCCCGGTTGTATTGGAATTTCCGCTGCTTGTGTATTGGTAATGGAGACGGGTTAGGAGTTAATTGTGTGATTACCGGTAGGGGTGTTACAGTCCTCTAATGGCTTGTCTTCAAGCTCAAGCATATGTTTGAATGGCGTTTGCTCATGTTCAAACAAGGGGGGAGACAGAGGGCAACTCATGTTCAACAAGGGTGATCCAATTTATGAACCATTTCGCTCTCCGGTTGCCGTGATGTGAGGTTTAGCAGGCCTTCCATCATCGCATTTATCTCTACCAATTCGGCATTGAGCTTCAGTTGATTCTTGTCGAGGTCTCCTTCCTCCGTCTGATGCTCCATCTCATGAACCATTTTATTCTCTGGTTGTTGCTCCTCTCTAGCTAGTGTAATGAGCTGGTCCATGTCGATGGTGTTCATTCTAGCGACGAGATCCTCCAGAGTGGGTGAATCTACCTTTCCGTGATCACAGAACAATGTGCACTCTTGTGGTCTCCTCCATTCTCTGGCACATGATTCGTTGGTTGATGTCTTGTCCGGTGGGTTTTGGATTGGCAGTAAATAATTGGTCCTCCACATGAGCCTCTAATCCAGCAATAAGGTCCTCACAAGGGGGCCACAAATGGTAATGCCCACACCCTTGATAGTCAACATCCGATCATAGGTTGTACCATCGTACACTGTACTATAGGAATGGCCATACACCCTTCTGCTTGATCATAATGACCATCCATCACAATCAAGTTCCTACAAAGAAAAGAAAAAAAAATTATACACAAAAGGGCAAATAAAAGAGATGAAAAATATGCACAACAACTAAACAGATAATAAACTAAATAGTTGGACCAAAGTCTCTGGCAACGGCGCCAAAAACTTGTTGAACAAAATAGTGATTATGCTATCTTGCTAAATATGGGCAGTGAACCAATCATTGTAGTACAACAAGGTCGTATCCACAGGGACTTCGTAATTATCTAGTTAATTATCAGCTTAGTACATGTGCAAGAGTATAAAAAAAATTGCATAATGTAAATTGGTGGGTTTTGGGGGTTTTGGTTTGATTAAGGGAATTGAAGAAAAACAATAAAGTTAAACTAACTAATCTAAGATAGGTGTATACCTTAGGATAGTGAGAATCTCCTAAATCACCCAAATATGCTCTCGTTTCTACCTCACTAAGTTGTCTATTAGAGCTATTGTAAAGATTATCCAAATCTTGGACTAATCAAATCTTACCTAATTAATCAAACCTCCCAATTCAAGAAAGGCTAGAGTCACTAGATAGCATTAATTTCAAGCTCCTAACAATAGCCCAAAAGTTTCACCCCTAATATGGAGAAATGAAAGTTAGGGTTCATCCCCAAATTGTCTAATCCCAAGCTCATGTGCTTTAAGGAGTCTTAAAGCACATTTTTGAAAAATTGTCTTGTAAATGGGTTTTGAATGGCTAAATGTCCATCATTACTCTTTAAATAACATGTGTACTACTTAGTATCACACTAGGAAGTCTAAATCAATGAGAAATTAAAATTTTCACAAATATGTGCCTTGGTTAGTGAATAGTAACCAAATTGTGTTAGTTTATAACATAAGTCAATATAAGTGATTTAGTTGGTCAACAAAGACCACCAAAGAGCCTAAACTACTAAGGGGGCCGGTTTTTCATGTGTGACTCACCACACTTGACCAATCAAATAAGCAAGGAAAGTAATAAAGCAAAGTTACTATTTACTTTAGCTTAAATATCTCCAAAAGCAAGCTTTTCTTCTCATTCTCTCATTCTCTTTGCTCCCCCACCGTCTCCAACCTCTCTTCTCCCTTCTCATTCTCGGTTGCTACAGCTCCACACACACCACCATCTTCCATTGCTTATATCTCCTAGCTCCTAGCTCCAAGTACCAAATCAAATTCTAAGACACCATTCTCTTAGTCTCATCAAGCTCTTCAACCTTGTCTTCTCAAATCTTCAAGACCACCGTTTCGGTGCCATGAGGATCCACCATTGAAGGAGCTTGAGCTTATATTTTTATGCCTTGTTGATCACCCTTGCTTCAAGGTAAGGAAAAACCAAAGAAAACTCCATTTCCTTCATTTTCTAGTGATGGCCGAAAATCACCATTGATGGTGTCTTTCTTTTGCCTTGTTTAGCTTCATTCAAATCTTCTAAGGTGTAACACCCCAACGTTAAGTACGTCATTACCTCTAAAACTGTCACAAATTACCCTTACTCATGCAGCGGATCTCTATTACAACGAAGGGTGGTACAACGCCGTTAGCCACCCATATGACTAACCAGGCTATCTCACATACAGTAACGGTCTGATGGACTGGAACAACCGAGTAAACAATACCATTACAATTCCCAATTCATTTCTTACTATACCGAGTCTACAATATACGGATGCCGATAACATATTCGGTCTACACCTCATTCAAATACATGAGTAAATTAAATTCTAACTACCCATGTTAACCACCAACCCCGTCTCACTCTCGAACGGTATCATCTTTGGTGTACCTGGAAATAAAAATGGGGCCCCAAGGGGCTCAGCTTTCGCTGCATATGAAATTCGCATATACCGCGTGCTAACCGCGGTACACTGACTACTTTTGGTCGAGAGCATGGAGATTCATTTTAGTTCAATCAACATGCATCATAGCAATACATTACATATGCACACTACACAAGGATTTACATTCACCCATGGAATTCAATCCTAAACTAACATAACAAGGTTGTTAGTTGTGTAATTACTCTTAGGCCTTGAGGGTTATACCTCACCATGCCTTGGTTACCTATTCAATAACACACCCGCTCTCTCGGGTTACTTATTCTTATACACACCCATTCTCTTGAGCTACTCGTTCTATACTCACCCATTCTCTCGGGTTACTTATACTCATTATCTCACCCACACTCTCGGGTATTAATACTCAAGCTCTTGTAGATTTTCGAGACACTACAGGTCTCCTACATCACGCTTGTTACTCTTAATACATACTTAAGCCAAAACTCATGGCTCTCGAGCATAGTCTTACTTCCCCGGTTTTGACCCTACTCTGGGTCTAGCATGGTGGGAAGGTTCAACTAGCTCCCGGAACTCTCTCTTAGTCCCTATCTCTTTTACATAGGTCCGACTACTCTTGGACTACTCACATTCCCATACACTCCTCTCTCGGAGTTATAATAATATTATGTATATTAGTCTAGAAGCATTACTCTCAATGTTTCTAATGACTTTGGGAGCATTACTTAAGTTCGGGTAATCTTAGGTTTAAGCATTACCCTTACATCTCATATACTCATACTTTCGGTTATTTTCTTATACTGGGTAAAATTCTCTTATAGGAGGTTGACCATGTCTCAAGGGAGTTAAATGGTCCCTTAGGTCTCTTTTACCTTTCTTATAAGTTCACATCTTTGAACTAACTTCAATCCTCACTACGGAGGTTCATTTATCCCTCCACTCTTATTTATTTTGTGGACTGTTTCAATATGGTTTTCTAACCGTTATCGGGTATTTACTCAACCCGTACATCTCCTCACATTCTAGGGAGTTCATATTTTGCGTTATCATTATACTTTAATCAATAGCTTGTGTGTTTGCACGTTTCCGTATTTTATGAAACGACTCATTCTACGAGTCTCTAGCCATTCGTTTCTTAACTAAGAGTCGGTCTACACACTAGGTTAGACCTCACCGGCATTCAAGCATGTTAGCTCATACAATATACATCAAGACATTCATAAAAAACAATGGTTCAATTTCATGCTTTAGTCTTGATTAAGCCGGCACACAAACACACAAATCACAATAACTCGGTTAGCATACAGGGCATGAGAAAATCATACCTTTCACCGGGGTTTTTACTTTTACCGTGTCATCTCACCATGCTCGGTTCACACACGATCCTCTGATAGTGTTCCAAACATTATTTATTATATTATTATTATTAAACTCATACGGTACATAATTGAATGCTACTCCCGTACTTACCCCGTTATCCCGTTATCTCGGTTTTACTTTTGCTAATTTGAGTACTTACTTCACACTCACTTCTAACACTTCCTAGGGCCTTTACATGTCACCAACAAGACCTTAACATCATATAACATCATTAACATTCAAACCCCATCATTAGAAGGCTTTAAAATACTCACGGGGCAATTCTGGGGGTGGTCCGGGACTTGGTACCTACCTTAAGTCCCGGGAAATTCAGTGTTTATGGTTTTATGCAATTTAAGGGCCTAAGAGCCATGTTATTTAAGGGCCTAAGTGCCAAGCAATTTAAATATGCACTATATTGTGATGTAGTGTTATATGGGTGAAGTTTTGTGTGTAAGAATGTTCTTGATGGATTTAAGTGTTCTTGGATGTTTAATGGTGAAAACAATGTGTTTTGGTGTAACAATGTGCTAGTAGAACCCATTTCAAAATATGGATAATGTACAAGAGGTTTTAAGTGTGTAAATGAATTTTGGTGAACTAGGAAGTGTTAGAAATGAATAAGTGCTTTTACTAGAGAAGAAAACATGTATTAAGGTGTCTAGAGTGCTAAAGGATTTAGACATTATCTAGGAGGTTTTAGAAATCAAATGAGTGTTTGGGACACATCAAAGTCATGGTGAGATTGTGTTTAGGATTGATGCAAGTTTTGGTAAACAATGAGGAAATAAGGTGTTGTAAGGAAGAGGTATAAACTTGTGGAGAAATCTCAAGGAGTGGCATAAAGGAGTTTTGGTTTGTGAGAAAAGATGCTTGGAAGAGATGATGTTATAGTGGTGAGAAAACACTTTGGGCTAGTTGTTATCATAGGTGTGAAACATCACTTAGAAACTTAATGAAAAATATTACAAGTATTAGTAAATTTTATAAGGAATTGAGTAACAAGTTGGACAAGGAACTAGGTGAGTTTAAGGTGTTATTTTGGCATTGGAATATGCCTAAGATCATTTGAGAAGTTCATATACCTAATGGATGTGGAGAACCATTGCAACAAGACTTAGAAAATGTTAAAATGCCAAATCTGTAGCAGTGGTCCGGGACCTAGGTCTTGGGTAAGGTCCCGGACCATGCATAAATAAAGGCCGAGAGTACATTCACTACCTTGGTCCGGGACTTAGGTCTAGTACTAAGACCCGGACCACCCCTATTAACCAGCCGAGGATTTCAACACAGACTTGGTCCGGGACTTAGGGTCTGGACAAGGACCCGGACCAGAGTCTGAAATCATCCGAGAGTTCAGTTAAGTGTAGGTCCGGGACCTTAGATAAGGACCAAGTCCTGGACCACTTGAAAAACTTGGTTTAAGGTTGTTAATGATGTCTAATGATGGTGATTAGTTAGTAATGATGTTATAAGGTTGTGCAAGGCATGTTAGGTGTGTTATAATGACCATTAAAAGGATGAAAAGTCGTAACCAAGTGTGAGAGTAAAATAAATAAGAAAAATGAAATTTATAAGTTAACTGAGGTTAAGTACAGTAATTAACCGACATTTCCAAATGTGTATAGGAGTTGCCTACGGTGGAAACCAGTCGAAGCAGGGACCAAGGTATGGTTTTCTTGCAGTCTGTTGCCTACCGGTTTACACCGGCTTGTGTGTTGTTTGTTTTCTGTGTGTTTATGACCTTGTAAGATTTAATCATGAAATGAGCTTACAGTCATTATTGTTAATGTGATGTGTGCGTACCGATACCGATAACCTCGAATGCGTGCTAATTGTTAGTTAACCAATATTAGGTAAACGTAAGAGAACGGTATCCGGTAATAACGTTTCCAACCTAAGGAACGTTCTAACCACGGCTATGTATGAGTTGGTTGTGGTATGTGTGTCACTGAAATATTTCTTACTTCCCTTGTGTGTTTAACTGGACCTATACCCTTGCTTGTGTTTGAAAGAGTCAAGTTCCATCAATGGAGCTACTAACAAGGGGTTAACCGGGGAGTGAGGAATCCGGTAATTCCGGTCACGCGTTATGTACGGGGATCGACATCTGAATCAGATTCGGCTCTCTCCTTATGTTAAGGTTGTTCTCCTTTTTGGATTACGACCACCCACTAGCTTAGCCAAAGCTTACCTACCTGACTTCCAATCGGGTTAGGGGGAAATTATGTGTTCGGTGTGTCGGATCACTATATCCGTCATGCCTAAGTGTTAAGTTGCTCGTTCGATTAACAGAACGGTAATGAGTTTATGTGACAAGCTTAACATGAGGGTGAAACCATTCTCTAGGCTTACAGTGTTGACTAACCAACTTGGTTCGTTATCTAAAGTGTTATGTTCTCACTATGTATGTGATGTGGTGCTACGCAATATTCCTTGCTATGCTTTATGTGATGTATGTTAAAAATGAATACCATGTTATCATGACAAATAGTTGCGCGTATCCCGGTAGTCGATGGGTTGCGCGTTAACCATACCAGCCAAGGGTTGCTGACCCCCTCGGGGGCTCCATTTTTATTCGCAGGATGAGGATTGAAGAAGCGGATTGGCTTTAGATCTTAGGTTATGAAATACTTTTGGTACATTTTGGATGTTGGGCCCGGGATGCGCTTGTGCTCCCGTGGCGTTATATTTTGGTTCCATTGTTATTACAATGGCGGTATATAGACAGTTTTAGAGATGGATTGTAATTAAATACTCGGTATTGTTGATTATGTATTTATGTTTTTTAGTTCTATGCTCGGGAGTCTGATCATCAGACCGGTACAAACTGTATGTATTTTGCCTTGTTAGCCACGTGGGTGGCTAACGGCGTGTAACACCAACCCGTTTAGTTAATGTTTTAGTTGTTTATTTCCGCTGTGATTTCGGTTATTTATTAAGTGCGTAGGGGTGTTACACAAGCTCAAGATATAATACCACAATAAATGCAATAGGAGATCAAATCTAAAGCATTAATTAAGAATTGATGAGGCGAAAGCAACTACAAAAGATGAGTTAGGTTTACAAAAGTGATTTGAGGATTTTGGGGAGAAACCCCATCCCAAGGTATATAAGAGTTCAAACAACCATTAAGAGTAAAGAAGGGAGAGAAAGAAAGAAATGGCCATTAATGGAGCTTGTGAGCTTCAATGGAGGTGGGTCTTCCTCATCTCCTTCTTCCCTTCTTCTTCTTCTTCCTCTTTTCCCTTCTTTTTCTTCCTTTGGCGTTGCCTCTGGTTTGGGTTCAAACTCCCTCTCTCTCCTTCTATTTCTGCTTTTAAAATCTAAAATCTGGGCAAATTTCCGTTCGGACCGCTCCACAGGGGCAGTCAGCCTAGGGCAGTCCGGACTAGAGATTATTTATGAATGAAATTGACCCGACCGCCCCCCCAGGGGCGGTCCGCTTGGGGAGGTCCGGACCAGAAGCAAAGCAAATGCTCTATCTTCTTCGTTATAGCTCCGATTTTGGATCCGTTTGCACCCACGCGTTCGTCTCTTTGTCTACTTTATTTCTAGATATGTTATCCTTCCTGTTTCAGCAATAATTTTGTAAAACACTAATAAAACACAAAACTAGCTAGAGTGAAGAAATGAGCATGAAAAGTGTTGATAAAACATACTAAATACACCCCTAAAACATGCTCATTTAGACACTCAGCAACAGGATTACATTAAAGTGAATTATGGGTTGGTCAGGCTAATTTTGCAATGATATGACCGCCCCACCGACCGACCCACAATGGGTCGGCCAAAAACTTATTATGCAAATTATATGTGAAGCTATCTTGATAACTAATGGGTAGTGAACCTAATCGTTGTAGTCCAACAAGGTTGTATCCATAGGGTAGTGAACCCAATCATTGTGTAAATTATATGATAAAATTTGCAATTGAAGAGTAAAGAGAATTTATTAGTATGTAATGAATTCACTGCCTTGTTAAAACCTTATTAGGTAAAACCCATTGGGAAACCCTAATAAGGTAAGAGGTTACACGACTACAAGTCCTCGAAAAATTACATGGAAAAAAAATTAATACTATTACATTTAAAATATTACAAGATATAAGTCTTAAGTGGTTCTTCTCCATTCATCTTAAACAAATCATCATGTTGCCCTTGATATTGCGGTGCTTGTGCTTGGGATTGCAACTCGGATAAGTCCAATCATACTTCTCAACACAGACGTTGATTAAGTCTGGTGCAAGGTTTGATCTCTTTTTTTCCAATACTCGTTTGCCCGCACTAAACACTGACTCGAAAGCAACTGTTGATGCTGGAACTACTAACCCATATCAGGTCATTCAAGTATGGGAAACTTGCCTTAATGAGCTTGCCACCACTTAAGAACATCTATATCACCATCATCGTCAAAACTAAAAGTTGAGTTAGATAATCATCATATGTACAAAATCTTGAACCTGGTTGACTACATTTTGGTCTTTTCAAAATACTAGCAATCAAAGAAAATATTTTGCTACCGAGGCACGTGGTTTAGAAGAGGAACCACTACTACAACCAACAGCCCCTGCAGAAAGCTCGTCTGGACAAACCTTTGAAGTATATTCATCATGTAGAGTTCTCAAGATGTTATCCACCTTCTTGACATAGTTCTTCACATATTTTGACTCGGGTTCTCCTCGTGGAACAATACTATAATGATACTCAAGAAATTTTGTTATTACATCTAATTTTCCTGTCGGATCAAGAACATTATCAATGGAATAAATCAAAGAAAATTCAGTAAAGTATGTAAACCATTAAGTCATCATATCGTTGACGACCCCATCAATGCCACTTGCATGCTTGTTCTCGTGAAAAACATTGAAAATAGATATGCATTCATGTATGACGGGGTGCACATTAGGTTCATAAACTAATGAAAAGACTCTGGTTGCACTATCAAAACATTTTAAAACATTACATACAATCATAGCACTAGCCCAAAAATTAGGAGTCATTAAATCAACACATTGAATGGATACAAAGTTATAAATATGAGATAAATGGGTTGATGCCTCTTAGTTTTGAGCAAAAAATCATAAGTGGAGTTCTATCTAGTGGGGTTATCAGGAGCAAATGATGAACACATAATTAGCTTGCTCACACAATTTTTATATTCATGTTTAACAACATGTGATTTCCTAATTTTTCTCATAACAGCCTAAGTGATTCTAGTGAAGTAGTCAAGTTGTGTAACCCATCTTGAACACACAAATTTAAAACATGTGCACAACATACAACATGTAAGAAATCTCCATCATGCAAGAGTTTGAGTGCAGGATTAGATTTTAGAAATTGTGTGCACCTAGTGTTGTTCAAAGCATTATCTAAAGAAATGAAGAACAACTTTTCTAACAGATTCCAATAAGATAATATTTCAATCAATTTTTCAAAATGTTATGCCCGGTATGCGCATCATTAAAAATGTCAGAAGTAATAATACACTTTTAGAGCGTCAAAAAATGATCAATCCAAGAAAGTGCAACACAAATAACATCTCATTAGTTGTAGACGACCAAATATCACTAATCAAGCTGACATTACCATCAAAGTTATCTATCGTTTCCATCATGTTTTTCTAGATAAAAACATGTTGTGCTGAAGCTCTACGTTTAAGTATGTTCCTAGGCACTCTCCTAAATTATGGTTGTAATGTGGTGCAAACAAAATTTTCAAAGTATGAGGTTTCACCAAAATCAAAGGCATTTGTTCAGCAATCATAAATCTAGCCATGTCATATATTATTTTTTCTCTATCATGTCGGAAAATACCTAGATCGGGTTGCCATTTGGTAAACCCGGTAAGCTGAGTTTGGCACTAGTACCCCCGTTGTAGTATCCTTTTAGATGTTGTACGTCTTCAAGTGCTTTGCAAAGGATCTAATTTTGGTGCCCACCGCCCATGCGAGTCCCTTATTGCAAATATTGCATGTATGTTCCAGCCTTCTTAGGATCTTCTTTCTTTGTGAAGTATGACCACACCCAAGAAGTCGGTTTCTTTCTATTTGTTGGCATGTCGACATCATCATCTTGATCATCTTCTTCTTGATCAAAATTGTGAGCATCAGATTATGGTGTATAAGATGTATCTATAATTGGAAAAAAATTATTTAGACTATAATTAAGAATGCAATAAAATTGATGTACAAAATAAATTGTAACTAATATTAATACATATCAAATGGGACATTGATGGTGCTGTCCCCGTGTTAGTAGATCAATGTTGAGAAATCATATAACTCCCGCCTTGCGGGAATGAGAAAGATGAAAATTGTTGTTGTTGATGAACCTGAATGCATCTCGTCGATTTGATCTTGATCATCAACTTGAATTTAGATCGATTAGGAGGTTGGAAGAAGGGTTTCCTTGCATAGTTTCTTTTCCGACTCTTCAAGACATTTTGCTAGAATTGGGAAAAAATGAGCTTTTTTAGTAGCTAAATGCTTAATAGCCTTAATTGCACAAGAAAATAGTAGTATAAGAGAGAGGAAGACTTTGATGAATTATGTGGTGAGAATGGTGATCAATAGGGTATTTATAGTGATTTTGAGGGGTTTGGCCGAAATGCAGTAGTTAAAGACAAAAAATAGCTGTTGGAGCCTCGATTCCATTTCCAGTTCCAACGGCTCTATTACCAAATCAAACGCGACATAGATGTCTCAAAACGACATCATTTTGACACAGTTCTAACAGTCATTTTGACCGGTTCGAGGAGGTTCCACTGGTTCCGCCCCATCGGTAACTTCTCCGCAGGTAGTTCTAGCGGCTTCGGTTCCAGTTTCGACAGTTCCAAGCAGTTCAGTTCCGGTTTTGATTCGATTCCGAATCTCCAAGGATATATTCGGATTCGTTTCAATAGCTACCGGTTCCAAACTGGTTTTGCTTCTAACGGTTCCTAACCAGTTCCAACCGGTACCAGTTCGATCCGACGACCAACATTATTTTACATATACATTTGTATCGTTTTTAATATTAACAGTACAAGTTTAATCAATACATTAAAAATAAATTACATTGACTTCACACTACAACAATAATATAAAATAGAAAAATCTAATAAAATTGTAAAATAAAAAATAAAAAGTAGAAGGTAAAAAGAACTCGTACACATGGATAAATTATTAGAATTTCTTATAAAATATTATATTTTGATAATATAACTCCTAAACAAGCTAACTCGGATGCTCAAATCACAAAATTAACTCATAAATGTCTTAAAAATAACTTTTTCAGTTAACTTGCCACCAACCACGGTAACCTCAAAACTATCCCCAAAATCCTGACTTCCAGCAAAAAAAATCCGACTCACGGCAATTCCCCACAGACAAGGCAGTAATGCGACACACCGACGCCGCCATAATACTGCCTTCCTCATTTTCTACTTTTCTGCTTTTTGAGGAAAAGAAAGAAAGGATTTTCTCTCTTTCCGCAACCCTCTTCCCGTTCCATTGATAAGTGATAACCCGCTTAACTGTTTCCCCCTGGAGTTGCCCTTTTCTTGTTCTCTTTCGTTCGTTCACGCTCCTCTGCCCAATATCGGGGGTAGACTTACCGGGATCTGGCCGGAATTTTGCAGCCGCATGACTGGTTGTTTAATCTATTTATAAAGCTGGTTTTTCTGCTTCACCGTATTTGACGAGTTTTTGAGTCGTTTTCCCTTTGCTGCATTTGACTTTCCTAATTTCTTCCATTCCTCTTCCGATTTACGCTACTGTTAAATGCAGATAAAGATGGGAATGAGACTTAGACTATCAAGGCTTCAAGAAAACGGGAAAAATTAAACTATTTTGTTCTTGTGTTAAAAGTACTATAAAATAATCTCTTTTGCTTCGTTGGGAGCACCAGATTTATTCTCAGTACATCATTATTTCCATTATTAAAGGCTATCTCGCTGTCTATCTCTGCTCCTTTCCTTCCTTGCCGGTGATCTCATTGTAGTACTGAGATTTTTTCTGCCGCACCCATTAAAATTCCCTCGTCAGACCCAGAAAGGGACTCTTTTGGCGGGCTGTACATGATATTCATTCTAGTGTTGAGGTCCTTTTTTACTGCTGCGCTTCAGTTTTGGTCCTCTAGCAGCAATGTGCAAGTCGGAAGAGAGATGTGAGACAATTGAAAAGAGAAGAGTGGAGACGGAGAGCAGCAATGTTGTAGTTGAGATGGGATTTAGTAGCAAGGGGCATATTTGGGGGGAATCGACCGACAAGTTGGAGAGACTAAGAGTTAATAAATCGAGGGTTAAGATGTGGATGATGAGGGCTATGACCACAATCTTTCTTTGGGTTTGTGTTGTTCAATTGATGACTCTTCAGGAATGTGGAAACCTAAGCTGTTGAATTCTTACTTCTTCCATCTTCCTTCTTCTTCATCTGCGGCTATGGCGGCCGAGTTCAACATTTCTCCTCCCAAAATCACTCGGCCCTCAAAAAGTAGTGTTTAGTTGCTACTTTTTTCTGATGTGTTTTGCTCTTAGCGCTACTGGGTATCAGTTTTTACAAATTATTTCCGCTTTCTTTTGAGTTTCTTCTATTGAATTCCTCTTTGTATCACTATATATCCTTAATGTGTTAATAATATTTATCCGAACGAATGCTGCAGGGGTATACAAAAACAATGGCTATCTGATGGTCTCCTGCAATGGAGGACTCAACCAAATGAGGGCAGCTGTGAGTTTAATAACCTTACTCTTGTGCAGTTTTGATTTCTTTCCTTTGTTACTTATAATTACTCAAGTCATGACTTGGGATTTTATTCAACAGATATGTGACATGGTAACTATCGCCAGATACCTAAACGCAACTCTGATTGTACCTCAGTTGGATAAAACTTCATTTTGGTCTGATCCCAGGTAAAGCTGACTAAACTTCATGGTTATATAATGATGATGCTCATTCTGTGAGAATCATGCTTAAGTCAAAAGATGCCTTATTGAGATTGTTACTTCACTACTGGCAGTGACTTTGAAGACATCTTTGATTTGGATCATTTCATTGGGTCCTTGAGAGACGAAGTTAGAATTCTGAAAGAGCTTCCTCCAAGGCTTAAAAGAAGAGTTGAACTAGGACATCATTACTCCTTGCCTCCAATTAGTTGGTCCAACTTCTCCTACTACCATGATCAAGTCCGTATTCTGACTACTTCTAAGCTCCTTAATAGCTGTTTACTGTTTTTTTTTTATTAAGAGATTGTGAATTCCTCGAAAGAGTTATGCCACCGATATTGTGTTTCATTAACTGAGTTCTTTTTTGTCATCAGATTCTCCCTTTGCTCCTGAAGTACAAGGTTGTGCACTTAACTAAAACTGATACCCGCCTTGCGAATAACGCATTGCCTCTGGAAGTGCAAAAGCTGAGGTGCAGAGTCAATTTCGGTGCATTGAAGTTCACTCCCCAGATAGAGGAGTTGGGAAGAAAGGTCATCAACAGTCTCAGGAGACCCTATATGGTGCTTCACCTGCGATACGAGATGGACATGCTGGCTTTCTCAGGTTGCACTCAAGGCTGTACAAAACAAGAGGCACGGAAGCTCACTGCAATGAGGTAATAACACCAGTTGTATTTTCCAAACATATGTGCACATAACCAACAACTCCTGATGGCAAGATTGTTTGAATCAAGTATCATGTATATTTACCAATCATGAACGTACTCCATAATTTCAGATATGCATACCCTTGGTGGAAGGAAAAGAGATAGACTCGGATGCAAAGAGGAAAGAAGGATTGTGCCCCTTGACACCTGAAAAACGGCTTTAACATTGAGCGCGTTTGGTATTGACAAAGATATACAGATATATATTGCTTCAGGAGAAATCTACGGTGGTGACCGGAGAATGTCGAGTTTAGCTTCATCATTTCCTAATCTGGTCAGTAACAGACTAATTAAACAGTTTTCTTCCTTTCATTACGTTGTTGTTCTAGCTGGAGCAAAATGTATTGATAATCATATTGCAAACAGGTAAGGAAAGAAACCATTCTTGAACCAGATGAATTGAGGTTTTTCATGAACCATTCATCTCAAATGGCCGCATGGATTATCTAGTCTCATTAGAGAGTGATATATTTGTCCCTACTTACGATGGAAACATGGCCAAGGTTGTGGAAGGGCATCGGAGGTATGGCTGTTAATTGCTCCCACGTACTTTCTGGTTCTCATAATTGAGACTGACTGCTCATTAGACAGATATCTTATCTTTTTTTAATTGTGATACAGATACTTGGGATTCAAGAGAACAATTTCGTTAGACAGAAAGCAGCTGGTGAGCCTGATTGATGAGTACAGCGAGGGATCATTGAGTTGGGATGAGTTCTCTTCCTCTGTGAAGAGGTTCATGCTGATCGAATGGGGAGTCCACAGCACACAAGAACTGTGATCTTTGATAGACCTAAGGAGGAGGATTATTTCTACACCAATCCTTTTGAATGCTGGATGACTGAGATATAACTGAGAACTGCATGATTGATTGTTATACCCACTTCTTTTTCTTTTTTTCATCCCATGCCAGTCAGGCTTGCCCAGTTCCTGACTAGATGCGCATGAGTTATAGATGCTCTGCCCACACATGGTTCAGAGAGGAGAGGATTCTCTGTACAAAAAGAGAGTAAGAATCAGACTGGAGCTATTTAGTCCGTTGATTGCACTCATTTAGGATGAATAAGATTGTGAATGATGCAAGGGGAGGAATAGGAGGGCGCTTGTACATAGAAGCATTGATGTGAAGATTTGATTCTTTCTATAGTGTCATTAGAAGTCAGATTTTGGGTTGGTTGTCATGATTTTGTTATGTCCAGTTACATATATTATATTACTATCTGTTTACTTCAGGGAGAGGTGTGGAGGGAAACGTCCTGTAGTTATTATGAAACTTTTCTTGGTCAGGTCAGGGCCCCAGTGCATTTTTACCGTTATAAAAGCCTATCCTTTTACACACTTTTTCTGCTCTTTCTTTGTTTGTATGCATTTACTATGGAACAAAACAAGAAAAGCATGTCGGTGTAGGGTCCACCCAGATCTGGCACGCATCACACGATAGGCCTGTCGCGAGCCAGCGTACACGGGCTTGCCCATACTGAGAATCCAGCTCGAGGATTGGCGGGGCCCTGTCAATATTGGGTTACTTGCAACACCAGCACCATGTGACATACCAGTAACTGAATAATTCAAATAATACTACGACCAAATACTTTCAAGATGATGCCTCCCTACGAGCTGCGACCGTAGAGGTAAGTTCGTTTGGGGACAGCAGCCTAGTTGGTAGTTGGTGTTCGGTCCTGCTGCTGGAAATTGAGAAGTTGTCTGCTGATGGTTTTGCAGTAAGCTGTCAGCTGTTAGTTTTGATGTTTGGTGGAACGTCTGATTATGGTTTTAAAAACACAAGACAATTGTCAGATTCTGTTGCTGAAAATTAAAAACTGTCAGTTACTGGTTTTGGGTGTTTGATGGAAACCTACTAATTTTAGAAATTGAGAAGTTGTCTACTACTGGAAGCTATTCCCTAAACGAGCTCGTTATGAGAATATAACTATATTTATTAGTTATTCATGAAAAGAATGCAAGGTCATTTAGTAATACTACCCTTAACAATTTAAACATCATTTTTGTTTTTGTTATGTTTTTTCATTGTAATATTTAACATAAAAATAAATGGGAAAATTCACGAGATACTCCTGTTTTCTTTCGTAATTCACAATATACCCCTGTGATTTCGTAATTCAATTTTAAACAGTTTAAAGTTGTCCAAAATTGATGAAACTTTACATGGACGATGCTAAAGTGTTATATTTTGGTCCAATATCAAATTTGAAGTTTGTAAGCTCACATGTGACATGTGGGACCAATGAATATGTGACTGTTCATTGGCTCCCACAGGTCACATGTGAGCTTAAAAAACTTTAAATTTGATATTGGACCAAAATAGAACACTCTTTAACATCGTCCATGTAAAGTTCATCAATTTTGGACAACATTTAAACATGTTTAAAGTTAAATTATGAAAAATTACAGGGGTTTATTGTGTATATGTGAATTACGAAAGAAACAGGGGTATCTTGTGAATTTTCCCAAAATAAATTAGTTATATATATATAATATATATATAATATTTCTTGGTAACTTTCTGATTCTGGACAACTTTGACATGCCAATAATGAACATCGATAATGTTAGTCAATGAGTTAGTGGTAAGTTTAACTTACAAGGAATCAATCCCTGAAATTATTGCTTGTTTTGACGAAGTGTCAACACACTTTGGACTAACTACACGAACAATGCATTTTTTCAATAAATAATGATGCAGATCAACTTACAAGATAAAAACTTCAGAAACATGCCCCTGTTTCGATAAACCTGGAACTATATCAACTTCCCACAATATGCCGGTTTACTTTTTGACACATTTTTCTACTTATATTTGACCTATAGATATAATGACTTTATAAAATTAATTAAAAAGAAATCAATTACATAAATTAACATTATATTTATCTTATATATTAAATACTCAAATCAAACATGACCAAAGATAATAGAGAGGTAGTATATTGAAGAATCACTATGAGGACTTTCATCTACCATGAATAGACATCAGTGCACTCTAAACAACACGTGGCTTAGAAGGTCCATTTGCTATTTAGCTTTTATCTGTGTATTCTATAAAGTATTTTATCTAACATAACAAAAAACTCACTACACAAATTAAGATGGATTTTGGTTTATCTAAACGTTATAAAATATTTTATCCAAGAATGTTAGCAAGTATGTTCATAAATAGGATTCGTCCAACCATCAAACAACCTCATGCTATAGTAATCTGCTGCATGGTTGAATCCGAATTGCCAGCCAGTCAACGGTACTGATGTCACGGGGTCCCATTTATCTTTATGGTTTCGGTGTCATCTCATGATCAAGCGCACAACTTTAACTGCGGACTTCTCTTCAAACGGCACTCTTGTTTTGACACAGTGCATAAGCGTAGGACAGCGGTTAGATAGAGGAATAGGATCCCGCGCATCTCGTGTGATTGCTTATTTTACAATCACAGATACGCACTGAATCTTCGCCCAACAGAACAGCACTAGGGAAAACAAACGAAGTAACCATCAATCGGAAGAAGATGAAGATAAGCATATATACTAGAATTCTCATTGATTTCGATCACCCAAATGACCCACACAAACATCTCCCTCTTCTTTTCTCTCTCTAACGCACACACCATGAGTTTGGAGAGATGCAACAAAAATAAAAGAAAGTGAAAGAATTAAGATTAGTAGTGTTGGAATACAATCAACCTCGATAGATACTAACACTAAGCAGTTCTGATCCTTTTTGCAGCTTGACTAGACTCCTTACCATCACATTCCTTCATAGAATGTGACGGAACATGATGATTGGTTGTGAATGCCAAGTTTGCGGGATGCTGTTCGGCAAAAAAAACAAACAATTCCACAAACATATAAATTTAAAGAAGCAATTTAGATTGAAACACAACAAAGAGATTCTATGAGCTGGTCTCCCAGGATGAAAAGACCAGACAAGTAACAGATGATGCATTGTGGTTACCTGAACAGATGATGAAGTTACTATCTGATTACTTGAAATTTCTCCAACATCGAGTTGTACAGAGATACTGGCTGGTGATAGATCCACACCAGATGCTTGCAGTGCTTGGGTAAGACTCTTCAATACCCTGTCAACCACCAATGAAAAATTCAACAAAACATCACACCTTGAAATATAATAACGTAACAGAAGTCCTTGAAGGGTGAAGTAGGCTACAAATGAGTACATAAGCCAGAAACACTAAAGCACCTCAGATTATCTTATATGGTTAGACACAGCAAGAACATGACGTGAAACTGCAGTACCAAAGTGCAAATCTTATTCATCCATGGAAGTGATTAGACAACACAATGAAAGCAAGAATCATGGCACATAAATCAAACAGATCTTCACCATCCCACTGTTGCAAAGAATTGTGAATTTGAGAACCATAAATCAACGTGTAGGCCAATCCACAGCTAATTAACTTTGCTTTGATGACATATACTCACCCTTGAGAATAAACACTCGAAATACTGCTAGAGCAACTTTGCTGAGCTCTACCATGCTCACTTGCTGCATCTTCTGCAATGTTACATTCTGCCGCAAGCAAATGCAAGGCATGGGAAGTGTGTGATTGATGGTGGGCAGTAACATTCTCAGCTGGAGAAAAGCTCCTCTCACAAGGGTTCATGCTTGGTGGCAATGACGTAGCTGGCCCAGGAGTGTAGTCTAGTCCTCTTTGTGCTCCGTAGTCGGAAGGAGAAGAGCTTTGTACATTAGATATAATCCGACCAACATTACTGGTATAACCAGAGCAATTTATCATTGATTGAGAGTGATCAGTAAGGTTTTCCCCAACCCCATTGCTGCTTCTCTGCAACATATTAAGATCAAAATCAACCAGGGTAAAGTCCTCTACCACACAAAATATTAAGCCAAAAGGTTATCTACCTTGTTGGTCTAACAGACATTAAAGCATGCTGTGAAGTTCAAGGTAGATAATGTTGACACAAATTACTCATGAGCAACACGAATTTACCCTTTTCAGTTAATTCTGCCAAAAACAAAACCTTGGTATTGTACAATATAAGTCACGCATTCTGCAATGATTTTTAGCTTTTCATGATTAGTAGGTGGTACTGAAAGGAGACTATCATGACATCCAGATTCTGTTGTTCTGAGTTGGCAGTGGAGTAAAGTCACAGAACACTCTACAGATAAGTTGACAACATCAGGCTTATAGGTTCTTTACCCGTGGTATCAATTTTGTTGGTTCTTGATTCCATCCTTGATATGAACCCTCATACATTTGAATTTTCTCTTGTAAAAATTGTATATACTCTATAACCTGCATGAACACATCTTCGGTTTAAGAGTTCTGAACTGTCATGTGCAATTCAAGGAAGAATAGACAAAGAGCAGAACAAAATTTTATGAACCACCTCTAGCAGGAGGGAAGCCTTATCTCGCTTTTGGTCATTGGGGGGAATAAGATCTTTCAATATCTGAAATCTGAGCACATATCAATTATTATTCAATGTAACCTCAAAAAGCAATCAAGAATATAAAGAGAGAACAACATAGTTAAGGACATTACAGTCCACAACTTTAGAATCACATTCTCCAACACAACATCTTCATTGCATGCACCACAAAAAGAAAACAAGAGTCATTGAATTTGACTATATTATAGAGACAGCATTTCCTTAACAACAGAAAAATTCATCTATCAATCTTAATTCCAAACTAAACATAAGATAGACTATGCTACCATTAACAGGTTTCCTCAATCCAGAACAAAATATAGTCACCAGCAAATTATTTTCCGCTAGCGTCATTGTCTGAGGACATATACAGCCAACAATGATGCAAACTCTTCACAAGGATGCTCCCTGAACAAAGCAAAGGCAAGGTCTGCAGTATACTCAACATTGCACTAACTATAGCATTAAACATGACATAGCGCTCTAAACATTTCATTTATTACAGTTGAATGGCTTCTTTGAAGTTCACATTGTTTCTATGAAAGGCATTGATTTGTGGCTTCGCTTCCAGAGTCAATAGACAACAACAAAGTGCAACTCAATTCACGATCTAACACTATCAACAATAGCAGAAGTAACAAGGAGATGGATACACCAATGAAAAAAATAATAGGACAACTTGAATGCTCCAGGTTTTTCTCAGTGAGATTTTCCTACTAAGCACGTCCTTTAACCATGGAGCCAGAACACGAGCTATTGAATACTATAAGACGCTCATTCGTTAGACATGCAATATAATCAAACATCAAGGTTCACTGATGGAATTTAAAGAGCGCAGCAGAGATATTTGCCTCTCGTTG
Source organism: Limonium bicolor (assembly GCA_023374045.1). Lineage (NCBI taxonomy): Eukaryota > Viridiplantae > Streptophyta > Magnoliopsida > Caryophyllales > Plumbaginaceae > Limonium > Limonium bicolor. The sequence goes on from CM041776.1 coordinate 248,283,687, forward strand.
ATTTTGCTTCTCCTACGCTGCTCCGTCTCGGAGTGCTTAGACCGAGAATTATGTGCCTTCTGCTCAGTACCCTTCCCATCTAATTTCATCAGCCGCGCGAGCACATAAAAATGCGCAATTCAGGTTAAATTCTTGCACTTGTTGTGAAGAAGAAGAAAAAAACATAAAAACAGATAGGAAAGCGGTTATAGCGAGTGAACCTCTATGGGAGAAAGCGTCCGTAGTGGTGGGTGTGAGGTCTTCGCCGTCGTATTCGTCCTCCTCAGGGACCTGATTAGACGTGGTCGTTTTCACCATCCTATATATGCACAAAGTTAACCAACAACGGTGCTGCGGAGAAAAAAATTGGGATGGAAATACTTGATAATCTTCGTCAGAATTTGAAATTCCAGGTCGGGAGTCGGGACGGTAAAAAGCAGAGGGAAGAGACTTGGTTGATTTGGTTTGGTTTGTTTTTGTTCTCTTCCTTCCGGTGAGTTAATTCACGCCGGGACAAAAATGGTGCCCTAGTTCAGGAGTACTCCGGGCAAACACAAGAGAGAAAGGCTCCTCCTCTTCTGCTTAACTGCGCAGGTTGGCCAAATGTGTTTTTATATATATTTGACAAGAATAATTAATTATTTTATAACAAGAAGATTAATAAACAACTACAAAAAAAACTGAAATAAGCAAAATAAATATGTCTATTAGACTCCTTATTAGTCTTCTTCCATAACTAATTCGATTTCACTAAGGCTTCATTCGGACATGGTAGTATTGTGGTATATATGTGGCATGTTCTGAACGAGGCAATTGATTGGAGAGATCAACACATTTTGCTACGAACTGCGGGAGACATTGTACGATGCTGGGGATCGATTCAAAGACATGTTGATGAATTGCTCCCACCACGGTTTGGATGACCAATCCCTATGTCTATCCTTCTTCAATGATCTTTATGATGCAAATAGACTCCTTGTGAACTCCCCAGCTGGAGGAAGCTTCATGACCAAATCACCTCAAGAGGGGATGAAACTTTTGGAGGTGATGACTAGTAACACAAGACAATGATATAAGCCCAATGGAAGAACTCCAAGAGCAGCAACCTACCGATCATCTTTCAGCTCAACTATCCTCGCTCACAAAAATGGTGGAGAAGCTCGCTATAGCTCAAAAAGAAACAACTAAGTCTATAGCTTCTTCATCATCTGCCAGAGGGGTGTGCGATTTGTGTGGGTCCTCACGAGACCCACTTTTGCGAAGGCAAAGCTTATGCCGATCAACAAGAGGACGTGAACTTTGTAGGCAACCATCTCGGATATAACTACAATCAACAAAATTCCCCATGGAAGAATCATCCAAATTTCTCATGAAGGAGCAATGACCAAATCCAATGGGGACCAAGCAATACTTCCAACAACCCTACGGGATTTCGGTCACAAGGGTTATCTTAAGTCTCTAACACACCAATGGGTTATAGACCGCAAGCAGGACCTCCGGGTTTTCATCAACAACAACCCCCTTCTTCCTCTGTCGATCCAAATATTGAGTTGAGAGACATGATGAAGAGCCTTGTCTCAGAGGTCCACACTAAGGCAGCGGAATTTGACTCATTTAAGGCCAGTCAAGAAGCCACCCAACAAAAGAGTTGAGGCACAACTTGAGCACATTTCTCAGCAGCTTGCTCAAAGGACTCCTGAAATACCCGAACTTAAATGTGTTAAAAAAAATTGTGTAATTATGATATTCTAAGGCTAGTTAAGTCCTTAAGAACATTTGGTTTAGAAAATAAAACCAAAGGAAAAGAGAAAACGCGTAAAAGTTGCAAAACGTAAAAACGTGCATTATGTAACCATGGGAGGTGTATAACCTCGACTAGGGTCCTATATGGATTCCTAAGGTCTAATTAGGCCTAAATAACATGTGGGAACAAATCCTGAAGAAAACGGATCCATATAGTGGACTAAAAACGCAAACGAAGTCCTAAAACACGTTTTTCGAGAAAACCCGAAAACGTGACTTTAAGTGGTCAAACAGACCCGTAAAAATTATAGTTGACTATATAACTATAATTAAACATTAATGAGAGTTTAAGAACCATTAAAATTAAAGAAACGAGAAAAATCCGGAAAACGGGCCCGGTTAGTGAATAGTGCCCAAACCGGGAATTTAACGAGTGTTCTTGCGAAAAGACAAAAACGCCCCTCCCTCACTAATGATGTGGGGCCAGTTTTTAATTGTGGGTTCAGCCCCCTCTCTATTAATGAACTAGCTAATTATTTAGTAAAGGAGGGGAGAAATAAAGAAAAGAAAAAAAAGTACAAAAGGTACTTTTCTCCCCCTCTCTCCTCACTTTTCTCCTCTCTCTCTTTCCTTTTCTCTTTCCCCATCGTATCCTCTCTTCTTCTTCTCCATTTCCTGGCGATTTTACAGACTCCCATGGCTGCTCTTCTCCCTCACTTTCTCTTGCTTGCCCAAGCTTCATCTATGCTCCAAATAAAAAACTAACCACATATTATTACCCCCTCATCTTGGAGATCATTTCCCTCTTTTCAAAATCTCAAAACCATGAAGTTGACTTCCATGGGTGTTGCCCATTTGAGGGGAAAATTCTATTTCAAGGAGCTAGGTTGTCTCCCCTTTCATCCAAGGTAAGAAAAACTCAAGAAAAACTCATCTTTCTCTCAATCTTGGACCTAGCCGATTTTGGCCTTGTTTTGATGCCTTGCTTCCTTTCTTGTTGAGCCATTGTTCAAGCTTTTAAAAGGTGGTTAGAGCTCCCTTGTTTACTCATGACGAGAAGCCCACCCTAGGGTTACAAGGTAATCCCTTAATTTGTGCCTTAAGCACCTTTCCTTGTGCTAGCTTAATTAATGTGTCTAAGTGATTTTACTTAGCCCATTCCCTTATTGAATATTGGTCTAGAGCTTTTGGCAATTTCATTGTCTTGTCCGATTTTCAAGCAAAGAGAAAGGAGGAAGAGAATTGAGGAAGGAAAGAAATGAAGATTTAAGGTAAATAACCTAGCTTAATGTACACTCTCATTGATTTTAGAATTTGGGATGGGTAATTAAATGGATGAACCAAAATTGAGTTGAAATGTGTTTTGTGTTTGGAAGAGAGAAATGTTAGTTATGTTTATGCATTGTGAAGTAATGCTTGATTTAAGAGCCTTGGAGCCAAGTAATGTAATATTGTATATTGTGTGGTGATTGATGAGATTGTGTGCTGATTAGAACCCACTAAGGGTTTGGCTAGTGTAAATTGTGAATGTTTTGGAATTAGGTGAAGAAGACAATAAATTTGGATAAGTTAGTGTAGTAACGGAGTTATGGCAAAATTTCCGTAGAACCTATAGAATTTAGGTGAATTGGTGAGTTATTATGACCTAGGGTTAACTAGGTGTTGTTAGGAATTGATTTGGTTGGTAAATCACATTGAGGTGTTGGTTGAAGAATGGAATGGAGTTAGGCAAAAATCTGTAGCAAGGATGATGTTTGAGAGTTTTGGTTTTGCTAGAAATGGACTAGGATGTAAGACCTCGGAACTAGTGAGTGAACTTGGGTATTAGAAGTGCAATTGCTTAAGAATGATTTGGAATGGTCAAATTGGTTGATAATGAGGTAAGGGCTGTCAAGGAAATGTTGTAATGCACTTGTGTGCAAAAGTGTGAAAATGGGAGTAGAAACTTGTGGAATTAAACTAGAATTGAGTGATGAGTTTGATCAATGATTTAAGGAGGTTTAGGGCATGTTTAGGGTGTTATAACATGTTTAGAAACTTGTGGAATGATTAGGGAAAGATTGGATGTGAATTGAGGTGGCATTAGAGTTCAAAAACTATCAATTTAAGCACCTACAGACTTGGTCCGGGTTTGTAAATAGGTACACAAACCTGGACCACCCTTAAAACTAGGCAGAATGTTGTCCCAGCATGTGGTCCGGGTTTATATCTCGGTACACATACCCGGACCAATGCAAAATCAAGGCAAATTGTAAATTCCGGGATTGGTCCGGGTTTGTAACCCTGGACACAAACCCGGACCAGTGCAAAAATGTAACAGAAAGTGTTTTAATGATGGGGAATTGATTGGGGATGGTTTTAGATGATTATTAGGCCTTGTGTTGGTGACTTGTAAAGGCCATTAGGAGTATAACCAAGTGTTAGAGTGAATGAGGAAGTTGTGAACTTAGGAACACTTGAGAAAAACTAAGATTAATGGGATAACGGGGTTAAGTACGGGAGCAATAGTAGTTTACTTACCGTATAATCTTAATGTTAGTAGAACCATTGAAATGTTATCAGTGAATCAAGTGTGAACCGAGGAACGTAAGGTGACACGGTAGAGTAACCTATGGTGTAAGGTATGGTTTTCTTGCAACCTATGTCCTAGCGGGTTACACCGGCTTGTATGCCAACCCGTTTTTCTGTATGTTTTCCACCTTGCAAGATAAAACATGAAATAAGTTTATAGTAATTCAATTATGTGGCGTATTTGTTACGATACCGTTTAACCTCGGATATGCGTTAAACCGTAGCTAACCGACTCTAGGATCACATAAGAGATCGTATTCGGATTTAAACGTCCCAACCTACGGGAATGTTCTAACTACGGCTATCCGTGCGTTAGTTGTATAATGTGGTTGTGTGTGATGTGTGTTTGCCCTTTCGAGCATGTCGTTATGTAATGATTGTTGCTGTGTTCATGTATATCGAATGGTATCTTACCTCCCCTTTGTGTCTAACCAAACTTGACTAATTATGATGTAACTTGTTGTGATAAGCCCCATGGAGGGAGCTTCTACCTAGTGTATAACTTGGGGGGTGAGGAAGAGAGTCCCGGTCGCGCGTTGTGTTTGGGAGTTGATATCTACATATGATTCAACTCCTTCTCTGTTCGGTTGTTTTCCTTCTTGGAATTCAATCTCCCACGAGCCAATAGCTGGCTCTCCTACCCTGATTATTGTTCGGGGCTAGGGGGATTTGTGTACGGTGTGCTTGGGTCTATATTATGACCGACACATCTAAGTAAAGTTATTGTGTACGGTGTGATCGGGTCTATATTATGACCGACACATCTAAGTAAAGTAATTGTGTACGATGTGTTCGGATCTATATTATATCCGACACATCTTAAGTAAAGTAAACGCTCTCTAAGAAGAACTGTAAGTTACTACGTAACGAGCTCAACATGAGAATGAAGATATTCTCTAGGCTCTAATAAGTTGGCTAACTCTCATTTCGGTCCGTGTCCTCACGTGACTCGTTCCTGAGTTATGTTGTGTGTATGTTAATGTGTGACGTATGATGTTATGTTTGAGTACATTGATCACTAATATCAACCCCACGTTATTCTACAAAGTAATTATATATAACCCGAGTAAATGGGTAAGTGTCGTCTAATATGAAATTAGCTCCATTAAGGTAGAAACCCTTAAGGGTCAAGGAACACAATAATGTGATCGAACAAGTGTTGATGTGTTAACCTTATTGTTTGTAACCTATTGATTGGATAAGTGTTAAATATAAGCATGATGTGTGTTTATAGTTTTTCATGCATGATTTAAATATAATCAACCGCATGCTCAGACGACAAATAGTTGTACGTGGCCCGGTAGTATGCGGGCTCGTTCCTGAGTTATGTTGTGTGTATGTTAATGTGTGACGTATGATGTTATGTTTGAGTACATTGATCACTAATATCAACCCCACGTTATTATACAAAGTAATTATATATAACCCGAGTAAATGGGTAAGTGTCGTCTAATATGAAATTAGCTCCATTAAGGTAGAAACCCTTAAGGGTCAAGGAACACAATAATGTGATCGAACAAGTGCTGATGTGTTAACGTTATTGTTTATAACCTATTGATTGGATAAGTGTTAAATATAAGCATGATATGTGTTTATAGCTTTTCATGCATGATTTAAATATAATCAACCGCATGCTCAGACGACAAATAGTTGTGCGTGGCCTGGTAGTATGCGGGCTGCACGATTACCATACCAGCAAAGGTGCTGAGCCCCTTTGGGGCCACCCATTTCATTTCAGGTTCAATGAAGCTGGTAGCCGTTCGAGAGTAGGACGGGGTGGCTATTTATGCATGGGTAGTTATTTAATTTGTTTATGTATTTGTAAGTATAGTAAGACCGAAACTGTCATCGGCAATAAATGTATTAGACTCGGTACAGTATATAATGTAAATGTGTTGACTCAGTTTAGTTATGAAGTGGAATTGTATTGTATAACGCTCGGGATTCCTGTCCATCAGACCGGTACACAATGTATGTATTAGCCTTATTAGCCACGTGGGTGGCTAACGGCGTGTAACACCCAATGATTAAGTTATGTGTTGTGTTGTATTACCGCCGCGATCAGTCATTAAGTACAGTGTTTAGGGTTGGGGTGTTACAAAAAGTGGTATCAGAGTGAAGTATCGCTCTGATGACTGGAAATACCGAGCTTAGGAAGTACCAAGTTAGGAGTTTAAGATTTTGGGCTAAGGGTTGAGTGATAGCGTGAGAGATACGCTAGTTAGGCATTCTCCATGTGTACGGGATACCTACAATATCCATACCCGCCCTCCACATCCCCCGTTTTATAACTCGGGAAAGAACGCCACAGAGATGAAAGTCCTCTCTTACTCAGGAAAACCTGATATGGCCGTTATCAGGTATTTCTGTAAGAACGGGGAACCGGTCGTACAATAGATCCCAAGAACGGGAAATCCCGGAGACGGTCCCCGTCTAAATGACGTTAATCGCACTTAATAGCGGAGAATTGAAGAATCCTATGCATAGGAGAATGGAATTTCGGCTGCATGGGTCAACATGCTTGGCAGTCGAGAGAACCATGACTGACCATCAAGAAGGAACGCACTAGTCGTGCAACAAAGTAGAAAGGTGAAGTAATGAGACCCGAGACACATGTACCAAAATTGTTAGATAATACCGCCAACGGTATACTAACCGACTAAGGAAATAGTCAAGGTTGGATAACTCCAAACCTACAACGCCAAAGAGGCTGTAATACCCGATTATCATAGTTTAGACAACTATGGAAGTATTTATGAAACATACTTCAATAGGACTACAACGTAGCACCTAAACAAGAGTCAAATCTCGGTAACCACGGTAAATATGTGGGGACGAGTAATCAGGAAAAACACAGAGCTATATGAATAGGGGGCCTCTGAAAAGGGAGGGTGACCCTAGCTAACGATTATCATGTTACGACAAACGAGAAGTCGCTTAGAAGATTTATTATCAAGATTATGAGAGCAAGGAAAGAGCCAATAAGGCTACCGAGTACGGTGTGGATAAAAGTAGTACCGCAACCAGTATGTGTTGAACCGATAACCAGCCAGCATGGCGCACTTGCCATGGCAAGTGCTGCTATAACGGGGCTATTCGGGAAAATTTTAATGACTATGAAGTGCTTAGTAAAGTACCACGAAGGCGAGTGAAACAATTATAGGACCACTAGTCCTAAGAATGTGATGCACGAACCTTGGAAGGGCTTAACGGCCTAACCATTGTAGTTAAGAATATACCAGTCAACAAGAAGCTAGACTCGGTCAAAGAGAAGACATTCTAAATACCATGAAGAATTTCTTTTAAATCTAACTCTTTCTTTTAAACTCAGATTTATTTCAAACCGTTTTCACACCCAAATTTTATTCCAAACTCATATTTATTTCAAACCTTCTTTAAGCCCAAATTTCTCTCAAACTTCAGATTTTCTTTAAAACCAAAACCAGAAGACCTACACCGGCCTCAGCGCCACACAGTAGGTAAGTTATACCCAGTTCACTTTTGAACAACCTGAAGACAATTGAATAACCCGAGGGTATTAACCCGAGGGAAGGAATCAAGTTCGTACTAAATACAGACAGTGGACAAATTTCCCTTGATTAAGTTCGGAAAGCACCAAATGTGCGTTGTCATAGGACGATATAAGAGGAGTTGACAACAAAATACTCCACATAGGCGTGTGACGAACACTACGAGTGTACAAAAATGAAATGTGGGATGACCGCACTCCGAAGGAGCTTGCGGGCCTGACAGACTTATTTATAAGTTAGTCAGGTAAGTAGTAATGTATCAGTAGGGTGCCCCACATATGTATACGAGTGAGTACGGAACACGAGGAGTAGTCGACTCCATACTACGGTCAGCAGTGCAAATATTAACCGATTACCACGAACAATTGAAGTAAAGAACCAGTTAAGTCGACAAGACTAAAGGAATTAGAGAAATCATTTCAAGAAAATGCTTAAGAGTTAGGAAGTGCGAAGTGCACTGACTAGTAAGTAAGGACATTGTATATGTCTCAAGAATCACGAGGGATAAACATGATAGCAGGAACGAATACCCAACCTATACATAGTAAGGCAAATGCCCAACATGGGTACGTTAATGTCCAACGAACGGGATAGAATCCCAGACAATCACCAAGGGGAAATCCACCTAACAGGGGATACCCTAAATTGCCAAGGGAGCGAACTGATATTACCTAACGGGCCTCCAATAAAGGAAGCGTGATGCAACAACCTTGTCATGGATCCTAGTACAAGTAGTAATCTGTGTGAACAGCCGACAACGAGCAGTGCTCGAGGCAACACGGCTTATAAGCCGAGAACCAATACAATGTGTAAATTCAAATAGTTACAGTGATTGCCGGAAGTGGAACCAGTAAGAAAAAGGATTGTGTTATGTAAGCGATAAGAGCGGAGAACGAACCACACCTTAGAAGGGTGGGGAAACCTCTCAGTATTGTGAGGCTCTGGAGAGGTGTAAATGTGAACCCTCCGGAAAAGGCCTTCACCTGTTGAAATACAGTAATTGTAAGTAGAATGAGACCCAGATACCGGGAAATTATCCAAGGATATCCCATTAAATATGTAATGAATAAGAGAACATCTCAGTTTGTTCATGTGATAAATTAAAGTTTGAGTATATGGAGTGATCTCCTAGACTAGTGTGCAGAAGAAGCTTTAATAGCAACTGTGGAAGACCGGAAGCGTGGCCAGTTTAGTAGATGGAACAACACTTAAGGAGCATAAGGACTTAAGGAATAACATATTCAGTAATCAGCCACGTAAGTGGCGAGTCGTAGTATAAATGATGTAAGTACGTGAGCAGAAGCTAGTAACAGCGGATGCCATGTAAATCAATGTTGTATAACTAATAAGAACTTGGTACGCATCAAGCGACCATTATGTACAAATGATATAGAGAACAAACAGAATTCTGAGTTAGACTCAGCGAAGGTGGAAGGTAAGTGATGGTAAGTAGACTTGATAGTAAAGCCAGTAGCCTGTATCGAGTGACGAAGGAATCTCATGAATAAGGCAATGTTCATTCCTATTGCAATTGCATGTGGAACTGGAAGTATATCCCCAGAGGGTCAGTTTGATAACCAAAGTAATAAGCCTTGGGACGATAGTACCCCATTACTAAATAACCAACCTGTACTAGATACGGAAGGCTGGTAAACACACCAGTAAATATGGCGCAAGCCTGTTGAGTGAAAAGCTAGAAACCAACCATGCGGCCTTGAGCCATAGAGACACAAAGAACGTTGGACATACCAACAATCGAAACAAAAACAAATTCCACCGCAATAAAGGCAGATGAGACTTATAAATGTTATAAGGACCGATGCATAGAAGATTCAAGGTCATACAAATGAAAGAGTAATTGTACAGAGTCAAATAATTAATCATGATGTAGGAGAAATAGTCATGAGTCAGTGACTAAAGAAGCACTGAATACCGAATACAGGTATAGAATATACCTTGTGTGTGAGAACAACAGAGAGAGCACTACACGTTAGACAGTAGCTCGACCTCAACTGACAGTAAGTCGGAGGAACCAGGCGAATAATCACGGAGATATACATAACAATATACATAATAAACTTCCAGAAAATTGGATAGAAAAGCTATAACTCATCGAATTCGCGCCCGGTAGGAAATACCACACGTCGGTTGAGAAACCTTCATTCCTAAGATAATAGGGATAAAAAGGGAGATGTACAGTACGTTGTGAATAACGAAACAAGCGAACTATGCTCTAGAGTTATCAGGGTCACGCAGCAGAAGCTAGTGGGCCCACAATTCTAAGGTTTAATATACATAGTGAGTACGATTAAATGGCTAAGAATCTATGCCTAAAAGCCTTACAGGCCAGAACCGAAACCGGTAATGAGTTAAACAAACTCCAATGAGAACTCTTGGTTCAGGGACATAACCGTAAATACAGTTAAGATCCTCTGACCGGGAACGCATTGTATAATAAACTGTGTGGAAGTTAAAACACTTCACGACGGCAGAACATTTTAAACCAATGTCCAGTGATAGATTACGTGGGCGTAATTGTAACACCCCACTCATAATCACGTAATAATCATTCACGTAGCATTAATTTAATATCGTCTCACAGCGGAAGTCACACGTTAATAAACCTCACTCGGGTGTCACATGTCATTACTCGCCCATACGAGTAAAGAAGCAGAAATAAATTAAAAAAGAAATAACGCTGGTATTATTTACATAACCGCAGTGATAACGAGATACTAACCTATACATCATTCTAAACCATAAGTAACTCATCGACAAGTGAGCATCTAGGTATTCCCAAATGTATACAATGTTATAAACACATTAAACTAATATCCATCCTATACAATACAAGTCTCGCATGGTAAATCAAATCCTATCTACCCGGGTCCCGCTCTTCAGCTCCAATGGTAGTCATCACCTGC